>OZ024814.1:115926604-116627604 GCA_964017055.1 Chloromyia formosa | reverse complement strand
GGGTCCAAACTTGCACTTTTTCAAATGGCTGTAACTCGAAAACTACGGCAGCTAGAGAGTTGATTTTGGTCTAAAAATGCAGCTTGTACCATGCCCTAAAAACCAAAAATAGGATTCCGGAACAAAACCCGCAAGAAAACTTGAAAATTTCAAGGCAAAGTCACCCCTCGACTGGAAAATATAAAACCTTGAATATCTCGGAAACGGAGGCAGCTAGAGGGTCCAAACTTGCACTTTTTCAAATGGCCCTACCTCGAAAACTGCGGCAGCTAGAGAGTTGATTTGGGTCTTCAAATGCTGCTTGTATCATGCCCTAAAAACCAAAAATAGGATTCCGGAACAAAACCCGCAAGAAAACTTGAAAATTTCAAGGCAAAGTCACCCCTCGACTGGAAAATATAAAACCTTGAATATCTCGGAAACGGAGGCAGCTAGAGGGTCCAAACTTGCACTTTTTCAAATGGCTGTAACTCGAAAACTACGGCAGCTAGAGAGTTGATTTTGGTCTAAAAATGCAGCTTGTACCATGCCCTAAAAACCAAAAATAGAATTCCGGAACAAAACCCGCAAGAAAACTTGAAAATTTCAAGGTAAAGTCACCCCTCGACTGGAAAATATAAAACCTTGAATATCTCGGAAACGGAGGCAGCTAGAGGGTCCAAGCTTGCACATTTTCAAATGGCTGTAACTCAAAAACTACGGCAGCTAGAGAGTTGATTTGGGTCTTCAAATGCAGCTTGTACCATGCCCTAAAAACCAAAAATAGGATTCCGGAACAAAACCCGCAAGAAAACTTGAAAATTTCAAGGCAAAGTCACCCCTCGACTGGAAAATATAAAACCTTGAATATCTCGGAAACGGAGGCAGCTAGAGGGTCCAAACTTGCACTTTTTCAAATGGCCCTACCTCGAAAACTGCGGCAGCTAGAGAGTTGATTTGGGTCTTCAAATGCTGCTTGTACCATGCCCTAAAAACCAAAAATAGGATTCCGGAACAAAACCCGCAAGAAAACTTGAAAATTTCAAGGCAAAGTCACCCCTCGACTGGAAAATATAAAACCTTGAATATCTCGGAAACGGAGGCAGCTAGAGGGTCCAAACTTGCACTTTTTCAAATGGGTGTAACTCGAAAACTACGGCAGCTAGACAGTTGATTTTGGTCTAAAAATGCAGCTTGTACCATGCCCTAAAAACCAAAAATAGGATTCCGGAGCAAAACCCGCAAGAAAACTTGAAAATTTCAAGGCAAAGTCACCCCTCGACTGGAAAATATAAAACCTTGAATATCTCGGAAACGGAGGCAGCTAGAGGGTCCAAACTTGCACTTTTTCAAATGGCCCTACCTCGAAAACTGCGGCAGCTAGAGAGTTGATTTGGGTCTTCAAATGCTGCTTGTACCATGCCCTAAAAACCAAAAATAGGATTCCGGAACAAAACCCGGAAGAAAACTTGAAAATTTCAAGGCAAAGTCACCCCTCGACTGGAAAATATAAAACCTTGAATATCTCGGAAACGGAGGCAGCTAGAGGGTCCAAACTTGCACTTTTTCAAATGGCTGTAACTCGAAAACTACGGCAGCTAGAGAGTTGATTTTGGTCTAAAAATGCAGCTTGTACCATGCCCTAAAAACCAAAAATAGAATTCCGGAACAAAACCCGCAAGAAAACTTGAAAATTTCAAGGTAAAGTCACCCCTCGACTGGAAAATATAAAACCTTGAATATCTCGGAAACGGAGGCAGCTAGAGGGTCCAAACTTGCACTTTTTCAAATGGCCCTACCTCGAAAACTGCGGCAGCTAGAGAGTTGATTTGGGTCTTCAAATGCTGCTTGTACCATGCCCTAAAAACCAAAAATAGGATTCCGGAACAAAACCCGCAAGAAAACTTGAAAATTTCAAGGCAAAGTCACCCCTCGACTGGAAAATATAAAACCTTGAATATCTCGGAAACGGAGGCAGCTAGAGGGTCCAAACTTGCACTTTTTCAAATGGCCCTACCTCGAAAACTGCGGCAGCTAGAGAGTTGATTTGGGTCTTCAAATGCTGCTTGTACCATGCCCTAAAAACCAAAAATAGGATTCCGGAACAAAACCCGCAAGAAAACTTGAAAATTTCAAGGCAAAGTCACCCCTCGACTGGAAAATATAAAACCTTGAATATCTCGGAAACGGAGGCAGCTAGAGGGTCCAAACTTGCACTTTTTCAAATGGCTGTAACTCGAAAACTACGGCAGCTAGAGAGTTGATTTGGGTCTTCAAATGCAGCTTGTACCATGCCCTAAAAACCAAAAATAGGATTCCGGAACAAAACCCGCAAGAAAACTTGAAAATTTCAAGGCAAAGTCACCCCTCGACTGGAAAATATAAAACCTTGAATATCTCGGAAACGGAGGCAGCTAGAGGGTCCAAACTTGCACTTTTTCAAATGGCTGTAACTCGAAAACTACGGCAGCTAGAGAGTTGATTTTGGTCTAAAAATGCAGCTTGCACCATGCCCTAAAAACCAAAAATAGGATTCCGGAACAAAACCCGCAAGAAAACTTGAAAATTTCAAGGCAAAGTCACCCCTCGACTGGAAAATATAAAACCTTGAATATCTCGGAAACGGAGGCAGCTAGAGGGTCCAAACTTGCACTTTTTCAAATGGCCCTACCTCGAAAACTGCGGCAGCTAGAGAGTTGATTTGGGTCTTCAAATGCTGCTTGTACAATGCCCTAAAAACCAAAAATAGGATTCCGGAACAAAACCCGCAAGAAAACTTGAAAATTTCAAGGCAAAGTCACCCCTCGACTGGAAAATATAAAACCTTGAATATCTCGGAAACGGAGGCAGCTAGAGGGTCCAAACTTGCACTTTTTCAAATGGCTGTAACTCGAAAACTACGGCAGCTAGAGAGTTGATTTTGGTCTAAAAATGCAGCTTGTACCATGCCCTAAAACTAAAAATAGGATTCCGGAACAAAACCCGCAAGAAAACTTGAAAATTTCAAGGCAAAGTCACCCCTCGACTGGAAAATATAAAACCTTGAATATCTCGGAAACGGAGGCAGCTAGAGGGTCCAAACTTGCACTTTTTCAAATGGGTGTAACTCGAAAACTACGGCAGCTAGAGAGTTGATTTTGGTCTAAAAATGCAGCTTGTACCATGCCCTAAAAACCAAAAATAGGATTCCGGAGCAAAACCCGCAAGAAAACTTGAAAATTTCAAGGCAAAGTCACCCCTCGACTGGAAAATATAAAACCTTGAATATCTCGGAAACGGAGGCAGCTAGAGGGTCCAAACTTGCACTTTTTCAAATGGCTGTAACTCGAAAACTACGGCAGCTAGAGAGTTGATTTTGGTCTAAAAATGCAGCTTGCACCATGCCCTAAAAACCAAAAATAGGATTCCGGAACAAAACCCGCAAGAAAACTTGAAAATTTCAAGGCAAAGTCACCCCTCGACTGGAAAATATAAAACCTTGAATATCTCGGAAACGGAGGCAGCTAGAGGGTCCAAACTTGCACTTTTTCAAATGGCCCTACCTCGAAAACTGCGGCAGCTAGAGAGTTGATTTGGGTCTTCAAATGCTGCTTGTACAATGCCCTAAAAACCAAAAATAGGATTCCGGAACAAAACCCGCAAGAAAACTTGAAAATTTCAAGGCAAAGTCACCCCTCGACTGGAAAATATAAAACCTTGAATATCTCGGAAACGGAGGCAGCTAGAGGGTCCAAACTTGCACTTTTTCAAATGGCTGTAACTCGAAAACTACGGCAGCTAGAGAGTTGATTTTGGTCTAAAAATGCAGCTTGTACCATGCCCTAAAACTAAAAATAGGATTCCGGAACAAAACCCGCAAGAAAACTTGAAAATTTCAAGGCAAAGTCACCCCTCGACTGGAAAATATAAAACCTTGAATATCTCGGAAACGGAGGCAGCTAGAGGGTCCAAACTTGCACTTTTTCAAATGGCTGTAACTCGAAAACTACGGCAGCTAGAGAGTTGATTTTGGTCTAAAAATGCAGCTTGTACCATGCCCTAAAAACCAAAAATAGGATTCCGGAACAAAACCCGCAAGAAAACTTGAAAATTTCAAGGCAAAGTCACCCCTCGACTGGAAAATATAAAACCTTGAATATCTCGGAAACGGAGGCAGCTAGAGGGTCCAAACTTGCACTTTTTCAAATGGCTGTAACTCGAAAACTACGGCAGCTAGCGAGTTGATTTTGGTCTAAAAATGCAGCTTGTACCATGCACTAAAAACCAAAAATAGGATTCCGGAACAAAACCCGCAAGAAAACTTGAAAATTTCAAGGCAAAGTCACCCCTCAACTGGAAAATATAAAACCTTGAATATCTCGGAAACGGAGGCAGCTAGAGGGTCCAAACTTGCACTTTTTCAAATGGCCCTACCTCGAAAACTGCGGCAGCTAGAGAGTTGATTTGGGTCTTCAAATGCTGCTTGTACCATGCCCTAAAAACCAAAAATAGGATTCCGGAACAAAACCCGCAAGAAAACTTGAAAATTTCAAGGCAAAGTCACCCCTCGACTGGAAAATATAAAACCTTGAATATCTCGGAAACGGAGGCAGCTAGAGGGTCCAAACTTGCACTTTTTCAAATGGCCCTACCTCGAAAACTGCGGCAGCTAGAGAGTTGATTTGGGTCTTCAAATGCTGCTTGTACCATGCCCTAAAAACCAAAAATAGGATTCCGGAACAAAACCCGCAAGAAAACTTGAAAATTTCAAGGCAAAGTCACCCCTCGACTGGAAAATATAAAACCTTGAATATCTCGGAAACGGAGGCAGCTAGAGGGTCCAAACTTGCACTTTTTCAAATGGCTGTAACTCGAAAACTACGGCAGCTAGAGAGTTGATTTTGGTCTAAAAATGCAGCTTGTACCATGCCCTAAAACCAAAAATAGGATTCCGGAACAAAACCCGCAAGAAAACTTGAAAATTTCAAGGCAAAGTCACCCCTCGACTGGAAAATATAAAACCTTGAATATCTCGGAAACGGAGGCAGCTAGAGGGTCCAAACTTGCACTTTTTCAAATGGCTGTAACTCGAAAACTACGGCAGCTAGAGAGTTGATTTTGGTCTAAAAATGCAGCTTGTACCATGCCCTAAAACCGAAAATATGATTCCGGAACAAAAACCGCAAGAAAACTTGAAAATTTCAAGGCAAAGTCAACCCTCGACAGGAAAATGTAAAACCTTGAATATCTCGGAAACGGAGGCAGCTAGAGGGTCCAAACTTGCACTTTTTCAAATGGCTGTAACTCGAAAACTACGGCAGCTAGAGAGTTGATTTGGGTCTTCAAATGCAGCTTGTACCATGCCCTAAAAACCAAAAATATGATTCCGGAACAAAAACCGCAAGAAAACTTGAAAATTTCAAGGCAAAGTCAACCCTCGACAGGAAAATGTAAAACCTTGAATATCTCGGAAACGGAGGCAGCTAGAGGGTCCAAACTTGCACTTTTTCAAATGGCTGTAACTCGAAAACTACGGCAGCTAGAGAGTTGATTTTGGTCTAAAAATGCAGCTTGTACCATGCCCTAAAAACCAAAAATATGATTCCGGAACAAAAACCGCAAGAAAACTTGAAAATTTCAAGGCAAAGTCAACCCTCGACAGGAAAATGTAAAACCTTGAATATCTCGGAAACGGAGGCAGCTAGAGGGTCCAAACTTGCACTTTTTCAAATGGCTGTAACTCGAAAACTACGGCAGCTAGAGAGTTGATTTTGGTCTAAAAATGCAGCTTGTACCATGCCCTAAAAACCAAAAATAGGATTCCGGATCAAAACCCGCAAGAAAACTTGAAAATTTCAAGGCAAAGTCACCCCTCGACTGGAAAATATAAAACCTTGAATATCTCGGAAACGGAGGCAGCTAGAGGGTCCAAACTTGCACTTTTTCAAATGGCTGTAACTCGAAAACTACGGCAGCTAGAGAGTTGATTTTGGTCTTAAAATGCAGCTTGTACCATGCCCTAAAAACCAAAAATAGGATTCCGGAACAAAAACCGCAAGAAAACTTGAAAATTTCAAGGCAAAGTCAACCCTCGACAGGAAAATGTAAAACCTTGAATATCTCGGAAACGGAGGCAGCTAGAGGGTCCAAACTTGCACTTTTTCAAATGGCTGTAACTCGAAAACTGCGGCAGCTAGAGAGTTGATTTGGGTCTTCAAATGCTGCTTGTACCATGCCCTAAAAACCAAAAATAGGATTCCGGAACAAAACCCGCAAGAAAACTTGAAAATTTCAAGGCAAAGTCACCCCTCGACTGGAAAATATAAAACCTTGAATATCTCGGAAACGGAGGCAGCTAGAGGGTCCAAACTTGCACTTTTTCAAATGGCTGTAACTCGAAAACTACGGCAGCTAGAGAGTTGATTTTGGTCTTAAAATGCAGCTTGTACCATGCCCTAAAAACCAAAAATAGGATTCCGGAACAAAACCCGCAAGAAAACTTGAAAATTTCAAGGCAAAGTCAACCCTCGACAGGAAAATGTAAAACCTTGAATATCTCGGAAACGGAGGCAGCTAGAGGGTCCAAACTTGCACTTTTTCAAATGGCTGTAACTCGAAAACTGCGGCAGCTAGAGAGTTGATTTGGGTCTTCAAATGCTGCTTGTACCATGCCCTAAAAACCAAAAATAGGATTCCGGAACAAAACCCGCAAGAAAACTTGAAAATTTCAAGGCAAAGTCACCCCTCGACTGGAAAATATAAAACCTTGAATATCTCGGAAACGGAGGCAGCTAGAGGGTCCAAACTTGCACTTTTTCAAATGGCTGTAACTCGAAAACTACGGCAGCTAGAGAGTTGATTTTGGTCTTAAAATGCAGCTTGTACCATGCCCTAAAAACCAAAAATAGGATTCCGGAACAAAACCCGCAAGAAAACTTGAAAATTTCAAGGCAAAGTCAACCCTCGACAGGAAAATGTAAAACCTTGAATATCTCCGAAACGGAGGCAGCTAGAGGGTCCAAACTTGCACTTTTTCAAATGGCTGTAACTCGAAAACTACGGCAGCTAGAGAGTTGATTTGGGTCTTCAAATGCAGCCTGAACCCTGCCCCAAAACCCAAAAATACTATTCCAGACGAAAACCTGCGAAAAACCCCGAAAATTTCATGGCAAAATGACCCCTCGACTGCCAAATATAAAAGTGCCTGCAACTTCGTTATTTGAGCAGCTAGAGGGGTCAAACTTGCACTTTTCCAAAAGGCTCCATCTCCAAAACCACGGAGGCTAGAGACTTGAATTTTAGCTTCAAATGCAGCCTGAACCCTGCCCCAAAAACCAAAAATCCCATTCCGGACCAAAACCGCGAAAAACCCCGAAAATTTCATGGCAAAGTGACTCCTCGACTGCCAAATATAAAAGTGCCTGTAACTTCGTTATTTGAGCAGCTAGAGGGGTCAAACTTGCACTTTTTTAAAAGGCTCCTTCTCCAAAACCACGGAGGCTAGAGGCTTGAATTTTAGCTTCAAATGCAGCCTGAACCCTGCCCCAAAAACCAAAAATACCATTCCGTACGAAAACCTGCGAAAACCCCCGAAAATTTCATGGCAAAGTGACCCCTCGATTGCCAAATATAAAAGTGCCTGTAACTTCGTTATTTGAGCAGCTAGAGGGGTCAAACTTGCACTTTTTCAAAAGACTCCATCTCCAAAACCACGGAGGCTAGAGACTTGAATTTTAGCTTCAAATGCAGCCTGAACCCTGCCCCAAAAACCAAAAATACCATTCCGGACGAAAACCTGCGAAAAACCCCGAAAATTTCATGGCAAAGTGACCCCTCGACTGCCAAATATATAAGTGCCTGTAACTTCGTTATTTGAGCAGCTAGAGGGGTCAAACTTGCACTTTTTCAAAAGGCTCCTTCTCCAAAACCCCGGAGGCTAGATGCTTAAATTTAAGCTTCAAATGCAGCCTGAACCCTGCCCCAAAAACCAAAAATACCATTCCGGACGAAAACCTGCGAAAAACCCCGAAAATTTCATGGCAAAGTGACCCCTCGACTGCCAAATATAAAAGTGCCTGTAACTTCGTTATTTGAGCAGCTAGAGGCATAGGGGAAAAATATAACAGAGTTGGAGCTCAGTATAAATTAAGCAAAGTTTGCCCATAGTATTTCACTTGCGTATGTGTTGTGTTCACTAATCGGTACACAATGGATATGCAAAAAGTGAAAACTATGGCCCCCCATCTACCTTGCGATCAGTCGACGCCTATCTGGCGATATTGTGATCGTCAGTTCGATCGCAGAGTGTATGCGCCTATCGTTGTCGTTTTGTTTCTACAGTTCCATATAATTTTAGCCGCGAAATATTTTGTGGCGATCCATCGTTAGATTAATCCGACGATGAATAGCGTTGTCGTCTTACGATGAATTGCATTTTCTATTGGGGTCTTATATCCGCGTTCATTGTGCCTGGCAGGGCCTCTAAAATCGGAGTGAACTTCGCATGGCAACGGATAGCAAACCCATTTCGTATTGGATGCATTATCAATGAGATCGCATGCTGTTTGATCCTCTCTGGCAAATGTACATGAACGCTGATAAACTGTGAAAAGATGGCGACCGTGCGCTCGTCAGGTAAGGGGAACCATGCGAAATTGTGGGATGGTCACCAAGAACTTTTGTGGGTGTGGGTGGGTGAATCTTTGTGGGTGTGGCTTGTAGCAAGTGAATGAATAAAAAGTGTGTGATGAAAAATCGGAAACTGAATCTTTATGGTCGCATTTTAGGATGTCCGGAAAGAAAAAAACATGCTATGTGGTCTATGATTTAGTATTATTTATGATTTATGGCATATGAATTATGATGTAAAATGATTTTTTCTAAAGTGGTGGAGGTGCTATTAGGGTGTTTTTAAAATTTGTAAAAATTTTCAAATAAATCGTTTTTTCATCACAGACGTTTCATCATGCACTTGACACAAGCCACGCCCCCAAAGATGGAAATGCACGAATGCAATGGCCGAAAATGGTAACTCACACATATGAAATTGAGGAGCCATGTCACGCATACAATAGCAACTGAGGAAGCTTGGGCGTTTTAATCAACAGACACAGTTGATTTGATGTGTTGCTGTCCTTATCACTCCAAAGGTCGGTTTACTTTAAATTGTAGCCGTTGCTTTTAGAGTGGTGAGGCTTATTTGTGTGCGTGGGATTATTTGCATCCTGCTTTAAAAATAAATCTGTTCTGAGTTCCTGCTCTTAGTATACCTGCTCTGTGGTAGAACTCTGGATCAAGTGATGGGCGAACTCAAACAGCCGCCATACAGATTCTTTGCCGCATGGGGGCGAATTGCGGACTTCGCAAAGCGAATTGCCAGGAAACAAGTTAACGTTCAACCAATCGGCTTTCAACTCTGATACAGATATGATCCCATACAAGATCTGGATCTTCGGCGGTCAATCGTTTTGCATGAGAATTAGCTTTTAATCCAACAAAAAGAACGCGACAAATATCATTCCATGGCCAGTAAATACGAGTACTTACAATGAGGAATTAAATAAGGACATGTCATGTTGAAAAGAAATAAGGCGGCATAGACGACATGCGTCTACTCTATACCCTCCAAGGCAGCGGTCAATTATTAATCTTTGATGTTTCCTTTTCCCGTTGGCTTACAGCAGAGCACATTTGAGCTTTACATTTAAAATAAGTGAGTTTGATCACGTGTGCTACCATGGAAAGCGCACTAAGAAGCTTTCTTTTTAATGTAGATTAACTTCTATGGTCTATCTAGGACATCGCGATGTCTATCTTCCGATTTATAGAGCACTGCGAAATTTGTAAGCATACGAAAACTCCCAATTAGAGCGTTCCGCCGCCAATTAAGTGGCAATTCACCTCCGATCAGGTGTTTTAGAGGCCACAAGGCTCGTCACTGGTGCTTTCTGCTAGAGTCTCGTGGATCCTGCGTTCCGTATGAGAGCCTCCTTAGGTTCTTTTCCGAGATCCAAGGCGGGTAGTGTGGTTTCCAGTTTTCTTCTTCTTCAAGCCTTTGGGGTCCAGCGACTTTGGTGATGAATAATGAGGTGTAGTTCGAAACTCACGCTTTTCAACACGCTGCTGGATAAATTTGTCGTGAATTACCTATGCAAAGCTCTTTGTTTACAACAAGTTAATGGTTTAGGTTTAATTGAGCCATAGCGACAACAATTCGGCCGTATGAACACACTATTAGGATATGGGACTACTACTATTTGCCTTAACCCCTGGCGGGGAATAGCGCGTCAACTATTCCCATGTGGCTTGGTTGACGTTTCGTTAGCATAAATGAGATGTGACACCATTAGCCATGAATTACGCCCTTAGATCTGCACACCATGCCGCTGTGAATTCGAGACTGTACTGTTTGGCATTCGGTCAACCAATGGTGTGATCACTGGCAACATCTACAATCTTGTGTCGCCAAAAGTTGCTGGAGGAATCTACTTAATACCAATGACGGGGTTCAGCTGCTCCGTCAGGTTCAAGAAAACCAGTGAGTGGCTCTTGCGAGAGGTTCGGGCTTCTCCAGCACGCACTTTCTTTCAGCTGAATTGCAGTCTGGGTATGAAGTGTTCTGTCAGAACTGTATTTCAAGAGAAGTTGCGGCTCACTATAACTCCAAGCTGAACTTCAAGTTCATCTATAGTCGCTTGCTCCTCCGCGAGCACTTCACTTTACTCATTCGTACCACCCACACAAGCAGATTGTGTTTCGCCCCGAATCCCTCTATAATACCATATACATACATACAGCTGGAAGAAAGTTCCCAAAAATAAGTGTTTGCATTTATGAGTCATCTTTCTCATCACATCGTATCGCATCCTATTGATTATAGTCTTTCTGCGTCTTTTCATGGCCCATTATATGAAGTGTCCAATCATATACAAGCGTTCGACAACCCACTACATATCACACTATTAACTTTAACCAACTTTTTGAAGCCTTGACCTGAACCGAATCGTATATATGGAGGGAGCCCAGAGAGAGTTCACAATTATGGCTTGACTCAAATGGGAAGCTATCGTCTGTATGAAATACGAGTAGTTCTGCCGAAAACCCAAAAAGTGTATAACCGACAGCTCATCGGCACATCTACCAGCATGAAATACCCAATACTTGCAATCCGGCCTACGTAACTTAGCAAATAAGATATAATGTCCTTAGGGCATGGGATCCTACACATCTGTATGACAAATTTGCCATTAACAACATTTCACGATTCTCTCCATTTCGTTCTACGTTCATTGGATCACGTTTCTTGCATCCCAAACTGGAAACTGGACTATATCCTGACAATTTCATAAAGCCTATCCCGGAACTTGAATCGGCGAAATCTTCGTGGTGAAATTGTCCGTTGTTATATATTTATGTATTATTATACACATGTACGTACATATACACATATGGACCCTGAAGTATTCTATACTATTGGCGAAATTAAACTATGTACAATACACTTGAGGGTATGGCAAGCTATCATTTTACTCGATTGGATTTTGATGTTGATAGTAAGGAATTTGAATAGTTTGTTAAATTGGTTTGGTAATAGCCTAAGATAGCGAAATTTTAATTGTTGTATTGTACTAGTTGGCGTTTCCAAATGAATGATTTGTCCGGCTAGATTAAAATTGAATACATATTTGATCTTAATACGCTTCGCAAGGGAATTGTTCAACTAATGGCTCAGTTCGGACAAAAAGATCTACTGACTTCAGTCAACACTCCAAGGTCGTCGATAAAAAAATTTACGTTCTTTTAATTGAGTCATCATCATCGTCGCGCTACTAGCCGACGACGTCGGGAACTGGCCATCTGGATCACAGTCCTCTAATTATCGCGGTCAAGTGACCGTGTCCTCGAATTTTGGAAGCCCAGCAGTTGTTTGGCGTCAGCATATATTAAACCTTTCCAGCGAGCCTACCAGCCTTGCTCCGCTGACGCACATGTCTCCTTTCAATATTTGTTTCGCCATACGGTTTTCGTCAATTCGTTGTACATTCCCAACACATTAGATTCGTTGTAGTTTGACGATTCGCGCAACTTCTCATTGTACAGTTCGTACAGCTCATGGATGTGCCGGAGGCACCATCCATTTCGATCGCATACTGCTTCGAAAAGTCGCCTAAGGACCTTTTATTCAAATGTGTTTAGCATGTTTTCGGAGGCTTGAGTTAGGCTTCTGGCCTCGCAGCTGATTTATGTATGGGGAGCTTCGTTTTTCTGTGCACATGCTTCGATTTCATTACTGAAGGACCGAGAAAAAAAGCCTTAATTGCTTGCTGACTGTACTCGTAGCTTGATTTCATCTATTCCGCTGGTGGTGGTATGTGAGATCCTCGTGATGTTCGGTTGCGCTGTCGTCCTTCTTTTCGATTGCAGTTCAACTTTTTAAAGCCGTTTCGGGATTATGTAGAAGTTCTTCTGCGGCGAGCAGTTTTCGCAACATAATGTTAATGTTATCTGCATACACCAACAATTTCGCTGGCTTGATGAGTAGCGTAGCCTGGTGTCTGCATTCATTAACCAGGTTGAAGATCGTTGGAGGTAGTCCACCGTCTTGCTTCAATCCTGTACGTGTTTCAAAAAGATCAGACAGCCTGTTTTGGATCTTGACCTGTGACACAGACTTGGTCATCGTCATCTTTACCAGTCGTACTAATTTTACTGGTATACCAAATTGCAGCATCATACTAAATAATATACCACGATCGATACTGTCGTATGTTTGACTAAAGTCGGCAAAGATCCACGTTATATGCTTGACCGTGAAACGCTGATCGGTTGTTTATCGGCCAGGTCTTGTTATCTGACAATGATTCATTAAGCGTACGGTTTTATTCAACTTTTTAAAATTTGATCAGGACGTATAGACAAGTGAGATGCCTCTGTAATTCTCGCACCGCAATTTAATTCCATTTCTGTGAAGGGGACAAATGATACTACTGCACCAATCTTCTGGAGGCCGGTGTGATGCACCTATTAAAAGCCATACATCAACTAATTCCGCAAATCTGGGAAGACGAAGTGATCCCAGAAGATTGACTCAAGAGTATTATTTTTAGCAGTATAAGCTAGGTGGGTACTAAGATCAGTATTTAGTGCGAAATCTCATACAAAAACTGTCAAAAGTTGCGGTCGCATGAACAATTTTCGCTATCCTAATACTAACAGATTTCATTCGAAGTAAAAAGTCTCCACATCATTATGAGCAATTTTCACGTGCAAATAATTACCTTGCATTCGCTTGAAAATGGGTCTTTTAAGCAGAAAGGAAAATCAAGCGTCGTGTAGAGCGCCGCGGTAATGTGCTGTGTGCAAGTCTACACTGTCACTTTTCCGTGGGAGAGATAAGTGCATCATTTACGCACGTTTCGGTTTCGGGCGATAAATGTTGCTAGCACGTGTTCTTAGTAGCTAGGTTATTTATGTTCGGCATTTTCATTTCTTACCTTTTAGTTGGGACGCTAAACGACATAAATCGACCCCACCTTGCAAAATATGATAGAGAAATGCCATTTGGTATGATTGTTCGTGGCCCCTATACATTTATTTTAAGAGATGGAGCCATCTTGGACCCCGCGGCAGAGCGGCTGTGCGGGCGAAAAACCGCGAAATTTGGGCCCTTTTTTAATATTGTCCTAATAATTTGTAAACGATGCCTCGGATCAAAAAACTTAATAGGATGTAAATCAAAGAGCGTCAAATTCTACATCCAATGCATTGCTCAAAGTTGAAATTGTTGAAACCCCTGATCAGGGGTGACCTTGGGGATGGCTGCTTTAGGTGGTTCAAAACGCGCCAGAGCTCACACAACTATGTTGCAGGTCTGACTACGTATCGTAATTTATGATATTCTAATGATCTGAGAGGCTTAGGTACAAAGGCTGGAACACAATTTTTAGCTGTGATTCTTCTGTTCGCTCCGAAACATTAAATGCACTACATGCATTGCAATATAATGGGATTGCATGATGCAATCCCATTATATTTCTTATATTCAGTGCATACTACAGCTTCTACTACGGCTACAACTACACGCCACAACTACGCACTACCCGCGACATATTGTCCAGCCTTGACTCAGCCAATCAGGCTACAACAATCTTATATTACGTTTACACTATCCCCAGATTACTTCATCTGCAGCGTAATCTGGGTGTGGTGAGTTCAAAATTGTATGTATTTGACAGTCGCAGATTATCTCAGCTGGCGCAGATGAAGTAATCTGGGGATAGTGTAAACGTAATATTAGGCTCAATTTACAGTGTCGCATGAACCGGCTAATTCGCATGAGTAAACCACATTATCGACCAACAAAAAAGTAGATGGTTGTGGTGCAAGGGCATGCGGTTCATGCGGCCAATGTAAGTTAAGCTTTATTGCCGCAACCAGATGTTTTTATTTGAAAAAACTTTGTTAACTTGGTCAACAATTTTTGGATGCGAAGTCATTTATTGACTACAACATTTTAACAAACAAAAAGTAACAATTTAACATACTATTGTATTATAATTTATGCAGTGCATTTCGAACCGGATCAAGCATAGGTACAGTTGACCGCAAACTGAACGATGAACAGGCTGGTTTTCGCGAGGGCTTTTCATGTAGCGACCACATCAACACCCTGTAACGGACGGTTTGGTGGGCATCCGAAGATGCCCGTGGGGACGGAGCCTAAGGTGGCATATTACCGTGAAGGTCGGGCCGTGCCATCTGGCGAAGAAATAGGCCCCTCAACGAGCTAAGCAACGGCCTATGCTTGCTGTAGCTCAGTTCGGGAGATGTGGGCGAGGTTTTCGCAGCACGTTACCCCTGTCCTTTACATATTAACAAAAATGCATAGGCCTGGAGAAGACAACACAAACAGGGGAGGTAAAAATGGGGAATAAAAAAAATAGTCGATAAGGATGGAATGGTTGACGGGCGGATCAGACGCCCACACGGTCGCACCTGGGTCCGGGTGTAATGGGACCCTCGGCCTTTGGTTTCGTACCACCAACAGATCACTACTCATCAGGTGCTGCTTCGATCTGCTGGTGGGAGCAGCACTACCAGACCATAATATGGTTCATTACAGGTGGTTCATTGCAACCCTCCAAATTATTATTGAACAATCCGCAGAGTGGAGATCTCCATTATATCTCATGTTCATCGATTTTGAGAAGGCGTTTGACAGCGCTGACCGGGAATACATCTGGAAGGCTTTACATAGGAGAGGTATACCAGGTAAAATCATATCCATCATCAAGGAGTCCTATGGCGGATCCCAATATCACGTCTTAGACAAGTGTAAGCTTTCAGATCCCTTCGAAGTATATCGCGGAGTGACAGAAGGCTGCATATTGTCACCTACATATATTGTTTTTGATTGCCATTAACGACGTACTCTGCAGCGCGCTTCATGAACACCAGAGCAAAGGTATCAGATGAAACCTGTTTGAATACCTTCAACACCTGGATTACGCTGACGATACTTGTCTGCTCTCAAATATATCGGATCATCTAGTTCAAATGACGGATGCCCTGCACCGCCAAAGTGGCAATGCGGGGCTTAAAATCAATGCTGTCAAAACTAAGTACTTGAGCTTGGATCCAGGAAGACAGAGCGAAATTTGTATTTCGGGGCATACGGTAGAAAAAGTGGACAATTTTTGCTATCTCGGAACCGTAGTTTCAACAGATGGTGGAGCGGATGCTGATGTACAGTCCCCATCAATAAGGCTCGAGCAGCTTTTTCAGTTTAACTATTTTACTTTCTGGCAAAATAACGACATCTCCAGAAGTAAGTACCAAAATCAGGATCTTCAAAACCAATGTAAAATCTGTGCTGGCTGTTCAAGTTGGAAGGTGACCAGGGCGATAACAACTAGATTGCAAACTTTCGTGAACCAGTGTCTTCGGCGCATCTTACACATACGCTGGCCGGAGGTCATTTCTAACGACGACCTCCTGTTCATTACCGGCCAGGACAGGATAGACACCTCCATAAAAAGGCGAAAGTGGCAATGGATAGGTCACACACTTTGAAAGGGGCCGGAAAATATTGCTAAACAGGCCATCAATTGGAACCCACAGGGAACCGATGCAAGTTGCCGCGTTGGACGACCTAGAAACACCTGGAGGAGATCAGTTGCGGTCGAGGGTAAGTCATTAGGCAAATCGTGGAGACAGTTGGAGGCGATGGCGACTAACAGGACGAGGTGGAAAGCCGGCGTGGTTAATGCCCTATGCCCCACAAGGGGTGGGCAGGATCCAGAGAGAGATTTCGAATAAACTTGCTGTTCATCTTCAGCGACAGGCAAACCAAGCAATTTACTTGGTTTGCTTGGTTAACCGTTCCAGGGGCGCCAACGGGGATGACTATGGAAGAGGTCTTTTGCCGCCTACTTTTAACTCTCACATCTCACATTATTCTATCGATTTCGAAATGAAACGCAATTTTCAAAAGTACATACTCGTACTTCGCAAAATTCGCTAATCGATTTACCGAGCCAAATTACAGCTCTAATCCATTAATTCGTGCAATTTTGCTACTAATTTGTAGATTGATTTATGCTTTTCATCTTAGTTAAAATTCAATGAGCTCCGTTTGTGCATTTAATCGATATGAATACATTTTTTATATTGTATATCGACTTGAAAACTGTCCGGCAATATAATATATTGTAAAAGGGAGCAGAGCGATGAAAGAGATGGTATCCAGTTCAAGTGACGGTTCAGCCCGAAAAGAAACTTTTTGCCCATGAATTCCAAAATCAATATATCGACTTGAAAACTGTCCGGCAATATAATATAAAAGGGAGCAGAGCTGTGATGGTATCCAGTTCAAGTGACGGTTCAGCCCGAAAAGAAACATTTAGCCCATGAATCTCAAAATAAATTTGATACAGTTCACGGATACAATTAAATTCGCGAAAATGTTTCTCGTGAGCATCGGAATGGATCCTTTTCCACAACACCTTCCGCTGCATAAGCGAACTGCTAAAACGAATTCATTCTTCGCATTTGGACTGTGGAATTTACGAGCCATCGAGTTTCTCTACGTTATCTACCTGTATAAGTCGTTGAAGCATTCAGAGAACCTAATGGGCGCTATGATTTGCCTGCCATGCTTAATATGTTGTTTGATGTCCGAGATCAAAATCACCATACTTCGTCGAAAGCAGGGGGAATTGCTAAAAATTCTGAAATTCCTGGATAAATCGTTGCCGGCTACAAAAGACGAGCAAGAATATTTCGGACTAGCGAAAGTTTTGCGCGTGACGAAAAGAGACTCAATAGCACTTGGCATAGGTTTTTCGATGTTCATTTGGAGTTTCAATTTGTTCCCGTTGATTGAAGCGAGTGTTCTAACTCTGCACTATGGAAACAATTTCACATATCCGCTGCCGTATACAACGTGGCTACCATTTAAGACAGATCGCCTTTTTCCGTATATTGGAATGAATATTTCACTTTTTTTTGGAGGCTATGTTGTAGCACAATATTTTATTGGAAGTGATACATTGCTCTTTACGATTATTAATCAAGTTTGTATGCATTTCGATTACATATCGAAGCGTGTGCTCGACTATCATCCGAATGGCGAAAAGAGTGATAGGGCCTTCTTGAAGGAAGTTGCGGAACTTCATAATTGTGCCCTTTGGTAAGATAACACAATATTTATCGAAAACTATAGTTAAAGAAGGACTTCTGACGCCTAGTATGCACTGCGACTCTTAAATATATTCCTTGCGTCTTGTCAAAATCTCGCTTGCCTCGACTCATTGCAAGATGGAGAAAATACATTCAACAACTAGGTTCTGGCGAGACACAAAAGAATCTATTCAAAGAATCACAGTGCGTACTAGGTGTTAGTGTCACCATACACTGTCGAACTCGATCTCAAACATGGTACAAGTGGACCGGTTTTCTTCACGTTGATGTGAAGTGTGTTTGTGTGTCTTGAGCTATTCAGAGGACATTTGTACCAGGTTCGAGATCGAGTTCGAGTTCGACAGTGTATGGTGACACTAATACTGACATCGTCAATCATATTCACTTAATAGTTTTTCCCTCATTCCAACTTACCACAATTTCTCCATAATTTCAGGGCTTGTGTTAATATCAACTATGTCTTTTCCGATTCAATGTTCCTCAATTTTCTTGCCTCGTCTGGAATAATTTGCCTTGTGGCATTTAGGGTAACACTAACAGGCCTATCATTATCACCAGAACTGATCAAATTGATTATTTATCTAATTGCTATGGTCAATCAAATATTTATCGTTTGTTCCTTTGGAGATAAGTTGATTCGAGCGGTAAGTAGTTAGATACAGGAAATATGAAAAATCCTGTCTATGTTTTAATACAATGTATTTTAGAGTGAAGCTATTTCTCAATCAATCTATGAACATGATTGGTATGATGCTGACATATCGTATAAGAAAGCAATGGTGTTGGTTATGCAACGCGCACAGAAACCAGCTCTACTGCGCGCTAGTTACTTTTCGGTTGTATCTTATCAAAGTTTCAAAGTGGTAAGCTTTCTGTATTAGGATGAATGATCAGTTACAATGCAATGTTTGACTTGTAGATCATGACATCGTCATATCAACTTTTTGCTGTACTCCACACAAATTATTCAAATAAGAAATAAAGCCACGTAAAAATTTAAACAGAATTTATGCTACGTTTATAAAATTAGTTGATTTAATTGTATTTAACTAGATCCTGGTGCAAAATAACAAATGTAGTTCCTTGAAAGTAGTATTGCATTCAAGCAATAGCATACATAATAAAGTATAAAAGTACTTGTTAAAGTTGAAACCTTTATAGTTTATATTGAATTAGATTTAACTGCTATTCAAGCACATAGCCAGAGGATGTGCTTTGAGTGCACCCCTGTAACTAGACCTGTTCCGGTCTTTTGATAGTACCGGTCCCGAGATTCCCAAGTAACGGTTTCGAAAAAAACTGGCTTATGGTCATAAGAACTGACCCTTAACCGGTAAAAAAAACCCACTCATTAAAAAACCGATTCACCAAAAAACCGATTCAACAAAAAACTGACTCATTAAGGACCGAGTATTCGAGTATTCAAAACCAACTTGTTAAAACCGACCGGCTCATAATTAAGAAAACCGAGTTAAAAACCGACTCATTAAAAAATCGATTCATTAAAAACCGACTCATTACAAAACGAGTACTCGAAAACCACATCCGCAGCGAATAAATTGCGTCGTTGTGAACATAACTGCGAATCCGTGGCGAATAATCCGCCGCGAATTAATCGGGGCGGATTCGCGTTTGTTTGAGGTGAGGGATACTTTGAATCGAAATAAGGCATGCAATAGAGCGGAGCGATCGTAGCGAGCGGAGCTTACACAAGGAACTGTTGATTCGTAACCCCCACACCAGGGACTGTTGATTCATAATCCGCAGTATCGCACAAAGTGTGCATGGGCTATTTCGGTTTGAAACGAGCTGGGCTAGCTCCTCCCCTAAGGGATTGCGACAACCTCCCCCACCCATAAAGCCCTAGGTCACCAGTTTCCTTCTATATGTACCTGTACCTGCATCCGTTTCGTCCTAGGATATCTGGAACCAGCATTTTTTTTTTGTCTATGCACAATTTCGGTTTCAAAACCAAATCAGGTACGCGAAGGAATGCGAAAATAACCATGTACATACTCACTTTCATTTTTGAATGAAATTGAACATTGAATGCGAATCGAAAGTGGCCGTGCCGCCAAAATTGTAATGAGTCGGTTTTTAATGAATCGATATTTTTTCATAAATCTTGAAATCTTAGGACCGAACAGGTCTACCCGTAACTACAAATTAAAAGCGTCCCCACAGCAGCCGGTTTTACGCACCGAAACGGCCCGTTTCTGAACGGTGAAGAGCTGCCATACCTCCTCGATGCAAGAAGAAAAATGTGTGTTGTTATCTATGTTGTACATTACAAGCATGTTTTCCATTCGTTTTAGGAGCAACAGTTATCGGCGCAGCTGCTGTAAACACTCCGCGTTCGCGATGGGATTGAATCAAACCCTGGTCCTTGAATGTTCTGCGTTTGCATTAATCCAATACATCATAATAGCCAACTTCGATTCATTTAGGTCGGCTTCACAATTTATTTATAACAAAACGGATTTTTTTTTCTTTCCAATAAAAGTAATATGATATCTAGGTAAAAACTCGAGAAAAGTAAGATAAAACAGAAGGTTTTTTTTATTATGCACACATTTTTATTTTATTTTTCGAAGCTATGTCTAGTAAACAATTTATCTGATTGCCGCGTATTTTTCATTTTTAAAGTGCTGCGATTCAGTGTTTACTGCAAAGTTTTACCTAGTGTAGTTTTTGAGTTACTGCGTTTTATTTAAAGTAAGGTCAACGATTTTACAAAGCTTAAAATGCTACTGCGGACGGTACCATCATTAAAAAATCGCTAAATTGTTGGGCTTTCCGTTTTTTTTTTTCAAAATATCTCTTAAATTAGTCTGTAAAAAAATTAGTAAAGCTTTTTTAAACAAGAGTAAATTATATCTAAAATAATTTAAAACTTCTAGCTGTTATACTTGCCGAGATAATAAGCTATTAAGGACGAAATCGCTAAACAGATATTTTGTGCATTTTTGCTCACTAAAAATAAAAATGGACTGAATTGACTATTGATAACCTTAGACTTGAAATAAAATAATCTTCATCTTTCATTTTATCAGTTTTTCATTTAGAGCATCCGTTTCAAAGATCTATGGGGTCGAAAGTTGAAAAAGTGTGATTTATCCTAAGCCTCAAAAATTGTCATTTTGTGACTATCTATTTGGACTACACTGCTGAACCGAAACTCGACAAACTCGACTTTGAGCAAAGCGTTGGACGCAAAATTCAATGCTCCTTAATTAAAAAAAAGATATCTGAGGCAATGGGTTGACCCTATATGGAAAATATTAAAACACCGTTCAAATTTCTCGGATTTTCACCTACCAAAAATTAAGCTTATATAATGGGGCGACCGGTAGCGCAATGTATTGAGGCATCAGTCTCATGTTTGACTACTGGCGTTTCGGGTTCGAGTCCCGTCCACGACGACGTTCGTGGCCATGGAAGTGCAGGAGGTGCGTGCCGGCAACTGCATTCTCCGAAACCAATTTATGCCAACGAAACGTCAACTGAGCCACATGGAACAGTTGACGCGCTATGCCCCACAAGGGGTTAGGACAATTGAGTATCAATTTCGAAGTCGCGTATAGTGGATTAATTATCGTGAATTTGTCGTAAATTTGTCGTAATGGTAATGGTAACTTGACTGTCAAGTTGGCATTACCACCCCTTGGAATAGGGTAAACATTAAATAATTCGAAATTGAGTATAGTGGATTGATTGTCGTAGATTTATCGCTAAAAAAATTTCTTCACGAGTTTTTTTTTTTTTTTTTTTTTTTTAAATAATCGCTTGGAACTAATTTAATACCAATGTTAGCATTACCACACCTTGAAATAGTGTAAAAATTTAATATTTCGAAGTCGAGCATAGTGAATTAATTGTCGTATATTTGTCGTGAAAGAAAAAAAAAATTGTCGCGTTTGTTTTTAGAAAAATAGCTTTAAACTCAAGAAGCATTACCACTCCTTGAAATAGGATAAAAAATCAAATCAATAAAGACACAAATGTTGAAAGCAAAATTATTTTTATTTGTGGAGAAAATTCTTTACTTAATAAGCACAGATATTTTTAAGAAACCGCAACGTAAATTACAACAGTCGGTTGCACTTTACTATCTCTGTAAGAAGTTTCCGTTTTTTTTTAAACAAGTCGTTGTAAATCACCCATTTCCCGTGATTTGTGTACGTCACGGCTGTGTAATGAGACGAAGTGTCTGAAATTCTGGTTTGTATCATCGATGGCCCAATATAACTCACGAGCCCAGCTAGTTTGTATTCCGCTTTGGTGTTGGGACTTTTAATTAAAATTGGAATCTGACTACGTCGAACTGGACTTGTCTCGAATCGTTCGAAGGCTATGATGTTGCCTGAAACCAAAATGTATTTTTTATCTTCTTAGCTTGTGTCATTTGCGACTTTACACATTAAAAGGGCTCATTGCCCAAGATTACGGGCGCTTTTTAAAATGGGTTGAACATTTTGAAGCTCATCATAAATCAGTTTTAAAGAGAAATATTTGATAAATATGTAACAGAAAATGCCATGAATGATGCTAGCAAATTTTTAGGTTTCTTTTGCAGTAGTATCGAGCGTATGCAGAAGTTCTTCTGCATCGGTCAATCTTCGGGATAAGATGTTGTTGTCGTCGGCGTACGCTGCTAATTGAGTCGATTTGATGAGTAGCGTCTTGCTGTTGTCCATTTTCATAGTCCGAATAGCATATTCCAGTGCTCGGTTGAAGAGCGTCGGCGCCAGTCTATCGCCCAGTTTCACACCAGTGCGTATTTCAAATAGATCAGTAAGTATATTATGGATCCTGACTTGTGAGACAGAGTTGGTCATCGTCATCTTTGTCAGTCGCACTAATTTTGCCGGTATACCAAATTGCAGTATGATGTTGTACAGTACTCCACGATCGATACTGTCGTATGCCTGCTTGAAGTCGACAAAGATTTTGTATACGTTTACGTTGTATTCCCAGCACTTCTAAAGTATCAGTCTGACTGTGAAGAGCTGATCGGTTGTGGAGCGACCAGGTCTGAAACCGCTTTGATATTCGCCAATGATTCGTTCTGCGTACGGTTTTATTCTATTTTCCAGAATTTTCGTAAAAATTTTATAGGACGTACAACATAGTGAGATGCCCCTGTAATTCTCACACCGCAGTTTATCTCCCTTTTTATGGATTGGACAGATGATGCTTCTGCGCCAATCGTCTGGGATCTCCTCGTTCTCCCATACTCGCAGGAGTAATTGATGTATGGTATCAACTAGACTCGTTCCTCCGAATTTTAGCAGTTCAGCTGGAATCTCGTCAGCGCCCGGCGCTTTATTTCGTTTTAGTGACCGCAAGGCGAGATCAACTTCCTCTACTGTCGGGGGTTGAATGGGTGGGCCTAGATCAACAATATCGTCGAGAGCTTCCTGTGTGGGTATGTTAGATGGTCGGTTTAGAAGCTCTTCAAAATAAGAGGCCCATCGTTTGTTAATACCATCGGTGTCGCTGATGATGTTTCCATCCTTGTCCTTACAAAGGCTAGTCCTGGGTTGGTAGCCGTTCTTAATTGTATTTACTAGTTTGTACGCTTGTCTGGTGTTCCTAATAGCTAAGTTTTCGTTTATGTTCAGCAACTGCTCGTCAAAGTATTTACGTTTCTTACGTCTAATTATTCTATTCGATATTCGCCGTAGCTCGCCATATTTTTCTCTTCTGGCTCTGGTTCCTCGTTGAATCCATTGTCTGTAGGCGTCGTTTTTCGCGTCAAGTGAATTTTTGCATTCTTCGTCGAACCAGTCATTTCGCGCTCGCCGGGCTTTATATCCCACGACCTTCTCTGCGACATCCTTGATGGTACCCTTGAGTTCTTCCCAGAACCCATGGACGCTTGTGTTGCTGATGTTGTGTAGCATAGGTGATAGTTTTTCCTCATGGGCGGTAGTATACGCCACCGCTGTAGCATCACTCAAAAGCTTATCAACCGCAAAGATTTTGGGAGGGTTGATTCTTGATTGGTGCACTGAGCAAATTCTACATCTGTAGGTCGTCTTCACCAAGTGATGATCTGAGTCGCAGTTTGCTCCTCGATAGGAGCGGACATCCATGACACTAGACGCCCATCTCCTGCAAATGAGGACGTGGTCAATTTGGTTGACGGTATGTGCGTCTGGAGACTTCCAGGTCTGCTTGTGAATGCGTCGATGCGGGAAACACGTAGAGCTTACGACTAGATTCCTGCTGCAGGCGAAGTCGATAAGTCGCTGGCCGTTATCGTTACATTCTTCATGGAGGCTGTGGCCTCCAGAGGTCCCCCGATGCCAACTTTCATTCCCGACTTTCGCGTTAAAGTCTCCCAGCAGCAATTTGACGTCGTTTGTGGGAAGTGAGTCGAAGAGAGTTTCAAGGCGGGCGTAGAACTCGTCTTTTACTGCGTCTTCTTTAACTTCAGTGGGGGCATGCACATTGATGAGCCAGAGATTGAAGAATCGAGTCTTGATGCGAATCGCACACAGCCGTTCATTTATGGGTTTGAAGTCAGTAATATGCGGTTTGAGGTGATTGTTTACTATAAATGCTACTCCAAACTCCTTGCGGCCCGATGGTTTGCCACTTGTAAAATATGTGTGCGATTTTTTGTCATTAATCTCGCTGCCAAGCCAATTTGTTTCCTGGACTGCAGCTATGCTCAGTTTGTACTTTTCGACCTGTTGAAGGAGGGCCTTTTCGGCCCCCGGTTTGTTCAGGGAGCGTACATTCCAGGATCCGAAAGAATAATCCTTTAGCCGTTTGCGTGGTCGTCGTTGTTGATCCGTCCAATCCGAGGCTTTTGTTCCAGGTTTCTTGACATGGAGTGGTTTTTACAAGGACGAGTTGTCAGCACGTCGCTTAACCCCATTCGGGGGATGGCCTCGGAGATAGCTGCTTCAGATGGTTTAATAAACGTGCTGGAGCCCACACAACTATGTAGCAGGTCCAACTACGCAAGTCATTCCATCCTACTAGACCTGAGACGCTTAGGTGTTCGTCAGCCATTCAGGCTACAGCTATCTGCCTTTTCCAAACTGTCTTATCGCTAAGACATTGGCCGTCAGCGAATTGATACACTGCCGTTACCAGGGGGCGCCCACGCGGAGGACTATGGAAAAGGTCTTTTGAGTTACTGCGTTTTAATTAAAGTAAGGTCAACGATTTTACAAAGCTTAAAATGCTACTGCGGGCGTACCATCATTAAGAAATCGCTAAATTGTTGGGCTTGTCCGTTTTTTTTTTTTTTTTCAAAATATCTTTTAAATTAGTCTGTAAAAAAAATTAGTAAAGCTTTTTTAAACAAGAGTAAATTATATCTAATTTAAAACTTCTAGCTGTTATACTTGCCGAGATAATAAGCTATTAAGGACGAAATCGCTAAACAGATATTTTGTGCATTTTTGCTCACTAAAAATAAAAATGGACTGAATTGACTATTGATAACCTTAGACTTGAAATAAAATAATCTTCATCTTTCATTTTATCAGTTTTTCATTTAGAGCATCCGTTTCAAAGATCTGTGGGGTCGAAAGTTGAAAAAGTGTGATTTTTCTCCTAAGCCTCAAAAATTGTCATTTTGTGACTATCGATTTGGACTACACTGCTGAACCGAAACTCAATTTTGAGCAAAGCGTTGGACACAAAATTCAATGCTCTTTAATTAAAAAAAAAGATATCTGAGGCAATGGGTTGACCCTATATGGAAAATATTAAAACACCGTTCAAATTTCTCGGATTTTCACCTACCAAAAATTAAGCTTATATAATGGGGCGACCGGTAGCGCAATGTATTGAGGCATCAGTCTCATGTTTGACTACTGGCGTTTCGGGTTCGAGTCCCGTCCTCCACGACGTTCGTGGCCATGGAAGTGCAGGAGGTGCGTGCTGGCAACTGCATTCTCCGAAACCAATTTAAGCCAACGAAACGTCAACTGAGCCACATGGAACAGTTGACGCGCTATGCCCCACAAGGGGTTAGGACAATTGAGTATCAAGTTAGCACTACCACTTACAAATTTCGAAGTCGCGTAAAGTGGATTAATTATCGTGAATTTGTCGTAAATTTGTTGTAATGGTAATGGTAATGGTAATGCTAACTTGACCGTCAAGTTAGCATTACCACCGCGTGAAATAGGGAAAAAATTAAATGTTTCGAAGTCGCGTATAGTGGATTAATTGTCGTGAATTTGTCGTAGATTCGTCGTGAAAGACAAATTTTTGTCGCGTTTGCTTTTTTTTTTTTAAATATGCTATGGTAATGCTAACTTGACAGTCAAGTTGGCATTACCACCCCTTGGAATAGGGTAAACATTAAATAATTCGAAATTGAGTATAGTGGATTGATTGTCGTAGATTTATCGCTAAAAAAAATTTTCTTGACGCGTTTGTTTTTTTTTTTTTTTGAAATAATCGCTTGGAACTAATTTAATACCAATGTTAGCATTACGACACCTTGAAATAGTGTAAAAATTTAATATTTCGAAGTCGAGCATAGTGGATTAATTGTCGTATATTTGTCGTGAAAGAAAAAAAAATTGTCGAGTTTGTTTTTAGAAAAATAACTTTAAACTCAAGTTAGCATTACCACTCCTTGAAATAGGATAAAAAATCAAATCAATAAAGACACATATGTAACTGCTTGAAAGCAAAATTATTTTTATTTGTGGAGAAAATTCTTTACTTAATAAGCACAGATATTTTTAAGAAACCGCAAAGTAAATAACAACAGTCGGTTGCACTTTACTATCTCTGTAAGAAGTTTCCGGTTTTTTTAAACAAGTCGTTGTAAATCACCCATTTCCCGTGATTTGTGTACGTCATGGCTGTGTAATGAGACGAAGTATCTGAAGTTCTGGTTTGTATCATCGATGGCCCAATATAATTCACGAACCCAGCTAGTTTGTATTCCGCTTTGGTGTTGGGATTTTTAATTAAAATTGGAATCTGACTACATCGAACTAGACTTGTCTCGAATCGTTCGAAAGCTATGATGTTGCCTGAAACCGAAATGTATTTTTTATCTTCTTAGCTTGTGTCATTTGCGACTTTACACATTAAAAGGGCTCATTGCCCAAGATTACGGGCGCTTTTTAAAATGGGTTGAACATTTTGAAGCTCATCATAAATCAGTTTTAAAGAGAAATATTTGATAAATATATAACAGAAAATGCCATGAATGATGCTAGCAAATTTTTAGGTTTCTTTTGCAGTGGTATCGAGCGTATGCAGAAGTTCTTCTGCATCGGTCAATCTTCGGGACAAGATGTTGTTGTCGTCGGCGTACGCTGCTAATTGTGTCGATTTGATGAGTAGCGTCTTGCTGTTGTCCATATTCATAGTCCGAATAGCATATTCCAGTGCTCGGTTGAAGAGCGTCGGCGCCAGTCTATCGCCCAGTTTCACACCAGTGCGTATTTCAAATATATCAGTAAGTATATTATGGATCCTGACTTGTGAGACGGAGTTGGTCATCGTTATCTTTGTCAGTTGCACTAATTTTTCCGGTATACCAAATTGCAGCATGATGTTGTACAGTACTCCACGATCGATACTGTCGTATGCCTGCTTGAAGTCGACAAAGATTTGGTATACGTTTACGTTGTATTCCCAGCACCTCTGGAGTATCAGTTTGACTGAGAAGAGCTGATCGGTTGTGGAGCGACCAGGTCTAAAACCGCTTTGATATTCGCCAATGATTTGTTTTGCGTACGGTTTTATTGTATTTTCCAGAATTTTCGTCGAAATTTCATAGGACGTACAGACTAGTGATATGCCCCTGTAATTCTCACACCGCAGTTTATCTCCCTTTTTGTGAATTGGACAGATGATGCTTCTGCGCCAATCGTCTGGGATCTCCTCGTTCTCCCATACTCGCAGGAGTAATTGATGTATGGTATCAACTAGACTCGTTCCTCCGAATTTTAGCAGTTCAGCTGGAATCTCGTCAGCGCCCGGCGCTTTATTTCGTTTTAGTGACCGCAAAGCGAGATCAACTTCCTCTACTGTCGGGGGTTGAATGGGTGGGCCTAGATCAACAATATCGTCGAGAGCTTCCTGTGTGGGGATGTTAGATGGTCGGTTTAGAAGCTCTTCAAAATAAGAGGCCCAACGTTTGTTAATACCATCGGTGTCGCTGATGATGTTTCCATCCTTGTCCTTACAAAGGCTAGTCCTGGGTTGGTAGCCGTTCTTAATTGTATTTACTAGTTTGTACGCTTGTCTGGTGTTCCTAATAGCTAAGTTTTCGTTTATGTTCAGCAACTGCTCGTCAAAGTATTTACATTTCTTACGTCTAATTATTCTATTCGATATTCGCCGTAGCTCGCCATATTTTTCTCTTCTGGCTCTGGTTCCTCGTTGAATCCATTGTCTGTAGGCCTCGTTTTTCGCGTCAAGTGAATTTTTGCATTCTTCGTCGAACCAGTCATTTCGCGCTCGCCGGGCTTTATATCCCACGACCTTCTCTGCGACATCCTTAATGGTACCCTTGAGTTCTTCCCAGAACCCATGGACGCTTGTGTTGCTGATGTTGTGTAGCATAGGTGATAGTTTTTCCTCAAGGGCGGTAGTATACGCCACCGCTGTAGCATCACTCAAAAGCTTATCAACCGCAAAGATTTTGTGAGGGTTGATTCTTGATTGGTGTACTGAGGAAATTCTACATCTGTAGGTCGTCTTCACCAAGTGATGATCTGAGTCGCAGTTTGCTCCTCGATAGGAGCGGACATCCATGACACTAGACGCCCATCTCCTGCAAATGAGGACGTGGTCAATTTGGTTGACGTTATGTGCGTCTGGAGACTTCCAGGTCTGCTTGTGAATGCGTCGATGCGGGAAACACATAGAGCTTACGACTAGATTCCTGCTGCAGGCGAAGTCGATAAGTCGCTGGCCGTTATCGTTACATTCTTCATGGAGGCTGTGGCCTCCAGTGGTCCCTCGGTGTCAAATTTCATTTCCGACTTTCGCGTTTAAGTCTCCCAGCAGCAATTTGACGTCGTTTGTTGGAAGTGAATCGAAGAGAGTTTCATGGCGGGCGTAGAACTCGTCTTTTACTGCGTCTTCTTTAACTTCAGTGGGGGCATGCACATTGATGAGCCAGAGATTGAAGAATCGAGTCTTGATGCGAATCGCACACAGCCGTTCATTTATGGGTTTGAAGTCAGTAATATGCGGTTTGAGGTGATTGTTTACTATAAATGCTACTCCAAACTCCTTGGGGCCCGATGGTTTGCCACTTGTAAAATATGTGTGCGATTTTTTGTCATTAATCTCGCTGCCAAGCCAATTTGTTTCCTGGACTGCAGCTATGCTCAGTTTGTACTTTTCGACCTGTTGAAGGAGGGCCTTTTCGGCCCCCGGTTTGTTCAGGGAGCGTACATTCCAGGATCCGAAAGAATAATCCTTTAGCCGTTTGCGTGGTCGTCGTTGTTGATCCGTCCAATCCGAGGCTTTTGTTCCAGGTTTCTTGACATGGAGTGGTTTTTGCAAGGACGAGTTGTCAGCACGTCGCTTAACCCCATTCAGGGGATGGCCTCGGAGATAGCTGCTTCAGATGGTTTTATAAACGTGCTGGAGCCCACACAACTATGTAGCAGGTCCAACTACGCAAGTCATTACATCCTACTAGACCTGAGACGCTTAGGTGTTCGTCAGCCATTCAGGCTACAGCTATCTGCCTTTTCCAAACTGTCTTATCGCTAAGACATTGGCCGTCAGCGAATTGATACACTGCCGTTACCAGGGGGCGCCCACGCGGAGGACTATGGAAAAGGTCTTTTGAGTTACTGCGTTTTAATTAAAGTAAGGTCAACGATTTTACAAAGCTTAAAATGCTACTGCGGGCGTACCATCATTAAGAAATCGCTAAATTGTTGGGCTTGTCCGTTTTTTTTTTTTTTCAAAATATCTTTTAAATTAGTCTGTAAAAAAATTAGTAAAGCTTTTTTAAACAAGAGTAAATTATATCTAATTTAAAACTTCTAGCTGTTATACTTGCCGAGATAATAAGCTATTAAGGACGAAATCGCTAAACAGATATTTTGTGCATTTTTGCTCACTAAAAATAAAAATGGACTGAATTGACTATTGATAACCTTAGACTTGAAATAAAATAATCTTCATCTTTCATTTTATCAGTTTTTCATTTAGAGCATCCGTTTCAAAGATCTGTGGGGTCGAAAGTTGAAAAAGTGTGATTTTTCTCCTAAGCCTCAAAAATTGTCATTTTGTGACTATCGATTTGGACTACACTGCTGAACCGAAACTCGATTTTGAGCAAAGCGTTGGACACAAAATTCAATGCTCTTTAATTAAAAAAAAAGATATCTGAGGCAATGGGTTGACCCTATATGGAAAATATTAAAACACCGTTCAAATTTCTCGGATTTTCACCTACCAAAAATTAAGCTTATATAATGGGGCGACCGGTAGCGCAATGTATTGAGGCATCAGTCTCATGTTTGACTACCGGCGTTTCGGGTTCGAGTCCCGTCCACGACGACGTTCGTGGCCATGGATGTGCAGGAGGTGCATGCTGGCAACTGCATTCTCCGAAACCAATTTATGCCAACGAAACGTCAAATGAGTCACATGGAACAGTTGACGCGCTATGCCCCACAAGGGGTTAGGGCAATTGAGTATCAAGTTAGCACTACCACTTACAAATTTCGAAGTCGCGTATAGTGGATTAATTATCGTGAATTTGTCGTAAATTTGTCGTAATGGTAATGGTAACTTGACTGTCAAGTTAGCATTACCACCGCGTGAAATAGGGACAAAATTAAATATTTCGAAGTCGTGTATAGTGGATTAATTGTCGTGAATTTGTCGTAGATTCGTCGTGAAAGACAAATTTTTGTCGCGTTTGTTTTTTTTTAAATATGTTATGGTAATGCTAACTTGACAGTCAAGTTGGCATTACCACCCCTTGGAATAGGGTAAACATTAAATAATTCGAAATTGAGTATAGTGGATTGATTGTCGTAGATTTATCGCTAAAAAAAATTTCTTCACGAGTTTTTTTTTTTTTTTTTTTTGAAATAATCGCCTGGAACTAATTTAATACCAATGTTAGCATTACCACACCTTGAAATAGTGTAAAAATTTAATATTTCGAAGTCGAGCATAGTGAATTAATTGTCGTATATTTGTCGTGAAAGAAAAAAAAAATTGTCGAGTTTGTTTTTAGAAAAATAGCTTTAAACTCAAGAAGCATTACCACTCCTTGAAATAGGATAAAAAATCAAATCAATAAAGACACATATGTTGAAAGCAAAATTATTTTTATTTGTGGAGAAAATTCTTTACTTAATAAGCACAGATATTTTTAAGAAACTGCAACGTAAATTACAACAGTCGGTTGCACCTTACTATCTCTGTAAGAAGTTTCCGTTTTTTTTTAAACAAGTCGTTGTAAATCACCCATTTCCCGTGATTTGTGTACGTCACGGCTGTGTAATGAGACGAAGTGTCTGAAATTCTGGTTTGTATCATCGATGGCCCAATATAACTCACGAGCCCAGCTAGTTTGTATTCCGCTTTGGTGTTGGGACTTTTAATTAAAATTGGAATCTGACTACGTCGAACTGGACTTGTCTCGAATCGTTCGAAGGCTATGATGTTGCCTGAAACCAAAATGTATTTTTTATCTTCTTAGCTTGTGTCATTTGCGACTTTACACATTAAAAGGGCTCATTGCCCAAGATTACGGGCGCTTTTTAAAATGGGTTGAACATTTTGAAGCTCATCATAAATCAGTTTTAAAGAGAAATATTTGATAAATATGTAACAGAAAATGCCATGAATGATGCTAGCAAATTTTTAGGTTTCTTTTGCAGTAGTATCGAGCGTATGCAGAAGTTCTTCTGCATCGGTCAATCTTCGGGATAAGATGTTGTTGTCGTCGGCGTACGCTGCTAATTGAGTCGATTTGATGAGTAGCGTCTTGCTGTTGTCCATTTTCATAGTCCGAATAGCATATTCCAGTGCTCGGTTGAAGAGCGTCGGCGCCAGTCTATCGCCCAGTTTCACACCAGTGCGTATTTCAAATAGATCAGTAAGTATATTATGGATCCTGACTTGTGAGACGGAGTTGGTCATCGTCATCTTTGTCAGTCGCACTAATTTTGCCGGTATACCAAATTGCAGTATGATGTTGTACAGTACTCCACGATCGATACTGTCGTATGCCTGCTTGAAGTCGACAAAGATTTTGTATACGTTTACGTTGTATTCCCAGCACTTCTAAAGTATCAGTTTGACTGTGAAGAGCTGATCGGTTGTGGAGCGACCAGGTCTGAAACCGCTTTGATATTCGCCAATGATTCGTTCTGCGTACGGTTTTATTCTATTTTCCAGAATTTTCGTAAAAATTTTATAGGACGTAATAACTAGTGATATGCCCCTGTAATTCTCACAACGCAGTTTATCTCCTTTTTGTGAATTGGACAGATGATGCTTCTGCGCCAATAGTCTGGGATCTCCTCGTCCTCCCATACTCGCAGGAGTAATTGATGTATGGCATTAACTAGACCCGTTCCACCGAATTTTAGCAGTTCAGCTGGGATCTCGTCTCCGCCCGGCGCTTTATTTCGTTTTAGTGACCGCAAGGCGAGATCAACTTCCTCTACTGTCGGGGGTTGAATGGGTGGGCCTAGATCAACAATATCGTCGAGAGCTTCCTGTGTGGGGATGTTAGATGGTCGGTTTAGAAGCTCTTCAAAATAAGAGGCCCATCGTTTGTTAATGCCATCAGTGTTGCTGATGATGTTTCCATCCCTGTCCTTACAAAGGCTAGTCCTGGGTTGGTAGCCGTTCTTAATTGTATTTACTAGTTTGTACGCTTGTCTGGTGTTCCTATTAGCTAAGTTTTCGTTTATATTCAGCAACTGCTCGTCAAAGTATGTATTTACGTTTCTTACGTCTAATTATTCTATTCGATACTCGCGGTAGATTGTCGTATTTTTCTCTCTTGGCTCTGGTTCCTCTTTGAATTCACTGTCTATAGGCCTCGTTTTTCGTGTCAACTGAATTTTTTCATTCTTCGTCGAACCAGTCATTTCGCGCTCGCCGGGTTTTACATATATCCCTCAACCTTCTCTGCGACCTCTTTGATGGCACCCTTGAGTTTTTCCCAGGACCCATGGACGCCTATTTTACTGATGTTGTCTAGCATAGGTGATAGTCTTTCCTCAAGGGCGGTAGTAAAATATAAGCCACCGCCCTGGACTCGCTCAGAAGCTTATCAACCGCAAAGATTTTGGGAGGGCTGATTCTGGATTGGTGCACTGAGGAAATTCTACATCTTTAAGTCGTCTTCACCAAGTGATGATCTGAGTCCCAGTTTGCTCCTCGATAGGAGCGAATATCTATTACACTAGGCGCCCATCTCTTGCAAATGAGGACGTGATCTATTTGGTTGACGGTATGCGTCTGGAGATTTCGAGGTCTGCTTATGAATGCGTCGATGCGGGAAACACATAGAGCTTACGACTAGATTCCTACTTCAAGCGAAGTCGATAAGTCGCTGACCGTTGTCGTTTCATTTTTTATGGAGACTGTAGCCTCCAATGGTCCCCCGGTGTCAACTTTCATTTCCGGCTTTCGCGTTTAAGTCTCCCAGCAGCAGTTTGACGTCGTTTGTTGGAAGTGAGTCGAAGAGAGTCTTAAGGCGTTCATAGAACTCGTTTTTACTGCGTCTTCTTTAACTTCAGTGCTGCGTGCACATTGATAAGCCAGAGATTGAAGAATCGAGTCTTAATGCGAATCGCACACAGCCGTTCATTTATGGGTTTGAAGTCAGTAATATGCTGCTTGAGGTGGTTGTTCACTATAAATGCTACTCCAAACTCTTTGTGGCCCGATGGTTTGCCACTTGTAAAAATCGTGTGCGATTTCTTGTCATTGATCTCGCTGCCAAGCCAATTTATTTCCTGGACTGCAGCAATGCTCAGTTTTTACTTTTCGACCTGTTGAAGTAGGGACTTCTCGACCCCCGGTTTGTTCAGAGAGTGTGCATTTCAGGATCGGATAGAATAATCCCGTTAGTCATTTGCGTGGTCGTCGTTGTTGATCCGTCCAATCTGAGGCTTTTGTTATAGGTTTCTTGACGTCGAGTGGTTTTTACAAGGACGAGTTGTCAGCACATGGCTTAATTCAATTCAGGGGGTGGTCTCGGAGATAGCTGCTTCAGATGGTTTAATAAACGTGCTTGAGTTCACACAACTATGTTGCAAGTCCAACTACACAAGTCATTCCATCCTACTAAACCTGAGATACTTAGGTGTGGTCAGCCATTAATGCAAATGCACCACATGCTATCTCCTTGTATTTCTAATATTTAGTGCAACAGCTTCTACTGCGGCTACAACTACACGCCATAACTACGCACTACCCGCGACATATTGTGTTCCAGCCTTAACTCAGCCAGTTATTCTACAACAATCTTAGGCTCAATTTACATTATCGCTTGAACGGGATGATTCGCATGAGTAAACCACATTGGCGACCAACAAACAAAGTAGATGGTTGTGCTGCGAGAGCATGCGGCTCATGCGGCCAATGTAAGTTATGCGATATTGCCGCAACCAGATATTTTTGTTTGAAAAAACTTTGTTAACTTGAACAAAATATTTTTGGATACGACTACAAAAATTTAACAAATAAAAAGCAACAATCTAAAATACTATTATAATTTATGCAGATGCATTTGGAATAAACTTGCTGTTCATCTTCAGCGACAGGCATACTAAACAATTTAATTGGTTTGCTTGGTTAACCGTTACAGGGGGCGCCCACGGGGAGGACTATGGAAGATTTTTTTTTGCCGCCCACTTTAAACTGAGTGACGACCCTTTATTTTCGCACAGAAAGTTTAACGATTTTAGAATATCTCACATTATTCTATCGATTTCGAAATGAAACGCAATTTTCAAAAGTACATACTCATACTTTGCAAAATTCGCTAATCGATTTACCGAACCAAATTACAGCTTTTATCCATTAATTCGTGCAATTTTGCTGCTAATTTGTAGACTGATTCATACTTTTCATCTTAGTTAAAATTCAATGAGCTCCGTTTGTGCATTTAATCGATATGAATACATTTTTTATATATCGACATGAAAACTGTCCGGCAATATAATATAAAAGGGAGCAGAGCTGTGATGGTATCCAGTTTAAGTGACGTTCAGCCCGAGAAGAGACATTTTGGCCATGAATCCCAAAATAAATTTGATACAGTTCACGGATACAATTAAATTCGCGAAAATGTTTCTCGTGAGCATCGGAATGGATCCTTTTCCACAACACCTTCCGCTGCATAAGCGAACTGCTAAAACGAATTCATTCTTCGCATTTGGACTGTGGAATTTACGAGCCATCGAGTTTCTCTACGTTATCTACCTGTATAAGTCGTTGAAGCATTCAGAGAACCTAATGGGCGCTATGATTTGCCTGCCATGCTTAATATGTTGTTTGATGTCCGAGATCAAAATCACCATACTTCGTCGAAAGCAGGGGGAATTGCTAAAAATTCTCAAATTCCTGGATAAATCGTTGCCAGCTACAAAAGACGAGCAAGAATATTTCGGACTAGCGAAAGTTTTGCACGTGACGAAAAGAGACTCAATAGCACTTGGGATAGGTTTTTCGATGTTCATTTGGAGTTTCAATTTGTTCCCGTTGATTGAAGCGAGTGTTCTAACTCTGCACTATGGAAACAATTTCACGTATCCGCTGCCGTATACAACGTGGCTACCATTTAGGACAGATCGCCTTTTCCCGTATATTGGAATGAATATGTCACTTTTTTTTGGAGGCTATGTTGTAGCACAATATTTTATTGGAAGTGATACATTGCTCTTTACGATTATTAATCAAGTTTGTATGCATTTCGACTACATATCGAAGCGTGTGCTCGACTATCATCCGAAAGGCGAAAAGAGTGATAGGGCCTTCTTGAAGGAAGTTGTGCAACTTCATAATTGTGCGCTTTGGTAAGATAATACAGTATTTACCTAAAACTATTAGTAAAGAAGTACTTCTGACGCCTAGTATGCACTGTGCCTCTTAAATATATTCTTTGCGTCTTGTCAGAATCTCGCCTTCCTCGACAAATCGCAAGATGAAGAAAATACATACAAAATTCACGATAACAATGAGTCTAGGCAGGCGGGATTCTGGCGAGACGCAAAAGAATCTATTCAAGGAATCGCAGCGGGTACTAGGCGTAATACTGACATAATCAATCATATTCACTTAATAGATTTTCTCTCATTTCAACTTACCACAATTTCTTCACAATTTCAGGGCTTGTGTTAATATCAACTATGTCTTTTCCGATTCAATGTTCCTCAATTTTCTTGCCTCGTCTGGAATAATTTGCCTTGTGGCATTTAGGGTAACACTAACAGGCCTATCATTATCACCAGAACTGATTAAATTGATTATTTATCTAATTGCTATGGTCGATCAAATATTTATCCTTTGTTCCTTTGGAGATAAGTTGATACGGGCGGTAAGTAGATACATGAAATATGAAAAATCCTGTCTATGTCCAATACAATATATTTTAGAGTGAAGCTATTTCTCAATCAATCTATGAACATGATTGGTATTGTGCTGACATATCGTATAAGAAAGCAATGGTGTTGGTTATGCAACGCGCACAGAAACCAGCTCTACTACGCGCTAGTTACTTTTCGGTTGTATCTTATCAGAGTTTCAAAGGGGTAAGATTTCTCTTTTAACTAGTATAAATGATCAGTTACAATATAATGTTTGACTTGTAGATCATGACATCGTCATATCAACTTTTTGCTGTACTCCACACAAATTATTCAAATAAGAAATAAAGCTTCGTAAAAATTTAAACAGAATTTATGCCACGTTTATAAAATTAGTTGATTTAATTGTATCTAACTAGATCTTGGTACAAAATAATAAATGTAGTTCCTTGAAAGTAGCACACATGCATTCAAGCAATAGCATACATAATAAAATATAAAAGTACTTGTTAAAGTTGAAACGTTTATAGTTTATATTGAATTAGATTTTACTGCGATTCAGGCAACTGGCCAGAGGGAGTGCTTTGAGTACACCCCCCGTAACTACAAATTAAAAGCGTTCTTACAGCAGCCGGTTTTACGCACCGAAATGACCTGTTTCTCAACGGCGAAGGGCTGCCGTACCCCCAGGGCCGTCGAGAGGAAATCCGGGCCCGGGACTCAACTCAATATAAAAATGATGGAAGTTACCGCATGCATTTTTTCGTGTTTGAAAGAATTCGGAAAGTTGATGCAATTTTCAATAAAGAAAATTTTGCATTAAAAACTCAGCTTAAAAAATTGATATATTTATTACAAATAAGCATCTAACTCTTATTGACTTCAAGATAATTTCCAAATCAAATATCTAATTGACTACATTATAACTATGTAGAAAGAAGCGCTAGTTAGAACACTTAAACGTTTAAAATGTATTAAATTTGAGAAAAATTTTTAAAGTTATTGCCATTTTCCGTATTTTTTCGAGTTTTCGCGTTACATCCTATGTAGTTTTATAATTAAATCTGTTATGTTAAAACCAATTTTTTTACGTTATTTCATTATTATTTCTTAATATCTGACAGTTAGCAGCCTTTAAATGTGTAAAAACAATTCTTTGTGCGTTGGAGCACCAAGCACTTGTGAAACTTCGCAAGAATAAAATTGCAGTTTGCACTCCATGGCTTCTCATTGCCAGAAACTATGAAATCATGATGAAGGAATTAAATTTTTGAAACAAAACTAGTACGCGAGAGTCCTTACACAGACTATATGGATTAGGAAATAACCGCCTGTTGTTCTTTTCCTCCCCCTCCCAGGATAACGACCAAAATTCTCAGCCGGCACCCTGCACACACTAGTCTCCTACAACCCCTAGAAAAAAATTCACTAAGATACCGTGGTCCGCTAATTTTTCATACTCAACCACCTCCAGCTCCTAGTCTATTAAATTACTATCAGGAACAACGGCAACGCCGAATGAAATTGCTTTGAAAAGCTTGTATTATCACCGCGGTCAATTCCATATTGGTCTCTAGAGTGTCAGGCTTACTAATATAAGAAAAATCTAAAAAAATGTATTAATTAAGAATAATTTTGATTTCATCAATTGCATATTGTAGTTAATATATGAAATGTGTTATGATAAAAATTATGTTTTTTTATTATAAATTTTTTCTAATATCCGGGCCCCCAAAAAACAAGGGGCTCGGGGCTATTCGCCCCTTCCGCACCCCCTCTCGACGGCCCTGCAGAAAAATTGGTGTTTGTATCTTGTACATTACAAGCATGTTTTTTATACGTTTTAGGAGCAACACTTATCGGCGCAGCTGCTGTAAGCACTCCACGTTCGCGACGGAATTGAATCAAACCCTGGTCAAAGAATAGAGATTATTGCTAACAAGAAATGGGACTCTATATGAATTAAGAGTGCCTGCCTCGTAGTTGCATATGTGTTGGATTCCATCAGTACACGAAGGGGTAATGCGGAATAGCAAGTATGTTACTCATACGATGAAACGTACTAGGCAGTTGGCATTTGAAAAGCTTTTTAAAATGTTGCCGTCCCTATCCCTCTAAAGGCAACTTTCCTTTGATTATTTGCGTATCAATGGGCAATGCGCTTTTGCTTAAATCGTATGAAGTGCCACCCCCCTGCGTTTGCATTAATCCAATACATCATAATAGCCACTTTCGATTCATTTAGGCCGGCTTCACAATTTATTTACAACAAAACGGATTTTTTTCTTTCCACTAAAAGTAATATGATATCTAGGTAAAAACTCGAGAAAAGTAAGATAAAACAGAAGGTTTTTTTATTATGCACACATTTTTATTTTATTTTTCGAAGCTATATCTAGTAAACAATTTATCTGTTTGCCGCGTATTTTCCATTTTTAAAGTGCTGCGATTCAGTGTTAACTGCAAAGTTTTACCTAGTGTAGTTTTTGAGTTACTGCGTCTTAATTAAAGTAAGGTCAACGATTTTACAAAGCTTAAAATGCTACTGCGGGCGTACCATCATTAAAAAATCGATAAATTGTTGGGGTTGTCCGTTTTTTTTTTCAAAATATCTCTTAAATTAGTCTGTAAAAAAATTAGTAAAGCTTTTTTAAAAAGATATTTTGTGCATTTTTGCTCACTAAAAATAAAAATGCCCTGAATTGACTATTGATAACCTTAGACTTGAAATAAAATAATCTTCATCTTTCATTTTATCAGTTTTTCATTTAGAGCATCCGTTTCAAAGATCTGTGGGGTCGAAACAAAGTTGAAAAAGTGTGTGTGCGCGCTAACTCAAAAATCATTGCAGCTAGAGAGTTGAATTTTGCCCTTAAATACAGCTTGAACCTTCCCCCAAAAAATAACAGATACCATTCCGGACGAATAACTGCGAAAAATCCCGAAAATTTCAAGGCAAAGTGGCCCCTCGACTGCCAAATATAAAAGTACGTTTTCACCGCTATGAGAGCAGCTAGAGGGTCCAAACTTGCACTTTTTCAAATGGCTCTAACTCGAGAGCTGCAGCAACTAAAAATTTGAATTTTGCCCTTAAATACAGTTCGAACCTTCCTCCAAAAAAATACCATTCCGAACGATACCCCATAGGGCGAATTGCCAACTCACTGTACATTTAGCTAGGGGCGAAACTAGTTGACGTTCTATCAATTCACTTTCAACTCTGTTTCAAATAGATCCCATACGAGATCTGGATCCAAACCGGTCTGTCGTTTTGTATGGCTATAGACCGAAATCCAGCGAAACGAACGCAGTTATTAGCCGTTCTCGGTTCACCCGGTCTGAGATTCAGAGTGAATCGAACGTCACGGATTTGCGACGAGCGAACTTAAACGGCTACCATACAGATACTTCGCTGCGCGGGGGCGAATTGCGGACTTGGCATACATGTAGATAGGGACGAAACAAGTTGACGTTTAACCAAATCACTTTCAAATTTGACCCGATGAGTCCCATACGAGACGTGGATCAAAACCGGTCTGTCATTTTGTATGAAAATGGACCGAAAACGGCTATTGTGGTATTTTCTTTTACTCTAGGATTTCGAGAATCATCAAACTCGAAAAGTAAAATTTTCCCTATTTTGTGCTCATGGAAAGTTGAAATAACAGTATTATTGGGAAATTTTGTTCTGTTGATTCGGAATTTAGGTATTTTGTGCCTCGGAATTTTGTATGGTTTCCTAAGTAGGTAGCCCCGCGAATGAATTGGACCTACTCTACAACGGCAGACGCCTGGTTGTTACATTGAACAGATCTAATAAAAATTACGGTAGCTCAGTACGTAGAGACACCAGTATCATGTCTTACTAGCGGCGTTTCGGGTTCGAAACCAGTCAACGACGACGCTCGTGGCCATGAATGTTTGTGTTGTCTTCCCCTGTGTTGCGAGGCGTAATAATAAGACACATCATCTCCCGACTTGTCTCAGGTAGGGGGCTAAATGGGGGAGCAGGATGTGCGACAACTACATTCTCCGAAACTAGTAAACCTCAACTGGGTCACATGGAACAGTTGACGCGCTTTGCCTCACATGTGGTTAGGTCAATTGAGTACGGACGATATTTTAAGTATTTGCACAGATTTCGATAAAATGTTGTCAAAAGCCCAGCAACAATCTTTTAAGCAAAGTTGGCAAATGGATTCCACCTATGCAGCAAGATAAATGATAGCTCTCGTTTAATCAAACCAGGGGCGGGAAATTATTGCTAAAACACTATATATTCGACCCCATGTCCAATTTTGTTGAAATTATGTTGGAAGTTGTAATGACTTCTTAAACTTTGTCGTTCTTGTCGTACATACGAGTACTCTATTTGACATCGTGCCGACTCTGTACATTTTCTGTACAACCATGTGTTTGCTATTTTTTCCTTGCTGTTCCAAAAGGACCTGGACAAATGATAAACATTTCCCATTTTCAACACAAATTGGCATTTTCAATTTGGCATCATCCTTAAAAATGTCAGACGAATATCCTGAAACGAATAGCGGGCGGATATCGCCTATGGTACGTCAGTTCATTCACTCAAGTTCTTTGCTTTTGCTGAATATGAGTGAACGTACTTGTTTGTGGAGTCTGTTAAAATAGACGAGAGGCTTTGGCATAAACAACATGCTCGTATGTGCATACAAAAAAAGCTTGAAGATAGAATGAATGGGTATTGGTGAAGATTTGTGAACTCCTCTGCGATATTTGTGAGGAGGCACCAAAATCAGTAAAAAAATTTATAAGGATCTGAATGATCCATTAATCAACTAGTTTTAAACTAACTTACGCAGCAACTAAAATAACAGCGGAGGTTGCATAAGGTCAATTATATGTAAATCATGAATTTTTATATTACTTTACTGGGCTTCAATATAAACCTAGAGGGGCCTAAGCCACGGTAAGCTCGGGGCCTAGACCACGTTAAGCACGCAACCCGAAAAAAATTGAAGTTAAACCCCATCTGGTGAGTTCATCTGGAGCCTCGATTGGCCATGGCACTGGACATTGTGGTGACCTGACACAATTAGTATAAAGACAAGTAGGGGGATACTTCACGCGAATGGTGATTTCTGATTGCATGCCAGTCACTCTCTGAGATTAGTTTAGAAATCGAAATCGAAATTCAAATTTGTCAGTCAAATTACCACTTGAACAATTTTCTGACGGTACTTATGGGGTATTTTGTCTTGTTTTAGTATTTGCTTTCCATCTCAGCCCACGTGAGTCACATGATCAAAAGTAAAATATTTTATTACCTGCTATTTAATTATCTACAACTCTTTCATACAAACTGTTCAATTTAAACTAATACGTAAAATGTTACAACGCGCCAAATTTGAAAAATACGAATTTCGTAGCAGTTTTTCGCAAAAACTCAATAACGGTGCATTTCAGCCAATTGTGACGCGAGAGAAATTTATAGGTTATTCGATTTACTACAATTTGAAAAAATAATTAACTCGATACGGTTATCGAAGCCCGATATATTTCCGAGAGAAGGTCGACATTCCGAGGTAACCATGAGGTAACCATGAACTCTCTTTTCCGCACCACACAGGAGGTAGAGTGTGTAGGTGAGTTTTTTGACATGGATATGTCTAATAGCTGGGGGTCATCCTAAAAATCTGTCCGTCACACGAAATGTCTGTTTTTCTACTCGGGGGTCAGAAGAGGAAACAAGCCCATTGAAAATTTTTCTATTCTGGTTGTGCATGTCGTTTGAGTGAAGTGGTCATTGTGCATGGCTGTTGCTTGTGGATCCGCGCGGGCGGCGCGCTTGCGGGGATCTTGTGTGCGCATGTTGAGATGTTGATTTGATAGCGATAAAGGTTGACGTTGTGGACGGCAAGAATGAATGTAGTGGCCGATTTAAAATAGCACCCATTGTACTATCTGAATCACTAGGATCCCAGAAAAAGTAGCAAGTAGTCAGTTCGACTAATACTTGGACATGCGCAGACGCAATTTGAGAGAGTGTACATAGTTCCCGCCCCCTGAAGATGAGCGAGAGCGGATGAAGTTAATTCGAGCCAAATCGGGTGATCCAGCGACTGTGGTTGTGCATTTGCCATGGCGGCGATTTGAGGTCTGACTGGTTCACAATGTGGGCTCCCACCACACGTGCAATAAATATATAGAACCAAATGGCGGATTTATACTACGTGCTATAAACATAGAACAAAATCTCCACATACGGTACGATGTATTAGCAGCATAAATTTTGATTTTCAATAGGGCGTGTCTATCTGTCTCAGGTGGTTGGGTGTTCAATCTCATTAGAACGGGTGTATCCGGTTCATATGGGGACGTTAGCTTTCAATGGGGTATGTCTCTCTGTCTCTTAAAGGGGGTGTTAAGTTTGATTTGGGGCGGGTTTATCGGGAATCGGTTCTTGGAAGACAGGTTATTGGCTTTTGGTGGGAAATGATACAAAGTATCTACACTGCATGCAAATACATCGAAACATGGATATGTCTTTGGCTACCGACTGCGTGTAACCTGTTGTGTTGAAGATATCGACGTAAGTTTTATAAACATCCCAGTATAGTTATACTGGATGAAATCATTCGACAAAACACATCCCACGCTTTCGGTAGGCATAAGACATATCCATGTTTCGATGTATCTGCATGCAGTGTAGATACTTTGTATAATTTTTTTTATTGTGTTTTCCCTGTAGGCTTAATTCGCATAATTATTGGGTACATTCATTGCCTAGATATTGGTTCTCGTCTAGATAATACCGGGGCATGTAGTAAGGGTAATTTCGGATGCCAAATCGGGTGACCGCAGTTTCACTCAGTGCGAGCGAAGGCAGCGCTCATGTGCGATACTACGGGTTGCACTCCCTTAAGTGTGAAACTGGCGTAGCAAGCGGAGCCCACAAAAAAGGCTATTCCTATTACCAGTTAACAATTCACAAAAGAAACTACAGTAGAACCCCGATTAACCGAAGTAAAGGGGGCTGGTGCCAGTTCGGATAACGAAAATTTCGGTTAATCCGTGGTAACAACTAACTGCAATGAAAAGGTCAATAAAACACTTAGTACGACAAGCAGTTTAATACAAGATGATTGTTTGGATACATATGTTAATTTTTTTTTATAGTAATCTGATATTTTTTCTGAATCTTCGTGTTGTAACGCTTACGAGCAGCTATATCGCGCTTCCGTGTATACATTTTATGAGTTCGAAATTAAATAAAAATCTAGCCGCCCCTTTCGGTTGAAGCGGGTTCCGGTTGAGCGGAGTTCGGTTAAGCAGGGTTCTTCTGTATTTCGGATTATGTTATTTATTATTCATGGTAAATTTTACAGGCACACACAAGAGACTATTGTGAATCAACAGTCTCTTGTATAGGTTCTGCTCGCTCCATCTTTAAGAGATCGCAACCCTCAGTATTGCAAAAAAAATTAACGCTCTATTCGCTCGCTCTGAGTGCAAAGGTGGTAACCCACAGAATTGTAAATTTGACGTTTTTGGCGAATTAACTTGTCAAAGAATTGTCAGTTTACCTTTAGTACGAACACATTATTCTCTATCTAGACACTAAACTAGAAATGTACCCAATATTGTTTTACTTCATCTTCATTTTGGACTGTTTACTGGTGAAGGCATGTCGTTATTGCCTTTTCGACGGGAAGAGTTTTCTTGCTTGTCCTGTACGTTATTTGTTGATCTGTTCGCTTGGGATAGCGGAACCAAAGTAAGTAGATCATAAATGTTAGTAGATCATAAAAGTCTTCCGAAGTGACTTTACGTATTTTACCACTGCACGATTTGCAGACAAGAGATCATGTGAATTTGGCCTTATTGCAACCGAGTAGGTGTATGCTGGCAACTGCATTCTCCGAAACCAGTTTATGCCAACGAAACGTCAACTGGGCCTCATGGAACAGTTGACGCGCTATTCCCTACAAGGGGTTAGGGTAATTGAGTATGCTGCTCTGCAATTTTTGTACAGGTACAAGACATGATTTTTGAAGTGAAAGGATAATTTCCTCTGAAGTCATTACAGACTGTAATCCTATCTGAGTCCGTTTCCAGCAGCATTTTTCTGGTTCTAGAACGTTTCCGAGCCATGTCTGCACTTGATGGTATGTTCTGAAAGAATGATGTTCAGCAGCTCATTCGATAGAAGGCAAACAAGCAAGTTTGGATTTGATTTTTATTCCTGCTCGAGAGAAAAATTTGAGACGGAAATCGTTTAAGGGGATATACCAGTGTGACACTTTCAAAAAATCGATTTCTTGTTTTTTGTCTTTTTCAACAGTTTATACTTTCAAAAATATCATGTAAAAAAAATCAAGGCCGTATCTCTAACACGTCTGAAAACCTTCTAGCGATTTTTAGAGAATATCGTTATTTTTTTTTTTTTCAAAGTAGAAATGAGTTTGCTCTTTCCGGATTTGAAAATTGCCGAAGTCGTATCACATCTCGTGAAGGCATGAACAAAGAGGGTACGGTCAGAGATAATTTTGTGCTTAAAATAGGTTGACGAGTACCCCTATTTTTGTTTAAATAAACGTCCTTGACAATATATCTAAAACCAGACAAAATGACTAAAAGATCGACGTCTTCCCCAACGTTGAAAATTGAGTCAAAGTTGGACCACATGGGAAGAACCATTTGCATAATTTACGTGTCCGCATCCTCCGGCCTTGGATATCGAAAAACAATGATCCTTCCAATACTTTTACAGAAAATTAACGAATCGTTTTTTTGTTTCTTTTATTCGACAACAATGTTTCATCTATAATACATCATAGGTGCCTGGAGATAATTCATAATCAACTCGAATTGCCGGCCTTTTCTCGAAGATAAATCGGGCTTGGATAATCGTATCGAGTTACTTTTTGTAGATTGTAGGAAATCGCATGAACAATAAATTTCTCTTAATGTGTTAAATGTTCTTGCAATGTGCAAGTGTGAATTATTTTCCAGTTAAATTGGAATTTTTGTGACACTTGGTTTCAATCTGCACATCAACTTAGTATGCGTCTGTAGCTTAGCTCGGTGACGTACCGGACATTTTTTGCTACTCGAAACACGGTCGTCTGCAGAATAAAACCAAGTGTCACAACGTTGCTCTCCAGGCCAGACATTCGACAATCGATGTGAAAGCAGCAAACCTTGAGGATCTTCTTTTCGGAACGAATGGACCTCAATTTTTCGCAAAGTCATACAGTGGTGGACGGATTCAAAGACATCGGTTCATCTTTGCCAGTCCAGAGGAAAAAAGGGCGCAATAATACTATATATTCTGTGAAGATGATCGTGAAGATTGCACAGCTGTGAATACATAGATGATAATACATTCCGTAATCGCAGGCGCAAACCAAAGATTCCAGGCAATCCCAAATTCGAACGATATCTTTTCATTTTTGTGGTGATTCCCGGATATATAATGGACAAGATATACTGGCTGCTACGCTCAGTTCCATTAAAAAGTATAGTGCTGATGTGTCCAATGATCTAGCATTCGAAATAAATCAACTCAAAAAGATTTATGAAGCGAACTTCAAGTCTAACCTTCTTCCTCTCGAAATTTCACGTCAAGAACATGGATACAATTTTTCCAAATGTTTTTGACGCGTTTCGAATATTCTGCACCTTTCCCGTTTCGATGGTGCTAAAAGATCATTCAGTGTTCTCTCAAGAATCAAAGACGTCCATCATTGCTGCTCAACGCAAACCAGAGTTTCCGGATTTGCAACACTATGTCTTGAGTCACAGCTTGTAAGAAAACTGAACTCCAAATTGAGTTTTGACCCTTTTGCTTAAGGTAAATTGAAGAATACTTTTAAAATACCAAAGTGTATCGACAGATAAGAGTAATGCGTGCGCTTTTTTCCTATTTTTTTTTTTTTTTTTTTGTAATGTTTGAGCAAATTTTTTTGAATATTTTCAGGTTTTCCAAAACTAAATGAAAACAAAACACTAATTTTCACCTTTCTGTTTTTTTCGGCTACACATTTCCAAAAAACCTTTTAATATTTAAATTAAAACCTTTGGAACTGTGACCCGGAATCGCTGTACTCCTGCGCCCAGATTTCCTCTCCACGGCCCTGCGACTATGAATGGGCGGAATTCTTGATGTAAGTCGTGAAGGCATGTTTCTTTAAATACTCGACAGTGAAACTGAAAATGACAAGCTAGGAAAAGTATTGAAAAAAAAGGGAATTTTGACAAATTAATTGAAAAGGGAACACACTAAATTGTGTTCTTCATCAACAAAATATAGTACATTTAAGGTAACCCTCACCTTCGTACTCCGTTTCTACATGGCTTTTCGTATATTGATTGAACCGAGCAAAGAGAGAGTCAAGACGACATCCTGGCGTCTGCTGCCAAATAGAACGAGGACGAATTCATCATTTTAAGTGCACGATGAATGTCTTGTCGCTTTAAGAAAGACGTCCAACAGAACTTATGAGAAATTGGCTTAAGACCTGTTAGAATCATTGACATGAACCAGGCATATCCATCCTAGCTATGAACGTTACGTATATCCCTCAATCTCATGGATAGAGAGAAGTACAGGGTACAGCTTTCATGAATACTAGCCAATTTATATCCGTCCATCCACCCGATGCCAATTGAATGAAATTCATGTTAAAGCCTGGTACTAACCTCTTCGTGCGAAAATGTTGCACTTATCTCTTCCAGGAAAAACAAACGCAACAAACTGCAAAGTAATTGTTTTATATAATGATGTGGAGGAGGCATTTTTCTTCGAATGAAATACCTATATTTTAGAACAGAGAGAACGAAAATTTTTCCTGCGAACGCAACTTTTGACAGTTTTTGTATGAGATTTCGCAGGAAAACTGATCTTAGAACCTTGCTTTAGATGACGAAAGTCTGGTAATTTGCTCCGTGTAAATTTCAGTTTACTACTGTGAACACTGGGTCCATATGATAAGCCTGGAAATGAAGATAATTTGGAAGCAACGAATTTCAGATATTTACGCCTCGAAATTATGCAGATGGGATAAATTACAGGCTACCGTATATCAAATAATGTTTGGGTATTTAATGAACACGTGTAGACATTTTGGAATCGGATTTCATTTCGTTTTTATGATAGAAATCAGAGCACATGCTGTATTTATCGTGATTATCTGATATGATTATAAGCCTATTCAAAGAAGACAGTTGCTAATCAATCGTTACATCTTAGCAATAATTGGTAATCACTTGGCAGACAAAATTGATTTGATATAGGACGTAAAAGAGAAGTTGAGAAATTTTGAGTGCATTCACGACACTTTGATCCGGAGCGCTACGTAGCGCTTCGTAGCGCTACTACCCCTCCCGCTCATGATTGCAATCGCTCCTTTCATCCGCTCCGGAGCGGATACTTGCCCTTCGTAGCAGAAATTTTGTACGCTCTCTGGGGCATGGATGCGCTACATTTGACAATTTACAGCTGGTATGTGAGTTGTGACATTTGTTTGTGTACAAAAAGAGTAAAATCCGCGTCTAGATTCTTGTCGTGCGAAAGGTAATTAAATCCCTTCGCGCAAATTTGTTAGTGAATTGTTTCATAGTTGAGTGATTGTGCTGCGAATCATCGCACACGTCTGTAACTGGATGTTTTTTGGTGAATGGCTCAAGTGGTTCAGAACCGACTGTGTTTGGAGCCTCACTCAGATATTTGATATGTAGCGAAAGAAATCTTGTGACAAGTAGCGTCTCCTCAAATGTGTAGTGGAGGGGATGTAGCGTTTCGTAGCGGAAAATTTTTCCTTGAATGCAGCCTTTATTTAATATATTTTACAATCTATGTATACATAACTACTTCCCTCCTGTTTCAAGTCTTTTATCGGCGAAATCCTCAAGAGTTCTAAATATTCTTCGCGGGCTTTTTAGGTTAGACACTACAACTGCATAGAACGATTTCTACAGAAGCTGTGGTGACGAGGAGGAAGAGGAGAGCATATTCCATTTTATCTGTAGTTGTCGCAGGTTGGCTAGTATGAGGAGGCCTATTCTTGGAGCCTACTTCTTTGCCGAGCTGGGGGACCTGATCTAACATTTTATTGTATGCTCGGGCTGGTTAGAGGCATAGGATGGCAGGGATAATATATCCCGAATACCATGTGGTATTCCAACGGGCCCAAATGTGGGCTATGTGTGCCGTGATTATCTTGGCAACCCTTTTACCCACCTACCTCGGTTAGACACTTCTAAATGTACTTCAAACTTTTTCCATGATTGTAAACAGACAAAAAAGGCGGTAATAATGATTATTTACTTGAAAAAAAAATCAAAAGACTTATAGTCAAGTCGGCAGATAGTGAAATGGGGGATTCACTTACAAAAATTGCGAATTTTATGAAACCTGGGGATAATGTTTGTGGGTATCCAGAACTGTCACATTCAATTTATCCAACAAAATTTCCCTGTGCTAACTTGGCAGCAGACGAAAAACCGCAAAATTTTAGCACTTTTTTTTCAAATTTTTCCTATGTACCTTTTTTATCATCCATTATACGACTAAATGTACTTTATTCACTTTGTAGATTTGTTAAATTTCCTACGATTTACACTTGTCAAACTCATTTTTTCACCAACTACATACAAAGATACAGTGCTTAAAAAAAAACCCAAAATACTGTCATGAAAGGAATAGCAATTATCAATTACTAGCTGCGTCGGCTCGCTTCGCTCGCCTGCACATCTAGTGCTCGCGTCGTTGCCTTTGTGAAGAACGAAAATTGGTTTTATATGTCAACAGGAGGCGAGATGTATGATTGTATCAATTAATACTTAGACTATGAGCCAGGTAAATTGGTATTTTATAAGGAGCAATTTTTTATTGTTATCCTTGAACACCGGAAACTTGGTCCTTGCGGTCCATTTGTACTGTACTCCTTGTTGACATGAAACTTATGGACTTGGTCAGTAGCGCATGAAATTTTTTTTTCCTTGATCACATGAAACTCGCTCCTGACGATCCTAACCACATAAACCTTGGTCATAGCGATCCATTTGTATGCTTGTGCATGCAGCACATAATTATCAACGTGCACCACCACCCACCTGCTTACCAGCACAACTTGTGTAATCACACGAAACATTTTCCAGACGATGCCTTCCACACCCAGATGACTGGGACGGAAGATTGCAATATTGCGCGAGTGCGAGAGGGAGCAATTTGGCGTTTTATATGAAGAGCCCATTTAGAGCAAGCAAATATTGGCGGCGAGTGAAATGCATAGAAATTGTATGTCATATGGAGATTTCATATGAAGCATTTTATATTTTAAGAAGAAGAAGAAGAAAATATGGTGGACGTGGTGGACAACAGGCAACAGGTCGTCCCTTTTTTAAAGCAGGTTGTCCCTTTTATTAAATTTGAGGTGGATAAGGATGCACATTCAGCGTGAAGAAGCGGAAGGAAAACGAAAAAGAAAAATGTGAGACATATCGAAGGAACGACTGTTTTCATTTCAGGGAAGAGGTCATCCTTTTTATGAGAAACCAGTGGAAACAACAAAAAACAAATTGCATTGATGAAATGTATAAAGTATACATGCAACTATTGGATGTATTTGCACGAAGGACACCAGCTCGTCCTTTTTCGCAACAGGTTATCCTTTTTGGGAATTTGGGCTCGGTAAGAATGCACGTTTAACGGAAAGGAGAACAGCTGGAAAAATTTGAAGCAAATCGGATGTAGGATAATTGAAGTGGACGGAAAAACATTTCTTCATACAAAGTCGTCCTTTTTTTGACCAGGTCGGCCTTTTTTAAGAGTTTGGGCTGGATATGGATCCAAGTTGAGCGTAAAGAGACAACAAAAAAAATTCAGTCAAATCGGACACAGGGCAATTTTCATTTCAGGCAAGAGGTCGTCCTTTTTAGGAGAGACCATGGGAAAAAAATTGCATTGAGAACATGTGTAAGGTACATGCAATGTACTGGATATGTTTCCTCGAAGGACACCAGAATGTCCTTTATTGCCAGCAGGTCGTCCTTTTTTGGACTTTGGGCTCAGTGAACATGTAAGTTGAGCGTGAAGGATCAAAAGGGAAAAAATTTCAGGCAAATCGTATGTAGGGTTAGGGAGATGGAAGGGAAAACATGTCCCCATACAAAATGTATGGGAAAATGAAATTTCCCGAATTTCCTAATTTCCCGGGAAAATTTCCAATTTTTAATGATGTACATACATAAAGAAGCTCTTCAAAATATGACGCCCATCGTATTGATGCTATCGATGTCGCTAATGATGTTTCCATTCTTGTCCGTACAGAGGCTAGTCCTGGGTTGATAGCCATTGATAATCGTGTTTACAAGTCTGTTGTTTTTTTTAGCCAAGTTATCATTAATGTTCAGCAACTGCTCGTCAAAAACTTTTCGTTTCTTACGTCTAATTATTCTACAGTATTTGATATTCGCCGTTGCTCGTCATATTTTTCTCTCTAAGCTCTGTAACGGACGGTTTGGTGGGCATCCGAAGATGCCCGTGGGGACGGAGCCTAAGGTAGCATATTACCGTGAAGGTCGGGCCGTGCCATCTGGCGAAGAAAAAGGCCCCTCAACGAGCTAAGCAACGGCCTATGCTTGCTGTAGCTCAGTTCGGGAGATGTGGGCGGGATTTTCGCCGCTCGTTGCCCCTGTCCTTTATATATTAACAAAAATTCATAGGCCTGGGGAAGACAACATAAACAGGGGAGGTAAAAATGGGGAATAAAAAAAATGCCGACAAGGATGGAATGGTTGGCGGACGGATCAGACGCCCACGCGGTCGCACCTGTGTCCGGGTGTAATGGGACCCTCGGCCTCTGGTTTCGTACCACCAACAGATCACTACTCATCAGGTGCTGCTTCGATCTGCCGGTGGGAGCAGCACTACCAGACCATAATATGGTTCGTTACAGGTGGTTCATTACAGCTCTTTATGGACGTTGAACACATTGTCTGTAAGCTTCGTTCTTTGCGTCTAGTGATTTTCGGCATTCTTCGTCGAACGAGTCATTTTGCGCTCGCCGTGCTTCATGTCCCACGATATCCTCTGCAGCCTCATTGGTAGAAATTTTTAGTTTTTCCCAAAGCCCGTGTGTAGCGTAGGTAACAGTTTTTCTTCATGGGCGGAAGTATATGCATGCGACGCAACATAGTTCAGCAACTCAAAAATTTTGGGAAAGCTTATTCCTGTTTGTTGTTTTAGAGAGATTCTACACCGAAAGGTTGTCTTTACCAAGTGATAGTCGGAATCGCATTTGTTCCTCGGTATGATCGAATATCCATCACGCTTGAAGCCCATCTCTTCCATATGAGGACATAGTCAATCAGGTTGACGGTGAGTGTATCCGAAGATTCTCAAGTTTATTTATGATTGCGTCGATGCGGAAAGCACGGCGAGGTTACAACAAGATTCCTACTGCAAGTGAAGTCGATTAGTCGTTGACGGTTGATTGCATTTCTCGTGAAAGCTGTATCCTCCAGTGGTTCCCCCATGAAAACTCTCGTTCTCAACTTTCGCTTTGAAATTTCCCAGTAGTATTTTGACGTCATTTGTTGGAAGTGAGTCGACTAAAACGTGCCATACACACACCGATCGATCGGCCGATCCGTCGCCCGATATCGATATCGGCCGATGGATCGGTCTGTGTAAGCGCTTATCGTTGACGATTTTTTTGACAGTTCCATATAATTTTTGATCAACTGACATTTTGTGGCGATCCATTGGCCGATCGATCGCGCGACGGATCGGATAATGTATGGCGGCTTTAATGTGACCAGGCGGTCGTAAAACTCGTCTATTACTTCTTCTTTCTTCACTTCAGTGGGAGCGTGCACGTTGATGAGCCCTAAGTTGAAAAATCGAATCTTAATACGAATCGCACACAATCTTTCCTTGATGGGTTTGAACTCAATAATCTGTGATTTGGGGAGATTTTCCACAATGAACGCCACTCCGAACTCTTTGTGTCCAGATGGTTTACCGCTTTTAAACATTGTGTACGATTTCTTGTCGTTGATCTCGCTACCAAGTCAATTTGTTTTCTGAACTGCTGTGATGCACAGTTTGTGTTTCTCGACTGATTGTAGGAGGGCCTTCTCGGCACCCGGTCTATTCAGGGAGAGTACATTACAGGATTCGAAAGATCCGTTAAACGTTAGCGTGGTAGTCGTTATTGATCTGTCCGATCCGAGATTTTTTTTCCATGTTTCTTGACATGGAGTGGTTTTTACAAGAATGGGTTGTCAGCCCATCCCTAAACCTTATTCAGGCGTGGCCTCGGTGATAGCTGTTTCCGGTGGTTCATCACATGCCAGTATTCACACAACTACTTTGCAGGTCTGACTACGTAATTCATGCCGCCCAAATGACCTGAGACGCGTAGGTTTAACTCAGCCAGTCTGGTTACAGCCATAATTCACTCCTTCTTTCACAACCGTGCCTTGGAACAAGCTTCGGCGGAATCACTTCGGTGACTAAAAATGATGAGGCGTGTTGTCAGTTTTTTTCCTTACATACGAATAAATTGCTACGGACAAATCGATTTGCTTGCAAGGCAGCTTTAAAATTTGACACAATAAAATTATTTAGGTGCAAAAACATTATCTTTCATCATTCATACATGCGAATACCTGCACTACACTATAAAAAAACTCGGATTCAGAATAAAGCTGAGCCTGCTGAAGGTTAGCAGACATCTGGAGGCCAAGACACTACTACGAGTATTAGGCTCTTGACAGGGTCGAACATTTTCTCATAAACTACGGTGTAGTCTTACTTTATGATTATATTCATACATACAAAGGAGAGACCAACCCCACTCCAATGCAGCGTAGATCCTACTCCATAAAATTGTCACCCTGAAATATAATCCTGCAGTATTCTCCCTTAACCGAAGGGTTTTAAGCAAATATTTGCGCCTTAAAATTATGCACAAATTCGATCATAAATCCGAAGCAACAGTTTACGAAATATGCAAAAAATCTCGAATGTTGATCCATACCATGCGCGAATCCTTTTCGTATACAACACTAAGTATTTTTTATTATGTATGTGAAACGTGCCTGAAAACCCCATACTAAATAACGGCTTAATAATTTTCATAAGAAAAGATGTATAATGCGAAGATATGAGTCCTAGACCAATGGAGCCATTCATACGAGAGTGCGGATGACACGTTGTTTGGCACTGAATCACAGAATGGGTGAAAAATAGAGACCAAACCGAAAAGCACCCGACATCCCTTTTTCCGCCTTTTATTATATTCACTTGAGAATGGATTCACCTTGGGGGGTGAGTGCTTATTTATCTGACATTCGCCAAGGGTTTTGTATGATTATATCGATTCGGTTTTAGTTCAATGTGTCTTTTTTCTCTATTCCTCGGGATTATCTCCGATGAGTTTATTACTGCACGTTCAAACATTTCTCCTTTTACCCGGAAGATGCGGAAAAGGCTCTGCGATGGATTCAAATAAGACAGAGTGATGATGATCGCTTATTGATTTTTGTCATTCGCTTCCGCGACTGGATTTGGATAAGCTTCAATATCCTGTTAAAGAAAGATTGAGGCAATTTGTACAGTGAGTGTATTATTCTTAAAATTAGGAAGTTCTCGCCTTTGGCAAACATACAAACGGGGTTTGAGTTGAGTAACTTTATTACAAAGCCACTGGCGTTCTTTGTTTTTGTTAAGATGAAGTTGATTTATTGATTGTGGTTACGGATAGTTACTCTCTTTAAGTTTATCGGCGATGATGAGCGGACATTAGTTTTGCTTGTATAGCAGCACAATTAGAATAGGCAGTCATGATAAACATGTTGTATCATTGAATACGTTTATAGGGAACCAAATTAAATTTGATTGCACAGCCTATAGCCCCTACCGGTTAAATATTGTCGATTTATTGCCCGTCCCATCTACAAATATATGAATATGGACGGGTAAATAGTCCGATGCATGCTGTAAGTTTGTTCGTTTGTCCGGGCACTTCCCATATTCTGATCTTAGCCAAGTTTGGTATGTAGGTTGCTTGTGTCCCCCAGAGCACAAATGGGGGGGCCAAAATGCCTCTTCCATAGTCCTCCGCGTGGGTGCCCCGTGGAACGGCAGTGGTCACTGACCATTGCTAACCAATGTCAAGCCGCCAGTGATGGCGGTGCGATGATCTGGTTGAGGTAAACCTTCCCTCCTGTGGTATGACCACGGACATTCCCTTTGACGGCCTGTCGTTAAACCAACAAACAAAGGACAGAATGTGTATGGCAGCAACTTGCACTATCCGAAATCTTCTATCTGCTAACGAAACGTCAACTATACCTCGGATAAGGACTGACTCAACGGTTACAACTTTTGGCTATCGTACAATGACAAAGATTGGATTCTGGAATTTGCGTACTCTCTTGGACAATAAATCAGAAGATCCCCAGAGCGCACGATTTCTTCAATTAGAGAGTGACTTTCTGAGGTGTAAGTCAAACAGCGTGGAACAGCGGAAAATTTATCACTCCAACGGGTAGCACTGTAATGTTGTACTCCGGTGGGAATACCGATAGTGGTCGTGAGTCAGGTGTAGGGCTCCTTTTAACCAGAGCCGCACGAAACTGTCTCTTATCATAGGATCCGGTCAAAAATGAGGAACATCTCAATAATACAATGATATGCTCCAACTGAACCCGACAATATCTTGGCGAAATACTTCTTCTACGAACAACTGAACGCCGTTCAGAGCAGAACACCTAAAGGTGACATTATAATGGTAATGGGGGATTTGAATGCAAAAAGTAGCGCTGACAACTATGGACTCAAACATGTGGTGGGGACACATGGTCTTGATGATCGCAATGACAACGGTGAAAGATTTGTAGAATTTAGCAACTTTCACAGTCTCTTTATCGGTGGTACCATGTTTAAGCATAAGGACAACCACAAAATCAGTCGGTCCTCTATTGATTGGCGCAGAAAAAAAAAATCAGATCGGCCCCTTTTTGCCATTAGTACAATAAAAGATTTAAGAGTTGCCTCCTGGATATGCGAAACAAGAATGGTGCCGATATTGGGATGGGAAGAGACCATTATCTTATGAACGCTAATGTTCGATTGCGTATTGCAGCCGTGCGCCGTCCTAGCGACGAAAAGCCCAGGCGCCGCAAATTCAACACTGCTCGATTGAAAAGTCCAGCTTTCATACATCAATATTATGACCATCTTGCGCAGAAACCAGCTGAGATTTGTAACTAGTCACCCAGACAGTGACATAAATGAAAACTGGGATGTCATAAGAATGCGTACATTGATAGCGCAGACACCATCCTTGGCATAAACCTGGATTACCGGAATAAGCCCTTGATGTACGCCGCTTTATGGCAGCGGATTGTTGAAAGAAAAGGACTAAAGATTCGTTTGGCTGCAGCATCAGACGACAATCGAAGCAGCATCGAACTCCTTTACCGTCAGGAAACTCGAGAAGTTCAGCGTAGTGTGAGACGCGATGAAAGAGTTTATGCGAATTCTCTTTTAACCTCAGCTGAAGAAGCTATAATAAGTAACAACGTAAACGTCGTATACAGTGTCATTAAGGAGTTTACAGGTGGTCGTAATTCCTGCCAACATTCGGTGAAAGATAGTGATGGAAAGCTACTTATCTTGGAAGAAGATCAAATGAGGCGGTGGAAAGAACACTTCGCCGCGGTCTTGAACCGTGTAACCTCTGGTGAATTTCCCCCTCATATAGATAATTTAACTAACCATCGAAATGTGCGTATACGGTCTACTGTCCCGACTAAAGAGGAAATACTCACTGCAATTATTGCATTAAAACGAGGAAAGTCCAACGGACTTGACGGTATCCCGGCCGAACTTTATCAAGCAGCGCCAAGCGTAACTGCCGATTCGCTGCACCCACTTGTTGATAAAGCGTGGAGTACAGAAGCCTTTCCCAATGAGTGGAAGGAAGGTTTGATCATCGAAGAAGGGTAGCCTCACAGACTGTAATAATTGAGGAGGCATTTGTGTGCTTCCCGCCGTTGCCAAGGTTATAGCTAAAATCGTCCTGAAAAGACTAAAGGCCCACTTAGAAACCACAATTGATGAAGAGCAAGCTGGCTTTCGATCCGGATTCTCCTGTATCGGTCACATTAACACCTTACGAATCGTCATAAATATTAATTGGCAGCCTGTGGAGAAGGTAGACAACTTCGTCTACCTGGGTAGCACTGTTGCCGAAACTGGTGGTACGGAGCAGGACATCGCTCGTCGTATCAATCAGGCTAAATGCGCATACGGCGTGCTGTCCAAAATGTGACAAAGCACTTATATTAGAATCAAGACCAAGCTGGGCCTGTTTCGCTCACTGGTATGGGATCAGTACATGGAAAGTTTCCGTAACAGTTTCCAGAAAGCTGCAAGTTTTCGGGATCGCGCTCGGAGGCCGTGGTAGTTCGGTCACCGATACTAATTTAGAGCTCAGAGTTCAAATCTCGGTGTGATCAGAAACTGCCTGTGAGTACTAATAGAACTCTCACAGTGCTCCGAGCTTATCAGTATAAAGACGGCGCGGATAGTAGGTGCATGCTAGCAACTGCACTTCCGAAAAGTAGATATGCTATCGAAGCGTCAACGAGGCTAGAAATGCTACAGATGTTGACGCGCCCATGCCCCTAGAGGGGTCAAGGCAATTAAAATGTCTTCGTTGAATTCTAAGAATCTTCTGGCTCGAAACAATATCGAATGAAGAGCTAAGTCGGCGTACGTGACATATGCCAATCGACGAATTGATACGCAGGCGAAAAGGGCAGTGGATAGGTCACACATTGCGGAAGAGTGATAAATGCATTGCTTCGAATGCCATGAAACGGAACCCCATTTCCAACCAAGGCCGACAAGGGGGGGGGGGTCCTAAAACCCCATGGCGTCCATCTGTGGCAAAGTAGTGTAGGGCGCTGTGTAAGTTTTTTGGCGAGTTGCGCCCCATTGCCCAGAACAGAGTACGATGGCGCTCAGGAGTTGTTGACGCATTATGACCCACTAGTTAAGGCAAAGTACGAGTAGTATTTCCCGTGGTTAGATTTTAACTAAATTTTGATTGATTAATTGCTTGATTGATTAATGTTGTTTTTGTCATGTGATGTTTGGTTCACCCTAAAACGATGCACAAACTTTCTTCGAGACTGTTGGCAGGCAAAGCCTGTGACACTAGCAGTAATCAATAGTATTAGAAGTTTATATAGACAAATTCTTGGAAAAATAACTAATGTGTCGGTAATTTAGTCTCTATTTTTTTTTTAGTTTATATAATTTAGATTTATATATGGCAATGTATCTTTTTTTTCCTTTCTCTTCCTTTTTATACCCTTCGCGTGTGTGCTAGGGTGTATTAACTTTGCCATGAAGTTTGCAAGGCATAGAAGGGAGTATCTTCGACCGTATAAACTATATATATTCTCGGTCAGTATGACGAGATGAGCCGATTAAGCTTTGTCTGTCTGTCCGTCTATTTCTTTGCAAACTAGTCTCTCGGTTTTAAAGCTATCGAGCTGAAATTTTGTACACAGCTTTCTTTCTATTGCACGCTGTATATATGTCGTATATGTAAACCAATGGAATCGGACCACTGGTTCATATAGCTGCCATAGGAACGACCGGCAAATAAAATCTGTCTTAGTGAGAAAAACTTTTTTATTTCTAAAGCTATCGTGACCAAATTTCATATATTTCAATGGTATCTAATACCTAACATTCCTGAAATTAGTTGTAGTTGGACTAGGCTATCTATAGGTATATGGGTGTTATAGGAGTGACCGGTCCAGAAGTAAGTTTTTGTTAGAAAACTTTTTTATTTCCAAAGATATCTTAAAATGTCAAAATGTTGTTTGATCATATTTACCGCTTAACCAAATTCCTAAATTTAGGTTAAATCAGCCCACTATTTCATAAACCTCTCATAGGAACAGTGGAATCGGAACAAATTTTACTGCTAATTTCAACGTGGTAATTGCAAAATGAATCAAATTGATAGCAACACATACTATCGTTTTGCCTTTGTTTTTAATTTCCTTTTTTTTTAATTAAATTAATTAACAAGTATCAACTACCAATTGATACTATATCTTCGCAATAGGGCTGTTAATCTATCTAAGTGTCACCACACACTGTCGAACTCGAACACGAACCTGGTACAAGTGGACCGGTTTTCTTCACATATAAGTGAAGTGTGTGTGTGTCAGAGGACATTTGTACCAGGTTCGTGTTCGAGTTCGAGGTCGACAGTCTGTGGTGACACTTAGTTAATTATAACCTGAATTAACTTAATAGTACTTGTTAATTAAATCTGATCGACATATGTGTAATTAATCTGGAATATTTAAATAATTGCAAAAAGAAGAACTATAACTTAATTAGTAAACTTGCAATACTTATCTAATATTCTTCGATGAATGGAGTTCCCCCGACGTGACGGCGCTAACCGCTGCTGCGTTTGAATTGTTTGTTTACGTATTGGATTTAACTTTACTTCAATTTCATTTCGATTAACAAGCTGCTTGTGAATTAATTGAAATAATTGAAAACAATATTGAGAATAAGTTGAAACGTTTTAGCGCTTACAAAATGTTTTAGTAGATGGCGACATATCTTCGGGTATTTTTTGCGTCGAATGTTTTGGCAGTTTAGTATGTATATAGTACTTATGGAACTATTTGTTTGGAGTTGATAGTGTTCGGTCGCTCCTCTTTGTGATTTTGGAAATTAAATCGGTAACGCGAATTATAAATAGTTTTAGGATTAAAAGTTTTATAACGTTTTGAAAAAAAGTGTTTTCTTCTTGGGTTTTTTCATCGTTCTTCAAATTTACTTAACATTTACGGCCCGTCGAGTTTTTTTATACCCTAGACTTTTAGTATAGGGTATATTGTTTTTGTCACGACGGAAATAAGTAACACCTTAATGGAGGCTCCGGAGGTATAGCAATGTATATATATAAATGATCAGGGTCACCTCCTGATTCGATTAAGCCATGTCTGTCTGTCTGTCTGTCTGTCTGTCCGTTCGCACGATAACTTTCGATAGAATGAAGCTAGAGCCTTGAAATTTTGGTCAAATGTTGGTAGTGTAATCTAGTTGGATGGTATTGAAAATGGGCATGATCAAGCCAAGAGAACGCCTACCTCCCTTACATATGTAAAATACTTAAATGTATCTGTAACTCCCGACTAAATAAATATGAAAAGCTCTAGCTTTGGTAGATTACTCGTGAGGGTAATTTTATAAACTCCTGGGAAAATAAAATCGATCAGTTGAAAACTAACGGTAATTTTCTTACAAAGAGCCCCGTACTACCCTACTTTTCGGGTTTTTTGTCTATAACTCTTGAACCATTTGACGTAGACGCCTGATTTTTGGCATGTAACCCTGGGGTGAGAAGATGCTTTAGTTCTAGTAAGTTGGGCATAACCGGATCAAAGGAACGCCTACCTCCCCTACAAATTTAAAAAAATTCAATATTCCTTTAATTACGATAACTTTCGACAGAATGACACTAGCGAGTTGAAAATTTGACAAAATGTTGTTAGTAGGATCTACTTGGTTGGTATTGAAAATGGGTAATATCCGACTCAAGCAACCCCTACCTCCCCTACAAATGAAACTTCAAATAAGCGATAATTTTTGATGGAATGATACTACCGAGTTAAAAATTTGGTGGAATGTTGCTAGTAATACCTACATAGTTGGTGTTGAATATGGGCAAGATCCAACCCAAGGAACCCCCACCTCCCCTACATATGAAACTTCAAATAAGCGATAACTTTTGATAGAATGAAGCCAGCAACTTGAAATTTTGGTAAAATATTGAAAGTGAGATTGAGTTAGTTGGCATTTAAGATGGGTAAGATCCGACCTAAGGAACCCCTACCTCCCCTAGAAATGAAACTTAAAATAAGCGATAACTTACGACAAAATAAAGCTAGCGACTTGAAATTTTGGTCAAATGTTTGTAGTATGATCCAGCCGACTAATTTTGAAAATACGTAAAATCCGACCATCGAAACCCCTACTTCCCCTACAAAAGAAACTTCAAATAAGCGATAACTTGCGATAGAATGAAGCTAGACACTTGAAATTTTGTTTAAATGTTTGTAGGGGGATCTAATTGGTTGATGGAAATGCTGGGCAAGATCCGACTCAAGGAACCCCCACCTCCCCTACAAGTGAAACTTCAAATAAGCGTTAATTTTTGATGGAATGAAGCTAGCGACTTGAAAAATTGGATAAATATTTGCAGAATGGGTTAGTTAATTGATTTTGAGAATGGTCAAGATCCCACTGAATGAGTGCCAACCTCCCCTATGAACTGGCCATATAAGAAACCCACTTTTAATGCATATGGTCGTTGCCAATTGGGACTTTTGGTATCACCACTAGGTCTGTACAAGTCTAGGGTATATACGCTTCGGACTCCGGGCCGAAGCGAAGTTTCGGCCTGGTTTTGTATTATTCAAGTGTCAACAGCTGATATTTAACTTTTTCCCCTTGAAACTTTTTTTCCACTTTTTAACATTATTATATTTTACTCATTTTTCTAATTATTTGTTTCCGTATGTTTTTTTTATATTCTTCTAATTATTTGCTTCTGTGTTCTGTTTGTTTTTATATTTTTTTAACTGAATTTCTAATTTGATCATTTTCTCCTGTTCAGTAAATAAATGAATAAATCAATATTCATTATCCATTCATCTAAATGTTTTGATTCTCATACTTGACCAATGATTGATTCCCCCAAAACTAATGTCGCAAATTTACATTCCATTCCACCCACTCAAAAAACTGCCAATTATCTCCGCTTAAAGTCACAAATCTGAAAAGTTTCTTGCTTTTTTAAGCCATTGCTACCTAAACCGGTTTATCTTCTCCAAACTTCATGACTTAAAGTATTTTTCTTTTTTTTTAACCGTCAGCTTCTAATCAACGCCAAACTTTTCTTCAAGTCGAAAACTTTTCTCCGAAAGGAAATTTTTCTTCCGTTCAACGTAGCACTCGAAAGGTAGGGAATACGAGTATATCCAGGCAGGGTAGACGAGCAGTGTGATAACGAATACTCGAATTCACGGTGATGGGAAGCAGATGGTAGATTGAAGATTGTTGGATTAAAGCGAGCTAAGAAGTAATGGCTTGTGACACGTTTCAATGAGAAAAATCCAACGTACATTTGCTTTAAAACCGCGAAATACTGGTTGATAGCTCACATATCCTTACATCCATAGAAGACAAACCTAAAGAGGATTGATACACAGACACATTCGATGAGGTGATATATACATGTAAGGACAACTTTAACACAGTTATGCAATATCGCTTCAATCGTATAATCTTATCGCTGACAGTGAGTGGCTGTCGTCGATCGTACGTGTTTCATGTTCATATGTGACAGGTTAATGTGATACTCCCGCAAACTTATGTACGTCGTCGATACACGAATCGATTTCCTTTCGCAATACCTAAAAGCTAGCGATATCTCTCATACACGTTCCCACAGGCACAACTCTTCCGACATGATTATATAAAAAAGTGTGTTCGCCATACTCATATAACAACACTCCCACAAGTCTTTGGACGCAAATCCTGCTGACTGTCGATGAACTGGAAATTCCCAGAGCATTGCCATGTTAGCTTCATTTTCAACGGAAAAAGCAGATGAGTGAATTATATTCGTTTACTGAAACGGAATAAAATCGTCCGATTTGGTGATATAAACGATCAGCACCAAAAAATATTCTCAAGGACTTTGTCCGCTGTTTGCATTACAATATGATAGACATTTTACAAGGTTTTTCTGCAGTATCATGTTGGTTCTTATGGTAATCTATATATTAAGATGCTAAAATCAAAATTAGTTACCCCAGCTTTTGGTATTTATAATATTGTAATTGGAGGGGCATAAATTGTGTCTTGTATGAAAGGTGTAACCACACTGAAGTGTTTCGTATATATACCTATACGTAGATTTGCCGGTAGGTAGGTGTAAACGTACCTATATTTTTGCCACATACAAAATGCAATATAATTGTATAGCATTATGTCTAGCAGTTAGAAATGTTCGATGTATGTTGTATGATATATGACTGGTCGCAATATGAAAATTAGTGGGGCACCTAACTAACCCGAATCTGAAATTAAGTATTTGGAATACAAAATTTAATTTTCAAAGCAACTGAAGATTAGACGTCAGTTTGACAGAGTTTTACAGGCAGCTTCGTGAAACAATTAAGCTGGTACTTTGTCTAACTCCCCGTAAAGCAGCCCGCTGACTAAGAGTTTAATTGAAAATCATGAATCGCAGGTCAAAACCTCAAGGTACCACTAACGTTTTCTAACCGGACAGTCCACAGATTAGGTTAGGTTAGGTAAAGGGGATGCTATCGGGTCCATTGTGAAATCACCAAGATCACCTCATTAAACGTTGGTCTCAAAGCAGCCTGTGCTGACCATATAGTGATTGATCTGTTTTGCATTCACACCCTTAAAGTCATCCAGACCTTGAAAAAAACAAGAACCCAGAAACTCCCTCCGTCTTTCAGACAAGGCCGAGCAGTGACATAGAAGCGGGAGAATGCTCGCCTCCTCATTCTCACAATCCCTCTAATAGTCATTGTGGGGAATACAGAGCCTCCAGGCGAGCTCCCCGACAAGACTGTGCCTTGTGATAATCCCCACTACCCTGACAACGTGTTTCCTGTTCAGTAAAACTAGTGTGGCAGACGGGCTAGGGTCAAGTTAAAGCCAAATCATCCTCGTCTTTTGACACGTACTGCCACTGAGCTACCTTATGTTAGCCCTATTCACTGCAGCGGCAGTAGTCCCCAATTTAGACGATGCGATTGATATTTTGATGTTTCGCGGTCGTCAACAACAACATCGATGGTCCCTCACTAACCAGCTCATCCGCCTTGAAGTTGCTCACGAAGCCACTGGATATCGAGCCTTCCAAAAGTGGGTAATATTGAAAAGCCACCTATCTTTTAAGGGCTGAGCGACAGCTCTTAACGGTTTTCGATGCAGTCAGTACGGATTCAAGTGATCAAATTGCAAGCTGACTGTCCGTATAAATAGTAATGTCCCTCACAGTCACGGCTGAGTCCCTTGCCAGGTGAGAGCTTCCGAAATCGCCTAAATCTCCACCTGCAGGACACTAATGACGTCGGGAAGACGGAATGACAGGTTAATCCCCTCCGTGTAAATACCAACTCGAACTCCGCAAGTCGACAGTCCAGTCCGAAATCAGACTTGACGATTGGCAAACTCATAGTTCGGTGGCACAGACCTGCAGCCGTACCGCGTCTTATGATAATTGCCGCCTGGAGCAAGAGATGAAAACTAAGCCCCTTTTTTTGTCAACTATTTGAAAAACTTATTATTATGCCCGGTTCACATTATTCCAGTAACCAATCCAGTCCAGTAATCCAGTCCAGCGCTGGACTGCTACTGGAATAATGTGAACCGGCACTGGACAGCAATTCAATCCAGCAATCCAGTCCAGCAATCCAGTCCAGTGACTGGATTGTCGGTCTACTTTTGGATTCCAGCTCGCCCAGAAATCATAGTTACTATAGTTACCGAATCAACAACACACTCGCCAGACTACTGGACTGGAATCATGTAGACGATATGATCCAGTCCAGCACTGGACTGGATCGCTGGACTGGATTACTGGACTGGAATAATGTGAACCGGGCATTAAACTTAATAATATACGAAGTGAAATCCATATTTCAACCCACTATTAATTCTCAAACATCTAGATCCAATTTGGGACTATGTTCCAAATATGCTTCAGTTCTTTTAATATGTAATTTCCAACTATTTATGTCCGAGTCAGTTCCATCGAATAAAGCAGTTTTCAAATTCTTGCTTTTTAGAGCTCGCGCAAATGGCAAACTTTTAAGTTGAAAAAAAAAAATAACTAAATAGTTTAGTACGAAAAATAGAGCACACGGCGGCTTATAAGACCGTGCACAAAGCCGACTAAACTATTTAGTTATCGCTGTGTGCGGAGTCTCATAACCCGCAGTGTGTTATGTTTTTCGAAATAAAGTATTTAGTTTTTTTTTTTTTTTTCACCTAAAAAATTTGCCGTCTTCGTGAGCTCTTAACAGTGTGTATTTAGAACTCCTTTTTAAAGTCTATCGATTCGAGAACTGAGAAAAGTCGTTTAAGAATTCCCAGCAATATTTATGGTGTTTGAACTGCTGAAATCGTTTTGTTAATGATCCTGAAATTCTATTAACCATCACATAAAAGAATTCGCCTCGAAAATGATCATGAATGGTAAAATTAACGGGTTCATCTTGGATCTCGTAGTCAAAGATTATCTACGTTTTCCGTCCACGAGTCACGAAAACGAACATCAAGGTCAAGGGTTTAGATAAGTTCTTATAACAACCCCTCTTTGGATGCGCATCCTAGAAATTTGCTCTTCTTGCCTTCCATATGACTTTGAATCATTTATTGTGTCTACGTCCTTTATATTCTTCATGTCCTTTATGTTTTTATGTTCGTACTCATAAAATACCCATATCTGATTAGTTTAGTTTCAGTTTCTCTTTATGCTCCAGAAGGTCTTGTTGCTCTAATCAAAGGACTCAAGGACTTGCGCATTTTCCAAAGTAAGTAACTGGATCTAACTTCAAACTTTTGACCAAAATTTCAAGTCGCTAGCCTCATTCTATTGAAAGTTATTGCTTATTTGTAGTTTCATTGGTAGGGGAAGTAGGGGTTCCTTAGGAAGGATTTTGCCCAGTTCCAATACCAACCAACTAGATTCTACTACATACAAACATTTCATTCTATCGAAAGTTATCGTGAGAGCGGATAGACAGACGTGTAGATGGACAGGCAGACGGACAGACGGACAGACATGGCTAAATCGAATCAACCTATACCTATATGTAGTATATACCGTATACTTTATAAAGTCTAGGTTATAACTATACTTCTATAAGTCTAGGGTATAAAAATGTGCGTTGTCAAGCTAAGCAACAAACGCGTACTAAGTTCGTATGAAGAATGAAACCGAACTCAACAACCCAAGTTTCACTGAAAATAATTCGCACTGTCCACGTTTATGCCGTGGAGCTAAAATGCGATTTAACCAAATCGTTTTAGTGCTAGTACTTGTTCGTGGTGTGTTTATACCGACCATACGGAAAGCACTAAATATGAAAGATGTCAGTTGTTGGTTTGTGACTTTGGTTTGGTGAAATCGGCAAAAGCGTTCCAATAAAAACGCGTTTATACCGCTACAATCAAAGGATGAAATGAATGCAGAATTTCAAAAAAGGATGTGGTATTTATATAAGTGTCACCATACACTGTCGATCTCGAACTCGAACCTGGTACAAATGTCCTCTGACACACACACACACTTCACGTAGGTATGAAGAAAACCGGTCGACTTGTACTAGGTTCGTGTTCGAGTTGAGTTCGACAGTGTATGGTGACACTTACATATAAAATAAAATTTTCCCAACAACGCCATTAGAAAAGACAGCAACTTCATCTAGTCCCAATTTTTCAGTCCAGTTCTGCATCCCAAGTGGAGCTAAAATTAGTTCCAAAACTAGCTAATGCTAATGCGACATGTTTACATCGTCGTGAGTTAGCATGAATTAGTTAATACTCGAAGATAGTTCCGCGGCATAAACGAGGGAACTGGCACATTTGCAAGAACCTTGAATACATACATAGGACACATTTGCGAACAAAGTGGATTTAACATGCTTAATACCTTGTAGGTTGATTTAACAAACACCGTGTGTTAAATCTCTGTTAAGAGCTCGCTCCAGGATGAAGTTGCCGTTCTAACCAAACATATATGTATGTACGCAGATACCTATAGTACACATATTTTACAATATGAGTCATCCGTTTCGAGGCAAACATCTTAAAGTTCACCCTTCGCGTTATACGAAACCATTGAATGAAATATGAAAAACGTAGAGAAGACCATTTTCTAGACAGGAGTGTAAAGTGCTTCTGAAACTCACAACATGACGAAAATTCCCGTCGCCATATAGAGAACAGAATCGACCCGAAAATTTGACTATTTCGCGTGACAGCTAAAATATACAACGTTGACATCGAATGGCCACATCTACTTTTGGTTTCTCTAGCTTCCAGCTCAATAAGCTTCATTTTCGTGTTCCATGCTGGTGGTTCTGTCTTCTCTATACTGGAAATGCAGGATACCCATATAGAACATACGCATATGAAACAAGGATTGAGTGTTATTCCACATGTGCTTGAGTTTTTGGAAAATATTTTTTTTCCTCCCAACCGCAATACTGAAACGGTCTAGTATTCAAAAAGTTTTCCGGCACCTATTCCTCCCAGCAAAGGTGTGGAAATCTGTAATTTATGGTTCAGCGAAACTCCAATCTCTATCGTGTTTCACACACGGTTTCTTCGAATACAGGGGCGAACACAGATATTCTAACGCGCTCGTATCTGTATAGAAATAATATGAGTGATAGGTGTTGTCGATAGTAATTTTATTATTCCACGTAGGCAGGTGTTTATCATTTCTTTTCTTTGTCATGATTTATTATTCGAGACATGAAAATGTATTTTTTTGTGTCGCGTTTTCGCTTTATGTTGTATACGCACACGAGGGATATAACATTAAAGGAGAGAGATAGACTAGACGAAGAATTGTTGGATTTGCCTATGAATAAGGGAATTATGCCAACAGTGGACAATAATCTTGGATTTACGAATAATAGACTCCCACACTTATTGAATATTGAGTTCTAAAAATAGTCAAATACCATTTTGTGGAATAAATTATTGTCCAAAGAAAACGGAGATCCTAATCAGATATACTCGTATTCAAATAAATCAGAATACAATTGAAGTTAAATTGATTTAATTAAATTCCAATTAATGGCTAATACATATTACTATTCAATGTAGGTAAATAATACGAGTATAAGTAACACACGCTACGAAGGTGAAGATTTGATTTTTAGTTAGAGTCATTAAAATATGTTCGCAGTAAAACCCCGATTTACTGAGCTAAAGGTAGCGCCGTATTTTCGGATGACGAAATGTTAGGATAATTCGTGGAAATCATTCATCACGGGAATGAAAAGTCGAGCATTTTGGATATTTGTTGTTTCAATTCAAATGGGTTCTGTTTAAACGAATTCCTGTTAAACGGGGAGTACTTCCCTGCTAACTACGTCATGATTAACCCATTAAAGCCTGCCCATAGATCCCGTCATGCGATTGAAATTTTATCAGAAGGTTAGAATTAGTTATAGTTGTCTATTTGCAAAATTTCAGGTCGATATGTGCAGGATGAACGGAGATATGACATGGGTATTTAAATACCCAACAGGCTTTAACGAGTTCTAAATCTACATGATTTGCAAACATTCGCTGTACCAAAAATGTCTAAGTGGATGTTCACACTGCGTGCGATGCCGAGCCGAGCCGGGTCGAGCGATGCGATGTGGTGGGTGTTCACATTGCACGCCGTGCGATGCCGAGCCGAACGATGGCTTGCGATGCAAAGATGATCCGAGCGATGGCTTGCGATGCAAAGATGATCCGGGATGTTCACTGCACGCAATGATGGAGAGTAGAGACCAATTTAGTTCAAGGAATAGAATCTGTTCGACATCATGTCGTTTGTGCTTGACCCAGTAAATTTATTTCTGTTTCAAAACAGTGCTCTAAAAATGGAAGGGCGTCGCCATTGGGTGCATCCCATTAATGAAGAAAGGCCCAGTGTTGGTGAATTTCATCATCTCTTCCGCGACCTCAGACGAGAGGTTTCACAAGCGGATTGAGCAGCGGCGCACCGCTGTGTATAAACGCAAAAATCGGCAGCCGCGGCGGCTTTAGGACGATGAATGTATAAACCGCTCGACCCGCCGTTGCGACCACCGCCGCGGTTTGTGGAGCGGCGAGATTGCATTTGAATTCAGTGTAAGAGCCGGTACACATGGACGTCCAAATGACGCCGGACGCATCGTCACTTAAGCTCCTCCCTCTTTGATACCTACATACCTATCTGCATTTCAATTCACATGATGCGATAGTACACAGCGTCACTCTGTATTATATAAGCCGAGCTACATAATAGCGAACCTGAATTTACAATTTATGTTATTTTTAGTTTTAAATAAACTGTCTTTTGGCCATAACTTCTAAAATATAAGGAATTTCGCATCTTTAACACCATTTTCACCCGCCTTACAAACCCCCGTCCGAGCTGAGAGCTCCCTCCCCACCATTTTTTTTTCAAAATTAATTGTCAATTGTAGTAGTTACGATCAACGATTAACAATTAATTAATTGGCACTTAAAAGTGATCCTCAAGCGAATGGTTTAAGAAACATCATACAAATCAGACATTGTGACCGTGTCCGTGTTCCGGGTTCGAATGTATGTGTATGTGAAATGACGCAGATAGGAGCAGAAACCAGCGTCATCCCAGATAGCTATCGCGGCGGCAAAATGCCGCCGATGCGCCGATAGTTATCGGATAGCTATCTGCGGCCATGTGCATCGCTTCATTGCCCGTAATGTATTTCTTCCTATCCGATTGAAAGTGACGCAGCGTCAGACGGCATTTCGACGTCCATGTGCACCGGCACTAAATATGTAAACCGCCGCTTCTGCTCTATGCCTTTATACGCAGCGGTGTCCGCTGCTCAAACCGCTTGTGAAACCACGCGACCTTATTACGGTGGTAATAACCTTTCATTTGAGCCATACTGAATCAAAACCGGAGTCCAAAGCGTATATACCCTAGACTTGTACAGACCTAGTTGTGATACCAAAACTTCCAACTGACAACGGCCATTGCATTAAAAGTGAATTTCCCATATGGTCAGTTTGAGCTGTGGGCGTGGATCCAATGAAAAGTTTCATCGTTCATCCATTCGAATTTTGGATATTTACATTTGAACTAACGTTTATATGGAACGTTGCCGTTCATTCAATAGGATCTTGCCCATTCTCAAAATCAACTAACAACCTACACTATAAATATTTGTCGCATTTTGCAAGTCGCTACCATCATTGTATCGAAAGTTATCGCTCATTTGAAGTTTCGTTTGTAGGGGACGTAGAGGTTGCTTGGGACGGAGCTTGGCAATTTCCAATACCAACCAACTAAATCTAAATCCAAATATTTGAACCAAATTTCAAGTCGCTAGCTTCATTCTATCGAAAGTTATCGCTCATTTGAAATTTCATTTGTAGGGGTTCCTTCGGTCGGATCTTGCCCATTTTCAATACCAACCAACTAGATCATGCTACAAACATTTGACCAAAATTTCAAGTTTCTATTTAACTTCATTCTATCGAAAGTTATCGTGCAAACGAACAGACAGACAGACAGATATGGCTAAATCGAATCAGGAGATGACCCTCATAATTTCCATGTATACACTGCCACACCGCCGCGCCTAAAAGTCTAGGGTATAAAAGCAGACATACATGCATTTTTTTCAATGTGATCTTACATCAAATATTACTTTACAGCTCGTACTTGCACCATACTGGCTCCAAAAAGCTTCACATCGCAAAGCATCGCAAAGCCCATAAACTCCATCGCAAAGCCCATTAAATTCCATCGCAAAAAATCAGCAGCCGGTACTCGCACGAAAAAGCAAAGAAGTTTGTGAAAACATCGGGCCATCGCTCGGCTCATCATTGCATCGCGCGCAGTGTGTACACTCAAAGCGTGATTCCATTTAAAATTGAAGACTTTCCATTTTCTTGCTTTTAAAGCTTGCAATCGCATTGCATCACTCGACCCGGCTCGGCTCGGCATCGCACGCAGTGTGAACATCCACTAACGCGGGAAATGGGAAAGCAGAAAAAAAGCGAAATAATGTCTTCTTATGTTATGAGTATATTCTGTATTATTTAGATAATAAAATCATTTTATTATACATTGGTCTTCATACATCAAGATACTCATTTTCCTAGATTTCATGTACATTTTGTTCATACCAAAGCCTGTTAGGTATTTAAATACCCAAAGGAGCAAATTACGTCTGGAACTCCGAAAATCAATTCTTGGATTTTTTTTAATTAGTTCTAGCAAAGTTTTCTTGACTTCCTGTTTCTATGGCCATCTCGTGGGATCCAAAAATTTCCTAATTTTCCACACGGGGATACCCCTAAGTAATCCTGATTATTCTGAATTCCTTCCGAGGAAGTATTTGCGGCACTATCCTTAATCTAAGTAATACAAAAGAAATGAAAGTAAAATTTCTAACCTATAAAGAGAAATACATACTTATTTGAATGCACCGTTGTGTTATGGGTATTTAAATACCCATTGGGCATTAATGGGTTAACGCCTCAATGCAATGCAAGTCATCATGACTATTGATCTAGCCATGAGAGTAACTTCACTTATGTAACTTGGAAATCAAGAACGGATAAGTGCAATTTCCTCTAACAATGAAATTTTTTGCACTTATTCGTTTTTTTTTACTTATCCGTTGCAAAGATAGACCAGTACAATTGAGTCAATTTGGGGGTATTAAAGGAAATACTAAATGGAAAATATCTGGAATTAATTTTAATCTCTTCTATAGATTCTGGATACATGGAAACTATGTTTGTACAGTCTTTTGACAGGTGAAAATCCGAGAAATTTAAACATTCTTTTTGAATATTTATCATATAACTTCTAAACGGTGCCTCGGATCGAAAAATTTAATAGTATGTAAACTAGAGAGGGTTAAATTCTACGTCCAATGCACTGCTTGAAGTCGAATTTTCATTCGGAAGTATAGTCATAGTCGATAGTCATAAAATTATAATTTTTGAGGCTTTGAAAAATCACATTTTATTAAATTTCGAGCTTACAGATCTTTGAAACGGATGCTCCAAATGAGAAACTCTTAATATAAAATTTGAAGATTTCAAGTCTATCGTGGCCAATGTATTCCAATTCGGCCCATTTTTAGTGTGATTGGAAGCAAAAACACAAAAATATCTATTAAGCGATTTCAGCCTTAATAGCTGTATCATCTCGGTAACTATAACAGCTTAAAGTTTTGTTTTAATCTCAAATTATATATAATTTAGTCTAGTTTGAAAAAGCTTTACTACATTTTTTAACAAATTAATTTCGGAGATATTAAAAAAAAGGAGGACACGCCCAACATTCAAGCGATTTTTATCAAGGTGGGCACTGCGACCAAAGAAGGCCTATTGCGCCATAGCCTATTTTTTATTTTTCAAGCAAAAGACCTTCCACCACTCGTATCAAGACTAGTATGTCTTTGGCAGGAGTTTCGCTGATAACGGCAGAACACGTGTTGAACTGCCCGAGTAACGTATACATACATACCTCATACGCGCAATCGCCGATCATAAACATTTACTGTGGCATGTGGTCTCAGAGTCCTTCAAACAAAGATGATATAGTACTCTGTCTCGTTAGTCAAACCCATCCTGTTTAGATGTAATCTCACCCAATTAGGCAAGTTCCTAATACCGGGATCCCGGTTTGGTACCGATTTTTTTCAATACCGGTACCAAAAACTAGGACAATTTATGTACCTATATATCCCGGTTTTTTTATGGAATGGAATCAAAATGCCTTCAGCGGAAGTCTAACGTATTCGTCCCAACACCCGCAGTCATACAACACCCATCTTGCCAATATATCTCTCTTCCTTCACTAAACAAATCCTTTTATCCTGTCGCACACCTGCAGTAGGACCAAAATATCAATGTGGGCCCATCCTTCTCATATTTTATGATGCAAGCTACTACATACTACCACCACTATAGATTAACCCATAAAAATTCAGTCGTGACGAACTACCGAAATCATCTACAAAACCCAACTAGACACCGTCTTCATCTGAAACCCGAAAACGGCACATGCACATATCAGGGTATAAATCATCTGGTCGCACAAAGTTACCTAATTTTACTACTTGTTCTATCATCTCCCGTTTCCAGGTGCCACGATTTTTCAGGGGAAAGATCATTTGGCGTATCATTGGGCATATCATCCCCCGTTTCCATGTGCCGCTGATTTTTCAGGGGAAATATCATTTGGCGTATCATTGGGCGTATCATCTCCCGTTTCGAGGTACCGAGATTTTCCAGGGGAAAGAAACGCGGCGAATCATTGGGCGATCTAGGTGCCACACGTTTGCAGATGATACACCGTGTGTGTATGGCCGGCTAATTGCACCAAGAGTGTGATGAAAGACAAAGTACCGGGCGAAGTCAGATCGTCAAATAAATATAAAACCAACAATTCAGTCCCATTCGATTATGCATACTGCCCTACAATGCAACTAAGATATAAGTAAGAGACAGATAAAACCATGAATGCCTTCTGTTCGAAGTAATTAAATTAATTTATGAAATTTATTTTGTTTGCTTCTTTATTTATGGGCCATTAAATGGTATTTTTCCTTTTGGTATATATTGTATTATCCTTATTGGATTTTTGTTTGAAACCCCCATGAAATCACTTAGAGATCTAATTGGAACAAAGTGTGAAATTTCCATCAAAATCGGTCCAGTAGTTTAGGCGCCAGCTCCCAACAAAAAAAAAATATTGATTTTTATGTGTTTAGATTGGGTACTGCGACCCTAGGGGAAACTCGTCATTTCGTACCAAACGACTGGTTTAAGCTGCATTTTGCTAGGCACCACTCTGCGTCGATCGCAGGCAACGATGAAAAGATACACACAGATAGTGCACCGTGCTCTATGGGTTGATCGCTAATCGCAGACAATGTGCAACGATCGTGTGTCTAGCAAAATGCAACTTTACAAAACTTTCCTCTTTCAAAAATTCCCGTACATTCTACCGAATCATGCTCTATCAACTCGCCTAATGAATGTTTATTTGATAACTTTCCAGGATGAATATAGCATTAAACTTTGGCTGTTAGTCACCATCCATACCCTCACGCAGGACACCTTTCAATACCTGTGGGCTCTTCTGGATTTTCAAATTCATCCGTATCTGTACTGGCCGGACCATATCATACTTTCCTTCCATATAGTTTTGCATTTAGCACACATCAACTTCGACACTTTGGAATACGTGCAGGTTAGTTTGGATCATTGTTTCCAAAAGTCCAGAACTAACAGACCGTACATGTGTAAAGTTGATTAGGCAGACAAGAGAAGTTGTAAGCTGGAATTTATTGTCGGGCACATACTACGGAGACTTGTTTCAGTACTAATATCTGTAAAATACACTCCTCATGGGAAATTCATGGTTTCAAGGAATACCGAAATTCTTGGTAACGGACAGCATTCAAGGAGATGTGAGACAAAGGCTCTCCATTAGCATGCTATGAAATTCATATATGTATATACATAAATATAGGGAATGGCATCCTAAACTCTACGCAAATCGTGCAGAAAACATGTTATCGTTTGAAAATGGTATTTCAGTATTGTTCAATACATATAACAAGAGAAATTCCTGCAGAGAGTTTGATATGTTCATGGTAAAGTTCTGGTATTTGGCAAAAGGTTGTCTTCTCCAGAGACTATTGGTAAATTTCTTGAAAAGAATCCGCCTAATGATTGTTTGTCGTTCACAATTGTTCATGTCGATTATTCAAAACAATGCTAAACCCTTCTGGCTTTTCTGAAAAGCAGCATCTTAGAATATGTCAATTCATGATTCATGACCACTCCGTTTCCCAACTTCTCCAAGCAAAGAGTTATCTAAAAGGAATTTTGAAATTATTTGCGGCATTTCATCCTCTCGGTTTTATTTTACATATTTACAAATTCAAACATGAATGCAATTTTAGAGCTATACTCATAAATAGAAGGATTTTTTCCGAATCCTATTCTCTAATCCTGGTCTTGAACAGCATCCAAATAATTGTACTTAGTTAGATCGTACCGCTTAATGATTCATGCTTAATTCTAAGATGATTAAAGGATTTCCTCGGAATTGGTGAAAATCATATCCGAGCTTCGCACTTAATTGTGCCATCGAATATTCATGAAAGTCTGAGAAGAGAATAGTTTCACTTCGGCATTCTGGGTTAATGTGAAAATTATTAAAATGTATCCCATTGGGTGTTCACTGATTTGGTGCATATACTCGTTCATAAATATAGAATTAAGCATTCCATAGCTAGAAATAATGATGAAATTACAATAGCGAATTCAATGGTTGGCATGACGCATACTGCACAATCCACTAAGGAAATATCATTAATATAAAGTGCCAAGAGGGTAGGAGTGGATATCCGAGTCGGATGACATTTAATCCGGCGATGTCAAACTTTAAACACTTTGTGTATTTATTTTCAGTATAATTTAAAAAATCACTGCAAATTGTTAATGTTCGACTTTAAGGCAAAGCTCACAAATTAAAGAAATTTACTTCCGAAATTAGTTATCATCATCATCGTGACGCGAAAGCCCCACGTCGGGCCTTGGCCGCCTGGATCGTTGTCCTCCAATTATCTCGGTCACGTTACCGCATCCTCTTATCTTGGAAGCCCAGTAGTTGCGCGGCGTCCGCACTTACTGAGCTCTCCCAACGAGCGCTCGGTCGTCCTCGCAGTCTCGCTCCGACGACTCGTCGTTCCTTTATTACTCTCTTTGGCATGCGATCATCGCCCATTCGTTGAACATGCCCTGCCCATTGAAGTCACTATAATTTGGCGATTTCCGAAACTTCCAGTTCATTGTACAGTTCATACAACTCATGGTTGTACCGGATGCGCCACCCATCTCAGTCAGAAACAGCCCCGAAAATTCGCCGCAGAGCCTTACGTTCAAATGTGTCTAGCATGTTTCCGGAGGCTTGAGTTAGGGTCCATGCTTCGCAGCGATGGCATAGCACTGGTCGTATGATGGTTTTGTACAAGTGGAGGTTTGTGTTTCTGTGCACATGCTTCGATTTCATTATGTGGAGAACCAAGAAAAAATCTTATTAGCCAGCTGTATCCGTCGGTTGATTTCGTCACTTTCGTTGACGCCCTTTGACAAGTTTCAGCCCAGGTATATGAAGTCGTCCACGAACTCTATGTTGAGGTCCCCCACATTGATTATGCTGGCTTTCTTGTCATCGATAGCATCTTCATTTTAGTTTTACCCTCGTTGATGCTGGTGTCGTCAGCGTACGCTGCTAGTTGTGTCGACTTGATGAGTAGCGTCTCGCTGCTGTCCCGAATAGCGTATTGCAATGCTAGGTTGAAGAGGGTCAGCGCCAGTCCATCATGTGTTCAAATAGATCAGTAAGTCTATTATGGATCCTGACCTGTGAGACGGAGTTGGTCATCGTCATCTTTGTCAGCCGCACTAGTTTCGCTGGTATACCAAATTGTAGCTTGATGTTGTACAGTACACCACGAACGATACTGTCGTATGCCTGCTTAAAGTCGACAAAGATTTCGTTTTGTCTTCCCAGCACTTCTAAAGTATCATTTTGACCGTAAAAAGCTGATCGGTTGTGGAGCGACCAACTCTGAAACCACCTTTAAGTGACTTCAACGAGAGATCAACTTCCTCTACTGTCGGGGGTTGTATGGGTGGGCCTAGATCAACAGTATCATCATGTGTGGGGATGTTTGATGGTAGAATCAGAATTTCTTCAAAATAAGAGGCCCATATTTTGTTAATGCTATCAGTGTCGCTGAAGATGTTTCCATCCTTGTCCTTACAGAGTCTAGTCCTAGGTTGATAGCTGTTCTTAATTGTATTTACTAGTTTGTACGCTTGTCTGATGTTCCTATTAGTTTTCGTTAATATTCAGCAACTGCTCGTCATAGTATTTACGTTTCTTACGTCTAATTATTCTATTGGATATCCACCGTAGCTCGTCATATCTTTCTCTTTTGGCTCTGGTTCCTCGTTGAATCCATGGTGTATAGGCCTCGTTTTTCGCGTCAAGAGAATTTTTGCATTCTTCGTCGAACCAGCCATTTCACGCTCGCCGGGCTTTACTATAAATCCCACGACCTGGGACCTCTTTGATTGTACCCTTGAGTTCTTCCCAGAACCCATGGACGCCTGTGTTGCTGATGTTGTGTAGCATAGGTGATAGGTCTTTCCTCAAGGGCGGCAGTATACGCCACCGTCGTAGCATCGCTTAGAAGTTTATCAACAGCAAAGATTTTGGGAAGGCTCATTCTCGATTGGTGCACTGAAGAAATTCTGAGTCGGAGTTTGCTCCTCGATATTAGCGTCTGGAAATTTCCAGGTCTGCTTGTGAATGCGTCGATGCGGGGAACACGTATAGCTTATGACCAGATTCCTGCTGCAGGCGAAGCCGATAAGTCATTAGCCATTGCCGTTACGTTTTTCATGGAGACTGTGGCCTCCAGTGGTCCCCTGGTGCCAATTTTCATTTCCGACTTTCGCGTTAAAGTCTCTCAGCAGCATTCTGACATCGTTTGTTGGAAGTGAGTCGAAGAGAGTCTCAAGGCGGGCGTAGAACTCGTCTTTTACTGCGTCTTCTTAAAATTCAATGGGAACGGGCACATTGATGAGCCAGATGTTGAAGAATCGAGTCTTAATACGAATCGCACATAGCCGTTCATTTATGGATTTGAAGTCAATAATGTGCGGTTTGAGGTGATTGTTCCAAAATTAGTGCTTAGTCCAGAATTGATAAAGGGCCAAAATGACGTTAAGTTATGGGGCTAACATTGGGCTAAATGGTTATACTCGTATAAGTCGAATTTACTTTGTTAACTAGAATAACAATGTCGTGCTGACGTTTCGATAGCATATAGGTATAGTTTTCGGAAGATGCAGTTGCTAGCATACAGCCCCTATCGTATAGGAGGTGGAAATGAGAGAAAATGAAGGTCAAAATCTTTATTCGTCTGGTATAGGCAAGTGGGGTATGAGAAGGTAGCACCGAATTCATTTAATTTTTGGCATATTTTCTTTAAATTTTAGGTATTTGCTCAACATATTTGCGACGTAAAAATATGCGCGTAGCAGCAAACTCATGAAACGCTCAGCGGTCCATATCTTTGAGGATTCCCTCCGAAATCAGAAGGGTTTAGGCTGTGGGGATTTTTCCCGATCATGAAAGTGGTGAAACATGTTTTTCTAGTTCAAAAGTATCAGCATTAATTCACTTGCAAATGCTGGATAATGAATTGAAGCCTTGTGCCTTAGACATTCACAGCCATTAGCTTTTCTCGAAGACTCCGCCGCACGCAAATTCTATCATTGCCAACATGTTGAGTCAAGCAAGCAATGCCCGGAATTATGGCAGTGTTCTCCATCCTCCGAGTCCATGTGACGTTCTGAAAGTCTGGCTTATGGACTGGACCTTACATGTAGGTAAGCCAGCTTTTGTCAGCCTTTTTCTCATCAAACTTGATGAAAGTTGCATACCCTTTGCAACTGGGGTCATTTCTTCGTGATAGTCCAAAGTTTTTCTTCCGCTCGATGGGGCGCATTTCCCGAAACTTCTGCGAGTACCATTGTTCACTGAGCAACATCCAGTCTTTCACTTCTTTCGAAAATAGTTTGGTTGTCTCGCGCCAAATCCAAAATATTGCTTTTGTTCTTCGCACTAACTTCTTCCTATTTTTCACTCAAATCGCACTTTTCTGCTTATTACGCTATTATCACCAAATGAGTGAACTTCTTTGAAAACTTTTTAGTATTTATAGACAGGATACACATATTTTGTTATAACCTGAGCCAATGAAATACCATCACTCTGACTATTTTCAAGAACTTTCAGCGAAAAACGGAAAAAAAATAGTTTAAGCAACTATTTTTTTTTCCAGCACTGTACATAACACACTTTTGATATTTGTGAATAATTCTTACAAATTCATGTTAGACAGTTGCGTGTCGAATTCAAAATTACAACGCTGAGTTGAAGGCTTTACTTCAATCAAATAACATACTCGTCATTCTGCACTCATCCTTGCATATTCTTCATGCACTTTGTCGTTCTAGTTCAAATAGATTTAAGAAATTTAATAAATTTTAGCCAAGTGTAGTACATGTCCATTGTCTTGGTGAGTGAGTTAAGTTCATCAATCTTAAAGCCGGCCATACACCATCCAAAATTCCTGTCCGCAAAACTGATCAGGCCCGGCCTTGAGGAATTCTGAATCGTGTATGGCCAGTTCAGGTGGCCGGATATTTAACTGAAAATTGATCTTATTATCTTATCTTATATAGAGATTCAAAGTATCTTTCTATCTATTGAATTGAATTGTACGGCATTTTACTTTCCATGGCCAAGTTTCAGATACATTATTAATTTATTACATTGAAATAAACTCCTGAAAAAATTCATTCTGGTCAGAGGACAGGACAATTGTGTATCCGGTCGCCTGAAAGGCCTGTCCGGCCGACTGAGCAGAATGAATTTTTGCAGGAGTTTGTTTCAATGTACCAATGTATCTGAAACTTGGCCATGGAAAGAAAAATGCCGTACAATTCAATTCAATAAGATACTTTGAATCTTCGGCGATAAGATCGATTTTCAGTTGTGCGTCCGGCCACCTGAAAGGTCTGTTCGGCCGCCTCAAAGCCTGTCTGGCCGCCTCAAGGCCGCCTGACCAGAATAAATTATTTCAGGGGTTTATTTCAATGTATCAAAGTATCTGAAACTTGGCCGTGGAAAGTAAAAGTAAAAAGATACTCTGAATATCTGGCGATAAGGTCGATTTTCTATTGTGCATCCGGCTGCCTGATAGGCTTGTCTGGCAGCCTTAAGGCCACCTGAACCGGTCATTCACGATCCGGAATTCCTCGAGGCCAGGCCTGATCAGTTTTTCCGGAGAAAAATTCCGGAACCTGTGTGATGGAGGAATGGCTGGAACGATTTTCCTTCCGGTTGCTTGAAAGACGAATCGGGTCACCTGAAAGGCCAATCCGGCTGTCTGAAGGCCGCTTGAAACGGCCATACACGATCCGGAATTCCTCAAGGCCGGGCCTAATCAGTTTTTTTCCGGACATGAATTCCGGATGGTGTATGGTCCGCTTTAATAAAAAATGGAGTCCAATATGTACGTTTTGGAATTGCAAGCAAAATAGATATTCCAGTCGACATGACCGAATGTTATTATCTTCTTAGTGCAAAAGAGCTTCCTTTCTTGATGCTATCTTTTCATATATCTGCAGTAGTGCAGTGGATTGCATTGTTTTCCTCAAGTGTATTTACGAATATGTTTTTAGGTGGATAGGTATGTAGATTTAAACGTCAGACTCTAGTTTTGAACGTGATTCGACAAAGTGGCCATCGCCCGGATATTTTCTGACCCAAAGCTCGTTCGTCTTGCTATAACTACTATGGAAACATCACGTCGTCCTTAACAAAACTTTTGCTCGTGACGTGTCCTTTTTCACACATTTACGTTTGTATTTTGACTTGGCTGCATGAGTATGCATCAGGGAGTTTTCACAGACAGGGTGTTTAAAATTGAAAATCGAATACGATTGAGATTGTTTTATTGGTATATTCCTATTTCACCGGCCGACGAATTGTGCAAAGCTTCGGTCTGGTTGTTACTCATAATCATCAGTTCCGACATTTTTTTCTCAATTCATTGCAATCTTTCAATGGGTATGCTGTTCACATATATTTAACTATGAACGCGTGTCTCTTGACGACCAAATGTGTGGACATACCTCATTTCAAATCATACTCAAATCAAAAAAACCTTTAATTTCGTCCTGTACTGTACTACCCAAAAAATAGTCGATTTTCTCAACGGTTCTTAATTAATGAGTCGGTTTTTAACTCGATTTTCTTAACCATGAGCCGGTCGGTTTTTAACGAGTCGGTCTTTGAGTACCCGAGCACTCATTTTGAAATGAGTCGGTTTTTAGTGAACCATTTTTTAATGAGTCGATTTTTAACTCGGGTTTTCAACCATGAACCTGTCGGTTTTGAGTACTCGAGTACTCGATTCTTATTTAGTCAGTTTTTGGTGAATCGGTTTTTAACCCGGGTTTTTTAACCATGAGCCGGTTTTCTTAATGATCCGGTTGACCACTAGGAAAACCGGTTTTCATAAAAACCGGTCTAGAAATATTAAGACCGAACAGGTCTATCGTTGAACCGTCTATACATGTATAGTGAGTTCGGTAATTCAGAGTGGAATCGAGTTTTTGTGGTTCTTTACGTACACTTTGGTGAAGTGTAATCTATTAACGCTGTTATAGCCCCATCGTTCAAAATCGTTGAGTGACCGGTACCATAGCTTGTCCACCGGTAGGTCTCCTGGATGCGAGTGCCTGAGTTTACCGCTATTTTCTTCCAACGAATTTTCAACGGCAACAGGTTAGCATCATGTCCATGGCCGCAGGTGGGGTTGAACCTAACGCTCCGCTAATAGCCAATGATGCCGTTCTCTGCATTTTAGCTAGCAATTTTGTTTACCTTCCGTTGTTGGGCCTTCCACCACGCGATGTAACATTATGCGGCGCAGAACCGCGACATACGCCGCCAATACAATACCTTGGGTTAGAGGCTCCAAGTTTTACCTATATCCTTCCTACGGCAATAGAGCGCTATGGTGGCTTCTTTCGTGCGCTTCTTAATGTTCGATTTCCAGTTTCCTTGTAAATAGAACAATATTGGTCTTGCTAAGATTGATGCCGGTAGCATTTGTTAGTCCAGTTTGTCAGCAAGAGACAATGCATTTTGTGTTACCTTGCTACGAGTACCTCGGAACTTTTTAAAGATAGCGATACAAATTCCACTAAGTTCGACTAAAACTAAAGCCGATCATACACCATCCGGAATTCCTGTCCGGAAAAAACTGATCAGGCCCCGCCTTGAGGAATTCCGGATCGTGTATGGTCGTTTCAGACCGCCTTCAGGCGGCCTGATTATCCTTTCAGGCGGCCGGTAGGAAAATCGTTCCCGCCAGGACTCCACCACACACGTGGAGGCGGCCTGTCCGGCAGCGTCTTTCAGATATTAGGTGTACAACTTTGCTTGCGCCGTTTTCCGACAAACGGCTGTGTCGTACATTCGTCTATTGAAATAAACTCCAGTGAAAGTTCTTTCTACAGTTCGCCTTGAGGCGGCCTGTCCGGAATTCCTCAAGAAATTCCTCAAGGTCGGACAGTTCGCCTTGAGGCGACCGGACTGGCCTGAAGCAGCCATACACGATCCGAAATTCCTCAACGCCAGGTCTGATCAGTTTTTCCAGCAGGAGTTCCGGATGGTGTGTGGTGTATTCTATATTCAGGCAAACCGGAAGGTCGGGCCTGGTCAGTTATACCCAGGTGTTCGTTATAGCCAGGTTCCTTATAACGAAACATAAAAGTATGCATATTTTAGGATTTGAAACCGGACTTATGAATTCGTTCGTTATATCCTATTGTTCGTCATAGCCGAGCTTTACTGTATTTATGTACATTGTATGAATAAATACGTTTTTAAACCATCCGGATTTGTTAACATATAGAAAGACGACTATGAAGAGAGGAGTCTGTGTGACATCACGTCCATAATTATGTTCCAATTTTTTGACGTCCATACTTAAAGATTAATACCAACTAAAATGGAAAGCGCAACTAATATCTGAAGCTGCCCTTACAAAGGATTTTGGAATCGAATGTGTGGACGCCTCCGAAGTTTGTAAATCCTAACGTCACTGCGACTGGAATGATAGTAACTGGACTGCCGGGAAAGATAATGTAAAATAAGCTTTTATCAAACGGTGCTTATTTTAAGAGAACACTAGGCATCATAGAATATTCCAGACAACAACAAAGTTTGGGGCGAGAGATAAGTTGTTTTCTCAGTAAGACCTTCAAGGAAATTGAAAGAAAACGGAAGGCCAAGCTGTAAACTGTGAAAGAGTTATCTGCACTCTGTTGGCGACAACGGTGTACTGTAAAAAAAATAGCGACCGTGATCGTGGAAATGAATACAGGTTTATGCGTGAAGAAAAATAACCTCTCTCTGAGAGTATGGAACATGTAATGAAGTGAGGTTATTATCACACACAATCCATACGTGTTTCGAACACCTTTTTTTCATCGCCTACCTTCATCTATCCCTCGTCTGTTGGCTTCTCACATTTTATTTTTTCATCGCCTGCTTACTCCTATCAGCTAATGCTCCCTGCGGCATTGAAGATCACAACAAATTATTTGACAGCCGGGGGAACATTTTTGTGGTGTGTGTAATATGTCAGAGTGTGTAAACGGAAAAACAAAAATTTAGGCCTAGATCCGTTCTTTATTTAACCTTCATATTCTCTGCCTTTTCCACCCTGTATCACGTTGAAAGTGATACCATATAGGAAGATGTTTTTTCCTTAAATCGATAAATCTTTTGTTTCCGTATATTTTATAAAAGCAAGACTTTCGTCGCCGACAATGATATCAACAAAATAGTGTAGGTAACACAAAAAAAAAAAGAAAATTTGTCGCTGAAAAATGTTGAATTTCTCTCAGCTGTGGGAAAACTTAAAAATGTAGTTGACGTGTCATATCTACCCGTAAGATAGCGCGTAACAATAATAAGAGAAAAATTTCCCGGAGAACTCGAAACTATACGAAAGAAGGACAATTTCAACGTTCAGCTTCACTTTTTATTTTATTTTCGTATCCTTCTCAGCCAAAAAGAGCATTTGTCTGCAAAACAACAATAATAGCTCTTCCATTCTATCATCTGGATCACTGTACATTCTCTATTCCTAGACAACATAGAAATAGATGAGTTTGGTACGGAATGGGTACATGGATGCTGATGCCGTATGTGAAATCTGCTTGTCATGACCTTAGCGTGTTCTTTTCGCATTTTACTTCTTAAATAAGGGGGAGATGTTGGAGCAACTTTTTTTCCTGGAGTATTTTGCACCACACTAATGACACTAAGGACATACAAAACTCTTGAAGATGTCTGCTCTGTTTATGTACAACTGTATTCTGTTCGTCTGCAACTCTTGAAGAAAAGTTTCGAGTCATTGTGTTTTAATTATTAGTTGAAAAGAAATTTTGCTTTTGAGGGATTAAACTTCAAATATTTATTCGCTTTTGTGAATTGTGTATAAATGTATATTTTTAGACAACAAGAATTCTCATACAATTTTTAAAAGCGGCAAACCATCCGGTCACCAGGAGACAAGGAGTTTGGTGTTTACGTGTAAATCTTACGAAAGCTGTCATAGTACCATTCACTATGAAAATGAAACTCAGGTGCTCCCTGTTGTCAAATACCAAATATTTGAGAGATATCCTTGACGAAGAGCTATCGTGGGCAGAGCACCTTGGAGTGACTTCTAATAAGGTAATTAAAGCTTTGTGGATCTGGGGACAATATGTCAAGAAGACATGGGGGATTAAACCCCACATAATCCTGGGGATCTAGAAAGCGATTGTCAGACCTATAGAAAAATACGGTGCGGTTGTCTAAAGGTTTTATTGGACTTCCAGCCGTTCCATGCACACATCGAAGCGGAAGCAAGATCGGCAACGGTCAGACTCAGGGACTGCTGCAGAGTGATAAAGTGGAAGTGAAACAAACTAGGCTGGTTGAAAAGTGACAATGACATTAGCATGCAACTGATTACCTTGTTCAAACTCTGCGATTCAACCATTCCTTTCACTCAGTCATATGGGACATAGAAAGGTGGGCGGACGACTAAAACTACCTTCGACCCAGCACAATCTAATGGTTCACATACGGCTCCAAACGGAAGAGAGTTGCGGCGGATTAGTCCTGAGCACGGAACCTTCATCCCAATGGGTGAAACGCCATCTGTGTTCCAAGCATAAATACGCGTATCAGAGTTTATGCTAGGATGTACCAAATTGTTAGCTGTTTAAACAGGGACATAGCAATACTGACCAACAGTCAGGCATTAACCACCTTCACTATCAATTCGAAGGTACTGTCCTGTCAAAAAATCCTCCATAATGTGGGTTCAACGAACAAACTCAGATTTTACTGGGTTCCTGGTCACTCGGACATCGAAGGCAATGAGCTTGCAGATGGGCTAGTAAACCGAAGATCCGAAATCCTTTTCTACGGCCCAGAACCTTTTTGTGGAATCCCACTCTGCTGCTGCGGAAACTAATAACAACAACAAATAAGGGACTGAGACTGGTTGAGCAAGAACAGGGTCAGAATAAATTGTGGAAGACAGAACACTCGCGTGTTTCACATAACCGTGCGTATTGCATGCGATATCAGAGGCTAGCTGTTGGTGGCTGATGATGAGGTCCCGCCCAACGACGCACCGAATGCTGCGGCGTAACATTCCCTTTGACCGGAAACATCTCCTTTATTATTTATCAATTTATCGAGAAGAGTTGGCAGAATCATTGGATGTAGGTCTGCTTCTCGGTAGAAAGGGCAATAGCACGGCGATCAATGGGTCTAATTGATTGCAATGCTTGTGGTTTCGAAAGAACCCACGCGTTCCACCCCTTTTATCATCATCATCGTGGCGCGACAGCCCGACGTCGGGCCTTGGCCACCTGGGCACCCCTTTTATCATCATTATATAATATAGAGCAGCGCAAATGCGATAATCTGACATAATTGAAACGTTTTTAACAATTCAGTTATGCTGTGGCCGGTTTGCGGAAAATATCGAATAATTGGATGGTAGAAGCCTTAAAAATATGAAAAATCCTTAAAGGCTCTTAATATATTGACTTTCGATTTACAAATAGATGGTGAAGGTACCCAACCTCCTATCTCAAAAATGGCATTTTTGCAGTCAGTTTAAATAGGATGTTGTAAATTTATGAGACACAACATTGACATTTTGCTAATTGCCTTGACTCCAGGAGCATGGGCGCGTCAACATCATTAGCATTTCTATGCCTTGTCGACGTTTCGATAGCAAATCTACTTTTCGGAAGTGGAGTTGCTAGCATGCACCTCCTATCCGCGCCTTCTTTATACTGACAAGCTCGGAGCATTGTGAGAGTTCTAATAATACTCACAGGCAGTTTCTTTTATCGCGCCGAAATTTGAACTCCAAGCTCTAGATTAGTATCGTAGAGCGGCGACCGAATGACCATGGCCACCGAGCGCGATATTGACATAGAGGATTTGGATGTTGCTGCTTCTATCGGTTTTTCACTGAAAATGACAGCATTGATGGTTGAGCAATTGATGTATACATATTTTAAAAACACTTTAGAAAACCGAAATAAAAAATCCCAAAAAAATGTCATAGAAGGTTGTGAATCTTCAGCATCGATATTATGGTGCGATCACATATACGCCAACTACTTGGCCATCATCTCAAAATTTTTCTCTCAGTAGAAAATAATGTATTTCTATATTCGCGCCCTTTTGTAAATAATTTTTCATAGCGCCTCGAGTTTGGGGTTCATCTATAGAGATATCAACTTCTGTTATGTCTAGGAAGCGCACGCAAACAATTTTCCAGTACAATAATTGATAAAATAATTTAATGCTGTGTAGTTGCAGTGTCAATTTCAGTTAATTTGGAATTTCGTCTGTTCTTCGTAAGTGCGCACATTATTTTCAGATGGGAAGTTGAAATTTGGAGAGTTAAATATTTCTCTCGGCCCTTACAGCCACTTCTCCCCTTCCTTTGAGTTCCATTGTAGTAACCAGGCCACGGGTGGGCTTATGACAAAGACCTTAAGCCAGAGAGTTCTTCCGATTTAGCTAACTCAATTTGACCTTTACTCATTTTTCTGTGAAAGGCTAAAAAGGACGAAACGAAAGGACCCTTGATGAAACTAAAAAACCATTATGACCTCCATCATCGGCGCTCAAGCCCGTTGCAGGCCTAGGCCTCCTGGATACAGCTCGTCCAACTATCTCAATCAAGCGATCGACTCCTCCAGTTCGAAAATCGTAGAAGCGTCATACAATCTGTGTCAATTCAGTCCTCCGATCGTACACGAGGTCTTTCTTGCAGTCAATTTCCTTCGGGTTTACACTTTAGCACACGTTTCGGGATTCTGTCATCGCGCATTCGTTCGACATGGCCAGTCCATTCCAATTTCCGTAATTTTACAAACATTGAGGCATATAGATTGTCAAAATGTTCATACAACTCATGTCGAGTCATGTTGACTGGTCCAAATACATTCCGCAGGATTTTTCTTTCGAACATATCGATCGACTTTTCTGACGCTTGTGTTAAGGTCCGTTTCGCATCCACCAGCTCAGGTCGTATTAATATTTCATACATGCGCAGCTTGTTGTTTTTGTGGACTAGTTTCGACTTCATTATGGGCTGAACTGCGTAAAACGCTTTGTTTTTTGCTCTGATTCAACGGTGGACCTCATGTTTGCTTTTGTTTCCCTCCCACTGGGGTTTAATGGCTAGATGTTCGTACCAAGTCTCCGATCAGGGTTAACAGCACCACCACTAGAGGGAGCAAGATAGACGTTGAGAATGAGAGTTGAGAGGTGTTATGTCCTTGCGGATCCACCATCACCCTTTCATGGTACCTTATTATGACCTACATACATCAGAGTTATATTTGACATTATTAAGAATTTGTCCCTGCCTTCTTTTGGGATCCCATATTCAAATCACAGTCAGTGTACAAGTTTACTCAAAGAACGTTTAACAATCTTGATAGATAAGACATAAGACACTTTGAATAATTGGATATACTTACACAGACATCATTTCGCGACCCATCACTCATATTTCATAAAATCCACTTGCTCAGAAAAACAACATCATAAGATGTAGAGACAGTTAGAAAAAACAAACTACTTGTCTATTTCCATAAAAATGTCCTCCTTGACATAAACTTCTATTTTGCCAGCGTAGAGACTCAACAAACTTCAACTTAATCAAATGCTCTTCTGCTCCATTTGTAGACGAATTGCTATTCAATAGTTTAAAGGATAAGAGGAGCTGCACAACAACATTTCCCAGAGACATAATATACGACTATAAGGAAGTTTACTTCATTTGCATCTCTAACTTCATGAACAAACAAGTGTTACGAACTCGAAACAAGTGGAGAGATCGAGAAGACGATTTAAAGGATTTCACAAGTATTCGTTTACGAAGTACGATTGATGCTCTTGGGAGTGACATTACATTGCTACACATATGCTTATACATATTCAGTTATCTTGTGATATATATGGCAATCGATGGAGTTGAATGTAATTTTATTTATGAATAAATGTAGTAGGAATCTCTATTTACATTTATTTAGTTGAACAATATTTCTTTAAGATTTCAAACGTTCATATGCAGGGTGGTCCGCGATGAAATCAACATAGGGCTAGGATATACTCGTATTCTACACTCTGTTAGAGGAACAGCGCCGCCCGAATGGTCCCTCTATCTTTTACCGTTACAGAGTTATCGCATTTTTTGTGGTTCTTGTCAAAAAGCTAGATTTTCTCAGGAAAACTCTAATTTGCCAGCTTCAGGGTTATTGAAGTCAAAAATTTGCCACATTTTCTGAAACTACGTAAAATTTCCTATAAAATTACACTTCCATCGTTGCGAAATTCATCATCACTTCCGATATACTTCTATTTCAATTTTGTAAAAATTTCAAAATCAACTTTTCACGGAAAAATCAAATCTCTATTTCATTATGGTACTTTGAACTGAGATGTCTGCAAAATCTACAAAAATTGCCCCAATGTGTTAGCTTTTAAATGACATATAGTAAATGTTAAGTACTTAGATTTGAAAACTGGCTGATATTACGTGTTAAGCGAAAAAAAACGTGATCTGGAGATGGAATTTGATTCGGAACAGTGAACATTTATTCTGTGGAAAATATTTTTCTTTTCTTTACTTGCCACATAATAATTTGGGTAATTGATAAATTATTAACCAAATGTAACAGGAATTATATCTGTTGACTTTGACGGAAAAACACTTTCGTCTCCTGTGCACATAAGTTTAGGTGTTATTTGTGTGTGGGAATTATTCGAGTACACGATTCAAAGGATATTTCTCAAGTATTATTATTACAATTATTGACTTATTAAAATTTTATAGCCGCCATTTTTTTGATAAAGTTGATAGCGTTGCCTAAAAATATACGGATAGAGAGTACGCCGATGTATGGTTTTGCCGGATGGAACGGAAACGAGGCAGTTCGAGAATACAGCCGATATTTCCCACAAAGAAAACGTCCAGACAGACATACTTTTGAGAGTACATATCGGATCCTTGCAAAAACAGGAGGAACACAAAACCGTAACGACAAAGAATGTAGTCGGCGTATCGGAATTAGAAGGGAGGAATAGATCGTTGTGGTTTTTGGTGACAATCCTAGTTTGAGTACAAAAAAGGCCGCACTTCAGCTGGATATCCCGCGTACAACAATACAGCGAACTCTTCATTCCGACAATCGCTACCCGTACCATATCGTGGAAGTACAGGACTTACTTCTAGCAGATTGCGAGAAGAGGACTACCTTCTGTAGGTGGTTTCAGGAAACAAAAGAGGCTGATCCTAATTTCCCAAGGAAACTCCTATGGACTGATGAGGCTACGTTTACGTGCAGTGGTGTTTTTAATAAGAGGAACAACCACATTGGGGCTCAGGAAAATCCCCATGCAATTCGCACTTCTCGCTTCCAGCACGAGTTCAGCGTAAATATTTGGATAGGTGTACTTGGCGATGAATTCCTTGATCCAATTATTCTTCCTCATCAACTAAACTCATCTGCCTTCTATCAAATACTGCAAAATCAAATAGCGCCAACAATACAGGAAAATATGCCTATTGCCCAACGAATGGACCTTTGGTGGCAGATGGACGGATGCCCGGCTCACAGCGAGAGAATAGTTAGAGTTTTTGAATGATGAATTCGGAGTAAAGTAGATACGGCCCAGTAGCATGACCTCCGATAAGTCCCGATCTAACGCCTCTAGATTTTCATGTATGGGGTAATCTGAAAAGCGCAACTTATAGCCAACCGATCGTCTCCCAAGAGCACCTGCTACAAAAAAACCAAACAGCTTGCAACGATAAAAACATCACATCTCAAAAGCCACTGAAGCAGAACTTTATAACATCAAAAAGATTTCATTGAAATCAGTCGAAGATTTTAATTGTTATAGCACTTTAAAATAAATTTTTATGTTTTTCTAAAAGAAATTTTATCTTCGAACACTTCGAACACTATTTTTTTTTATTTTTCATAGACAATGTTTTGTTTTACATCAGAAAAAACTTTGTTATTCGCTAGTGATCAAATCCAGTTAACATTATTTTATGCTATATTCTAAAATTCTTGTAGTTGCGGGCTTTTATATGCCGGAAGATGGGGTGTTTTTCTTTATTGGTATCATACATTTATATTGTGTCGATATTTCATTCCTACATACGCAATAACTCAAAAACTACGCAAGCTATTTTATATTTGTCAATTAAAAATTGGAGTTCAATTAAAAGTTTACCCCACAAAAACAGAAATAAAGCTTTTGAGCTGTAAATCTGTAAGTTACGATTTTTTGCTTTTATTTTTCAAAATCTTTCCTTTCATTCTTTTTCTTTGGATTTGCATAAATTATGGTTTTGTTTTAAAAATCAAGTCTCTACTTTCTTCCGATCAAACCATAATTAGATCATTTTTACCTTATGACATGATTTCTGGCTATTGTGACCTTATGAATGAACAATTTTTAAATCGAGAAGAAACGTTTTCTCCGATAAAATGATTGGGGGCAACCGGTAGTGCAGCGTGTTGAGGCATCAGTGTCATGTTTGACTACCGGCGTTTCGGATGCATGCTGGCAACTGCATTCTCCGAAACCAGTTTATGCCGGCGGCACGTCAACTGGGCCACATGGAACAGGTGACGCGCTTTGCGCCACAATGGGTTAGGGCAATTGAGAGAGAGAGCCCATGGTAATAGCGAATAATTTTGAATAAAATGAAAGGTGAATTAATTTTTACATTTTTTTTTATTTATTTGATTTTATAAAATCTTCACAATGTGCACCTTCCATTCTTATACAATATCTGGCTCTTTTCGTAAAGATTCGTGTAGTTCTTCCCGGAATGTTGTTGTCTTGTTATATTAGCACATACATCATTCATTTTTCCACAAACTCCATCTAGACTGTTTGCGGTCATGATACATGGAAGACGAGATATGGCCTTGCGCATGCCGGCTCTCTAAATACCTACGTCACACGCTCATTCAATTGTATGAATACTTAATTTTTGGCTTTTATCTCTGCAACTATTATTGTAATACTAGCAAAAACCTTGCTGAGGTGAAATTGAAGATCACAAAAATATACATTAAAAATGTATGAACAACTTTTTTCTATTTTAAATAGTTGTCGAGATAATCTCATTCAATTAATTCATTCGCACGAAATTGAAGAAACATATCAAGCAGAGCCCACACAAGAGCATTGTATTGCAACCGTCACGACAGTATCGCTTCGCTTGTTGAGGGTGCAGCACGCGCACGATGCAGCGGTCTCTTGTATGGGCTCTGCTTGATATGTATGTTTTTTGTCCTATTTTGTTATATCACAATAATCTCAAGCCGAGCCCACGCAAGAGACCGCTGCACCGTGCGCGTCCTGCACCGTACGCGTGCAGCATCCTCAGCAAGCGAAGCGATACTGTCGTGAAGATTGCAATGCTGAGAGCTATGAACCACCAGTCTCTCAAGTGCATATGAGCTCATGACGTCATGCGCGGGAAAATATGAAAATGAAACGCGGGAAGGCCATATCTTGTCTTCCTTGTATCATGGTTTGCGGTCTCTTTATAAATGAGTTCCTTTAAATGGTCCCACAGAAAATAATCCAGAGGATTTAAATCCGGAGATCGGGCAGGCCATCTCACAGGTCCATAGAGGCCAATACAGCGATCGCGAAATTCATAAAGTTAAATATACCTTCTTGTGTGAAAAGGCACTCGTCCGTAAACAAAATGTTTTCTTCGAAGTCTTGATCTTCTCGATTTTGTTCGTGGACCCTTTCGCCGAAATTCGTTCGAGCTGCGTTATCCTGCGGACGAAGTTTTTGAACTCGAGTAAAATGAAAAGGATGCAGATGTGTATTTCGGAGTATTTTTTGTACTGTCATCCTTGGTATATCGAATTGTCGACTAATTTGCCTTATGCTGCAAGTTGGATTTCAAAAAACGAAACAGCACACTGTCCTCACTGTGGCATTTGTTAAGGAAGGCCGGCCGCCTCGATGGGTTGGACGGCTTAGTGTCAGATGTCCTGTCTCTCGACCTCGGATTTGTAACCTTCAAAACACGTTTGGATAGGAATATCTTCGGTTCGGAAAACTTCGTCTATATTCAGCAGCTGATCTGTCACTATTATTTTCACATGCTTCAAGGACTGACTAGAACCATATCAAAGTAATTTATAGATAAATAGAAGTATTCGCTGGCGGAATACATTTTACTATAGAAATTTTAATCGTTGTTCTGCTAACAAATAATCTGACCAATAATTGCGGAATATAAGGATATAGTGATCCTGCCAGCAAATTCAAATGCAATGTTTATTGATTCATACCTTAAACTTTTTAGTATGTCGTTTAAAGGCAATTAAATTCATTCAGCGCACATGAATGATTTCTTAATCTTATGAAGGTAAACACTTGCAAGCCAAGGATATTCAATGGATACGGACATAATTGCATGTTATTAAAAAAAATAGCCTTGTTACACCCACAGAAATATTTTGATGAGGTAATTTATGCACAAAGTGAAATTCCTATAGAGGAAAAACCGTGTCCTCCTACATTTGAACGCTCACAAGTAGTAGAACTTAGGATAAAACTATATTAACAGGATTTAAAAAAAGGAGGGTTACTATGCGCTATGCGATGCGAGAAAAGCATAAAGCTGATTAGGAATGGTGGAGATACTGTTTTGTGGAACAACAATTAGGACATTCTATCGAAATATTATATACATATATAAAATTGTAATAAAATAAAACAAACGCTGTTTACACTAGCATATTCCAGATTCTGACAATTCCTCTGGTTTTTTTTTTCAAAGCCACAAGAAACAATAATCACGACTGGAGAAATATTTATTATTACAATCATAAAAATAAAGACAATATTTGTAGCACAAGATAAAAAGAAACTCATCCGTTACCAGGAAACAACCACTTCGGGTATTAAAAAATCTTAACCTAAATCACCAATCATAAAGTCCAAAAATATTCTCAAATCAATTAAAAAATCCCCGAAATCCATTAAAGAAAATAATCTGGGTAAGTCCACTCAAAAATATTTGCAAACAGATAATCTTACCAGAGCAGTTCAAATCATCACAAAAGAAGGATAAAGTCCTACACCCAAAGAAGCATGCCATAGTACGTCTATTCATCCAATGAACGACGCAATAAAAGCGACACTTTAGGTGGGTCATTTCGGGCTTTCGTCGTTCTGGAGACAACATTGAAAATTTATACTCTGTTGATAATTTTTTGGAATCAATAAAATCAGGAAAATCGCTTTGTTGGTAGGCAAATAAACGAATGGTCGATAGCTAAGGAAAGATAATAATCGAGCAAACACTTGATCACTTCAGATGAATTAAACAGATGAAGATGAATGTAAGTTACTATTGGAATTTAGAATTGCCTTTCTTTTAATAATATTGCTGGCAGTTTTGAGTGTTTCGTCTATAATGGAGAGTAGATTTTGTTAATGTCTACTAGCCCCGTGCGATTAATCGATTAATCGTATAATAATCGATAATTTCTAATAATCGATTACGACCAATCGAAAATATGATTAATCGATTAATTGAAAACACGATTAATCGAAAAAAAAACACGATTAATCGATTAGTAGAAAACACACGATTAATCGTAAAAATATAATTAATCATAAAAATCTGATTAATCGGAAAAATACGATTCATCGTAAAAATGCGATTAATCGTAAGAATACGAATTTTTCGATTAATCGATTAAAAGAATTATGATCATATGCGAATACGATAATCGTATTTTTGTGAATAAAGGTGTAGAGTACTATATTTTGGCCAAAGGATGATTCAAGAACGCAGTCAATTATGTAGAAAATGTACCCTTTTTGGCAATATCTCTTTTTGCAATGTATCGGCACGCCTCTCCCACTGGTGCGAGCGCGAAGCAGAGGCGTCTGATGAGACGCGCTTCGCACCAGCGGTCGAAGCCGGCGAACACGATTTGGCGGTCCCTTCGGGGAGTTAATTATTCTTAACAGAAATATAAATGTATCTTTTTTTTGCGTTTGCGATGAAATGTAGAGCTTTTGCATGAAAATGATGTCTGACGCGCAAGTTGTGGCTATGCAATGAAGGATTTCTGAATGTATTTTACGTGAGGCGAATATACGTCTTGATGGTAATGTACTACACTACTGTTAATGGCAATTTGAGTCCTCTGATAAGAAAAAGGACATTCTTGGCAATGGAGTGGAATATAGGTAAGATGTGGTGATGGTGTCATAGGATTCGTGGCGAAGAGGTGAATGCTCTGGAGTAGTGTAAATTTTTTCCCTACCAAAGGAAATGCAATACCTCCCATACAAACAGTGGAATCGGAATAATATAGGTAGAAGTTTTATTGCTAATTTCAAAATAGTAGACGCAGAATGGATAAAATTTATAGCAACAAGGACTATTGAAGGCGTAATACTTTTCACGCCTTCAGCTTTTTTATTACTAAAAGAGAAAATAAAATGAATGTAAAAGAAAACGCTACGCCAACCATCCACAAAAATATAACAGGAATGAAAGTGAAAACACATAAACTGAAAGATTCGAAATTTTAATCCTTTTCCACGATTTAATGCAAAGGAAAGAAGCAACAAAGCAGGAATGCAAAGCAAGAGCACATTATAATGTAGAGTAGTCATCCGTATTAAAAACAGCTTTATGTTGAATCATATACCGAAGAATTGTTTGTGCGAATTGACTCTGCTTCACCACAAATGTTGTCTTTGAGGTAGCACAGTGTCATCAGAAATAAGGAAACGTACATAGAAAGATGTCTTACGAAAAGAGACACTCAAATATGCACTTAGATTTTTAAATAATACAAGAAGGTTAATATTACGTTAGATGTATTTTGCTTACTTGTTAGTTAATAAAAAAATATGTAAATAAATAAATATCTGTATTAGAGACAGATTAGATCTCAGAAAATTGACTTAAGTGGAAAATAGATACAGGAGGCAATAATTATCAAAGAATCCAATAAAAAGTTTGATGGCGTAATTGGAAAGTTAATAATTTGCAAGTAAATGAGCTGTTATTAGGACATATGGACAAGTCCGTTACGCTAGCACCCCACCATTAAGTATCGACATCAGGCATAGTGTATAATTAGGTGCTAATTAGTTGCTCTATTCCCGAATTTATTGCTCCTTCCGATTCGCCAAAATTGACAATTTTATGTGAATGTGCTAGCGTAACGATACGCTAGCACCCCCACTTTTTCATACAACATCTATCGCACCCAAATTTTATGCAAAATGAAAGCCATAACTAATTGCTAATTTGTTGCTCTATTCAGTTAAATTCCTGAATTTGCTATGCTACTGCTGAATTGCCAGGAAAATGTTTTTCTGTATGGTGCTGTTAGTCTAATGGAACGCTAGTACCCCCACTTTTTACTACGGCGTTTATCGTCTCCAAATTCAAAGTAAAATGACCGCCATAATTAATTGCTAATTTTTTGCTCTTTTCTTGAATTTATTGCTCCTGCAGGTTTGCTAGGACTCCAGCCTATATATGGAAAGGACACCACACTTGTACCCCCCCCCCCCTGTACTATCCCCACTGGCACAAATCTAACGAAACCTAGATGCATAATGAAAGCAATTAATATTTGATAATTTATTGCTCCATTCCGGATTCTATTGCTTCTGCCAACTTGCCAGGATAACGTTTTATGTATGGCAGAGCTAGTATTGCGGCACCCTAGCACTCCCTTTCTAAATGCGCCATATCTTTTACTCAAATTCAATGCGCAATAGAAGAGATAATTAATTGTTAATTTGTTGCTCTCTTCTCGAATTTATTGCTCCTGCCGATTTTCCAGGATAACATTATTTATATGGTAGAGCTAGTATGATATAACCCAAGCATCCCCCTTTTAATGCGGCATACCTTTACTCAAATTCAATGTACATAAAATGGAAGCGATAATTAATTCCCAAATTGTTGCTCTATTCCCGAATTTATTACTCCTGCCTAGTCGCCAAAATTGACGATTTTATGTGAGGGTGCTGGCGTAACTTTACGCTGGGTGCGATAGATGTTGTATAAAAAAGTGGGGTGCTAGCGTAACGGACGTCAAATGGACAGTACATCAGACGGCACTTGAAGCGAATACTAATAATCTAGCATAAATACTGCACCATTTTTATCGTTAAAGGTATTTTTGACATCTAGTGTCACTATGTCACTGCATTTATTTGAGCTATCTTTGCCAGAATAGTCACTGTCGATGCATCCAATTCCACTTTCGAACGGCGCGGCGTATTGTATTTTTGTTTGTAGCGTGGACTATCTTTAAGTCAAGGCTGAAGTAAATTTGTTTCTTCTGAAGACCATGTTGTATTAAAACCATTTTGAAAATTCACCCAATCCCCCTTATAGTCCCCCCTTAAAGTAAATTTACAGTTTTTTATACACGGTTTTATTCCTATCTTGACGAAATTTTGCATATTGTACCTCCAAAATTAGTGAAAGGTTAATGTTCACATAAGATTTAAAAAAAAACACCCTCATCTCCTTCCCACCCCTAAAAGGAAATCTGCGAATTTATCTACAGTTTTATTCCGATTTTAATGAAATTCTGTATATTAGGCCTACAAGGTGTACTGGGCGAATGACATTGTTGACGGAAGCAGTCGCTGCCGTCCATTTACTGGCAAAATGGTGACACTGCTTCTGCCGGCAATGTAATGCATCCATAACATAGCATTGGTTGTTGCCTGCGCTCACTATACGAATGCGAGAGCAAAGTGTTATAAATAACGGAATGATCGGATGATGGTTCGCAGCGAACCAATCAACTATCACCACATACCCCTAGCAACAAGCAGCGCGAAGCGCGGTCGGGATTGACCGAACGGGGAGTTGTTGGCTCAGTTGCAAAATCACGCCTGAGGAGAACGGTCGCCAATCGGACCGCGATCCCATGTCAGAAGTGAAAACGCGCCTACTTCCAGCTTGTGCGCGAGTGTCTGGCAACGGATTTTTCGTTCCGCGGCGCCTTTATTTTAATTTAGAGTTCGTTCTCAAAATCGCCTTCGGTTCGTTTCAGCCGGTTCACTCGGACAATCTTTCGCCCGTGCGGTTGCATTTCGCCCTCCTCGTCCGGGAATTTAGGCAAGAGTTTTGATCACTGCCAGTTTGTTTTGTTTTTTTTTCGCCTTGCGCCACCGTTTAATCGTTCTACGCCCTGTGCAGAGTATCGGTAAAGTAGTGCATTTCGTAGTGTACGTTAGGGAGCGGATGTTTGTCCTTGGATTAAGGCATGAAAAAATAGGCTCGTTGGCGAAAACCACGAATTTGCCAACTTGCGTTCGCGCTTCGCTTGATTGTCTATGTGTAGATTGGTGTTTGTTTTTCGGCAATTTCGTTTCTACGACAGAACAAGCATTGCGTCGACACCCTGAAAAATTATCTCGGGACGATTTATATACGAAACGGGCAAGCAAAATTTGACAATTTTGAACTGGATCGCGATCGGGCCTCGTGTGTTGAGCGGAACGGAGACGACGACAGAGTGCGGGTAGTGTTTCAACACAATTTGAGAGAAAGCGAAAAATTCCGCGATACCGCAGACCGTGGTGTGCAAGCTCCGGGGAGACAGCATCGCGGGTTCGGATTGAGCAATTTGCGCGAGTTGTGCACGATCTTCAGGGGATCAACAACATCTTTTCAGTGGCGTCGAGGAAAGCGAAAAATAGGATACACGAGTAAGGTAACCGGTGCTCCACCAGCAGGGGAGCACCCCAGGTAATTGGACCTAAAATTTAGAAAGAAAGAAAAAAAAAAGGGAATCATTGTTGTCGTATTTTGTGTTCGCACAGTGGACATATCGTCGCCGCTTATCGGTAAATTGTTTGTTCGCTCGCTGAAGATGCGAAACGTTAGAATTACTCTAGACCTGAGAGCATGTGCAACGAACACTATTTCTGTCGCTGGTCGACTTACAATCTACGTTACCGTGAGTGAATTGTACAAGCATGTCGTTAGCTCAGTTCGAAAAGAGATTCGTTCTCACATGTCTGTTTCTCGGTTTTGCGTATCATCCTAAATAAATTCGGTACGGATTTTAGTTTTTTTGAGTAACAACCATTAAGTCTTGCTTATAACGATTCCAAATTACTTAGATTCAAGGGCGCAACGATATTATGGCCTGAACATGAATAATGAATATGATGTCCGATTGTGTTCACACAATTTATAAATGACGCGATATTTTTTTGTTATATGTACATACCCACGTATACATATATACCAATACATATACCTAATTAACTGATTGCTATGCAGCAACAAATCCGGCCATTCTTAATTATAAAGCATCTCATAGCGCAGTAAGCTATATTTTTGGTTTTGTTGCGGGTTGTAGGATATTTAATTTTTTTTTGCCTAACGGGCAGACGTGCGATATGATAAGTTGTATGCATATGGAGGAGGCCGATGACCGCCGTTAATACCCACCCCGCTACTCCCGACAGCTGAGCTGGTCTGCCAGCGCACGTCACGGGTGGTCATCGGAGAGAGGTTTCTCAACACTATGTGTTTTCAGGCCTTCACGGCCAAACTCACCCTCGTCCTCCGGTCTCTATAGCTACAAAGGCTGGGGGAAAGTTTTTGCCTAAATAGGATTCCCGAGAACCACCCCAATCCTCCTTTTCACCCCTAAAAGGAAATCTGTAAATTTTTTTTTACAGTTTTATTCCAATCTTGATGAAACTTTTTATATCTGACTGTGTGTTTACTTGTATTTTAAACCGAATTTGTAATAAATTCTAATACAATTCAAATCTTTTTGTTTTCATTCTGTTCTCGCATTAGTTTTTAATCCAACTGTAATTAGAATGTAAACCTCACAAAGTATATTTTTTGAGTCTCAAGTCTCAGCATAACCACTCGCAGTCAGCTCAAATTATTATGCTGCGTGGCCTAGTGGTCTAAGGTCGGAGCTCTACAACTGAAACTTATTAAATATTATTGCCTATGATGTTGGTTAACATCGGCCATCAATATTTTTAACCTTGGGTGCGCTTCTGGAGTGCAGGGGTGTGCTAACTGCAACTAAAGAAATGTACTATTATTAACCTTTTTTTATGAGATTTCAAAATTTTTAATTTTTTTTTTACTTTTCTATGCTTGTGAAATGCCGCTTTTCTGTAAATTTTCATATTTCTAAGTAGAACGGTCTCGAAATGCAAGGGAGGGTGGGATAAACTCGGAATTCATATTTTTCCCTCTCCCTCTTTTCTCCTTTCTTCAAATTTGAAGAACATTCCAAAAATGAAATGTACTTGATGGTACCTTTCTTAAGATACCCCGCTTGCCTATATCAAAGGAAAATAAAATTCGACCTTCATTTCTCCTCTATGGGGACCCCCTCCCCCCTTAAAGTTGACGTATTATGACGCATCGCTTTCTTCAGAGAATTATAGTTCTTCTACATATTTCCACCAAATTTCATGCGTGTAGCTTCAGCGGTTCGTGAGATATTTCAAGGACACACAGACAGACAGACAGACGATTTCATAAGAGTTTTGTTTTCTTATAAAACCCTAAAAAGACCTTTAGGCAGCACCAAAACGTCAGGCATTTTTATGATGATTTGCTCGTGTTCTAGGTACCAATCAACAATCATGCCAAGTTTTAAAATTTAGGGATGTTTTTACTCAATTATCTAATTTAACCGTGACTTTAGTTGAAATAATGATTAATAATTATCAGTGACAAGGACAAAATGCTTAACATAACTAACTAAACCCAGAAAACGCTAGCCAAAATAATAAGATCAACAACCCTGGCTATCAATGCCGAAACGAATCCCAGCCAGCGTATGTATAAGATAAAAGGATCCGGCCGACAGAGATGCAACGACGCAAATTTTCAAAAGGTTTTGGCTTCGGGTTTGAAAGTGGTTGATATTTGCATATGAACAAAGGATGCATGTGTTTGTAATCTTCTTCTTTTCAAGTGTAAACAACATTTTGATAGAAGCCGTTGATACACTTGTATGTGGCAAGGAAGTGAATGTTATCGTTCGGGGAGCATCAAAACAAGGTACTTCTCGCATTTTCCCTTCTTCCATGGCTCCATGTGCCATTGATGCTTGCATTGGGAGCATGTGCTGATGTCCTTCATCTGCTAGCATAACATAGTCGAGCCATTGTAGAAATGTGTAAGATACTAGACAACAACGTCACGATGCTGGAGGGTGAAGTGGAGCGTCTGTGGTAGACGAGTGAGGTGACAATAGTACCCCATTCCACCCCCCCCCCCCTTTCCCCTTGCATATTATTCTACGTGCATACCCACTTAAGTGCACTTTAAAATAACCGAGAATGCCACGATACATGGCATCCTTGGAGACAACTTGAATCCCGAGCTTCCCATCCTTCGGCGAGAACGTCCCATTTGATAAAAAGGATTTCACAATATGCATGCAACTGTGTGGTGATTTTGGGAGCGTGTGTTGTTGTTACAGAATACAGACTAAATGCTGAGAATGCTTATGCACTAGATATTTTTCGTGTTAGGAGGAACAAGGTAGTATTTAGTTTATGAATACGTCCCGAGGAGTAGATTTTTTCCAAAGAAAGTACATTCCACCTGAATATTTACATGAAGCTTTGTAACATTTATATTATTTTTAGCCGTCTCCCTCACAGCAGTTGCTATCCTCCACTATAACCATGGGTTCAAGGTGGCTTAGCTTCTCCGACAGAGTCTCCAGAAGAAAAACCACAAATGATTCGAAGGATTCGCCAAAAAAGAATTTTCTTTTGGGAGAAAAAATAATCATGACACAAGACCCAAAATGTATAAACTTTGGAGAATATGTCACTTCTTTTTTGGGAAAATTTTTCTTTCCGAATCTTAACCTATGCTGGTTAGTGAAATAACATGCATTGCAACAACAATATTAACCCCAAATGGGTCAGTGTTTTACCCCGGTGGCTTATCTGTGGTAGTATCTAACCTGGATCGAGCATGAATTTTCACATTTATTTAAGCTAAGTCTAGCGGTTTCGACAAGAAATTTGTTCGGTTTGGCTTCATTCGTCTGCAATGGAATTTAATTCGAATCTACATTTTTCTGATTGGAAAAATGGCTTTCATTGAAATATTACGGAACCATTCGGAATAAATTATTTTCTTTTATCGAAATTGCATTTGTAAAGCTTTGTCTTGATATATAGGTATTAGAATTACCTTAATTTTTAAACGTTTTTTTTTTTTTATTCAAACATTAAGATTAGACAATCATCAACAATCTTCTGTTGGGGGGATAGTTTGCAAAGCCTGAGCTGTAGTGGATAAAGTAGCCCCAAATTAACATCTTGGCCTGTCTCAGGCCCGGGATACTCCCCCAGTGGGCGGTGCAGCGCTCAGATTGCTCTTAAAAAATATCGATAGCCAATTAATCGCCCTCTTGCAGCGTCTAAGAAAGTTTCACACCCTTTCGCCAAATTTTAACTTTCCAGACCATTGAAAGAAGTCACCGAAGCCGTCCTGGCCAACTCGTCAGCCATTTCATTTCCGACAATGGCTGACGTGTCCGGCAAATCAACATACGGAAACCTTGGCAAGATGTGGCAGACTATAGAGCCATACTGCCCGCTTAACAATCTTGGATGATCGCTATATTTCTACTATTGTAACGGGCTTCCAGGCTGTTAAGAAATCGCAAACAGTACACGTGAAACTCCAGATACATACACAATTTCCTCTTCTGATGCCTTATGACGCGTCAGAAGCATATCAAAAGGTTCTGATTTTTCGTCTGACTTGGGATGGCATTAGAAGAGGGGAATCGTGTGGGTATCTGGAGTTTCTCGATTACTATTTGCGATTTTTAACATACATCAGGCCAGTGCGATCATTGCTGACGTGGGAACACGTTACGTCAGAGTAATCTGTAGTTACTTTTAGCCTTGCTCCGCTGAAGCGTCCTCTTAATATTTGCTTAGAGGCTTGGGTTAAGGTAACTACAGATTGCTCTGACGTGACGTGCGAACATGTGGACCCACATCATATAGCGTGTGATACAAAATTCTAACATATAATGTTGTGTGCTTATGTTCACATTGGGCTAACGTTATCTGGGAACACGTTGAATGATGCAATCTGATGCAACACGCCTTATGAAGTGTCAGAAGCATATCAAGAGTTTTTGATATTTCGTCAGACGTGGGAAGGTATCAAAAGAAGGAATTGTGTGTATCTGTAGATTCTCGTGACTGTTTACGATTTTTCAGAATTTTCATTCGCTACACATCAGACCAATGCGAACACTGCTTCATGCCTGACGTGATCCCATGGAGCAATCTTTAGTTATCTTTAGGGTCTATATTTCGCAGCCGCAGCATATATAATGCTGTGCTTTCTTATTTCTGTGCACATATTTCGATGTCATTATTGTTTCATCTCGTATGTTTCGCTGGCGTTCTTTGACAGGTTGTTTCCCATATAATTGAAGTCGTCTGCGAACTGGATGTAGAGGTGCTCGATGTTGATGTTCGATTGTGTTAGCGGCATTGTTCTTGACTGCAAATTTTTTTTTGTTTTATCCTAATTGATATGTAGGCCAACTTATTGTATTTTGCAGTCGTATCATCATCATCATCGTGGCGCGACAGCCCGACGTCGGGCCTTGGCCGCCTGGAGTCGTATCAAGATTATGTAGTAGTTCTTCAGCGGCTGACAACTTATTGTCGTTTGAATACGCTATTATTTGCGTCGACTTAAAAAGTCAATCCACTACGTATTTCCAAGAGGCCAGTAGGCCTGTTTTGGATCCTGACCTGTGGGACAGAGTTGGTTATCGTCGTCGTTATAAGTCGTACGAGCTTCACTGGTATACTAAATTGCAACACGATGTTTTACAGTACACGGTTCGCATTGTATTCCCAGCAATTCTCAAGACATTGCTTGAAAAAAAGCGTAAAAAGCTAATCGGTTGTTAATCGGCCTTAGACCAGGCCGACCAGCCGCCTTAATATTCTCTAATAAGCCACTCAGCATACTACTTTGCCTTAACCCCTAGTGAGGCATAGCGCGTCAACCACTCCTTCGCGCCATCGAACTCTATTCTGGGCAGTGGGGAGCAACTCCCCAAACAACTTACCCAGCGCCTCTTTTGCAACAAATCGACGCCATGTGATTTTAGGATCCCCTCTTGGTCGACCTTGGTTGAAAATAAGGTTCATAGGATGTAAAGAAATCACCCTTCGACAATGTGTGACTGCCATTTTCGCCTGGGTATCAATTCATCGATTGGCTTCTGACCCGTAAGCCGACTTAACTCTTCATTTGATATTGTTTCGGGCCAGAAAATTCTTAGAATTCGGCGAAGACACTAGTTGACGAAAATTTCCCGCTTTCTGGTAACTCTTACGGAAACTTTCCATTTACTGCTCTCATTCAAAAGTACAGAAGATAGGTGGGACCAAAAACTAGTACCACTTACATATCTTTCTATCTATCTAGTTCACTAGTTCTAGTTCCCTGTTATTAAAAATAAAAACTTGTGGGATCCGCTTCTAAAAAAAATAAATAAATAACTGTCGCAACAGTCCAATTTTGGACCAAGGCCTCGAGATGAGTTAGCATCATCTCATTTTCTAGATCGTGACGATGAGTTTTGTGGAGATGTGTGTGATCAGCAACACGACCAACCGAGTTATTTACCCCAAATGGGTACTCATTTAACAGCTGAGTGGGTTCATAGTCCGACATGTAAATATCCTTTTTTATTGAAGGCTACCACATTCAGTAGGAATCGAACCTGGGCACAGTGCGTAGAAGGCGAACGTGCAAACCGTTGAAGTTGGCATAAACCAGTTTCGGACGATTCACGTTGCCAGCATGCACCTCCTGCTCCCATTTATCCGTCTATCTGCGACAAGTTGGGAAATGTGGCTTATTGTTACGCCCCGCACAACAGGGGGAAGACAACACAAACATCTATGGTCACCAACGCCGTGGGCGGGACTTGAACCCGTAACGACGGTAGTCAGATATGAGACGCCTCTGCGCACTGAGCTACCGGTCGCCCCTGGACAATGTATTTTTCAACCATTTAGCCCAGTTAGCCCGTTTAAATTCCCAACCTCCCCTGAAAAAAATTTCAATCATAGTTTTTTTTTAACGCAGATATTTTTTTATAGTGGTGAACCTAAAAACGCCATATTCACAGAACATTTGTTGGAGCCCCTAAACGAGCTATGCAGCGGCCTATGCTTGCTGTAGCTCAGTTTGAGAGACGTGGGCGGATGTTCGCCACTGGTTGCCCGTGTCCTTCACGTATTAAGAAAAATTCATAGGCCTGGGGAAGACAACACAAAAAAGGGAGGCAAAAATGGGGAATATTAAAAAAATGGGGCAATAAGGATGGAATGGTCGGCGGTCGGCGCAGATGCTATCGCACTCGCGTCAGGGTCCGGGTGTAATGAGACTCTCGGCCTCTGGCTTCGTACCACCGATAGATCACTACTCATCAAGTGCTGCCTTCAATCTGCAGGTGGAAACAGCACACGAAGATATGTTCCATTACAGGTGGTTCATTACAGGAATTTAGTAGGCAGAATCTTTCCCATTTGAATGTGCCACCTAATTTGCTGCGAAGGAGCGTAGAAATACGAAGAAACGCTTATAAACCCTTGCATTCAGCCTTTTTACGATATTTTGCCCTAAAAAAATTGTTTTCCAATAATTTGAAACAACGTATATAGAAAACATTTTGTCGTAAAGTTAAAAATATTGGGGATATTTTATGAAAACCAACTCACCCCTAAAAATCGCAAGGGTTAAACACAACAAATCTTTTATCAATATGGTATTTTTAGGCTCACTACAATACATGCTAGCCTTCGGCTAGCTTACCGAAGGTATGATACCCTTCGTTATGTTTTGCGGTTCATTTGGCACTTTGAAATTAGTAGCAAAACTTGTTCCGATTTCACTGTTCCTATAAGAGGTATATGAAATAGTGGGCCGATTTCAACCAAATTTAGGAAAGTGGCTTATTAGTCAATATGATTGAATAATATGCAATTTTATAAAGATATCTTCAGAAATAAAAAAGTTTTTCTGATAAAAACTTGCTTTTGGAACGGTCGTTCCTATGACAGCTATATGATAGAGTAGTCCGATTTCAACCAAATTCAGGAATATGTTTTCACTAAAGATACTATTGATTAATGTGAAATTTGAAAACAATATCTATAGAAATAAAAAAAAAATTCGCACAATGACGAATTTTTGGACCTGTCGTTCCTATGGCAGCTATATGACGTAGTGATCCGATTCCGTTGGTTCCGACATATATACTGCGTGCAATAAAAAGAAGGCCTTGTACAATTCAGCTCAATAGCTTAATAACTGAGGGACTAGTTTGCATAGAAACAGACGGACAGACTGACAGACAGACAGACAGACGGACAGACGGACAAAGCTTAATCGACTCGTCTCATCACACTGACCAAGAATATATATAGTTTATATGGTCGGAGATGCTTGCTTCTGTGCGTTGCAAACTTCATGACAAAGTTAATATACCCTATCACATCCGTGAAGGGTATAAAAATATCTGCGCCGAAAAATCTAAGATCGGGATTTTTGTAGAGGATATATACAGGCCGATTGAGCTATATTTCCTAGGTTTAGAACGGCATTATTGTTTTCATATCAGCTCAAGAATAATTCCTTTAATTTACTTACTAAATTACACTTCTTAATTGCCCTTTTTTTCGTTTTTAGGTAAATACCTAACTTTCAATTGCCTTTACTTTAATGCCTGCTATAGACAATGGCCCATCGCGATGGTGACTTTGACCTGACCAAAATTCAATTCAAATATTATCCGTCCACACAATGGTCATCGATGGACCATCAGTAAATTGCGCTTAGTGGACAATTGAAATTGAAAGCTGACAAATGGTCGGCGATAGTCGCATTCCGATAATTGTGTAGTAGCCCATTAGCCCAAATCAGCTGTTCAAAGTTGCGTACGCGATGGGCTATCGCGTGGAGGAAAATGGCTCTCGAAGCCATTTGTGGCCCATCGCTGTTGACAGAAATTACGGTTACGCGGCCACTGAACGCCATCCGCCCATCCACACAATGGCGATGGCCCTAAATGGCCGGAGCTGGGCCATTGTCTGTAGCAGCCATATAGATTCAGATACCTAATACTCTTCCTGAAAATTTTTCAGCACTCCTAAAATTAAAAATCATAAGCTGCGAACAGACATAGTTGCTTAACAGAGCCCTGCGCCGCTCCGTTGCGATTTCAATAACGGTTAACAGGATATTCACATTATATTTTCACGCGCCATACACCATGACGGCATATGGAGAAACGACCCATCAAAACGTGTCATAAAGCCATATGGAATCATGTTTCAAATTTAAAACGTTAGAGCACCAGATGATCTGGCGACGCAAGGTGGTTAAGTAAATGACGGAGATGTAAAATTTTGTGTATCGTTAAATGAAAGAGAGTCCCGGTATCTGGATACGGAACATGCCGAACAGTTTACTTAGGGATTCTAAGAGTAGAATGACAACCGACCTACGTTCATTATCACTGTCTCTTACTATTTCCACTGAGTAGAAAGGGACGGAGGGATGAGAAGTAGCCAGTTTCTCTTAAGATTCTCTTTCTCTCTCTTCCTCTCTCTCTCTCTCCGACCTTGTATGGGGATGGTTTTGTTTGAAAATCATGTTCTGGTTAATTTTCTATGTGAAAGCTGACTTAATTCTGTCTCGCGATTGTCTCTCTCAATCATGGTTGAACTATTTACATATCTGTCATTCGCGAAATCCATACAAAAATCAGTCCCTTGTTGGTAGAAATGCAGCCATTGAAAATTAATACAGGTTTTGCGTCCTTATAAATCTTTTACTAGGACTACCACTACTATAAAATTACATTCTCCAAGATGTTCCTCCGTTGCCATGGAACAAAAATACTATAATACACGCTATACCTTTTTGTGCTTGAGGCCTTATTAACTTCCACACCATAGCTTATATGACTAAAGCCACGATTATATTATATTGATGGTAGTCCGAAAACACTTTGTTTCAAACCATAATAAAATAAAACCTGGTCCCGTAATAACCTCTAAATCATGGTGTTTGAAATCGTCGTAAGGAAACAATGGAACCCTAGGGAATCGGTTTAACCCCCTTCTGAATGACATATCTTTTTGCCATTAGAAGGACAAAAATATATCTCAAAGTGTGTACATTTCAATTGTTGTTCTTGAATGCGTAGATAAATACGTATATCGTGGATCCTTCGGACATCCAACGCGAAAGTTCCTTGTTATTCTTTGAAGGTTATTACGATTAGACTTCAAAAGCAAGCAATTTGTGAATCACTTACGGTCGGGCATTATATTGCTGACACTAAGGACGTTTATGGGACGATGAGGACAAATTTCGGCTGACATTTTTGAATATTTTAGAGATCTAGCGTACATAATAGCGCATTAAAAAATATCGTACTACAAATATTTCTAAACTAAACTAAGGTTCGACACGCACGCTCTATTTTTTATCGTCCGACTCAACAACGGTGTAGCAAAATTCTATCAACATCCACGGTGGTACACGGCATCAGATGAGTCTTCTATGGGTTGCTGCTCACAGGTTTGCTCAATTGATTAAATAAATAAATAAATTCGACCTCGGCTCGACTGTGGCCTTTAATCGACACGATACAGGTCCTGTACACACAGAACAGGTGCATAGAACACATAATATTACATACGCACGCAGCCATTTTCGCATAAGACTCCTCACTCAAGCATCATCACCTAGCCATTATTGCCTATACCTATACATCATTATTCAATCATCAGCATTACCGTCTGTTCCATACTTTGAAGAGAGAGTATATGAGGAAATGAAAAAGAGCGAGAGAAACGAAGCAATTCGGCACAAGTGAGGAAGTAGGAAGGGGGATGGAAATTTGACATCTCTTTTGCTCTATATGGACCGGGCGGGTGTTCCGCGGCAGAGAGACAGACTGGAATGTTATTGTTCCAACTGGAAAAGTAGGAGAGGGGATGACATCTTGCGTGCTTCCTGTGCTTTTATATACCTATAGACTGCGCGGGTGTTGCGCAGTGGAGGGCGTGTGTCTCTCTCTTTACTTTTTACGACTGGAATTACTTCAAATAGTTTAGTGTTAAGTATATGCGGATTGCTCCTCTATAGGTATTCTCTATTGTTCCATAAGAAAGGAGGCATGCGTATTTCGATAGTTATCAAAATATTTATTCCAATTTTTTTTACAGTGTAATATAAGTAAAAATCTTCGGTGCAATCAATTAGTAAACAGTGTAGTCACCTTCAGCATTGAGAATGGCCTGCGGCACCTTCGAGACATGCTTTCGACGAGGTTTTTAATGTAGTTTGTTGGAAGAGGACTCCAAATCTTTCCAATCTCCCGATAAAGCTGCTTCAAATTGTGAACAGGCTTTCCCGTAAGTTTGCTCTTCATATTGGCCCAGATATTTTCGATGGGGTTTGCGTCAGGAGATTGAGAGGGCCAGTCCAAGGTGTTGATGCCATTTTCCTCCTTCCAGGCGTGGCAGAGGCGGCTTCGATACTTCGGGTCGTTGTCTTTTTGAATGACCAAATTTCTGTCATCAGGTCCAAACATTTTCTCGGCCGACTTCATAAGGCTTCGTTTGTAAATTTCAAACATTTTCACTGCATTCAAATTCTGCGTCAAAAGCCGCAAGCAACCAAATCCCCGCTCTGAGAAGCACCCCAAACATTTACTTTTATTGGAAATCGAAATCGGTACTGCTACTGCTTCCCAACCAGGCACGCCCAAAAAGTTGCTTTATCCGAGAAAATAGTTTCCGACCAATCGCGATCCTCGTTTTTCTCCGCCCAGTTCCGGCGTTTTTCCATGTGGGTTGCGCTGAGAAGAGGTTTCGAGCTCGTAGAACGGTATAGCAGCTTAGCTTCATGTAAACGTCTCCTTATCGTGTTAAGGCTGACATGAATTCCCTTCCTGGCCTTCGCGCAGGCGCAGAGTGGGATGACTCCTGACATTTGCTGGACTTCTAAATAAAAGATTATTTAGAAGCTCTTCTGCCGTGGCCAGGTTTCGGGACATGATGTTGTTGTCGTCAGCGTACGCTATCAACTGCGCCGACTAGAAGAGCGGTGTGCCACTGTTGTCCGTATTTATCCGTTTCAAGAGACACGGCTGCAAAAGAAGCTCGACTACGCATTAACCAGGACAAAACAAATGTAATGATGCAATCAAGAACAAGGACGCCACAATAACCAAACGTCAACGTCGGGAACCTCAGCATCAGCAGGTTAGGTTGTGTTTCTAAGGCTGCCATGAATACCATGGTAAACTTAGACCATAGCTAGGTCCGTTGGGATGCCCTTGATTCGTAACACTAGACCTCAGTGAATCATTTGAGCTGACTATGAATCAGCTCAGCAGGTGAATGTCTACCCCAGCCAAGTCCCCCAGGAGCGTAAAGAAGCCAGATCCCAAAATTGAACTCCTTCTACGTGAGAGTGCCGGACAGGCACGGAGCAAATGGAAAACGCTTTCTTCCTCTTCCTCTTCTTTCCGCAGCTTCTACAATGGTCATAGTGGGGAGCCCCAAGCTTCCTAGCATGTTCCCCCACCAGGCAGTGTCCAGTGACAACCCCCAAAGTGATGCTTAACTGGCTTTTGTTCAGCGTCAACAGTCTTTTAGATTTAGCGGGCTCCATGTTAGGCCACAGGCTTCTAGCTGTTTGACATATCCTGACATTTTCCCACCTAAGGTTTGTTTTCTGGAGTGCGGCCGAGAAAATCGCGTGCTTGCAGGGGGACATCGATATACTTAAATACCCATAAGAGTCGTAGAACTATCCGGTGGACCCACTACGCGCGAGTTTGTCCACCCTACAGTTATCAACAAAGCCGCTGTGACCCGGGATTCAGCACAGTGTGATGTTGAAGTAATCCCCCATCATCATAAGAGCCGCGCAGCATTGCTTAAGAGGTGGTTGTCACAGATTTCAATGCTCTGACGTCCATAGTGGACACAGTGTTGCGACCCAGCCACACCACGACTTCCATAATCGCGGAAACCTCTACCTGCAAAACACTGCAATGATTTGGGAGAAGTCCTGATAAACAAACGTTCGGCCCGGTAGAGTGCACGCCTACGCCAACCCCAACGTCATTTTTTGAGCCGTCCGTGTAGAAACAAACCGAGTCTGTCATCATCATCATCGTGGCGCGACAGCCCGACTTCGGGCCTTGGCCGCCTGGTACTGGTGTACGACGCCACCGCGTAGTCTGTCGAAGCTGGGGTCACCCTATTGTAGAGTACAGATTAGTGCTCCGTTCTTGATTCAGTCCATTGACTAACCTCCCGCAGACGGATGGCGGTGTAGTAGCTATTTGCTCTCCTAGAATATCCAGAGGTAGCAAGTTTAGTAACACGTCCAATGCAGCGGAAGGAGCTGTCCGTACGGCACCGCTGATAGCCACAGCAGCCGCTCTCTGAACCTTCCCCAGCAGAGTTTGATTTGTCCCTATACTAAGAGCTTCCACCAAACGATCACTCCGTACATCAGTATGGGTCTTATCACAACGCACAGCCAGTGTATCATTTTAGTCTCTAAGCCCCGTCTCTTCCCTACAGCCTTTTTGCAGTAGTACAGTGCGACAATCACTTTATTAACCATTTCCTGGTTGTGGAGCCTCCAGCCCAGCTTCTTATCAAAAATTATTCCTAGAAACTTAGCCTTATCGGAGAAAGTGAGTACTACGCCTCCAATCGATGGAAGTTCCACTGGACGGATCCTTAGTTTTCTTGTGAACAGAACGTGCTCTGTCTTAGTCGGATTGACGCCAACACCGCACATATTAGTCCATTTGGTGGCCACCGAAAGGGCACTGTGCAGGAGTTCACTAAGAGTGCCAGGGAACTTACGATGAGCTGAAAGATGCTTCCACTCGGTAAGTTGGTGAGTCCATGAGTCCCACTCACGGGCAGATCGTGTGAAAGCTTCCATTTAAGCCCATGTTAAATCCATGAGTCGATGAGCCGGTGTGTCTATGAGTTCACGAGCCCGTGAAATGCCCGGCGAGTGAAAGCTCCTGAAATGAATGGAAGCTATGACTCGGAGAAACAGTATTTCCTGTGTATATTATAGCTAATAAGTTAGTAAGTAAATTATGAAATCGATATTAAATATTTTATTAATACACGGTCATCACAGGTGTTTTAAAAAATGTCCTTTATAGACCGAATACTTTTTCTCAGAAACGACAATCGATGCCATAAAACTAAGAACATCTAGAAAAAGTAAAATGACGACATCTATCTTAAGAGGTTAAGATGAAGGTAGGTAAAGCCAAACCTGTTTACCGACAGTCGAAATAGTGAATCAAACTAATTTTGTCATTCATTTCGTGAACCATTTATTTATCAAGCCTGTGACATATCAATCATAAAATTAAACCACTTCATTGTTCCCTATCAATCAACACATTATTGAATCTAATTGTAAATTCGCTGGTTTTCATATTGGGATGAGCGGATACAAACTCCTCCAATGTTGCAGCCTGATACGGACGGTCAAATGGGAAGCCCATAGCGCGTTTGTCAGGGTACAATTTATCTTTCAAGCCACAGAATGAATGAGCGTCCCCGCAAAGATCCGGACTGATAAAACCAAAAAAAAAAGTCATTTAAGTTATCATTATATTATATAAAAACGAATCTTACCTAGCGTTGGGCTGCATGACTTGATCATCCTTGAAGTCAGAAATCATAACATAGACGTCAAATTTGGTTCCACCTGCGGTTCCTCTTGGTAACAACATGTGTTGCGGCCAACCGCAACCGCAAAATCTAAACTCGGCTAGTTCCTTTTCGCCTTTGGGCTGATCAGCAGCGCCTAGACGGCGGAATGACCGCTCGTATGGAATCGTAATGCTTGACTGCTCTGAACTGCGTTTAATGATGTTCTGACCCGGCTTCACTGAAAAATAATGATCAAGTTCAACATTTTGTTCACTTATCGCCAATTAGGCACCAGTCACTTACAATCAACTGTAAATTTATCCATTTCAATCATAAGACTCTTCAATTCACTAAACTTGAATCCCATTCCACGATCATCCTCACGGGGACTGATAAAGATGCGACAAGTTCCTTTACGCATGGCTCCACTGCTATTTGTTACCTTAATGTTGTACATGAATGCGGCGTGCTGGGCATGAATATATCTAGCGAAGATGTTTCCTGCGGGTCCAAAATCAAGCCCAGAGGCCAGATCCACATCTGATCGTTGTTTGTATGTCAGTAACACATTTGGAGCTGCATTGCCCTTATTGATTTTCAGTTCAACCGAATCAACAGATACCCCTTCGAATCCGAGCTATAGAAAATCGTATATAGAGTTAATAAGATACCTTTTGCTCAATTTAGTATCACTCACTTCGCTAGGGGTATATTGAGTCATCCGTGACTTGAATCGTTGGAAAATTAAATCAATGAAGTAATGCCATCTGTAGAAAATTGGATCACGCATCGCAGTAGTCACATCGCCCATAACACCAAAGTCTTCCAAATGACGATTATCAGGATCATGAGCAAATGAGATAATATTGTGACCCATATTGTGCAGGTTTCCATACAATTGCGGATTGGGGGACAGAGAGCTAGCTTCCAAAATATCCCCGAGAATGTCAATTCCCTTGACGGGATCAAGAGGGATTTTCTTTCCAGACGTCTGCTCAAAGAAATAATAAATAGCAACAATCTTTTTAAATATGATTCTACTACTCACATCGACAACATATCCTTGATCAATTGCTTCGTAAATTCGATCCCTCCATCTTTCCAAGTCTCCAACTTCCACAATATTATCCTCTCGATCGAGATCCTTCAACGTAATACTTCGGATTCGACCCGGATAAGTCCGATTGTTCAAACTGCTAAGAATTTTTGGGAAGTAGGCTTCAATGACGGGATCCCGGAGATTAGTTAGCGGCTTAACCTTTGGCATACCGTTGCAGAATCGCTCAACATTGTACCGAGCCATTATTTGATGATGCATATAATAGAATAATTCACCACGGCGATCTTTGCGGACTATGCGGTCAGGTCCCTGAGTCGGGTAAACCAAGTGCCAATGCCAGTGATGAACATTGACTCCAATGTCTTCTCGGAAGTACGCCAATCGTTGTTCATCCTCGCGATCCGAAGCGGTATAATTTTCCGGAATTTCGATTTCCATCTATTTAAAAGTAAAAATAATTTTTATGGATTTTTTTTCTTTTTGTGAATCTTTAAAAATCTCACTCGATTGCTATTATCCCGGAAAACTGCCGCTTCTTCTCGGGCTTGATTGAGAATGCTTGGGTCAACAAATTGAAGCGGGAAGATTTCCAGGATATTTGGTATGGCTTCATCTTTCGTGTCAGGTCGATGTTGAATAGCCACGGCAAGGGCATATTGGAAAAGCGTTGGATTTACTCGATCCCTAAAATACAGTTAACATTTTTGTTTCAAATTACTATCATTCCAGACGATTCTCGTTTAAATACGAGTATATGTATTACCTTGCATAAGCAGCATTCGCCAAAAATGTAGCTACATCCGGAGCATCGACGAAGATTTGAATTAATTTGGCTGCTATCCGCTTATGACTGTCGATAAAAAGAGAGAACTGTTGCTTGCGTCCTAAAGGCTTTGCGAACGATAGATCGGGTTTTTTAATGTCACGAAGGGGAATCTGGGAATTTAATTGTAAATGTTAGAAATGAAAACAACCAAAAGATTTAGTACGCTAGATCTTTCTAATGATGAATGCATTATATTACAAGCAAAATAATTACCTTAACTTCAACTTCACTGCCGAAACGACTTTCGATCTCTGTTCCTACATTCTTGTAACGATCAGTTAGAAAACTCTCGGGAAGATCAAAGCCGGCCTTTCCGTCATCCTTGGGAGTAAAGATGGGCTCCAAAGGACGCTTAAAAAGCAATTGTAATCCTTTTTTATCTTCCATTGTTTAAACAAATTTTAATTCAAGAGAATTTCCAACGGGGTGATAAAGTATTGTACTTCGACTATGGACACTGTGCGAGTACACACGGATTTGATGTCTATTCATATCAGAACGTTTTATTTATACTCATGTATTCGAAAAATCTTATCTGGGAAATCATGTGTGGTGGTTGAACTTGATTTTGATATCAACCAGAGTATTAGGTGGAAAGGAAACCGCATTTTTTTAGAATACTGATAAAGTATGGAGTACTATCAGAGAAATGGTTTAATTTCTAGACATGATGGAGTCTTGATATTGGTTTTAGCGGAATTTGGATAAAGTAATTGAAATTCGTGGTAATATTATGTATTCTGCTCGCGATTGCCGAAAACTAATTTAAACTTTCTCATAAACCTTGAAGAGGTTATAAGTTGTTTTATCCAGTTAGTCAATCTATGAGAACATTTCAGGCGCGTTTTCTTGCAACTCTTACCCTATATGGGCTAGCTAACAACACGGGGGCGCCTTTTTAGCCACTCTTCGAGCCAATCGTATTCGAAGTCATCACACAAAAACTATGCAGCTGACCCATATTGGGTAAGAGCATGCAATATTGATATAAAATAGATTTTGTCATAGAAAAAGTCTGGATAATAATAGCTGGGTTTTTTCCAACAGTCCAGATCAGAGCAGAACAACAATTGCACGCGTTAAGGTTCTAGTACACGTGACGCGTAAGCCCGCCGAATCTACGATACCCTTTATTAGTCCAGGTTAGGAAGTCCGTACAGGGCCGCGCGAAAGCAGGGGCGAAGGGGGCGACCGCCCCGGGCGCCATTAGAAGGGGGCACCGAAAACGAGGTTGATATTTGGGAATTTCAATAGTCCATTTCAAAAAGGACATTTGTACAAATTTATACAATAGCCACGAGAGTGCCATCCGACACCTCGTCCTGAAACCCTTTTTGAGATCCGCATGCATCTCATACATTTTCTGCCTGCATTTAATTATCATAACGTAACATATGGATATTATGTTTATGATAAAAGAAAGGACAAAGGACGCACTTTTTATGAGTGTACATACGAGTACATGTGTGTTTCACCAAATATACATATGCTCAACAATTTTGTACAAATTTCTGAATGGAAATTTTTGTTCAAAAATTTGAACAGAGTTCTGCACGACCGTGGGTCCCTCATACTACTGAAAAAAAATTTCGAAATTCTGTGAACGAAATATTGTACATTTTATGTCTTCTTAAAAAAAAAATAACTGACGCAATAATCCAATTTTGAACGAAGGCCTCGAAATGAGTTAGCGTGTGTGATCATCTATATGGGCGGCCTTGCGCAGGAGAGGCATCCCTGAGAAGCTTGTGGCTATTATTAAGGCAACCTATGACGGCGCGAAATGTCGCGTTCTGCATAAAGGTAAGGTGTCGGGGGACTTTGAGATTCGCAGTGGAGCTCGGCAGGGGTGCATCATCTCACCGATCCTATTCCTCATTGTGATCGGCGATGTGTGGCATGCAGCCCTATCCGGACTCGACAGAGGAATTCAATGGACTTTGACATCTTATCTACAACATCTTGACTACGCTGACGACATATGCCTACTCTCCCACAAAATCATGGATCTGTCCGCAATGGCGTTAGATCTCGAGAGGGAGGCAAGCAAGATTGGGCTTAAGATTAATACCAACTAGACCAAGGTTTTTAGCCCGCCGTTGCGAAAAAGAAATCCGACACCTATTGCCATCAATATTAATGGACAGCCTGTGGAGAAGGTGGACAACTTCGTCTACCTGGGTAGCATTGTTACCGAAAATGGTGGTACGGAGCAGGACATCGCTCGTCGTATCAACCAGGCTAAACGCGCATACGGCATGCTGTCCAAAATCTGGCAGAGCAGTTATCTCAGCATCAAGACCAAGCTGGGCCTGTTTCGCTCCCTGGTACTGTCAGTGCTTTTGTATGGGAGCAGTACATGAAAAGTTTCCGTAGGAGGTACCAGAAAACTGCAAGTTTTCGTCAACTCATGTCTTCGTCGAATTTTAAGAATTTTCTGGCCCGAAACAATACCAAATGAAGAGCTAAGTCGGCGTACGGGTCAGATGCCAATCGACGAATTGATACGCAGGCGAAAATGGCAGGGAATAGGTCACACATTGCGGAAGAGTGATAACTGCATTGCATTGCATGCCATGAAATGGAACCCCATTTCTAACCAAGGCCGACCAAGAGGGGGTACTCGAATCACATGGGGTCGATCTGTGGCAAAGGAGTGTCAGGCACTGGGTAAGTCTTCTGGGGAGTTGCGCCCCATTGTCCAGAACAGAGTACGATGGCGCGCAGGAGTAGTTGACGCACTATGCCCCGCTAGGGGTTAAGGCAAAGTAGTAGTACTCGTAGTAGGTGATATAGATATTTCCATTTTTAATGAAAATTGCCTATCTCACATTACTAAAAACACAATACCAGGAAAACTACGCTAGCTAGAACTTTCAAAAAAACACTTAATCTCAACTGGTACCTTACCCTTATTTAGAAAAATTTATCCCATAAAATTCAGAGAATAGTTTGTTGGCTGTGCCTCTATAAAATGCAATTCCTATTTATTGTTTAAAAATTGCCTTTTTGTAACTTTTTCTAGAATTTTCGGCACGGATAATGTTCAAGTTTACAAAAATCGAATTTCTATTTTCTTATGGTCAAATCGTGCTTAGATCATGCATAAAAATTTCTGAATTTCTGGCGATTGCGGGCTTATGAATGAAAATCATTTAAGTCGAAAATCCACCTTTTTTAATTAAAACAAGCTAGCCTTCGACAGACGGACAAAGCTTAATCGACTCGTCTCATCATACTGACCAAGAATATATATAGTTTATATGGTCGGAGATGCTTCCTTCTGTGCGTTGCAAACTTCATGACAAAGTTAATATACCCTATCACATCCGTGAAGGATATAAAAATCATATTGCATTAAAGTATATAAATTTCCAACGTAGCTTTGGCGAGTGTTAATAATAAATTATTTTGAATGAGAAATGAACGATAAGTTAAAATAGTTTTTTTAAGTTTTTTGTTTTATTTTATTTCGTAATAATGTTCAAAAATTAACGATGTTTCTGATAACATTACGCGAGGAATGTTGGGAAGAGCTATACATATTTTTCCGAAGAGCTTCAGAAATGAAATTGTCTTTCATTTTTCATTTTAAATATTTCATTATTAACACCCGCCGAGGCCGCGAATAAACACGTCCCACGCTTTCGGTAGGCATAAGACATATCCATGTACCCATGTATCTGGTGGCAGTGTGGATACTCGTCATAAATTTTGCTTTGCTTTGTCCTGTCCGCTTGCATCGCGTGTGTGCAATATTCACCTCCTCTCGTGCACCCTGTTCCATCTACATGTTCCATCTACCCGTACGGTACAGTTTGCAGACTGCAGCCTATCGACATTTCTCTGAGTACGTTTCTGCTAATCGCAATCACGCTTCCCACCATCTTTGTACGTGTATTGTGTATCTATTGCAAAATCGCTCCCACACTATCCGCCAAACCCCGCCCCTTTAATTAACAGTCCGGGTCCGGCACACACAATTTCTCAAGGAACGCGTGCGACTCTATGCGATTGTGTCCGGTAAACAGAAAGGGAAACTAACAAAAGTAAACAAAACATTCCAACACACGCACAAAGAGAATGCACAAGAAAAATTTAGGAATTTTTGCAGAAAGGGGGGGGGGGGGGGGGCATTTGATCTTCTGCAGACCTCTGAATGTACATCATGTCACGATGAGCTGCCCGGAACTATAACATCCTGCGACGAATATTTCTCTATTTCGGGGCTTGGGTGATTTTAACTCGCGCAGTACGAATCCGCCATTTTATTTTATGATACATTTATTGCATGTGTGGTGGGGGCCCACATTGTGGACCAGTCAGACCTCAAATCGCCGCCATTGCAAATGCACAACCATTTGGATAGAATGAACTTCATCCGCGATGGCTCTCGCTCTCTATCTTCGGGGCGGGAACTATGTAATGTACACACTCTCAAATTGCGTCTGCGCATGTCCAAATGTTAGTCGAACTGACTACTTGCTACTTTTTCTGGGGCCCTATTGATTCAGATATGTAGTACAACGCGCGCTATTTTATTTGTTTGGATTCCAGTCATTTTGAACATTTTGGAATTTTTGATCTTCTGCAGACCTCTGAATGTACATCATAACATATAACATCCTGCGACGAATATTTCTTTATTTCGGGACTTGAGAGATTCTAACTCGCCTAGTATAAATCCGCCATTTTGTTCTATTTGTTTATTGCACGTGTGGTGGGGGCCCACATTGTGGACCAGTCAGACCTCAAATCGCCGCCATTGCAAATGCACAAACGCAGTCGCTGGATCACCCGATTTGGCTCGAATGAACTTCATCCGCTCTCGCTCATCTTCGAGGGGCGGGAACTATGTACACTCTCTCAAATTGCGTCTGCGCATGTCCAAATGTTAGTCGAACTGACTACTTGCTACCTTTTCTGGGACCCTAGTGATTCAGATAGTACAACACGGGCTATTTTATTAAATGATGAATGGGAATTGGCGGAAATTGAAGGTCATTGAAAGTCCACCCGTTCACCCGTACACTATGTTATTTTTTGCCGTCCACAACCTCAACTTTTATCGCTATCAAATCAACATCCCAACATGTACACACAGGATCCCCGCAAGCGCACCGCCCGCGCGGATCTACAAGCAACAGCCATGCACAATGACCACTTCACTCAAACGACATGCACAACCAGAAAAGAAAAATTTTCAATGGGCTTGTTTCCTCTTCTGACCCCCGAGTAGAAAAACAGACATTTCGTGTGACGGACAGATTTTTAGGATGACCCCCAGCTATAAGACATATCCATGTCAATATTTAATGAATGATTCGATAGAAATAAAACCAACAAACTATTCCTCTGATTTTTATGAGATAAATTTTAAAATAAGGGTAAAGTACTAGTTTAAATTGGGGCGACTGGTAGCGCAGTGTGCTGGGGCATCAGTCTCATGGTTGACTACCGGCGTTTCGGGTTCGAATCCCGTTAACGACTACGTTCGTGGCCATGGATGTGCAGGAGGTGCATGCTGGCAACTGCATTCTCCGAAACCAGTTTATGCCGTCGAAACGTCAACTGGGCCACATGGAACAGTTGACGCGCTATGCCCCACAAGGGGTTAGGGCAATTGAGAGAGACTAGTTTAAATTAGGTGTTTATTTGAGATAGTTGATGTGAAATATTATTATAATTTGTAGTACAAAACCAAAACAAATAGGGCGACCGGTAGTTCAGTGTGTAGAGTCATTAGTCTCAAGTCTGACTACCGATGTTTCTGGACCACATGAAACAATTGACGCGCTATGCCCCACAAGGGGTTAGGGCGATTGAGTAGTAAAATCAAAGCAAATAAAAAATTAATAAAAATATTATGCGGTGTATTATATTCTTCTCTTTATATATGGGGGCGCCACATTGAATCTTCGCCCCGGGCGCCAAATTTTCTTCGCACGGCTCTGAGTCCGAAAAGGCTTGATTAGGAAAAAAAATCTATAGATTGGAAATTTGCCACAATTCCTGGGGACAGTCCCTTCAATACGTGCCCAAAAGTCCACGAAGATAGGGGGTTTGGAAGTGTAGGGGAGAGGGGGCCAAAGGTCTTTCTTTTCGGTTTTCCTTGATTATTTCGGAAACTACGGATTCGATAAAAAAAAATGTTCCAAAATGTTCTAATCATAGCACATACGATCCCCTAGAAACTGATTATAAAATGGTTCATTACACTCTAGACCAGGAGTCGGCAAACTCCGGCCCGAGGGCCATATTTGGCACACCTCTGGTTTTCATCCGGCCCGCGAGTTGATATTGTTTTTAAAGTGTTACTTTTATAGCGACAACACATCGATGGGTGGAATCGAAAAAATATAATTTACCAGTACTGCCACGCAGAAGGAAGAAGCGCTCGCGTCGCTTTGATGCAATTTCATAGATTCGTATTGTACATAATGTTACACAAAGCGAAAAGAGTTGCACTTCTTGGCTTAGTGGTTAGCGAGTCCGACTTGTGAGTTGTTGGTCACGGGTTCGACTGCCAAACTATTTTTAATTGTTTTTCTAAATCAGCCTTGCGCGACAGTCGGCACCCGCTGTGTATTTGAAACACAGCGAGTGCCGACTGCGTCTGTCGGCAAGGCGGAAAATTCGGTGAAGATCGATCATTGCATTGTACATTGCAGGATTGAAGGGAATATTTTTAATATGATACGGAAGCAGTTTTCCGGGCAACGATCATCGAGCACCATACCACGTATATTCAATTCAATTCAATTTATTCCAACTTATTCATACACAACCCAACTAACAATTTTGTTCTTATAGAGATCTTCAAGGATTTTATAAGAACTATATTTAGTTTCAGCTAAGACTTATTGACTTCCAAATTGTTCTGATAGAAATCTTAAGGAACGTTTGTAGTCAAAAAGTGGCGTATGAAATTATGAGTATAAAGTATTTTAAGAATTCTTCAAGTCTTCTTGACAGCTCTAACTAGAGAACTTATCAGAAAGATATCAGTAAAAGTACGTATAAGTGATTTACAGTAATTTGCTATACATACAATACATAGATCACCTTTTAGAATCTTAACTAAGAGACAAAGATTTCTATTGGTTTTCAGTAAGTAAATTTTGTGCTTATTGTAGCATTAAGTGGAATTCATGATACTTTTGGAAGTTCTCTATAAAAATACAAATGGAGTTGAAATTCATACTTGTATTATTAGTCTGATGCACTTTTTCGCAGTGGATTTTGTCGATTTGACAGTCAAATTTTCACTGCGAAAGAAATTTTTCTGATCAAATGCTGTACAAAACTCCCAAAAAAAACGAATCCCTCTCGAAATTTAGCATACATGTACATTTAATGTTCATCATGAATTAAATGTACTTTTTGCATAGTAGCTAATAGTGGCCTAAAATGTATTAAACACGTTCTTATTTTCTTGTCAGACCCTAAGAAATACATTTAAAATGAAAATATCCAAAGTCACCAAAGTATTGAAGAAATTAATTTCTGGCGCAATAATTGCTATAACCAAATAGTCGAAAAAGATGGCGGTTCTCTCAAGCTCTATTTTAAAGAACTTATAAGTGTTTAGTTAAGTTTGTTGCTCCCATAAGTAAATTATAATAACTTCTTCCTATTAAACTTTTCTTCAAAATTGCAATTAAACTATATCTTTCCCTACAACCTTCGCCTGACTTCTTTAAGTATCAGAGTGTATAGCTTTCACATTTAAAGCCGTTCTACTCATCTCTATTTAAGCTAAAATATTACAACCCTGAAACAGGAATATATTCTTGATCAAGCTTATTATACAAGCAGTACGAGAGTTGACAAACGGCAATTATTTCCTATAATGGTTTAGTTAGACTACACTGCATTAACACTTAGAATGGTCTAAAGCAAAAACTTTAAGAGGATCTTTTCTAATAACACACTCGCAAAAATTACTTTTAAGGCTATAATCTGAACAAAATGCCTTTAAAGTTTTCATCGAGCTTCCAATCTGCACTAAAGACTTTTTACACGTCTTTTCTTTTAAAAGTTACAACAGATTCAGGTATTAGTTTTACTTTTTAGCAGAATGCCTAATAAATATCTTTAACGTAATATTTCGTTCCGAAAGGTTTAATACCGATATTATAAGAGTTTTGGTTCTCACCTCAAGAGCAAATTGTTAGTTGGGAATATACGAGTACATTACTAAATATACATTATTAAACATTACTTAAAAACTAATAATATCTAAATGCAATTTCATAGTTGGCAGCTCCACCAAAAGCTGAGCTCGTGTTGTGGTGCTGTGAGCCTTAATTTTACGAAATTACAAAATTCAGTTTACAAACTTATTCTTTAAGGTAACAAGAATATCAAATGATGATGATGTAACGAACATTATATCATTACGAAGTTTTAAAAGAATAAATAAATAAATAAAATACAATAAATTCAACCGTTCTCTAAAAGATAGTTTCTGATCGCTTTTGAAAATTTATAGAAATTTTAAGCTCGAGGATGTTTTGTAGTAAGGAGATATAAAGTCTTGGTCCTGGATAAAAGGAGTGAGTAGCCGCCATTGAGGTTGAGAACCTTGGTTCAGAAAGTATTCCTTTAACTCATATACGCGTTTCAAACCTTATTTCTTTTATTAAAGGAAACTCATTCGGTGGAGATCGTACATATTTTAAAACTTTCAGTTTGTATGTTTGATTTATATTTAGTGCACCCATCTCCCTATATAAAAGTGAAGACGGATATCTGATAGGCTTTTTCAAACAAATTTTTATTATTTTTTATACAGTAGTATCAGCAGCTGAAGGACGCTTTGAGCCACTCCACCCCAACTAGCAATACCGTATTCTACTACAGCATGCACAAGGGCTAGGAAAACCATTCTGATTCTACCAACATCACTCACGTCACGCTAAAAGTCAAGAGTTTGGAAAAAAATTATTTTTTTTTTAATTTTGGTGTTAAGTTTTTATTTTATTTTTTATTGTTTAATTCTTTTTTCGTGATTTATACTGAATGCTTGGTTTATTGGAGGCATGTGAAATTGAAATATTCGCAAATCCCCTTGCGTGGGCTCCGCTCGCTATGCTCGCTCCGCGCTTAAGGAATCGCAACCATCAGTATGGCACAAACATGAACGCTCGCTCTGCATGCAACAGCGTTTTGATCCATACCAAACATTCAGCATAAATCATTAACACAAAAAAATAAGAAAAAAAAAATTAAAAATTAAAATTAACAATAAAAAAATAATAATAATTCAAAAAAAGAGAAAGTCTTAGGGTGAGTGATAAATGACAATGGTATTTTTGGTTTTTGGGGCAGGGTTCAGGCTGCAATTGAAGCTAAAATTCAAGTCTCTAGCCTCCGTGGTTTTGGAGATGGAGCCTTTTGAAAAAGTGCAAGTTTGACCCCTCTAGCTGCTCAAATAACGAAGTTACAGGCACTTTTATATTTGGTAGTCGAGGGGTCACTTTGCCATGAGATTTTCGGGGTTTTTCGCAGGTTTTCGTCCGGAATGGTATTTTTGGTTTTTGGGGCAGGGTTCAGGCTGCATTTGCCCCGAAAACTAAAAAGGAGGCGTGTAGTGGTGGACCCAAGTCTCATCCGTGGTGACAAATCGCCGCACAAAATCGGTCGAATCCCGATTGAATCGGTGCAAAGATTGCTGTGAAAATCGTTTGCGCATTTGCTTCTGATCCCATTCAGCAAATGAGGCACTTATCTTGTGCAGAGCTTTTGCATCTCTAATTCTTTGTGTAAGATGTTTCGCACTCTTTCTTCTGATATCCCTACAGCCTTAGCAATATCACTCACTTTCATTCGCCTATCGTCCAACACGATATCATGCACTTTTCCGATGGGTTCCGGTGTGGTTTCAGTTTTTGACCGTCCCTCACGTGGGTCGTCTTCGAAGGACCTGCGACCACGTTTAAACTCAGCTGCCCATTTTTTAACGGTTGACATCGAACAATTTTATGACCGCACGATACTCAAAAAAACACGTGAACAAAAATTCGTGTAAACAAACTACTTGAGAGAACAAGTTGAAACTTGTCATACGAACTAATGACACGTGCACCCAGGCAGGAAACATAAATTTTTCCTGATTGTAAAGGTATTTCTGTGTCAGGCCGAAAACTTTTCGCCTCACCTTCGTATCTCCTCTTCACTCGTTTCTAAAATTACTCCTATAAGTCCGGTCGTATCATCACAAAATTATTAGCACAGAAAAGACTTGTTATCAAGACAACCATCACATCGGAGACCCGTAGCGTTCGATTTACTCTGGAACTTTGTTCGCTTGAATCGAACACGGCTTTTGATAAAAGGAACTAAACTCCCAAATCTTAATGGCTATTCACTGAATTCTTTCGAAAAACGGCGAATAGAGGTCCGTGACTCGAAACTTTGTTGGAGCGTTGCACACCATATCAGGAAGCGATAAATGGATAAGTGAAGAATCTATCAAAAAATTTGAAGGACCAATCATAAAAATCATATCAAAAAGGTCTCTACTCGTATATGCGGTTATGCCTGCAGGAGCCGGAGATTTCAACACAAGATGATAATGGCGGTATACGGTTGTGATACTATCAACTCTGACATACGGAGGGTTACAGCGTTCTCGACAAGGGAGAGCATTCGATCATTGTCGAAGCTGCAAGGATGAGGCCGAAAAGGAAACTGTGATCTTCCTCCAAATGAATGCCCGGCTCTAACCAGGGCAAGGTATAGGAAACTAGGCAGTGCCTTCTTCCTTACTATATCAGAGAATCTCGGAATTAAACCCGGGGGATAATAAATAATACTATACAACGGTCATTTCCTACCAGCTGCGAGCATCGAGGCATATTGCATCAAACAGGGCACAGCAACGCTTAAATGGGTTTCTATTTTATTGAGGACGGTTAACATCAACCAATAATTTGCCTAGTTTGGCATTATACAACCATAACAACAGTACCTATTTTACATAATGGCAACGGACTCAATTCAAATTGACTTCAATAAAAAAAAATCGCATTCATGTCCATTTGAGGTCGATTATCTTGTACAAATGTTCCAATTTTTTACCATTTTTCCTATTTTCCTATAGTGCATAACTTGATTCATTTTACTCCGCCTGACAGCTATAAAAAAGCTAAATTCCCAATTTTCAACAGGGAAGAGAAAAAATTTCATTAAATGAAAAATTTAACAAAAATTACTGACGGCCGGCACGAAGAAATGAGGGAGCGAGCCTCAATAAATCTCATTCATTAATCACTATCTGGAAAAGGAAGTTGTTGGGAATTTTTCTTTCAACGGAAATATCCGGCTTCCATTTTCACTTGCACAATTATGAAAGCTATTAAATGGTCGGGAATTATAACAGAAAAAGGGTCCTTCAGGGAGCTATTGCCCGTCCGTTGAAAATAGTGGTTACCGTGCGCTTTTCAAGAAGTTGTAGGTCATCTATGCGGTTCAGTGAGTGAGGTTTGTGGTCGTCTTTTTTCTTCCCACCCGAATGTAAAGAAGTATTGTCGGCCCTGCCGTATTTTAATTGTGATCTCCTATTCATACTCTCAGTATAGTATGGGAAATGTGGGCCAACATGATTTTGTGCATGTTACCGAGTACGTAATGATTTGCAAAAACAAACGAGCTGAAGCTTTACAGTGTTTAGCGAAAGTGGATGAAGCCAGATAAAGTTTCGCCATCGTCAAAAAAACAAACAATAGTGCTTGGAAGTGGCGAGCCACTTTTTGTGGCATAGATTTAGTGGTATAACAAAAACTGAGTGCTAAAACAATAAAATTTCCATAAAGCGAAAAAGTACATTGTTGAAATCCTTTCTATTGTTCTGCCAGTTCTCGGCAACAAGAGTAACTAAAACCGGGAAGAGAAAATTTGTACGTCCGCAAATCGAGAGAATTCCTCGCACGGCTGAACGGTATGCACTTTTCGTTTGAAGCAGGTGGAATTGGCCAGTGGCCATATTCATTCAGACATGGAATAACATGGTTAATTAATTCAAAGGAAGGAGCTAGCACGGTTAATATTTTGGACTCCAATGAAAATGTAATTACGCCACTATGTGTAGATGTAGTTCTTCGTTGTAGTCCTTAGGCGGAAGGCATTCACGAGAGCGGAAGTACCATGCCGAACAAAACCTAGAAATCTTTTCTGCCAAGACTCTTCACAACGGGAAACCAAGAGTGCACGTTACAAGAAATGCATTGTAGATAATTAGAGCCTGAAGCACAAGAGAGAAACTGGATTAGTACTATATTATAATTGGTACGGCTACAGTAAGTAGCTCTACCATCTACATACCATCTACAAGTTCTACGGAATAATTAGCGTAAATCACTCCAGTCAAGTCCATATTGCTACATATTGCTTCAGAGGATTTGTCTTTGTTATCATATCATATATTGCACAACACATTACTCTTTTTTTATTGAGTAATCTTTTCACAAATAATAGAAAAGATATAATTAAAAGGCGAATAATGTTGAAAGTGCCTTGTGAATGCAAAACTACTTACTTTTAAAGCAGGATACTTGATTGACTTGACATCCAATTTCGATTAGGTAATAACTACGGAGGATATCCATGCGGCGCTATTTGAGTAACCGGAAGCAGTGCAATCAACAATGACGCACTCCGCTGAAGCCTGTCCCAAGCCAAGGTTGTGACAGTAGGAGGGAAGAATAGCTGTAGAATGAATGGCTGAGTCACACATAAGCGTATCAGGTCAGTATCATGAATTACGTAGACAGACGGGCAACATAGTTGTGTGAACTCTCGTACGTTATGAACCACTTGAAGCAGCATCACCAAGGCCTCCCCTGTAAAAACTACTCCATGCCAAGAAACCTCCAACAAAAGCTTCGGATTGGACGGATCAACAACCACGACGACACACGAACGTTTAACGGATTATTCTTTCGGATCCTGGATTGTACGCTCCCTGAACAAACCGGGGCCCGTGACGGTCCTCCTTCAACAGGTCGAGAATTACAAACTGAGCATCACTGCAGTCCAGGAAACAAATTGGATTAGCAGCGAGATAAACGACAAGAATTCGCACACAATTTTCAAAAGCGTAAAACCATCGGGTCATCGAATTTGCGTTCATAATGAGCAAGCAGCTCAACCCGCACGTTATGGACTTCAAACCCATTAATGACAGGTTGTATGCGATTCGCATTAAGTCTTGTTTTTCAACCTCTGGGTCAATGTGCATGCCCCGACTGTAGTTAAGGAAGATGCAGTGAAAAATCAATTGTGTTCCCGCCTGGAGACACTGTTCGACTCATTTCCAACAAACGACGCCAAAATGCTGGGAGATTTTAATGCGAAAGTTGGAAACCCAAATTGGCTTCAGGGAATTACTGGAGAACATGAGGAATGCAATGATAACGGTCAACGATTAGCCGACTTCGCCTGCAGTAGGAATCTTATCGTAAGATGTGTAGCTTACGCTTTCCGCACCGACGCATTCACAAACAAACTTGGAAATCTCCAGACGCACATACCGTCAACCAAATTGACCACGTCCTCATTTGCAAAAGATGAGTGTCCAGTGTATTGGATGTTCAATCCTATCGAGGAGCCAACTGCGATTCAGACCATCACTTGGTTAAGACAAACTATCGGTATAGATTTTCGTTAGTGCACCAATCGAGAATCAGCCCTCTCAAAATCTTTGCGGTTGACAAACTCTTGAGCGATGCTACGGCGAAGGCATATACAGTCGCCCTTGAGTAAAAACTATTACCTATGCTATACGACATCAGCAACACAGGTTCTGGAAGATAGATAGATAGATATAAAGATTCGAGCTACTTTCCCAGCAGGAAGGCACTGCGACCATAAAGATCTATTGTGCCGTAGCTCATTAATCCAAAAGACCGTCCACCCTTCTAATAAAGGGCAGTAAGTCTTTAGCAGGAATCAACCTGAATTCTGCAGTGCTGATAGTAGCTTGCCCGAGGAGTGACATCCTAAAACGCGCGATGGCGGGACATTCGCACAAAATGTGCTTGGTCGTTTCCACGTCCTCCAGACAAAGACGGCATTCAGTCTCGCTTGACAGACCCATCTTGTTCAGGTGATATCTGACCAAGTGATGGCCAGATAAGTACCCCACTAGGAGTCTTAGGTGGGTTCTACTCATTCGAGTAGTACCCTTGTGACTGAAGGGCATTATCAGCTCCTTTGATTGACGAAGCCCTGGAAGGTTATTCCAGTACTGTTGACGCAATCGTGCAAACCAATCAGTGATCCGCAGTTTGGCCGAGGCCAGTCCAAAGCCACAGTAAGGCTCAGGTCCATGAAAACGACTGGATGATCCTTGTCTAGCAAGTTCATCCGCAGCCTCGTTCCCCTCAATGCCCTGGTGGCCAGGCACCCAACACAAGAAGACTTGGTTATTGGTTGCCAACAGTTGAAGGTGATTGTAACACTCCTTCACCAGTTTTGAAGAGACCTTATATGAGGAGAGCGCTTTTATAGCTGCTTGGCTGTCTGAGTAGATAGCAATGTGAGCGCCGCGAAGTCCAGTTTCCAAGATTACCCTGGCGCAGACCTCAATGGCGTGGATCTCAGCTTGAAAAACGCTGGGCGAGATTCCCATTGCGATCGAAATCCTGGTGTTGGGTCCAAAGACACCTGCACCAACACCCTGTTCTGTTTTAGACCCATCGGTGAACCACTTGATACATCTAGGGTCTGGACAGGGTGTGCCATTTACCCATTCAGAGCGGTTAGGGATGAGGGCTGAATATTTTCTGCCGAAGCAAACCTCCGTGATCATGTAATCTGATCTCAAGCAGATCTGCACGTCAGGAATTTGATTCAGAATGCTCATGTGACCGCTTTCTTCACTACGCACGTCGGAAGTTAGACGAAGTCTAAGAGCATTTAGAGCTGCTGATTCTTGAATGAATATATGCAACGGAGTAAGTCCAATAATCGCCTCCAGGGCTGGCGTAGGACAAGTGCGCATAGCTCCAGTGATGCCAAGGCAGGCAAGGCGTTGAAGCTTATTGCACTTCAGTAAGACAGAAGATTGCTGAGTTTTCGGCCACCACACAAGCGCTGCGTAGGTCACCATAGGCCGCACCAGCATGGTGTATAACCACTCAATTATCTTTGGGGTGAGCCCCCATGTCCGTCCAAAGAAACTTCTGCAAGCCCACATTGTGCGTGTGGCTTTTCCAAGTACATTATCTATGTGAGTATTCCAGGTGAGTTTCGAGTCTAGAGTTACCCCGAGGCATTTAACTTCAGTGGAATAATCTAAGGTCGTGCCGCCTAACGAAATTGGATCCAAAGTTATATTTCGTTTTCGTGTGAACGGCACAACGACAGTTTTCTGTGGGTTTACATGTAAGCCCACAGCCACACACCAGCGTAGAACTATGTCAAGGGCCGACGTCATCACCTCAGTGATGGTAGATTCGAATTTGCCCCTGACTATGATAGTTAAATCATCCGCGTATCCGATAGTGAGATAACCGCGCTCATTAAGCATGGAAATCAGTTCGTCTACGACAAGGGACCACAAAAGGGGTGACAGAACGCCACCTTGTGGACAACCCTTTACGGCATTCACGCAAATGGATGTACTGCCTAGAGTTGAGTAAATATCCCGTCCACGGAGCATGGCGTCTATCCATGCAATGGTAGCGGGCGGGATGTCTCTGAGTTCCAGTGCTCTGGAAATGCACTCGTAGCCAGTATTATCGAAAGCCCCCTCAATGTCAAGAAACGCGCACAACGCGATTTCCTTTTCACTGAGGGACTTTTCGATTGTACTGACAAGGCTATGCAAGGCGGTTACTGTTGACTTACCCTTCGTGTACGCGAATTGCATACGATGTAGGGGGATTGACAGTTCCATCTTGTGCCTGATATGCAAATCAAGCAACTTTTCCATGGTTTTAAGGAAGAAGGAAGTAAGGCTAATCGGTCTATAGGATTTGGGCATATGTTCCGGCTTATTGCCCGCTTTGGGTATGAAGACCACATTAACTTTCCTCCAAGGTTGTGGTATGTACCCTAGGGTGTAACTTGCCCTAAAAAGTTCGATTAGCGGAGTTATTATGATCTCCAAGCTGTTTTGTAACAGAGCGGGGAAGATGCCGTCTACACCGGGAGCTTTAAATGGCTCAAAGGATTCTATCGCCCATTTTACTTTGTCCATGTCAAAGATGACCCCCGATAAACTGCGAGCCCGGCTTACGGGAACCCGTTGGGGCCTCGCAGTTGGGCAGGGGTCACCATCAGACAGTACGGACCCAGGGAAATGGGTCTGAAGAAGCAACTTTAATGTTTCTTCTGGACCTTCAGTATACGAACTGTCTGGTCTCAATAGAAGGCCGACGCCGTTAGCTGAGTCTTTGGAAAGGGCTTTGTGAAGGCGCGCCGCTTCCGGTAGCGACTGAATGCTTTCACAATGTCTTTTCCAGCATTCTCGTTTGGAATGCCTAATGAGTTTGTTGTACTCGGTGAGAGCAGTTCTGTACTCATCCCACCTATTGAAGCGCTTGGCTTTGTTGAACATCCTCCTAACTTTAGATCGCTTGCGGGCCAATTCCTCGTTCCACCAGGGTACTTTTCGCCCCGACTCCACCGAACGTGAAACGGTACTATCTCTGTAGGAGGAAGTTAAAATTTCATTGAGCTCCTCAGCTGCAATCTCAATTTCCCCTGTAGTGCTTATGGGGCTGACCAGTAGTTCCGCTTTGGAGCTAACTAGTTCACGGGATTTAATCCAGTTAGTTTTCCTTGGACAAAAAGTATCCGAGCGAATGTCGGATTGTCCTAGGATGTCAAATCTGATGTGTCTATGATCTGAAAGAGACACTTCGTCCGACACGTGCCAGTTCGCAATGAACCTGGAGAAGAAACCGCTAGCAAGGGTGATGTCGAGTACCTCTGCCCTTGCCGCAGTGACAAAGGTAGGTTTGCACCCCCTGTTCAGGACATTCATATGTTTACACATAAGATAGTCAAGAAGGCGCTTACCTCTGTCGTTGATGTCGCTGCTACCCCACACCGTGTGGTGTGCGTTTGCATCGCAACCGATCACATAATGCCGGTTTGTACGTCGACAGAAGTCAACGAGCTGCTGGACCTCGAGTGGTGGAATCTCAACATTGTCAGATGGGAAGTAGGCAGACGCAACTACCACTTTCTGACGACCGTTGAGCGTGGATACCTCCACCAATGCTGCAGCTAGATCTCTAGAAATAAAATTGGTTAGTGGCAAGTAGTTGACGCATTTGTCGATCAGAAGCGCCGCACGCGGACAACCCGCTAACCTGTCATATATCAACTTACCAGTTGTTGTGTTTAGACCGCAAATTCGGCCACGGGCCACCCATGGCTCTTGAATAAGCGCAATGGTGGCCTGTTTATCGGCGAATAACCTGCACACAGTGGCCGATGCTCCTATTGCGTGGTGCAGGTTCGCTTGAAGCACCTTAATGGCGCTCATGGTCCTGCGAGGATAGCGAGCGTTGGACAAGGCACTTTTGCTTGCCCTGTCGGGAACTGTTGCCTCCGTCCCCCTTTTGTTGACGCTCCTTTCGGTGAGAGCCGCTGAGGTTCCTCGGGCTAAAGAAGTCCAAGGACGATTCAGAGGGACTGTATCGCTTAACGTTCAGTCCATCGACAGTCTCAACAACGGGCCTGGAGGCTCCGTCGAGCAGTGAGCTAGTAGGCAGCTCAGAGGAAACTGTGTTTGATGCATTTGGAGTTGCATCACACTCTGGTTTGTTTTGTTTTTCTTTTTTATTATTCATAGAAGCCCATGAATATCCGGGAAAAACAGTCACCGACGGCATCACCCGGTCTGCCGTCAGAAGTCTGGTTTAAAACTGGAGGTCGACAGGTATCCAGAGTTCGCATACTAGCGGCCAAGCAACCTCTTGACCATGCATCCCTCGGCGTATGCTGTTCCACCTTGGATTTAGGGTATGTTTATAAGGGAGATACCGCTCCCCGCCCGACCAAGTTTAGTCAGCGCTGATGGCACAGATAAGATTTTGCCAACAGCCTGCTTCCACCCGTCACCACGCGGAGGTAAAGGTCGCACTTCCTAGGGCATGACAGTTACGGCAAATGTACCATGGTGGTCCAAATGTTAGTCCCCCTGTCACACCTTCGGCTGACGGGCCAGGTTCTGGAAAGAGCTTAAAGGTACCACAACGGAAAACGCAGAGAGGGTTGTTGATTACAAACCCTGTCGAGCGCGAAATGGCTGGTTTGACGAAGAACACAAAAAATCACTCGATGCAAATAACAAAGCATCCAGACCAGACAATATATCCAAAGTGCAACTAGAGCTAAAAAAAAAACAAATACGACGAGCTACGGCGAATATCGAATTGAATTCGGCGTAAGAAACGGAAATACTTCGACGAGCAGTTGCTGAACATTAATAAAAACCTAGCTAATAGAAACACCAGACAAGCGTATAGACTAGTAAGTTCAACTAAGAACGGCTATCAAACCGGGAGTAGCCTCTGTACGACAAGGATGGAAACATCATCAGCGATACCGATAATAGACGATGGGCGTCCTATTTTAAAGAGCTTCTGAACCAACACCTAATGTCCCTATACAAGAAGCCCAAATCGATGGTGTTGTTTGATCATGGACCCACTGCACAACCTCCGACAGTAGATGAAGTTGATCTCGCCCTGCGGTCACTCAAATAAAATAAAGCGCCGGGCCCTGACGAGATTCCAGCTGAGCTGCAAAAATCCGGTGAAACGCGCCTATTAAATACCATACACCAACTACTTTGCGAATCCGGGAGGATGAGCATCATCCGTCCCATCCACAAAAACGGGGATAAATTGCGGTGTACGAATTACACAGGCATTTCACTAGTCTGTACATCCTACAAAATATTGACGAAAATTTTGGAGAATAGAATAAAACCGTACGCCGATCGAATCATTGGCGAGTATCAAAGTGGTTTCAGACTTGGTCGCCCCACAGCCGATCAGCTTTTTACGGTTAAGCTAATCCTGTAAAACTGTTGCGAATACAACGTTGACTTGTACCAAATCTTTGTCGCCTTTAAGCAAGCATATGACCGTATCGATCGTGGTGTATTTTACAACATCATGCTGCAATTTGGTATACCAGCAAAACTAGTACGACTAACAAAGATGACGATGACGAACTCCGTCTCACAGGTCAGGCAGGATCTGGAACAGGTTGACTGATCCTTTTGAAAAAAATACTGGTTTGAAGCAGGACAATGGACTAGCGCCGACGCTCTTCAATCTAGCACTCGAATACGTCATTCGGGTAATGGGTACAGAAAACAGCGGAACGCTACTCATCAAGCCGACACAATTGATAGCGTATGCAGACGACATCAACATCTTGTCCCGAAAACTGACCAATGCAGAAGAAAAGAAATTGGACTATGCATCAACGAGGACAAAACAAAAAAAAAACCAAAGGTATGATACCGTCAGCGCCATCTAGATATACAAGCCTGCGCTCAGCTGATTTTGACGGCTAAATTACACAATTATTTCCTTTGATGACGCCATATCGTATCCACAATCCAGTGGTCGGCGACTGCTGGCGGCGAGTCCCCGGTTTAGTTTTCGTTTTCCGCGTTCAGTGTTTATTTGTTAGTAAAATTTCATCTAGTGATCCGAGAAAACAAACACGTGCGCGATGAAAGTGTGTCGTGCGGTCAAAAGATGTATTTTGTCAAGTGTGAACTGTTCCACGATACTCTGCGACTGATCCCCGGGGCTGCGGCTTCGACCAAATTGCTGCAAGTGTCCAGAAAGTGTGTTTTTAGAGGACTAAAATGCCGTCTGACGCAATTCCAATTCTAAACATATGTCGTGCCGGGGACATCGTCGTGTGCAGTCACTGCCTTCGTCAAGGAATTAATGACGTAACGATCAGCTGAGCGCAGGCCTGTATCTCTAGATGGCAGTGATACCGTTCATGCTTCGCGTGAAGTGTAATATACCTTCGTTGTGACTTATGGTACTTGCTTTTGGAACGGTCGTTCCTCTGACAGCTATATGATACAGTAGTCCAATTTCAACCAAATTCGGGGATGTGATTTGACTTAAGATACTATTGATTAATGTGAAATTTGGAAAATATATCTTTAGAATTAGAATTAAAAAAGTTTTTCTCACAAAGACGAATTTTTGGACCGGTCGTTCCTACGGCAGCTATATGACGTAGTGGTCAGATTCTGTTGGTTCCGACACATTTACAGCGTGCAATAAAAAGAAGGCTTTGTACAAAATTTCAGCTTGATAGCTTTAAAACTGAGGGACTAGTTTGCATAGAACCGGACAGACAGACGGACAAAGCTTAATTGACTCGTCTTATCATACCGACCAAGAATATACCTATATATAGCTTATATGGTCGGAAATGCTTCCTTCTGTGCTTTGCAAACTTTATGACAAAGTTAATATACCCTATCACATCCGTGAAGGGTATACTAATGATGCAATCAATAACCAGGACACCAGCACAATCGAGCATCAACGTATGGGACAGCATCGAATTCGTAGACGACTTCACATTCCTGTGTAGCAACTTGTCAAAGAACGCCAACGATACAGCTAGCAAATAAGACTTTTTTCTCAGTCCTTCCCATAATGAAATCGAAGCATGTGCATAGAAGGACGATGCTCCGCGTATATAAAACCATCATTCGACCAGTGCTATGCTATGGCTGCGAAACTTGCACCTTAACCCAAGCCTCTAAAAACATGTTAACCACATTCGAACTTTCCGTTGCGAATTCTCGGAGCAGTTTGCGACCGGAATGGATGGCGCATCCAGTACAACCATGAGTTGTATGAATTGTACGATGAGCAGGAAGTTTCGAAAGTCATCAAACTAGAACGTTTTCAACGGGCAGGGCATGTACAACGAATGAACGATGTTCGCATGTCTAAACAATGAGCGGAGGACGAGTCGACGGAGCGAGACTTCGAGGAAGACCGAGAACTCGTTGGGAGAGCTCAGTATATAGGTATACTGACGCCAAGCAACTACTGGGCTTCCAAGATTGGAGGACGCGGTCACGTGACCGAGATAATTGGAGGACAACGATCCAGGCGACCAAAGCCCGACGTCGTCGGGCTGTTGCGCCATGATGATTATAAATTGTTTTCGCGTGGAAATTCCCCACAACGGTGTGGAGAATTTTGTCTGTGTGTGGTATTTTCGTGCCAAGAATTGAGTACCGAGAAACGCGAAAATTATCGTGCGAGCTTTTTGACAGTTTTTGTATGAGATTTAGCACGAAAAATGTGGGTTAGCACTTTCCTTTCATGGTGGTACCAACCTTTTCATGGGAAAATGTTACACTTATTGGAACATTCCTGTTTCGCGAATACTCGTATTAGGAGAATTCTCTCTATTGCGTTTAGGGAGAATTCTTAAAATTCCTTAATAACGTGATTTCCGCTTTATGTAGTTCATCTCCACTTTAGGTGGTAAGAACCTAGAATCCATGCGGGGGATTTGCAGGTCCTAAAGCGGAAATTTCTCGAGTTTTGTGAAAGTTCTCCCTAGAGAGAGAGAATTCTCATAATTTTTGAGAAACAGGAATGTTCCCACTTATCTCTCCCACAAAAAAGTGACAGTGTAAACTTATACACAGCCCATATCTGCGGCACTCTACGTCTACACAACACTTGAACTTCCCTTCTAAAGCATACTTATAAGGCCGGCTTTTCGTGCGAAATCTCATACAAAAGCTTCTTTCGCACGAAACATTTTCACTCTCTCAGTACTGACATATTTCATTCGAAGAAAAAATTCTTCACATCATTATTAGCAATTTTCACGCAAAAACTATTACTTTGCACTTTCTGTATTCAGGGCCGTCGAGAGAAAATCCGGGGCCGGTACTCAACTTTTGTAAGGGCCCCTATATGGCGAGCGGTAGCTCAATGAACAAAAAAGATACAAAGTATCTACACTGCATGCAGATACTTCGGAACATGGATATGTCAATGACTACCGACTGCGTGGAACCTGTTGTGTTGAAGATATCGACGTAAGTTTTGTAAAGATCCCAGTATAGTTATACTGGATGAAATCATTCGAATAAACACGTCCCACGCTTTCGGTAGGCATAAGACATATCCATGTACCCATGTATCTGGTGGCAGTGTGGATACTCGTCATAAATTTTGCTTTGCTTTGTCCTGTCCGCTTGGGCTCCTTTCTCTCGCGGGATCGTTTCGTTTTCGTTTGCATCGCGTGTGTGCAATATTCACCTCCTCTCGTGCACCCTGTTCCATCTACATATTCCATCTACCCGTTCGGTACAGTTTGCAGACTGCAGCCAATCGACATTTCTCTGAGTACGTTTCTGCTAATCGCAATCACGCTTCCCACCATCTTTTCCCAATCGGACGTGTATTGCGTTTGTGTATCTATTGCAAAATCGCTCCCACACTATCCGTCTCATCCCGCCCCTTTACTCGTAATCAACAGTCTGGGTCCGGCACACACAATTTCTCAAGGAACGCGTGCGACTCTTTGCGATTGTGTCCGGTAAACAGAAAGGGAAACTAACAAAAGTAAACAAAACATTCCAACACACGCACAAAGAGAATGCACAAGAAAAATTTTGGAATTTTTGCAGAAGGGGGGGGGGCATTTGATCTTCTGCAGACCTCTGAATGTACATCATGTCACGATGAGCTGCCCGGAACTATAACATCCTGCGACGAATATTTCTCTATTTCGGGGCTTGGGAGATTTTAACTCGCGCAGTACGAATCCGCCATTTTATTTTATGATACGTTTATTGCATGTGTGGTGGGGGCCCATATTGTGGACCAGTCAGACCTCAAATCGCCGCCATTGCAAATGCACAACCATTTGGATAGAATGAACTTCATCCGCGATGGCTCTCGCTCTCTATCTTCGGGGGCGGGAACTATGTACACACTCTCAAATTGCGTCTGCGCATGTCCAAATGTTAGTCGAACTGACTACTTGCTACTTTTTCTGGGACCCTATTGATTCAGATATGTAGTACAACGCGCGCTATTTTATTTGTTTGGATTCCAGTCATTTTGAACATTTTGGAATTTTTGCGGAAGGGGGGCATTTGATCTTCTGCAGACCTCTGAATGTACATCATAACATATAACATCCTGCGACGAATATTTCTTTATTTCGGGACTTGAGAGATTCTAACTCGCCTACTATAAATCCGCCATTTTGTTCTATTTGTTGATTGCACGTGTGGTGGGGGCCCACATTGTGGACCAGTCAGACCTCAAATCGCCGCCATTGCAAATGCACAAACGCAGTCGCTGGATCACCCGATTTGGCTCGAATGAACTTCATCCGCTCTCGCTCATCTTCGAGGGGCGGGAACTATGTACACTCTCTCAAATTGCGTCTGCGCATGTCCAAATGTTAGTCGAACTGACTACTTGCTACCTTTTCTGGGACCCTAGTGTTTCAGATAGTTCAACACGGGCTATTTTATTAAATGATGAATGGGAATTGGCGGAAATTGAAGGTCATTGAAAGTCCACCCGTTCACCCGTACACTATGTTATTTCTTGCCGTCCACAACGTAAACCTTTATCGCTATCAAATCAACATCCCATCATGTACACACAGGATCCCGGCAAGCGCACCGCCCGCGCGGATCTACAAGCAACAGCCATGCACAATGACCACTTCACTCAAACGACATGCACAACCAGAAAAGAAAATTTTTCAATGGGCTTGTTTCCTCTCCTGACCCCCGAGTAGAAAAACAGACATTTCGTGTGACGGACAGATTTTTAGGATGACCCCCAGCTATAAGACATACCCATGTCAAAAAAAAAGGCCAAAGCGTGCGTTTCTTTGTAGGGGGCCATATATGGCTACCGGTAGCTCAGTGCGTCAGAGTGGTGTGAAAGGGCAAGGAGCAAAAAAAAATCAGTGCGTAGATAGTTTTTTTTTTTTCAATTTTTCAAATTTTCGAGCCCCCGAGAAATACACGGGCCCGGGGCGTTTCGCCCCTTCCGCCCCCCCCCTCTCGACGGCCCTGTCTGTATTTCGCTTGAAAACTAGTCTTTAGAGTAAAGGTCGATTCACACACATCAGTCACGTCACGTCACAGTTCCGTCAGAACCGTCCGGTATCACTCACAAAAAATATCGTTACTTGAAAGTCAAGTGGCGCTGTCTACACTGAACGGGCGCAGTCACGAATCCGAACCGTCAGTCGCGCTTCCGTCACCGAACCACTGCCCATTAATATAAAGCCGACAAACTTAGTACAAAATTTTGAATTTCGCAGTATATATGTATGCGTAAGACTTGCAATTCATATATCACGTACGCATGTAGAACGAATGTAGTATAAGTGTGAATTGACAGCAAAACTGTGCGAATAAGACAAAATCGATACAAATCCACAAGGACATTAGTGAGAAAAGGATGCCAACCAAACAAAATATTTCTCCGCTCTCGGTAACCAATAACAACATGACTCCCTGTAGTTAGGCAGCTAATACATACAAAAAATTAAAAATTTCTCACTTATTCAGTGACAAATGTAGCAATATGACAGCTACAGCGTTACTTTTGAGTTAGTATTAGTTCCCCATTCCTCTCTCAGCCCACTATGAGTATCCTTTTCCAACTAATGTATTCGAATGCAAGGATTTATGGACTACTAGTTGATATATTTGCACCTAAAATTAATGTGTTCCACTCTCAAAAATCAACGTTTTATTCGAAGTCTGTCGGCTTTTACATTATTGGGCAGTGCACCGAACAGTCAAATTCACATTTCTTCCCAACGATATTTTTTGTGTTTGACGGACGTCAGTTTAGAAAGTGAACATGGGCGACGACAAAAAATTAATGGAGTTGGTTTGAAATTACCCCGTTCTGTACGGTTTATCGCATAATAAATATATGGATATAGCATATAAAAACCGGATATGGAAGCAAATTGGAAATGAAATAAAAATAGATGGTAAATCTAGGTACACTCGAGAGCATACACAAAAAATGACTGACTACGGTCTGAATACACTGACGGCTATATGTGAATACAGCCGCTATTTTGACTGTGACTTGACGGCGACGGTTATGATTCGGAAGCTTGACTGAACTGTGACGTGACTGATGTGTCTGCACCGACCTTAAAGGTCGCTTCAGACACATCAGTCACGTCACACGTCACGGATATATGCATATATCCGTAGCCGTCAGTAGTCAGTCATTTTTTGCGTGTACTCTCGAGTGTACCTCGATTTAAATATTAAACTATTTCAACTCAGAGGAAGGGAGTGTACCGTGGCAACATGCAAGAATTTAATAATACATTTAAGTATTGGTGTTTCAATTTTCAAAACGAATTGATTGTATTTTATTTATAATAATAATCTTGTTTTTTTGCTTACCATCTATTTTTGTTTCATTTCCAATTTGCTTCCATATCCTGTTTTTATATGCTATATCCATATATTTATTATGCGATAAACCGTACAGAACGGGGTAATTTCGAACCAACTCGATTAATTTTCACTTTCTAAACTGACGTCCGTCAAACACAAAAAAATATCGTTGGGAAGAAATGTGAATTTGACTGTTCGGTGACGGAAGCGCGACTGACGGTTCGGATTCGTGACTGCGCCGGCTCAGTGTAGACAGCGCCACTTGACTTTCAAGAAACGATATTTTTTTGTGACTGATACCGGACGGTTCTGACGGAACTGTGACGTGACGTGACTGATGTGTGTGAATCGACCTTAAGGAGGAAATTGTGTCGTGTAGAGCGCCGCGGATATGTGCTGTGGACAAGTTCATATGTCCATTTTTCGTGGGAGAGATAAGTGTAACATTTTCGCATGAAAAGGTTAGTACCAATACCAACCCTAACACAAATGACCAGTTTTCAAACGAAATACAGGATTTTGTTAGGATTTTTTCTTTCCTCTTCTTTGTGATGACAACCGTTTCTGTCTTCGAGGTGTTCAGTTTGATTTCCCACCTGAAATAAATGACTACAATATTTCATCGTATGAGGTAATAATTAATGTTGTTTAATTTATTTTAAATAACAATTAGCACTTCCATCATCATACCTTTTTCTTTTTTTACAGGGATGATGGGATCAATGTGGCTAAGGCGCTTTCTTCATAGTGTCAGTGAAATCCAAAGCTGTTATCATCACTTCCCTGGGAGGGAAAGGGTTAGGTAAACACGTATACAAATCAAAATAAAATTCAAGATACGCCAAATAGAACAACGATTGGATTTTAGGATTTTTAACAGATACCTAGACCCCATACATATTAGTTAGGAAAGAAATTAGTAGGCGCCAAAGACACAGACATAATCTACAAAATTAAAACATCGAATCTAAATTCAACACTTGTTTTGCCTCCCAGACAGCGTAGAAACGCTGGTATTGCCATGATTTTGATTTCTGAAAGTTTGTTGCGAATACTTCTTGCATTTGCATAGAAAAATTTAAGAGTTTGTTGCTTCAAACTTCATACCTATCGCTATATTCCTTGCAGAAACTCGTGTATCCTCTTTAACGTTCATGACAAACGTATTTTTCTCATTCCCTTCATCTGTAAACACCCACAATATGCTTCCAACATTTGGCAGTAAACCACGTTTGTATCTGCATGAAGATACTTTTAGAGTTTCCCAAAGACATACTACCTATATATTTGCTCCCTCAGCTACAAATAACATGTTAACGTTTTATCCCTTTCTTTCTACATTTCTTTTTTGTTAGAAAAAATCAGTATCAGTTCAAAATAGAATATTTTTTTTAAAGGTTTCGCTTTTCCTTGACAAACCTGTCACAGTGACTTTAAATACATAAATTTGAAAAGGTCTCGGAAAATTGATTTGAGGAAACTTTTTAAAGGGAGTCGTCGGCAGTCAGAAAGACTAAAAACTTTTTCCTCCGTACTGGAGGAAGTTGCATGGACCTGGTTGGCGACGACAACAAGAACAGTGAAGACGGCGACCTTTTCTTTTAGGGAGTCAAATGGCAAATATTGCCTTCACGAGTCGCTAAACAGAAGAAATCGATCAAGGACGAAATGATGTACGTATATCACAATCTGGCAGAAAACTTTCCATTGGGCTGCCTTCGTTTTTTTTTTTACTTTTTTTCTCAATTTCATGGATATATTGTAGAATAGGCACCGTAAATTTGCGAGAGATGAATTGCATGATTATTGCTTAAATAGATGAAAAATATGTTTTGTCTTGTCGTTTGTTGTTGCAGTTGGTAAACTGTTTTTGTTTTGAGGATCGAATATATTTTCTAATTGTTCAAAGCGTTTTATGTCAAGTTCGGACCGGAGCAAATTACTTAATTCAGAGCCCGATAGCTATAGTATGCACGACGCTCCAAATTAAGGAATTTCGTCCGGTGCGAATACCATTTTTTTCAGTTATTAGCCGTATTTTTATACCTTAGACCTTATAAGGTACAGGGTATGTTACTTTTGTCTCGAAGGAAACATGTAACACCTTAAAGAGGCCTCCGTAGGAACGGGATGATCAGGGTCACTTCCTGATTCGATTCAGGCATGTCTGTCTATCTGTCCGTCTCTCGGTCTGTCTGCCCGTTTCCACGATTACTTTCGATGGAATGACGCCAGAGGCTTTCAATTTTAGTCAAATGTTTGTAAGTACTATATATTCGCTAGTCAGTTGCTATTGAAAATGGGTGTGATCCGGCCAAGGGAACGACTACCTCTCTTTCATGAAAAAATTATCAGCTGGAAAATAACGGTACTTTCCTTACAAAGAGCCCCGCATTACACTACTTTGCACGTTTTTTATCTATAACTCTTGAACCAATTGATGCAGAGAGCTGATTTTTGGCAAGTAAACTTCAGATGAGAAGCTGCTTCAGTTTTAGTAAGATGGGCATAATCAGAACAAAGGAATGCCTACCTCCCCTACAAATGTCAAGTGAAAAATTCCTTCAACCACAATAATCTTCGACAGAATGAAGCTAGCGAGTTGAAAATTCGAACGGATATTGGTGTTGGTAGTGAAATCTTGTTAGTTGGTATTGAAAATGAACCAGATCCGACTAAAGTAACCCCTACCTTCCCTACAGATGATATTTTAAATATACGAATTGCTTTCCAAAGAATGGAATTAGCGACTTGACATTTTAACTAAATGTTTGTAGTGTGATTTTGTTAGCTGATTTTAGGAATAGGCAAGATACTGTTGCGTGTTCGGGGTGGGTATCTTTTACGACCCACACTGTACTAATCTCGAATGATCGATGACATTACAAATTGAATAGACACTAGGCTATTCTCGAGCCATCTATAGTCTAGAACCTTCTCCAAACAGAAACATTGAAGCGGATTCTCGAACCTTCGTTGAGTAGTAAAACCCGAGACTCGAACATCTCGAAAAATCTAGAGTCTTCGCTAATTGACGAAAGCATGGATCTCCACCTATAAAAGGCAGATGTCACCGAACGAGGCAGCAGTCGTAAAGCAGTCGTAAAGGAGTAGTAGTCGTGAAGAAGTAGTCGTCGGACTCGACACTCAGGGCGGTTGGATCGCTATAGTGCCGTCGTTATAATTAAAGCTAGTTTGACATTTTAACGTTGGTTGTTAGTACCCGTGTGTACATAGTTCGTTTTGTAAATAAAGTGTGTGTTTTTCAATCGAAGTGTTTCATTATTCAGCACAAGAATATCTAACGAACCTGCTTTGGTTTCGTGGTTTCGCTCAACAGAGGAAACATTACAATTGGTGTCAGAAGTGGGATATTCGCGTGCGTGTAGTGGACGTTCGTTTGAAAAGTGAAAGTCGTGCGTGATATTTACGGAAGTGTAAATAAACGGAAAGTTTCGAGAAACTTTAGAGTGAAGCGCCGGGAAGTTCTGAGAGTATAGAACTTGCGCGATTGTGGATTTTGTGAAAGTCGTGCGGGATATTTACGGTGGTGTAAATAAGCACGGGAAGTTTCAAGAAACTTTGAAGTGAAGCGCCGGGAAGTTGCGCTATTGTGTGTGTTTGAGAAACTTCGTAGTGAAGTGCGGGAATATTCTACGCGGGTAGAATTTGCACGACTGACTGTTGTGAACTTTTGAAGTGAAAAACGAACTAAAATGCCGGGTACTCTTTGCGAATTGACAATCGCGGAGATAAGAAACGAACTAGCACGACGGAAATTGTTAACGTTAAATACGTCCGCGCTGTATATTCGTTTAGCACAAGCGATGAGAGCCGAAGGACAGGATCCGTTTACGTTCGAATTTCCGGGTGAGTCGACAAGAAATCTCGACGAATCGGGAGCGGGACAGGTTTCAACTGGGGACCCTGGCATCCAGCAGCTACTGTCGATGTTCAAGCAATTTAGCGAGCAATTCAAGCAACAAGCAGAGCAACAATCGAAGCGACAAGCAGAGCAATCTGAACGGTTTGAGAAGCGATTTGACGAGTATTCCGAGCAGTTGCAGAATCAGTCGGCGGAAATATCGAGATCGCTCGACGAGAGGCAACGAGAAACTTCCAAAAAGTTCGAGAACGACCTCATGCAGGATGACGCCAAAATGGATGGCGGGTTCGTTACGGTTGCCGAGGAGGGCGGAGGATTGCGAAGCGAACCGGAACGCGTCGAAACATCTGGAGTCATCAAGATCGAATCGCAGACACAGCTCGAGGCCGCTGCGGTAATGGACAGCCGGACCGATAGCGAACAGTCACCGAGATTGGAGAAGTTGCCGAGTAATATGACATCGCAGATGAACGAGCGGTCAGCGAGTTTTGAGGAGTCGCTGGATGAAACTACAACGGCGTTGAACGGACCGACAACGAAGATGGCCGAACAATCGGAAAAGTTGAACGGGCGGTTGGTGAGGTTGGAGAAGTCACCGCGGAGAGTGACAACACAGTTGCAACCGCAGAAGGACAACAGCTTGAAGCCACAATTGGAGGAGCGGTCTACGGGAGTCTGGAAGCTTAACGGCGAGAAGCTTCGTAGAGACTCCATGAAGTTTAAACGGATGCGGGCGGGCGCCCAGATCGGAAACGTGTGTGATGGACTCGAGAATGCTGGAAACTCGAGGAACGATCTGGAACGTGTGGAAACGTCGGGAATCGTTAGGACCGAACTGTCCGCGAAGGTTAGAAGGGAACCAGCTCTTGACGACGTCGCAGTTGAGGCCGCTGTGATGATGGACAGCAGGAGCGACAACGAGTGTACTGCTGCTGTCAATGAGGCATTGCGATGTCCGACTATGGAGGTGTTGCAGAGCATTCCAACCCCACGGAATGATTCGTGTATGGAGCAGTCAACTTCGGTCGCCGACTTTGGACGCCCGTTGGATGGCGTACGTCGCCTGATGCAAGGACGACCTCAGTGGAGGGTTGATCGCGTAAGGAAGTTCAACGTGAAAGCTCGCTCGATTGGTGTCAGCGACGGTGGCTTCGCATGGTTGTTCAGCGCTCATCGGAGAAAACATGCGAGCTCGTGGGTACGACAGACCTGGAAGGAAGCGGATGAGATTGTTGCCTGGGTGGATAATGTGGTGCGTCGCATTGCGAAGCGATAGAGGCCAACAGTGAAAATGAAGGCCGTGCATCTGGATCGGATGGCACCGCGTGAGCGGCGTCATGGTGACTTCTGTTCGGGACGAACAGGTCTAAGGAGGAGGCAGTGTTGCGTGTTCGGGGTGGGTATCTTTTACGACCCACACTGTACTAATCTCGAATGATCGATGACAGTACAAATTGAATAGACACTAGGGTATTCTCGAGCCATCTATAGTCTAGAACCTTCTCCAAACAGAAACATTGAAGCGGATTCTCGAACCTTCGTTGAGTAGTAAAACCCGAGACTCGAACATCTCGAAAAATCTAGAGTCTTCGCTAATTGACGAAAGCATGGATCTCCACCTATAAAAGGCAGATGTCACCGAACGAGGCAGCAGTCGTAAAGCAGTCGTAAAGGAGTAGTAGTCGTGAAGAAGTAGTCGTCGGACTCGACACTCAGGGCGGTTGGATCGCTATAGTGCCGTCGTTATAATTAAAGCTAGTTTGACATTTTAACGTTGGTTGTTAGTACCCGTGTGTACATAGTTCGTTTTGTAAATAAAGTGTGTGTTTTTCAATCGAAGTGTTTCATTATTCAGCACAAGAATATCTAACGAACCTGCTTTGGTTTCGTGGTTTCGCTCAACAGAGGAAACATTACAATACTATATCCCCTATAAAATTATTGTAGAAAGAGCTCACTCATATAAAATGGCGCCTACGATTCCTTTTAATGTTCCTTCAGCGTAGATTCGTCGATTAACCTCTGCTCAAACTGACCATATAGGAAACACACTTTTAATGCATACTAGAAACCGGTTCATCTAGCGACCCGGCTACGCTGAGTCGTTTCAAGGGATAAACAAAATACCCGGCTCCGCAGGGTATATACGCTTCGGTGTCGTTTCAAATCAAATGGAAAATCTCTTGGAAATCAGATGTTAGCATCAAGTTATTGTATTTTTCATCATGGGTATGTTTCAGTCTACATTCCTGTTTCGCGAATAACGAGAGAATCCTCCCTATCGCATTTAGAGAGAATTTCCGCCTTAGGAGCTACAAATCCCCCGTGTGGGAGGTCTAGGTTCTTACCACCTAAAACGGAAATGTATTCTGAAACCGCAATGAAGGAATTTTGAAAATTCCCTTTAAATGCAATAGAGAGAATTCTCCTATTATTCGCGTAATAAGAACCCTCACTTTCCTCTTACCATAAAGCAGCGTTCCCACGAGGCGACTTTTGCTGAAAGACACAAGTCGGACAACAAAAAGCTCACGAATCCCCTCGTGGGAACAGCACTTTCAATAAGTTGAAAGACTTTTCAGTCGGACAGTAAGGTATTGTCCGGGACAATACAATACATCGTGTTCTGTCTGCTCGCCAGCTTGGTGGAGCGATAGAATTTTCGAGCTCAGAGCCGCGTGTAGAAAAGGCTTCAAAGTCTCAAAGGTGTCTAAGTTAGCGTCGGATTTGCGCTCCAAGAAAGTAGAATTAAGTTCTTACAAAAAGGAGCTGAGGAGAGCTAAACGGAACTCATGGCGGAGATTATGCGAACGCGTGGAAGAGTCAAGTGAAGCCTCTAGACTCCGTAAGGTTCTGTCATCAGATCCATCCATACCCAGCTTTCTGCAAAGGCAAGATGGCTCGTGGACGGCGTCCAGCAGGGAAACTATTGAGCTACGGCTGGACACGCATTTCCCGGACAGCGAAGCGACTACATCTTTGAGGGACTCATCCAACTCCTCCGCACCCTATTCAATCGCCCTAACCCCTTGTGGGGTATAGCGCTTCAACTGTTCCATTTGGCTCAGTTGACGTTTCGTTGGCATAAACTAGTTTCGGAGAATGCAGTAGCCAGCATACACCTCTAAGTGAAAAGATTCTGCTGGACCCGATGGAATCATTCTTGACGTTCAAAATTCCTTAGACCCGACCCTACCCGACCCGTCAGTAGAGGTTATCCTAACTACATGCCTAGCATTAGTCTATATTCCGAGAAGCTGAACGGAAGTGTTGATCATTTTTACCCCTAAGACGGGTAGAAGCTCGTGCATCCGACCAAGCGAACTTGCTACTCAATTGCCCTAACCCCTTGTGGGGCATAGTGCGTCAACTGTTCCATGTGGTCCAGTTGACGTTTCGTTGACATAATCTGGATGCAGTTGCCAGCATACACCTCCTGCACATCCATGGCCACGAACGTCGTCGTGGACGGGATTCGAACCCGAAACTCTCTCTCTTCAACTTTGCTCAAACTCTTAGAGTGACTGATTGACCTTTATCTTCGTAATACCATCCCGTCACGCCTTCTAGCCACCTTGCAACACGCCTACTGGAAAGGAAGGTAAGTTAATACAGCTATACACTCTCTGGTCAGTTGTATTGAAAAATCCCTCGGATACGTGGAATATACGTTGGCTGTGTATTGAGGGTGCTTTTAACAACATTAAACGTAGTGCGATAATAGAGGCACTAATGAACCTACGAGTCGACGAATCGCTCTGTAAACGCATCGGATTGCTGCTTACATCTAGAACCATTTGTACTACTTTAGGAATGTCGTCTATGAGTAGAGGAGTCTGTAGAGACACCCCTCAAAGGATATAGTCGCCTCTTCTTTGGAACATAGCAGTCAATGAGCTATTTTGAAACTGGAAGAGATTGGTTGCCATGTCACTACCTATGCAGACGATGTTGTCATTGCTCGTTCTGGTAAGCTTCCGGGAGTCCTAGGTAAGGTATTGCAGAATGCTCTATGCATTCTTCACTAGAAATGGCACAACTCCGCCTGCTGAACCTCACTTTCTAGATGGCAAGAGACTGGTGTTTGCTGATAAAGCCAAGTTTCTCGGAATCATCTTCGATAGGAAGCAGACATGGAAGCTGAACATTATAGAACGTGCGAGTAAGGCTACTACTGCACTCTACTCGTGTAGGAAAGCCACAGGTAAGGACTGGCGCCTCCAGCCAAAGGTGATGTACTGGTTATTTACAGCAGTTGCGATCAGTGCAAAGATTTGCTGCGATTGCCTCTACGGGGCTTTGAGAACTACTCCGTTGGCTGACTTGGACATTTTGCTCAACTTGCTTCCGGTGGACATTTTTGGGGAAAAACTGGGGGCCAACATGGACCTTCGCCTTCGCGATAATGGACAGTGGTGCGCGCTGAGGAGTGGTCACTCCACTATTCTGGGTGGTTTGGATCTCCAAGCGGAAACCGATTACACCTCTCCGAAATTTGCTTTTGGCGGCAACCACATCAGCTTGATCGCCTCCAGAGATCAATGGGTGGACAACACCTCTATTATACTCGACTCCTCGGCCATATACTCGGATTGCTCTAAGATCGACGTAGGAGTAGGTGCATGTACTTACTCGGAGGGACTGAGGATTAACTTATCGGTCCATTTTGCTGACTACTACCGCGTTCTTCAGGCGGAGATTTCGGTAATCTCGGAATCTCTGTATTGGCTGAGGAAGCATGTCGTAACTCTCAGGGACATGACTATTTATTCAGATAGTCAAGCTGCGGACTGTTGAAAATTGTCGTTCGATCCTCAGAGAAATGAACAGCTTCTTTAATGTTACTGTTTGTTGGATTCCAGGCCACAGTGGCTTAATGGGCAATTGCAAGACTGATGAGCTGGCCCGTCAAGGGTCAATCGGTACCAATGATATGAATCTCAACTAAATTAAACCGCCTATATCAGTGTGTAAAATGGTTATAAAGGCTACTGCGGTTGGAAGGGCCAACGCAAGATGGCTTGGCGGTAATACTTGCTAAACAATGAGGCTGGACTCCAATCGTTCTACCACACTGCTCTCATTAAGCAAGAAGTACATTGGTAGGGTGGTTATTACTGGGCACGTTCCTATCGGCAAGCATGCAGAGAGGCTTCGCCTTCCTGATCATGACTACTGCAGAAGTTATCGGAATGAGGACGAGGAGAAGATTGTCCCTCACCTTCTTTGCCACTGCCCAGCCTTGGCTGATAGGGGCAGGAGGTTTCTAGCGCTCTCTTTTTTCCAATACCTAGAAAGTCTTGTCGATGCTACTGCGATTCAAATAAACTGCTTTATCGCCAGCGACGGCTGGTTAGGTACCTAGGGTTTAGAGTAAGGTACAGCGTCCTGGTGGTACCACAACGAACCATAAATGGTATATGTGTGCTGTGAATAATCACGAAAACCTGCACCTACCTATAGAGAGTACACAAAATACGATATATCACGTATGTTTTGCTATGCATTACATACCGAATGCATGTGGAGGCTTATCAATAATTTAGTCATCCTAGTGGCTGGTACTTTAGACGTACAAGAAACACATAAACACTTACAAAAAAAACAGAATAAATCAGCTCAGATGACGTCGCGCTCGCATCGGAGTCCGAATGTAATGGGACCCTCGGCCTCTAGTTTCGTACCGCCGACAGATCCTACTCATCAGGTGCTGCTTTCGATCTGTCCGTGGAAGTAGCATGACCAGAACAGAGTATGGTTCATTAATCATTACAATGTCCTGCCCATTTAGCTGAATACGTGCAACAAGTCGGGAAGATTATGACTTACGCCCCACACCACAGGGGTAAGACAACACAAAGAACCATGGCCAAGATGTGGACGGGACTCGAACCTATAGCTGACCAGTAGCGTGAGAAATCAGACAGACAGACGCCTCAATACACTGACCTACCAATGTGCCCCAAAACGAGTTACCTTTTGAAGAAAATTTTGCTTTAAAGGATAATTTCCCATCCTACTGTACTAATAATAATATCATTCCTTCTAAAACAAAGTTCTCATCCTCGTTGCAATGCATCCTTGAGGAATCTTTCCGCTATCCCTGTCTGGGTTTATGCTAAAGTCTTCCACTTGGGAAAAGTTTTCCGTTTTCTGAAGTTTCATTGCAAACGTAAAATCATACTCGGTACCAGCCTATCCGTGCCTTGTTGTGCACCCAAACCCGGGCCTCCCGATACATAGCCTTCGGCTCGTTGAGCTCCAGCTCTGTTTTTCTCAGGTTTATCCTCTGTTTGTTGAACTCATTAAAATGGTTGATAGTTAATCGCCTAAAGGAGTAACGTCGAGCAGTTGAAAGTTAAGAAAATGAAATGCGAAGAGAACAAGATGCGCTGCAAACATTTTCTAAATCATAGAAAAGTTACAACAGTCAGATGTCGAAATAGGAAAAACAAATTGTTTAACTTCGGAGTGAGGAGGTCTAGGAAAGACAAGAGCGTCGTGAGAATTATTCTGCCATCATTCACGAAATGAGCTTGTTTATAGGTCGCAGTTCGTTTAGTTATCGGTGTAGTTGTCGGTGACAATAGTTCACAGTATTATGATTATAACAAACAATTGCCTTTCTGAGCCCATAGTCGTTTTGCGATTACGGAACGAACTGAATAAAGGGAAGGGGGGAGGTGGACATTTCAGGAATATCGACTTGTTTTTCGAAGGATATTATGAGATAAACTTTATAGACTTTTAAAGTAGCGTAGACCATATTGTGGAGGTTAGGTTAGGTTAAAAGGGCTGCTTAAGCACACTTAGACCAACGCTGGGTCCGTTGTGATACCCCTGGACTCAGCAACTGAGACCAACTCACTCGTTAAACCAGCCTGAGCTCACAATGAAGCGATGTAGTCGACCATCATTTACCTTTTTCAGGTCATCCAGATCGGTGGTAGGAACCAAAGAGGTCTTTCCTAAAACTCGCCAGGGCCGGACAGGTACACCGAAGATGAGACGTACTATCCTCCTTTTCCTCGTCCCCACAACTCCTTCGAAAATCATTATATGGAAGACGAAATCTCCTGGCATGATCCCCAATTAGGCAATGTCCAGTTTAGCACTCCTAGACAGTTCTTAAATTATTTCTGTTTAGCATTAGCAACCCTGAAGAATATTTGGGATCCAGTTTGGACCACATCTGTCTAGCCACATGACATGTACTGCCATTGCTCCATCTGATGCAGGCCCTATCATACGCCGCTTCTTTGATAGTCAGTTTACAAGCAGCCAACGGCATCCTGGTGCTACGTAACGGCCCGCTAATCTCATTGATCGTACCTGCTCGAGCCAGTTCGTCGGCCTAGTTACCAACATAGCCACTTTCAACTTTGTCCTTGCACCCAGCACAGGGAAATGTTAAAGAGCCTTCCCATCTCTATTAGGGAGTTGCGACAATCCAGTACTGTCTTCGAATTTACCAAGACAGAACTAAGCGATCTAATCGCCGGTTGGCTATCCATGCAGATCGTTTTGCGACAACCAGGCTAGAGCTTCAGATATTGCTGAAACTTCCGCCTGAAAAACACTACTAAAGTCTGGGAGTCGGAACGACAGGCTAATATCCAACTCTTCCGAGTATACGGAAGCCCCTACTCCTTTGTCAGTCTTAGGACCATCAGTGAAAATGGTAATGTCATCTGATTCCTGAAAAGTGTTTACAGGCCAATCATTCCTAGAAGGAATCAGGCCTGTAAAGCCCATTTCGAACAAGTATTTCGAGGAGGTATATTCCGTCTCCTCGGGAATATCAAGGTTGATCAATATAGCCGAGTGACCTGTGGTTGACGCCATATAATATAAATATTAGGGGGATTCATGCTCATGTCGTAAACGTCCTATTTATCGTAAAGTTGTAAGCTTCTATCATTTTACTATGGTGACAGAAGTTTACGACGAATACGACGTTTACGACAGGGAGCGTGAGTCCTCCTATTGTAGTAGGGGGATTCATACTCTCTGCTGTAAATCGTAAAAGCGTCGTAAATCGTAAACTAGTCCGCAATTGCCTCGTATTTGCAAAAAAATACGAGGCTATTGTGAATTAGCTGGCGATCTACGACACTTTTACGATTTACAACAGCGAGCGTGAATCTCCCTAGTGTAATAACGGCCTAAGGCGGCTATTACACTATTAACCCTAGTCGTGCCGACACGGGTACAGGTGTACCTTTTAGAGTTTAAAGTGTCATGTCTCCAAGATTTCCAAAGCAATTAGCTTGGTTCTTCCTGACATCTTTTATTAGACGGTTTTGAACTATTTCAACTAGTTTTTGAATTTTTGCATCGGTTGTCTTTAAATAAAAAAAAATTAAAATTATGGTATACCAATTTTACCGACACGGGTACACCAGTACCCATTCATTATTATTATTTTATTACCCGTGGAATTTTCGATCGTTGGGTTATGTTGGTTATAGCTAATTCATGCGAAAGGACTTTCAAAAACTTTCGGTGGTGATCTTTTGTGGAATCAGAGTGCAATTCTTGGAATACGATCGAAGCAGCAAGAGCCATTACGTCTATCATATTGAAAAATACAGCCAGTGGCCAGCGATTTGTTTTACGTTTATTGGTGTAATTACGCAACATCCGGTCCATTATGTCAACGCCTCCTTTCGTTTGATTGTAATAGTCAATCAATTCCTCCTTTTCATCCTCCTCCTCCTCCTTTTCCATTCTAGCGGTAATCAGAGGTTGGGTACAGGTGTACCCGTGTCGGTAGAAATAGGAATAAACTTTTGCCGGTACGACTAGGGTTAAAGTTCTTTTGCAAATATCTTTTATAAAAGACATTTTCAAATAACTTTTAGGCTGCGCGCATGTTGGCTCACGTTCGCGTGTCGCGTTCACGTGTTTGCTGTCAAACGGTTTGGGTCTATGGTTTGCAACCAAAGATGCGAATCTGTCAAATTGATAAATGCTCGGCTGTTGTCGTATCACCAAACTGAGTTCATTATTGTTCTTTAAAACGGATAATTAGGCAAGAATTGAGTGGCGAAACAAACGGCTGGAGAGTAGTAGGATGTGCATAAGCACATATTTCATATTAAATTATTGGCGTTAACACACAATAATGAATCCAATTTGGTGATACGACAACAGCCGAGCATTTGCCAAATTGACAGATTCGTGTCTTTGATTGAAAACCATAGACTCACACCGTTTGACATAAAACACGTGAACGCGACACACGAACGTGTGCCAACTTGCGCGCAGCCTTATAGTGTGTAATAGCCGCCTAAGAAAAGATTTACGACATGAATGTTACTGGTTTCAAGTACTCTTCTTACAAGCTTGCTCATCTTCCCCCTTAAGGTCGCCACCCATTGACGAGCACAACCACGACCAAACTTCCATCGAACCATCAAATATCATAGGACGAAAAAAAATTCCCCCTATTTCCACCGTTCTATGATATTTGATGGTTCGATGGAAGTTTGGTCGTGGTTGTGCTCATCAATGGGTGGCGACCTTAAGGCCCAACCTCTTCGTGCGAAAATGTTGCACTTATCTCTCCCACGAAAAAGTGACAGTGTAGACTTGCACATAGCACATTACCGTGGCCATCTACACGACACCCAATTTTCTCTTTTACTCAAAAGACCGGTTTTCAAGCGAAATAAAATGCAAAGTAATTATTTTCGCGTGAAAATTGCTTATAATGATGTGGAGGCTTTTTTCTTCGTATGAATTCAAATAGGAATGAATACGCAATTTTAAAACCTCTGTCATTTTCATTCGTAATCATTCATTTGATACTAACATCTTCGAGCGAAAATGTTGCACTTATCTCTCCCACGAAAATGTGACAGTGTAGACTTGCACACAGCATATTGCCGCGGCATCGTACTCCACTCGCGAACTTCTCTTCTACTTAAAAGGCCGGCTTTCAAGCGAAATAAAGTGCAAAGTAATTGTTTTCGCGTGAAAATTGCTCATAATAATGTGAAGACTCTTTGCTTCGAATGATTATTTACTAACTAATAGGCTAGTACTGAAATAGCAAAAAATGTTCGTGCAAACACAACTTTTCACAGTTTTTGGATGAGATTTTGCACGAAAAGCTGATCTTAGTACCTAGCTTTGTTAATTTTCCATTCAAATTTAGAACAACTTTGCCGGCGTTTAGGTTCCGGCCTCTGCTAACACGCCCATGCATAGAGAATACCTATGGAGGAGCAATCCGCATATACTCAACACTAAACTACTTGAAGCAATTCCAGTCGTAAAAAGTAAAAAGAGACACACGCCCTCCACTGCGCAACACCCGCGCAGTCTATATAAAAGCACAGGAAGCATGTAAGATGTCATCCCCTCTTTTACTTTTCCAGTTGGAGCAATAACATTCCAGTCTGTCTCTCTGCCGCGGAACACCCGCCCGGTCCATATAGAGCAAAAGAGATGTCAAATTTCCATCCCCCTTCCTACTTCCTCACTTGGGACGAATTGCTACGTTTCTCTCGCTCTTTTTCACTTCCTCATTTACTCTCTCTTGAAAGCGCCCATGATAACAGCAGACCGCACAGAGGCATATAGAAGGAGATGAAACCCCCATTTACTGTATACAAAATTCTGGATGTACATAATTCCACCACATACGAACTAGTAAAAAGTAAACAGAGAGACACACGCCTTCCACTTCGCAACACCCGCGCAGTCTATATTGAAGCATAGGAAGCACATGAGATGTCATCCCCTCTCCTACTTCTCCTTTGTGAGCAATAACATTCCATTTTGTCTTTCTCCCGCGGAACACCCGCCCGGTCCATATAGAAGCAAATGAGATGCCAAATTTCCATCCCTCTTCCTGCATCCTCACTTGTGCCGAATTACTTCATTTCTCTCGCTCCTTTTTATTTCCTCTGATTCTCTCTTCTGAGGCAGCACGACATTTTTAGTACATCGATGACAAACGCTCGACGTTTCTCCCATTTCTTGTTTTCTATGTGGCACGGCTTGCACGAGGAGAATTTTGGGCTCAGTGTGTTCTTTCAAAGTAGCTTAGCTTGTGTTGTGCTAGTGGGTAAATTTTTGTTTATTGGACGCATTTCTGCTTTGGGTTATCCCATTTTTCGACAGAATTGGTGCAGTTCGTTCGAGTTCATCGAAGAAAAGTTCGAAGTCGAGTAAGTATCGCCCGTAAGCTAGTGAAATCCCTGTTCGGGGTCCCAACCGCAAACGTTGCATTCAATTAGAGGCAGTCACACCCATTTCTACGACACTCAGTGTTTGATCATTCTTTGGATTTACGTTTTTTTTGGAACGTTTCAGACATTTCGGTGAACAGCGATGAGATAGTGCGTCCGCTTGCAAGTCACAGCAATGTCAACAATTGAAGAACGCCGAGCATATCTCGATAGTCCGTATTTTAAGACGCACCTTTACGGCAACTTCTCGCCATTCTACGCCACGATCGCCGTTTGTACGGTTTTGGGCGTTTTCGTCATCTTATTGAACGCGATTTGCACTTGCTGCTCGAAGCACCGTCACTACTGGACGGATCGCCACACAGGTAAGTGGCCCTTTAGATGCTATCAAGGAATTCTCGAGTGATAATCGATGTAATTTGTCCACAGGAAATCGTTGGCTGGTATCCTTTTGGACGGCGACTCCGCACAAGCAGCCACCGCTTGATTTCACCGAGCTTGGAGACGTGAGCGATTACAAGAAACTTCGGGTGAGTTTTGCAAGTGTGATTAGTGCGTAAATGGGTTTTTAATGAGGGTCACACACTTTGAACTAGGTTCTCATAGTGGTTAGAGGATGAGTCAGTCAATTGATGGAACTTCATAGGAGATATGACTTTGCACTCGCGTTGAGTACATATTGTTTATATGAATTCCAGTCATTCATTATGCATGCTCTCGAGACTATCAACTAATGATGTCTTGTACGTGTTCAGTTCTCTGTTGTTGTATGGTAGAAATTTCGGTGTGTTGGGTTGTTGCATGCTTTCGGTTCATCGTCATCCCCGGTGTTGAGCTGCTGCTTCTATAGGGAAGGGTTCTTCCACAGCGATTTTGGGAGACAATGGCAATGGAAGATGTGGTCTACACTATGAGGTACTCCATTGCAAGCAGGACAGATGTTTGAGACGTCCTGGCCAATGCGGGATAAATAGGAATTCAGTCGTGAACACCAGCCTGCCCGAAGTTGGGCGAATGACATTCTCGTTGCTCTCGGAAGCCTTTCTTCTTCCGGAGATATTGTTGGTGCTATGGACTAGAATACTGAATTTGGACCTAAACCCGCGGTCGATGAAAGTACCTCCTCCTGATGTATCGCCGGGGTGGCTAATCTGTGTGCGTCGCTATAAAAGGGTACCCCTTTGTACCTCTGGGCATATCGAAGCTCCTCAAGTCACGCCTAACATGTCTTGGCGGCGGCGTTTTATCCATGAAGTTGAAGTTTGGGTGCTGCCTCCTGTGACATCCCACCAGGTATTGTTTGGTTACTAGCTTGTTGGGGTCCCTTAAAGGCATCATCTTGGTTTCCTGATGTAGGTGGTCCTGGGGTGACATCAGGAGATAGCCGGTGACAGTACGGAGAGTAGCATTTTGGTACGCTAGAATGTTTTTTCCACTGTGTGTCATAGAAATTCTGTGACCTCACAGCAGCCGCATAGTTGGTCACTGATCTTCCGACTGCTTTATACGTGACCAGTAGAGTTTCGTTGCCCTTGCCCCAGGTGCTACCGGCCAGGGCTTTGAGCATCTTATTCCTATTACGCATCCTTTCACACACGGTTGAGGCATGGGGTGATGATGTGCCAGTGACATGAGTGACTCCAGGAATTTTAGGATAGTTTATGGTAGGAATTGGATGATTGCCAATCGAAATCCCAAATTGCAGCCTGGCTTCCTTCGTGCAGCTGGTAAATAGAATTGCTGAGGATTTAGACGCGGAGACAATTAGGTTCTTACGAAGAACGAGTTAGTGCACTTTCACACGAAGAGCCGCACGGCTCCCGCTCGCGAGTGAGAGCGAGGCGCGTAAGACTGAAATGCAAAGACTACACTGCAGCTTTCACACGGGGAGCGCGAGCCTTTACGTCGCGCGAGTGAGAGCCGGTACGGCATTTCGAGCCGTGCGGCGCGGCTCTTGATATAAATGGCAAGCGAGGAGTGCCGGCATTCACATGGGAAGAGCGACAAAGGCTCTCGCGCTCTGTTCAGTCGCAAAATACGCGTTGCAGACGTGTTGTGACTACGTATCTTCTTTACCGTCGACGACGTCATCGACGACAAAAACGTCAACGTTCCAAAGCGTATTAGGTCCATCCTATCGGGTAGCGGGGACTGAGGAGCGAGAGCCGTTGTCGCTCTTCCCATGTGAATGCCGACACTTCCCGCTGTGCATTTAGACCCCCCGCAGGGGACACCCACTAGGTCGAAAGACTTATGGTGTTTTGGGTTTAGCGAACCCACGGACCTGAGCTACGCAAGGAGGTGGTGTATAGGGTAAAGGGGCCTTGGCGCTGATCCCTATGCATGCCTTTGGGGACTGACGACCCCATGTACCTTAGTTATGAAGTTAAGGTGGCTGATTGACGGTCTCGCTAGTGGTGTCCGTCGTTATGATGCCACCGGTGTTGTGTGATGGTCTCTTGAGTCCGTCGTCATACGACACCTGGGAAGTGGTGCCCCCGCATAACGAACTACGAAAAGGGGCTATATAGGCTGAAAAGTATCTTGAATGATTCCTATTGGAGCAATCCTATAGGTGCCATGAAGCGGAAAGGTTGCTTGGGTCCTCCCAGTATTCCGATTCCTAGACTTGATGACGACACGGCTTTGGGGTCTTCTCAAGCTCTGATTCTAACGTAGGTGTGGATTGGTGGAAAGTGAGAGATACTGATTCCTATACTGCTTTGGGGCTAGACAACCCCACGTACCTAGTCAATTGGCTTCCTAGTACCTGAACATGGTGCCGGCCTGTGATGCGAAAGGAAGCACTATCCCCGATGGAGGAGAATGCTTACTAGTACGCAAGGAACGGAAGCACTTTCAACTCTTTTGGGGATAGTGGGTTTAGCTGACCCCGGGATGCACTCCTTAATCAGCAAGATATTTCGTAAGGATATTGAACGGTGAGATCATTCCGGCTTTTGAGAAGTCAGTAGCAAATAATGAATCACGGGGATGGGTGTGCCCACAGTACCAAGGTACTGGCCCATGAAGGTGTTGGACTCGTGGTGGCTGTGAGTTATTGTTAAGTCAGCTAAGCTAGGTCGCAGCCTATAATGGTAAGGTTCTGAGGAAAGTGCATGTTCCAAAGTAGTCATCCTTCTGGCTTCGGTCAGAGAAAACGCCATCCCGTATGGGGGGGAGGTAAAAGCTCCGAGCTAGGTACTCCTTAAGGGACCGAATGTAGACGATTCTGGGGATTCCTGTGCATTTAGACCAAGAGGCGCGACACGACGGCTCGAAATGCAGGAGGTGTACTGTACCGACTCTTCACTTGTGCGACGTAAGAGCTCGTTCTCCCGGTGTGAAAGCTGAAGTGTATTCTTTGCATTTCAGTCTTACGCGCCTCGCTCCCATTCGCGAGCGAGAGCCGTACGGCTCTTCGTGTCAAAGAATGGAAGGTGGGAGCGGAAAAAGCTCTCACTCGCGAGCGAGAGCCGTGCGGTTCTTCGTGTGAAAGTGCATTTAAGTTCTTCAAGATAATCGTTGATGTGTTCGCAGATTTCCGTGATGTTGTACCCTGTTACCAAAATGGAGCAGTCGCCAGCACAGGAGATGATATTGATTGCCTCAGGTGGTGTTGGGAGTCCTGATAAATAAAGATTGAACAAGATGCGAGAAAGAACTCCTCCTTCCTTGAGGCATACCTTGTTTGATCTTGCTGTTGTAGCAACGCGTCGAGTTTCAGCATGTGTGTGTTTATTAGCATACTTTCCTCCGGGCGTTGAAGGGGGTGTGGCAGCTCTTGGCCATTCCTTGTTTAATATTGTTGTTGTAGCTATTGTCAGAAGTTCGTTGTGTGGGTGTGTTAAATGCTGTTATAGTTCGCCATCTTCCTCGATGTAAACGAATACAGCATGTAACACATAGACACACATCCTTTCTTGCATTGAAGGGGTTTGGCAGCTCTTGGCCGTTGTAAAAACGGGTCGCTCCAGTGCGTAGAACCGGCTGCCGCAGGAACGCTTGTTTAATCTTCGTAAGCTTCGATTTACTGTTCCTGAATTCGGTATAGGATTGCCTACCAGCGAGAAATTCGCACTCCATTTAAGTACTTGCGTCGGAAGCGATGAACAGTTTATGTCAGACAGAAGAACTGAATGGCTGACAATGTCGAAGGCTTTCGACAAGTCAAGTGCCACCAGGAATTGTTCTGTGGCATAGACGAGCTTGGTTGAAGCCATTGTGGATGCGAGATGTAATGGCATCCAAGGCTGTAGTCGTACTGTGCATGCTTCGGAATCCGTGCTGGTGATCTAGCTGGATGGCAAGCCGCAACAACAGGATGGATTAGTGCTTCAGGCGTTTTGGCAACTGATGACAAGAGAGTTATAGGACGATACGATTCGCTGAGTTTCGCTTTCTTCCTAGGTTTCAAAATTGGGAATACTCTCTCTTTTTTCCAGATTTCTGGAACGATCAGCGAGGAGATGGATACATTGAAAGTAGCCACGAGATAGTTGATAGCTGGCAAATCGAGGTGTTTCAGTATTGCCATTGAGATGCCATCAGGTCCCAAGGCTTTCGAGTTGTTTGCCTTCCTTATAGCTGCAACTACTTCGTCCGTGATGAAAACAGGTATGCTGTCTGTAGTTCGGTTGTGAATCTTGTAGGGTGTTCAATAAATTTGTTATTGAAACGACTTTCGTAGTGAGTAGGATCGCTTATTGAGTTATCACCGAACTGAATGGCGTAGTTCTCTCTCTGTTTTGGTGGATTAGAAAGAGCACGGACAGTCAACCATAACTTGCTCAAACCTGTAGTTAGGTTGAAGTTATTCAGATGGGTGCTCTATTTTGACCTCCTGTGTTCGGTTACTTGTCTATGGATCTCGCAGTTCATCTCGAGGATCGTCCGAATTCACACTCCTGATGCTGTCTCTCTCGTCTGCCAATCTGGAGGCTGAGGTCGGAAAATTGGGCCGAGTTTTCGAAATCCGTTCTGCAGGAATAAACTTCGCAGCCGCTTTATTTAGGACTTTCCTAGTGTTGAATTCGGCCTTACGTACGTCGGTTGGCGTCGACAGAGCGAGGAATAGGTGAAGCCGTTTCAATTAGCCTTATTGTGGTTGACATATGTCAGCAGATATGACATTTGTCGGTTTGTCAAGTCTTATCACGATGGGTAAATGGTCCGAAGATAGTGTTAGGACCGGCTCCCATTGAGTTTCATTTATGAGGCTTGCACTGGCAATCGTGATGTCTACAGAACTGGAACAGGTACCGGCAATACGAGCTGGGCTGTCATTTAGAGTACAGAAATCTGAGGCGTCAAGTTGTTCCGCTATTGAGATACGTATACCTCTGTTGCCGTTATTAAGGTTAGAGTGCCAGAGTTAACGGTGAACATTAAAGCAGGAGGCGATGCTGACCAGTAAGGAGATGGTTGATGTTTACATTGTATCCTGAGGGACAGCTGGATACCGGTGGAATGTAAATATTGTAAACTTGCAAATGAGTTGGACGAGTGTCGATGATGGCGATCGGTGGTGCAGGCGTAAGATTGTTTTATTGTGGAATCATGTTAGAACTGTTCGCAGGAGTCATCGGAGATGTCTGCAAACCTGACTGAGTGTTCAATGGTGTTACATGATGAGGCGTATTGGACGAGGTTGCTGCTTGTAGTCCTCTGTTCCTACACTGTCTGGCAGTTAAGGAGGAATTCCAGTGCCTATGATGGTTGAGTCCAGAGCAGTTTCTTAAGTGGCACCACTGATTGTAGCAATTGCATCTCACCGTAATAGCGTTTGGGTGCAGCTCTTTGTTGCATACGCAACAGTTCGGTCCATGGATCTACTATCCACGGACCGGAGTTTCTTTTAATGCCAGCTCCGCGCTGGCATTAAAAGAAGTAACACTGAGAGCAGTTGCGCCGAGATGAATTGTTCCCAGTGAACATAAGAAACGACACGAGGCCTATAACATACAAACACACTTTCCTTCTTGCATTGGAGAGGTTTGGCAGCTCTTATCCGTTGTGAAACGGGCCGCTCCGGTGTGAAGAATCAAGTGTCCATGTCATATGTTTATTATCATCAAATGAACACTTCTATCTATCATTAAAGTATTTACCATTAGAAACAGTACACCCTGCATACAGTAAGACTTCGCTCATTCCAACCACATTTATAATCAAATTTACCACATTAGGTGACTCGATGTCCCAATAAATACAAAAGTAATAAATAGGCCCGTAGTCCGGATGGCGCAACGGTTAGCACGTTCGCCTTCAACGCACTGGGCCCCGGTTCGATTCCGGGGATTTACGTGTCGGACTATGAGCCCACTCAGCTGTTAAATGAGTACCCATTATGGGGTAAATAACTCGGTTGAGCGTGTTGCTGATCACATACCTCTGCACAAAAACCGCCACGATCTAGAAAATGAGATGATGCTAACTCATCTCGAGGCCGTGGTTCAAATTGGACTGTTGCGCCAGTTATTTATTTATTTTAATAAATAGTCCCAGCGACCAAGCGCTAGCCTAACCACGTGGCCCAGGCGGGTAACGGCCAAAACATAATCTCTAAAAGTTGGAAAATTTCCATCTTAATCCACAAAATGGAACTCATACTACTGTGACGCTATATTTCAACTTTAATTAGATAAAAGATGGCTTAAAAAAACAACTTGATCAATGAAGATTTTCTTAACATGTTTTCGAAACGATGACTCATTCAAAACAGTCAGATGGAACTCATCACTAAAAAAACACGAAATCCGCATTCTACACATAAAATATAATTCACAATATTTTTCAGTTCAATTGTGAAATTATTCAAACATTTGGAAGGCTCGATGGCCACATTACAGTCTGATTTAGGAAGATTCCCGGCAATGTAGTTCAAAATGTCTTTCCACTTCGGGAGACCGGGCTGGACCACTTCTGATCTTAGAAATGATCAGATATTAGTAAAAAGCTGTCACTTCGGAAAGTATGTTCTGTACATGTATATCGTCTGAATGAAGAAATTATTTAATGAGGTTAAGGCCGTTTCCTGACTGGTCGGTACGGTAAAAAAGCGGTAGAGTACGCTCTGTATACCGAAACGATACCGCACTGCCTTCATTTACGCACTGGTCGGTATATTTTCGGTGTTCATTGTTCAGTCTCGCTCACGTCCTCGCGTCGCGATGTCGTCTTCAAGCGATGAAGATGTTGTGGCATGCTATATGCTATATGCTACCGAGCATACCGATCCCGCACTGCTACCGTACCGACCAGTCAGGAAACGGGGTAAGCTCAAGAATCTGAAGCATTTTTTCCACAATTAGTTATTATGAACTAACTTCGTTTTGTTTCGGATGTGACACGTAACCATTTCGATAGGATTGTGCCTGATACGCAATCCATCGTGCCAAATTGTGACCCCAATTTAACTTATATAATTTTTTGTCTACTTCGCATCTTTTAAAATGTAATTTTCTTGTTTTACTTTACAGCATATCGAAGACGTGGAACAACCCGAATACGTTCAATCTACCCATCATCAACACCACGCACCACAACCGCAACCGCAATCTAGTCGGTCCTACTCGCAACATCCGCACTCCAGGGAAGAGTACGTTGAGTTGCAGAAGCGCGAAAGTGACATTTAAACGCCATCCCTAAACAAGTATTCAACCTTGAATCTCTTATCGAGAATCTCTACAAAGAAAGAAGCATTAAAAATGGCATTTATTGTAATGTATCCAGCCGTAGCGGCACTTGCTATGTTCATCGTATTAATTATAATGATCCTTCTTCGTTGGGGACCGAAAATTTGTAAGGTGCGTCATCATGCTCTTCCCGACGATCACGAATGGAACGAGAAAACGTACGACCAACCTATCAGCTTTGCATAACATTCATGATATTGACACAATGTCCCATTAGAATTTAGTACAAAGTCAACACATGTTACTTTTTTTATATACATATATAAACTTCTTACCATTTCAAATCAACGAGACACACAATGTCGAGTGCCTTATCATGTTTTTGTGTGTGAAAGTAATATCGCGCAGGTATTTAACTTTCATATGAGTTCTACTACATTCCACATACATTCGTCTTAGCATAATAATGATTTTACCTGACTGTGTAATTAACGAAATCCGTCCATTTTTTTCGAAGATAAATTGTAGATTTTAGATTTCTATAAATAAAATCACCATGCTGGTTTTTTGTATTTTAATAAAAATATAAAGATGTAATATTTGTTGTTTTTATTTGAGTTAACAACTTGATAATCGATCGATTCACTGCAATATTCTAATATGAACTGCGTTGCAGTGAAAGAAGATAAGAGGGAAAAGAATCAAGGTGGAAAGTTCAAAAAGAGATTGTAATGACATTCATTTTAGCATAATCCAAGTGATGCTATAGGATGAAGCGGCAGATGGAAGAACACCAGTCGATCAGAAGGCAGTGGTACGTGATGGTCCTAGCCAATCCGGGGGAGGTTTGGGGGGGGGGGAGGCTCGTTTGCCTTCTCATTGCCTCCGTCATTACTAATAATACATCACGGTATTTATTTACGTAGGAAAAGAAAACAAGCAGCTAGAGCAACCAAAATTCAAGAAGGGAAATGAAACAAGTGAAAAAAAGAAAATAGGGGGATTCACGCTCAGTGTCGTAAACGTCGTATTCGTCGAAAACTTCGTCATCTCCTTAGTAAAATTACGGAAGCTTACAACTTTACGACAAATACGAGGTGAGCATGAATCCCCCTATAATTTTTAAAACAGGGAAACGCAGCGGCAACTCCGTTTTCTTTTCCGTTTATAGTACAGGTGTTTAGGGGCTGTGTGGCTATTTGATTTAATTAAATTTATTGTCCATATTTCTCACAGTTTAACAAATGAATAAAAGATGATAGCTGCTTAATTACCTCTATGTTTGCGATATCGATGTTGTATTTTTCTTCAACCATATGCCTCGCTACCATTTATTTAATATTTCGGCCGTCATCGTTTTTCCGCTTCGTGAATTCCCGCATATGTTCCTCGAACCTTGTCGTTATTAGTCGTTTTGTTTGCCCGATGTAGACTTTGGGGCATTCTGGACAACTGTCCTTGCAAATGCCGCTCTTTTCACTTTTCTCGAGGCAGTCTTTTGGTAAACCTAATTTCGCCCTTAGTTGTTGATTTCTTCTGCTACTTACCACTTTTTGATAGTCCCCGTCATGGCTGAATGAGGGCGATTGTTTAGTACCATTCGATGTAAAGGCACTTTATCCTAGCATCCCTGTAAAGGAAGCCATTTGGAAACTAGAAGATTGGCTGATGAACACCGGTGAAAAACCCGAGGAAAGGAAAAAAGCAAGGACATACACGAAACTGACAACTCTCTACATGAATGAGTACTATTTCACATTTAGAGATGATTACTACAAAACAACCGCAGGAACAGCGATGGGTAATCCTATGTCACCATTGATCAGCGAAATTTTTATTGGAAGTGTCGAAGAGGAAATTCATCAAAGAGGCATAATGCCAAAGTTCTAGGCACGGTTTGTGGACGATGTGCTAGTGATAATACCGAAAAACGAAATGGATCAAATGCTGGACGGAATCAACAAAATCCATCCAACAACGAATCATTTAATACTAACAACGAATCATTTAAAATCCATAAGAATATTCAATTCACCATGGAAAAAGAGGAAGACCGTAAGATTGCATTCCTGGATCTCAAAATCATAAGAAACGGCTGAAAACTGAAATTCGACCTACACCGGGAGAGCACACACACACAACGAACCATACCATGATCGTCACACCATACATATGCACAAAAAATGGCAGCTTACCAAAGCATGATCCATAGTCTAGTAATAACATCACTAACCGAAGAGCGATTCAAGGACGAACTAAACTACATCAAGGACACGGTGGAAAATAACGGATTCAGCAGAAATGAGATAAGCAGAATATTGCGGAGAAAAAAGCAGCGCCTGCAGAAGGAGCAGCTCAGCACACAGTTCCAGCAGGTAAGCAACCAGCAGCCCTTAAGAGCATGCGTTACTCATTCAGCCATGACGGGAACTATCAAAAATATTTTGGAAAAACAAAACATAGCAGTGGTAAGTAGCAACAGAAATCAACAACTAAGGGCGAAATTAGGTTCCTCAAAAGACAGCCTCGAGAAAAGCGAAAAGTGCGGCATGTACAAGGTCAGTTGTCCGGAATGCCCCAAAGTCTACATCGGGCAAACAATATGCGGGAATTCACGAAGCGGAAAAACGATGACGGCCGAAATATTGAGTGGGTTCAGGTCGCGCAACGTTTTAAACGCAAATGCAAACAGTTCGACTGATTTTGCTCGTGGACGGTCCGTTTCAGTTTGCGTTTGATCTACCACATATCGGGGAAATTGACCAGAAATTTTTCCTGGTTAATTTCCGGTCAACCGGGGGGTAAGGGGTATCAGCGTATTTGACAGTTGTTAGTTGACGTATTGCATATGGTGTGGATTTTCGTTTTCGGTTTCTTGATTTTTACATGGCGTCTTGTATGCTTATTTACACCGGAGCAACAGAAATTTGTGGCGATTTTGCAGTGTTGTTCATTTTTCCTGAAACCGTCGCGAATTTAATTGAAGTTTTGTTTGAAATTCAATAGCGAATCGGCTATCAGGTGTTTAATACATGACAACTGCAAAACAAGTCGTTCGGGTTAAGAGTTTATGGTTGGGTGGAGGGAAAATTTTTCCGCAATTACAACGTTGCGGAACGTGAACGCAGGCATTAATTCAATGGTAGCAAGGCATATGGCTGAAGAAAAACACAACATCGATATCGCAAACGTAGAGGTAATTAAGCAGCTACGGAAAAACCACCTATTGGACCCAGCGGAAAGCCTATACATCATGAAGGCAGGAAGTTCTTAATCATGATGTGCTTCGATACTAATAAGAGCAATTAGTAGCAGGTATTAGCGGAAAAAATAAAAGTTTCCTAAGATTACGTAGTAAATATTCACATATAATTCACTATTAGGCTGCGCGCAAGTTGGTACACGTTCGTGTGTCGCGTTCCCCTGTTTTATGTCAAACGGTGTGAGTCTATGGTTTTCAACCAAAAACACGAATCTGTCAATTTGGCAAATGCTCGGCTGTTGTCGTATCACCAAATTGGATTCATTATTGTGCGTTACCGCCAATAATTTATATGTATGTATGAAATATGTGCTTATGCACATCCTACTACTCTCCAGTCGTTTGTTTCGCCACTCAATTCTTACCTAATTATCCGTTTTAAAGCACAATAATGAACTCAGTTTGGTGATACGACAACAGCCGAGCATTTGTCAATTTGACAGATTCGCATCTTTGGTTGCAAACCATAGACCCAAACCGTTTGACAGCAAACACGTGAACGCGACACGCGAACGTGAGCCAACATGCGCGCAGCCTTAACGGCTGGTGCCACAGATATTATTTTGTCTGTGCTGGTGCTAACCTCTTCGAACGAAAAAGTGACAGTGTAGCCTATTGGAAGGGTAAATCGGTGGACACGGTTCTGCACTCTTTGGTCAGTTACATTGAAAATGTCTTGGTCAAAAAGAATACACGATGGTTGCCTTCCTGGACTTCGAGGGGGCTTTTAGCAACATCAGACCTAGTGCGATCATTGAGGCACTCGTAAACATATTGTAATGTTTCCTGACCGAAGCCGGGTTCGTTACATATTCTTATGCTGAATAATGAAACACTTCGATTGAAAAACACTACTACTTTGCCTTAACCCCTAGCGGGGCATAGCGCGTCAACTACTCCTGCGCGCCATCGTACTCTGTTCTGGGCAATGGGGCGCAACTCCCCAAAAGACTTACCCAATACCTGACACTCCTTTGCCACAGATCGACGCCATGTGATTCGAGGACCCCCTCTTGGTCGGCCTTGGTTGGAAATGGGGTTCCATTTCATGGCATGCAAAGCAATGCAGTTATCACTCTTCCGCAATGTGTGACCTATCCACTGCCATTTTCGCCTGCGTATCAATTCGTCGATTGGCATCTGACCCGTACGCCGACTTAGCTCTTCATTTGATATTGTTTCGGGCCAGAAAATTTTTAAAATTCGACGAAGACATGAGTTGACGAAAACTTGCAGCTTTCTGGTAACTCCTACGGAAACTTTCCATGTACTGCTCCCATACAAAAGCACTGATAGTACCAGGGAGCGAAACAGGCCCAGCTTGGTCTTAATGCTGAGATAACTGCCCTGCCAGATTTTGGACAGCATGCCGTATGCTCGTTTAGCCTGGTTGATACGACGAGCGATGTCCTGCTCCGTACCACCATTTTCGGCAACGATGCTACCCAGGTAGACGAAGTTGTCCACCTTCTCCACAGGCTGCCCATTAATATTGATGGCAATAGGTGTCGGATTTCTTTTTCGCAACGGCGGGCTAAGAACCTTGGTCTTGTTGGTATTAATCTTTAGCCCAACCTTGCTTGCCTCCCTCTCGAGATCTAACGCCATTGCGGACAGATCCATGATTTTGTGGGAGAGTAGGCATATGTCGTCAGCGTAGTCAAGATGTTGTAGATAAGATGTCAAAGTCCATTGAATTCCTCTGTCGAGTCCGGATAGGGCTGCATGCAACACGTCGCCGATCACTATGAGGAATAGGATCGGTGAGAGGATGCACCCCTGCCGAACTCCACTGCGAATCTCAAAGTCCCCCGACACCTTACCTTTATGCAGAACGCGACATTTCGCGCCGTCATAGGTTGCCTTAATAATAGCCACAAGCTTCTCAGGGATGCCTCTCCTGCGCAAGGCCGCCCATATAGAATCCCGGTTCACACTATCGAAAGCCTTTTCGAAATCGATGAAAAGTAAGTGAAGCGGAGAATCGTATTCAGCGCATTGCTCGATGATGATTCGCAAGGTGTTAATGTGATCGACACAGGAGAATCCGGGTCGAAAACCCGCCTGCTCTTCATCAATTGTGCTTTCTAAGTGGACCTTTAGCCTTTCCAGGACGATTTTAGCTATTATCTTGGCAACGGCAAGAAGCACACAAATGCCTCTCCAATTATTACAGTCTGTGAGGCTACCCTTCTTTGGAAGTTTGATGATCAAACCTTCCTTCCACTCAGTGGGAAAAGTCTCTGTATTCCACGCTTTATCAACAAGTGGGTGCAGCAAATCGGCAGTTACGCTTGGCGCTGCTTGATAAAGTTCGGCAGGGATACCGTCAAGTCCGGCGGCCTTTCCTCGTTTCAGTGCAATAATTGGAGTGACTATTTCCTCTTTAGTCGGGGCAGTGGACCGTATACGCACATTTTGATGGCTAGCTAAATTATCTATATGAGGGGGAACTTCACCAGAGGTTACACGGTTCAAGACCGCGGCGAAGTGTTCTTTCCACCGCCTCATTTGATCTTCTTCCAAGATAAGTAGCTTTCCATCACTATCTTTCACCGGATGTTGGCAGGAGTTACGACCACCTGTAAACTCCTTGATGACACCGTATACGGCGTTTAAGTTGTTACTTCTAGCGGCTTCTTCTGCTGACGCTAAAAGAGAATTGGCATAAACTCTTTTATCGCGTCGCACACTACGCTGAACTTCTCGAGCTTTCTGACGGTAAAGGAGTTGCTGCTTCGATTGTCGTCTGATGCTGCAGCCAAACGAACTTTCAGCTCCTTTCTTTCAACAATCCGCTGCCATGAAGCGTCGGACATCCAGGGCTTATTCCGGCAATCCGGGTTTGGGCCAAGGATGGTATTTGCGCTATCAATGTACGCATTTTTTATGGCATCCCAGTTTTCGTTTATGTCACTATTTGGGTGACTAGTTATCTCAGCCGCTTTTTGCGCAAGATGGTCATTATATTGTTGTAAAACAGCTGGATTTTTTAGTCGAGCGGTGTTGAATTTGCGGGGCCTGGATCTTTCGTCGCTGGGGCGGCGCACGGCTGCAATACGCAATCGAACATTAGCGATCATTAGATAATGGTCTCTTCCCATCCCAATATCGGCACCCTTCTTGTTTCGCACGTCCAGGAGGCAACTCTTGAATCTTTTACTAATGGCAAAATGGTCGATCTGATTTTGTGTTCTGCGCCGATCAACAGAGGACCAACTGATTTTGTGGTGGTCCTTATGCTCAAACATAGTACCACCGATGAAGAGACTGTGAAAGTTGCAGAACTCTACAAACCTTTCACCGCTGTCATTACAATCACCAAGACCGTGTCTCCCCATCACATGTCTGAGCCCATAGTTATCAGCGCCAACTTTCGCATTCAAATCACCCATAACCATTATAATGTCACCTTTAGGTGTTCTGCTCTGAACGGCGTTTAGTTCTTCGTAGAAGGAGTCTTTTGCCAAGACATTGTCGGGTTCAGTAGGGGCATAACATTGTATTATTGAGATGTTCCTCATTTTGGTCCGGAACCTGGCGGTCAAGACCCTGCCAGAGACCGGTTCCCAGGATAAGAGACAGTTTCGCGCGGCTCTGGTTAAAAGGAGCCCCACACCTGACTCACGGCGACTACCGGTAGCTTTACCGGAGTACAACATTACAGTGCTGCCCGTTGGAGAGATGAATTCTCCGCTGTTCCACCATCTTATCTCACTAACTCCTAAGATGTTTAACCAACCAACGATTAACTACACTTGCGAGCAAAAATTCTGAATCAAACCGAAAGCACGTGTATTTGTTTGAATATTTTTAAAAGTACGTTATGTATCCCTACAAATCGTATGTCATTTGAAAGTTTGAGATCTTAGCTTTACGAATGATACCTTTTTTATCATCATTTAATGAGTGTTTTATGAATGAACGCTACCTGGAGCTAAAAAGTCGGGAAATTGGAACATATATGAATGTGTTATTACAAGGCAAACTAGCCCTACAAATGCATCCGCAAAGGGTTTTCAATGGTCAGTTGAATCTGGAAGGTCGATTGAATAAGTTTAAAGCAACAAAAGTCACAATTTTGTCATTTATGAGTACCACGCCTCAGCAGGCGGCTCAAGTTGTCGCCCTATTTTCGGAAGGGCTTACTCAGAGAACAGTCGCTCGTCAGCTAGGAATGAGTCAGTCTACTGTGTTTCGAGGGGAAGGTAGCTACAATCAGAGACCCCGACCTGGCCGCTCTAGGTGCACTTCTGATAGAGACGATCGTTTTATTGTGACAAATTTGCTACGAAATCGGCACCTCACGGGAGTTGACGTGCAGCAGAATCTGAGGGACGTTCGTGGAGTAGCTGTAAGCGAGTGGACAGTGAGAAGACGACTAAAGGAAGCGAATTTGACTCCAAGGCGGCCCGCCACAGGCCCAAAATTGACCCCACATCACCGACAAGCGCGACTCCCGTTTGTCAGGAATCACTTAAATTGGACCCTCGAGCAATGGCGGTCCGTATTGTTCACCGACGAGACCAGAGTGTGTCTACATGGCACTGACTGGACGCCTGTATACCCGACCTCCAGTCACTGCCATGTAGAACAACCCGGAAGGTTCGAGACTCTGCTGTTAAGGTCGCCACACATGATCACGCAGAACCACGACCGAACTTCCATCGAATAATATCAGAGAACGGTGGAAATAGGGGGAATGTTTTTCCGTACGTTCTTTGAAATTGATGGTTCGATGGAAGTTCGGTCGTGGTTGTGCGCGTTCATATGTGGCGACCTTAAGACTCGGACATACACCAGTTAGCGAAAATTCCATATGGTTCGAGAATCCGCCAGTGCTTGTCATCAATGGCTCGAGAATATCATAGAGCTTAGTTTAGGGAATACGTGGCTATGATCGTTCAGCAAGACCACTTCCTTGCTAATGAAAAGAAAACCAGTTAAGTTTTATTAATACGCTTTCTGAAAAAATTACCAGTGAGGATATTTACCTAAGAATAGCCGAGGCTGAGGCAGATACTTCTATTGTCTGATGCGGAATCGACAAAACAGCATCCGAAGCTAATGTCACGATAATAGGTGAAGACATTGATTTGTTAGTATTGCTGATAGCACTAGTTCCACCTCCACTTCAAACCAATATATACTTCGTTAGACCAAGAAGAGGGAAAGTGGAGACAATTGGAAGCTCAAAAACTGAAAATCGCAAAAAGTATTCTACTTATCCTTGCATTTAGTGGATGCGACATCACTTCATCCGTTTACGTGAAGGGCAAGGTTTTGATTGTTAAATTGTTTGGAAAAGTTCATGCTTCCTTCCTTCAGTTGACGAAACTAGAAACCACTGCAAAGGTAGTTTCGGTACCATGCGCGTGGTATATATGGTTAAAATACTATCCACCCGGTAGTTTCCTGGTCGCGCCTCTCCAACTATTGCACCTGACTAGTTGAGGTCTCGCTTTGGTTGGTGAAACCAGGAGCCACATTTTAAAAATCCTTTGGGGGTACTATTCTTGACAGTGTTCATGTAAGCAAACAGGGATGAAACGGAGTTGAAATTTTGCACAAATCCTTCTTCTATTGCACACTGCTTATACCTCCGAATCGCGATTTATCGTGAAGTTTTAAGTAAAAAATTTTTAGTTGCCGTTGGCATTTTATCTGTTATTATTTCAAAAACAAGTTAGCCTCGGTTTTTTTTTTGTGAAATGTCCGTTAATTTTTCACTCTTCACTGGTTGTTATGTATGTTGATAATCACAGATAAATTACTCACAATTCCACCTTTGGGTACTTTAATTTTTTTCTAGCCCGACGATTTGGAGCTTATTGAATACGTTTTTTTTAAATGCGTTGTAACGGACGGTTTGGTGGGCATCCGAAGATGCCCGTGGGGATGGAGCCTAAGGTAGCATATTGCCGTGAAGGTCGAGCCGTGCCATCTGGCGAAGAAAAAGGCCCCTCAACGAGCTAAGCAGCGGCCTATGCTTGCTGTAGCTCAGTTCGGGAGATGTGGACGGGGTTTTCGCCGCTCGTTGCCCCTGTCCTTTACGTATTAACAAAACTTCATCGGCCTTTGGAAGACAACACAAACAGGGGAAGTAAAAATGGGGAATGAAAAAAAAATAGTCGATAAGGTTAGAATGGTTGGCGGACGGATCCGACGCCCTCACGCGGTCTCACCTGGGTCCGGGTGTAATGGGATCCTCGGCCTCTGGTTTCGTACCACCAACAGATCACTACTCATCAGGTGCTGCTTCGATCTGCCGGTGGGAGCAGCACTACCAGACCATAATATGGTTCATTACAGGTGGTTCATTACAGCGTCACTCATAACCCAGTAAAGCGTGGCCTGTTTTGTGTACACTAAACATTCAAGGACCCCGAAGGACTCTTTCACTAGCGTCAATAAGATCTTGTGATACGATTGTATACGTAGTATGATGCCTACATTTTTATCCATTTTCTTTTTTAAAATAACAACACCTGCTCTCCAGATCAGTTGTTTTTAGTGTCACGCGAGCAATTGTTGTTCGGCAATGGTCTGCACTGTTAAAAAACACGGCTTTCATCTTCACAAATAGCAAGGTTAGCACCAGTAAGCCTTTGAATTTAATTCTTCCTGACGTAGGCCTCAATAGCATGGATATAGACTTAATATACGCTGGACCAAACGTTCATTGCGTTTGAGATTATCGTTTTCAGTCCATCGACCCCACCACAGACTCTCTGTTCGGTTTTTACCATATGATACATCTAGGATCTGGAGATTGCCACTGATTGATTATTCCAATTAAGTCTCGAATGTCCCCAATGTAGCAAATAAATTAATTTGTTTCCAGAAAATACTTTGTGATAAAAAGAAGCGCTTTAAAGCTATTTGTGTAAATTGTTCCATGTTAAAAACAATATTAACTCGCGGGCCGGATGAAAACCAGACGCGGCCGGATTTTGCCGACCCCTGTTCTAGACCGTAGGTCGGCGACCGAACGAACACGGCCTCCGAGCGCGTACGATTTAGTGCAAGTATACCGATGCGACGTGAAAACGGACACGCTCCGGTATACCTGTACGGTTGACCTGTGCAGGTATGCAGGTATACCGGAACGTCTATGGCCGGCCTTACATTTACATACTAAATAATGTTATGTGTTTGGAAGTAATAACTGTGAAAATAAGTTCACATCGTATTTCATATACAATTGACATTGCATAAATAACATCAATTTAACATTCAATTTCAAATATTATGTGATAAACGTGAATTTTGTACGGGAAAATTTTTCCCATACCCACTGCAATATTTGTTTTATGATTATCGCTTTGCTAGTAATAGCGTTATAGGACGCGGCAGTACCTATAAAATCTATACAAAAAGATTAGCGTCAATCAGATTGATTTGAACTATTGGAAATATGTTAGCCAGGGTATTATTATTGTCATTTTACATCTATTGTATATATTCGTATATATATGTATTAAGAACGAAAATAATCATAAAAAAAACTTGTTGTAGGCACTGATCATATTGGCAGCACTTTGCGCTGCCGGCGCCAGTTTAAAACCACCAAATCAAATTATTCTCTCAACGGAAGGACCATCACTAATCGAGGCAGTACCTAATCAAAATTTTTCTGTAGACAATATCCATGACGGACCAAGGACAAATCTTGAAAACCTCGCTGTTTCGCTTTGCAAGGATTCGAGTGACTGCGGAAAGAATTATAGTGACGAAAAAGCTGACACCAACGTAACAGTATTAAATGATTTTAAGCCGGTTGCTCCCATGAATCATTCATCAGTTCTATCAAACATCAAATCAAACGAAGACGAAAACAATATTACGGAGCAAGGATCTACAAAAGGAGTTGTCAAAATGAAACTGAATGTTAACGTACAAGAGTTACAAATGAAGAAAACGAACGACTCAATCGAAATTAAACCAAAAGATTCCCAAATTTACTCCCGTTTGGTGCATCCAATTTCAGTGGCCGAGTTATTTTCTAGAAGGTAATGTATTTTTAAATTGTTTCATCGTTTGTATACGAGTAATATTGGTTTAACATTTCAGAGGAAAGACTGCATTATAGTGATACGGCGCAAATTCGCTAATGATAATAATAGTATATGTACCTACTTTAATTCTTGTGTATATAAGCATGTTTATATTAAAATCGAATATTTAATTTAATGCAAAAGACACTTTCTTTTGTACTCCATAGCAATGTATCTCCAATGTTTCAAATGTAAGTGCACAGTATTGTGTGGGATGCAACAAAACAGTTTGTTTTCGCTATATTCCTATTTCACCGGGCAACGCATCATGGTTCGCGCCTTGACTAGTACTGATTCTTCTGCTTTGGGTAAGGTGGGGCGGCCGGTAGTTCAGTGCGTTGAGGCGTCAGTTTGATGCTCCATGCTACCGATTAGCTACGGATTCAAGTCGTGGCCATGGATGTTTGTGTTGTTTTCTCCCTGTAGTGTGAGGTGTAACAATAAGCCGTGCCGCATATAGGTCACCAGGGCCGTGCGAATGGAGGGGCGAAGGGGGCGACCGCCCCAGGCGCCATAAGCAGGGGGTGCCAAAAACGAGTTAGATATTTGGGAATTTCAATAGCACATTTCAAAAAGGACATTTGTGCAAATTGTTACAATGACCGCGGGAGTGACATTCGACACGTTGTCATAAGCCCCTTTTTGAAATTCACATGCACCTCATACCTCTTTTTCTTGTTTTGACTTATCATAATGTAACATATGGATATTATGTATAAAATAAAAGATAATGTCCCATTTTTTTAAAGCACAAATTACGCATATTGTATGAGTGTGTGTGCGAGTATACGTGCGTTTCACCGAATATATGTACATGCGTTCAACATTTTGTTAAAATACGGAAACAGGTGTGTAGGGAGGCCAAGGAGGCGTCTTATCTCCTCTTCTCTGGAACCTGGTAGTTCATCTGGAGGGGTAGGATGTAGGGTCATTGCGTATGCGGACGACATTGCCATTGCTATCTCTGGGATGTTTCCCGGAGTCCTTAGTGAGGTCATACAGAATACTCTAGATAATTCAGTCTCAGTGGGCTAGGCAAGTTGTTGTTTGGGTCATTCCGACCAAAACAGAACTTATTCTCTTCACAAGGAGGAATACCCTACCTTCAGTGATACCACCAATACTGGAAGGATCCTCCAGTGTAAAAGCCAGATTCCTGGGACTTATTTTCGATAATAAGCTATCCTGAAAGACAAATATTCATTAGCGCGTTACTAAGGCAACTGTCGCTCTGTGCTCCTGTAGAAAGACTATTGGCCTGAAATGGAACCTACGATCTAAGGTGGTCTTCTGGATATACGTATCAGGCCAGCTATCAGCTAATTTTGAGTGATGAACGATGTACTGCTTTCGACTGTTTCGTCATAGAGTCCGTGAAAAAGAATCCAGTGGTTGGCGACTGATGGCGGTGAGTCCGGTTTTTGTGCGTTTCGTGTTTAGTTTTCGTTTTTCGCGTTCAGTGTTCATATATTAGTTAAATTGCCTGCTGGCGTTGAGGGGGTTTGGCAGCCCTTGGCCATTGCTGATGAACGGGTCGCTCCGGTGCGTAGAACCGGCTGCCGTGGCAGCGTGGTGCTCTACTTAATTTGCTTCCTTTGGACATTTTGGCTGAGCAGGTGGCTGCGATCACAACCATTCGTCTTCGGGAAACTGGACAGCGGACAGAATCTACTAATGGTCATGCTGTTATTCCAGAAGAAACGGATTATACATCGCCAGTGTACCCTATTGACAAAGGCTATTCAAGCCTAATACCTTCACGGCAAGATCATGGTGTAGGAAGTACTCCAGAGTCGGAATCCAGCTTTTTTACTAATGACTCAAAACCGGAGGAGTGTTTAGGCGCTGGGGTCTATTCGGACGAATTCGATGTTTGCTTGTCGGTGCGTCCTCTAGCTTTTTACAGCGTCTTTCAGGCGGAGATCACTGCAATTGCGGAAGTTTTGGCATGATTAGCTTTGTAATATCGTGTCTTTGAGGAATATTGCTATCTATACCGATAGCCGGGGCGCCCGGTAGAGCAGTGTGTTGAGGCATCAGCCTCATGTTTGACTACCGGCGTTTCGGGTTCGAGCCCCGTCCACGACGACGTTCGTGGCCATGGATGTGCAGAAGGTGCATGCTGGCAACTGTATTCTCCGAAACCAGTTTATGCGACGACGAAACGTCAACTGGGCCACATGGAACAGTTGACGCGCTATGCCCACAAGGGGTTAGGACAATTGAGAGAGAGAGATACCGATAGCCAGGCGGCGATTAAATCCTTAGACACGGCACTGGCGACTTCAAAAACCGTGGTGAGTTGTCGCACAGCTATCAAGGAGCTCGGTGATTTTTTCAACGTTAGTCTGTGCTGGATTCTGGGCCATAGTGGCTTCAGTGGTAACTGCAAAGCCGACGAGTTGGCTCGGACGGGTACGACTAATGTGAACATGGAATGTTTTCAAACTGTCAATAAACCTATAGAAGCTTGCAAGAAACTAGTCAAGACAAGCGCTCTAAGTCGTTCCTGCGGCGGCCGGCTCTACGCACCGGAGTGACTCGTTTTTTACAACGACCAAGATCTGTCAAACCCCTTCAATGCAAGAAGGATGTGCGCCTATTTGTTACATGCTTGTATTCGTTTTTTTTTGTGTTTATTGGGAGCAACACATCTCGGCGCAACTGCTCTCAATACTACTTCTCCGCGCCGGCATTAAAACCAACCAAGGTCCATGGATCTGTTGCTTATACAACAGAGAGCTGCATCTTAATGCGACGTAAGTGAGATGCAACTGCTGCGGCGAGTAGTGTCACCTGAGGAGCTGCTCGGGACTAAACCATCACAGGCACAGGTATCCTTCATTTACTGCCAGTCAGTGCAGAAATCGAGGACCACAAGCATCGAGCTCGTCTAACACGCGTCACCTTCCTACACCAGTGAGCATCCACAGGAGCTTTAAGTCAACCCCAACGAACCCTGCGAATAGACCCAGTAGGATTCCCCAACAAAACAACCTTACGCCTGCACCACCGGTCGCCATTTTCGATAAGCTCTCACTCGTCTAACTAAATTGCAACGGGCTGCAAAATACAATCACCGAACCCGCCTTATTCATGGACGGACACCGCATTCAAGTTGGAGTCATCCAGGAGACGAAACTATATCCCAATTCGTACCTCAATGCTCATGGAGATTACGCCATCATCAGGAAAGACAGGCTGACCAACGCTGGAGGAGGGCTTGCCTTCATCATTCACCATTCCGTGGAATACCGGGAAATAGATGTCACCAACAACGACATCACTATGGAAGTGCAAGGCATCGCCATAGAATCAGGCAATGTCGATATTGAAATTTAATCAACCTCGTCCATGCCACAGAACAATTCTGTTGGAAATTGACCTGTCGAAAGCCTTCGATTTATAATGCATCTCTTCCAACGAAAACAACAAAATGGATTGCCAATTATCTTGCGGGCAGGCAGTCCTACATCGAATTCAGGAGCAAGAAATCGAAGCTGAGGAAGATCAAACAAGGTGTGCCACAAGGAGGAGTTCTGTCTCCCTCCTTGTTCAACCTTTATTTATCTGGAATTCCAACACCACCTGAAGGAATCGAAATTATCTCCTATGTCGACGACTGCTCCATTCCAGCAACAGGAAACTACATCACGGAAATGTGGAACGAATAAATGATTACCTGGAAGAACTTAACTCCTTCTTTACGGGCAAGAATTTAACCGTATCAGCGCCTAAATCCTCGCCAACCCTATTTACCACCTGGACGAAGGAAGTTAAGATGTAACTTGGGATCTCAATTGGCAATCAGCCTATGCCGACTGTGAACCATCCGAAAATTCTAGGAGTAACTCTGGACAGCATGGCCACGTCATCCCCTATCCCCCAACTGTGTGCAACAGGATGCGAGGTAGGAATAAAATCCTTAAAGCCTTGGCCGGTAGCACCTGGGGCAAGGATAAAGAAACCCTACTGATCACATACAAAGCAGTCGGAAGGTCAGTGGCGAACTATGCGGCTCCAGTGTGGTCATAGAATCTCTGTGACACACAATGAATAATATTCAGGCTTGCCAAAACGCCGCTCTCCGTACTGTGACTGGCTGTGTCCTGATGTCATCCGAGGACTGCATTAGGAAACAAGGATGATGCCTCTAAGGGACTACAACAAGCTTCTTGCGAAGCAATACCTGGTGGGTTGTTACCGGAGGGAACACCCCAACACCGACCTCATGGACAAGACACCGCCATCAAGACATGTCGGGCGTGATTTGAGGGACCTCGAAAGAGAAAGGGTTTGACAACAACGCATACAGATCAGCCATCGCAGCAATACATCACGAGGAGGTACAAGCATCAATTGCAGGACTAGGTCCAAATCGAGTTCTCTCGACACAACCACCAGCCATTTCTCCCGATGAGAGCAGCGAGAACGACACTTGCCCAACTTCGGTCGGGTTGGTGTTCGCGTCTTAGCTCCTACCTGTCTCGCATTGACCGGGATGTCACAAACACATTCCCCGCCTGCAATGGTACACTTCACGATGTGGACCACATTTTCAATTGCCCAGCTTCTCCCCCAGGTCGCTGTACGAGAACCCTGTAGAGGCAGCTATCTTTCTGTCCCTTAACACCGAGGAAGACGACGAACAATAACAGCATGTAATACACTCACACAACGAACTTTTGACCATTACTAACCAACAACAGCGGTCTAAGTCGCACTAGCATCGGATGGCTAAATGGGAGTACCTACAACATTAACAACAACAACTTCGAACCTAGCCGCTCCTCAGGGCTGTTGATGCTGGAGAGAAAGCATCTCAGGAAGGTCGTGGGGATCATTACGGGGCATTGCCCGATGGGTGAGCACGCTAAGCGTAAGCGGCTTCCATACAATGATTATTGCAGAAACTGAGACGACGACGAGGAGGAAACTATACATCATTTCCTGTGTACCTGTCCTGCGCTGGCCGGTAGAAGATAGGACACCTTGGGGTCCTTATATTTCATGAATCTGGATGACTAGAAGGACGCAAGTGCAGGCCATTTACATCGCTTCATTGACAGATCCGGATAGTTCGACGAGTGGACTCTCTTGGTTTTGATATGGCGAGGTATCATAACGGACAAAGTTGTGGGCTGTGCTTTGCACGGCAACCTCTATAACCTAACCTAATACCTGGAGCTCTGTGAGTGGTTAAAATAAAATGCACGTCTTATATAAAATAGGAAATTTATTGAAAATTGGATCGACTTGATGTTAGGTGATACAACATGATCATAATGCTTCCTTCAATGTCTCATACTAAAAAAAATCCACGAATATAATGTCACATACTAGTCAAACATTTATACAACTTTAACAACAAAAAAAGGATAATAATCATATCTCACTTGACTTCTGAACATCCGGCAATTTTTACTATTGTATTTTCCGCTAAATTTGTATTTCTGTGTGAGTTTCACTTTTTCGATTTTTTTTCTTTGATTTGCTTAAGTCAATAACGTTTTTGTTTTTTATTTTTACAACTCCAATGTCATCTCCATTTTGTATATAAAAATAAATACAATTCACATTTTGCTTTTGTTTGTTTTGTTTTCTTATTCTCATTGTTTTTTTGTCTTAAATTCTTCTCTCAAGTACACTAGTTTGTATTTTTTATAATGCTTTAATCTTTTTTCTATTTTTTTTCTAAATCTTCGAAAATCTCTATGCTTAAATATGGTTTTGTTTGTCTCTTGATTCATTAAATTGTTTTCTAGTTTAGATAAAATTTTCTGTTCAACATAGGATATTTAAACAATTTTTCAATTTCAATATTAAATTCTACACTTTTACACATTCGAAATTTAATAAAATTTTCTTTTTGCCTCCTCAAATCATCTACATTACATTGAATCACTTAAACCGAAATATGAAAAAAAATGTAAATTTTTTATTTGTTGTTTTTGTTTTCTGATCTTGATAAGGAAAGAAATACACAACGATTATGCGCTTGAGAAACTTACACTGCCCCGAAAAATTGTCTCTTGGTACGCATCCTCGCAACTGGCGACATGATAATAAAATTACGACAATATTGCATACAGTTGTAACATCTCGAGCCGAACAGGATGTTCTTAACAATAAATTTATCTCTCACACTTAATCCAATAATCTATGTAAAATGTGTGCGTGCACCATATTCTAGCGCTCTTAAAATCTATTGCATTCTTATTCGATCTCTTATTGCCGCTCTAAAACATTTAAACATTTCCAGCTGTTTAATAAAATTAAAATTTAACTAAATCTTTAATCATTCTTGAATCGGAGGTGCCGTTTTGGTGGTGATTTAGTTGCCTCATAGTTGCTTTCATTATTACACGATCGGATTTGATTTTATATGTTTTTCGTGGTTTTTGTATTTATTTTTTACTTTTTTTCTTAAATTGTTTGTTTCACTTGTTTATTTTCTTTATAAATTAAAACACGAGCCTTAAATACTCACCCGGATAAAAGAATTACTACACTTATGTACGCGTATCTAACTTAAAAACATTCTCATATTATTCTTAAATGTGATATTTTTTTTGTGTTTTACAGTTGTTGTTTTTTTTTTACTTATCAGAAATAAATTTCTTTGCTGCCCTTTTGTGTGTGTGTTTTTTTTTCTTCAAAAGAGAAAATTAAGAACTATTTTATTTTATTACAACTTTTTTTTCCCACAGAACTGATGGAAAATACTACTATTATTATGAGGCCGCATGCGCAACAAGTTCGGAAAAAGCGTTTTCGAGACAATTTTTCAGTTCAGCGTAAGTGACTATTAGGACCGATTGTTCGTCTCGTGACATTAACTGGACCTGAAATAAAAGTTTATAAGAGAAATGAAATTGTTTTCAATACGAAAATATAAAAATAAAATGTATAATTTTACATGCTGTAACATTTTGTCATTTTTTTTAAATGTTTTATTCTTGTTTGTCAAAGTTGTCAAATTTTGAAAAAAAAAAAAATGTTTTATTTGATAGTAGTCCGGATGGCGCAACGGTTAGCACGTTCGCCTTCTACGCACTGGGCGCCGGTTCGATTCATACTGAATGCGGTAGTTTTCGAAAAAAAAAATGGCATTTACGTGTCGGACTATGAGCCCACTCAGCTGTTAAATGAGTACCCATTTATGGGGTAAATAAACTCGGTTGAGCGTGTTGCTGATCACACACCTCTTCACAAGACCGTCACGATCTAGAAAATGAGATGATGCTAACTCATCTCGAGGCCATGGTTCAAATTGGACTGTTGCGCCAGTTATTTATTTATTTGATAACTTTGACAAATAAAAATGATGACTACTCCTTAAAACAGATAATTCGCTTCCCCGCTAGATAAATGCATTAACAACAATCGTCTGCTAGCGGCCAGTATATGCAGTCTCCTGCATTTTTCGCAGCAACCACTACAACAAATTCTAACTACTATCATGAGAGTATGAGCAAAGATTAGACATTACAAAGGTACCGCGCTTCATACAAATTAACACAGTGCCTACTAGAGATGGGCAAAAAATAGCGCAAACAGTTGCAAAAAAAAAAACGTTTTCAAATGAAAACTGAAAACAACGGTTTTCGAAAAATGAACAAAAAAAAAAAAAACATTTATTTTTTTCACATATTCAACTTCACTTAAATTATCCTGCAAATTATGCAGTGCAAGATACTATGCAGCACTAACTCAACAGCTTTATATTCATTTTCACTTATACAATATCCTAGCATCCATCTACGCATATGCAACCATTTATTGTAGCCAAACGCATCGTTTTATACCACCGACAAAACTAAACCATCGCCAATCGCTACCAAATTTGTCCAAACAGTTAGTTTTTTACAACGAAAAATCGACAACCGAATCAATCTATAAGTTTATTCCCCGAACAGTTTTATAACAACGAAAAACGAGAGTTTCCCCGCAACAGAATTAGTAGAATTAGAACAATCAATGAGTGCTCAAAAGAGGAGTGTATAGTGCATGGGATAGGCGAAAACGATTTTATAGGAAATTTAGTAAGCTTTCATTTTTGCATAGAACATATTTTTCTAGAGTCCACCGTTTCCGAGATATAATCGAAAAACCAAAAAATGGGACCTTCCCCCTCCCCTCCCACCGTTAGCCCACCTCCCAGGGGCAGAGACTTTTAGTATGTTTACCTACTAACTACTCCTAACGAAGTCCTGAGGTCAAAAATTATCGCCTATCCCATGCACTCTACAAAGTGTTCTTTGACTGGTCTAAATAGAAACAAACATCCGGCCAAGGCCCGACGTCGGGCTGTCGCGCCACGATGATGGTGAAATAGAAACAATCGTTCTCGTTGTAAAAACCAGTTTTTTCACAATGAGAATCGCAGCCGTTCTTTCACGGCAAAGCGTTTTTCTCTAAGCAACAGAAAACTGTTTTATAACAACGAGAAACGAGATAGTTTCCCCGCAAGTTCTCGTTGCAAAAACCAAAACAGTTTTTTCACAATAAGAGTCGCAGCCGTTATTTCACGACAAAGCGTTTTTCTCTAAGAAACAGAAAACTGTTGTTGGTATCGTTCCATCTAAAGTTGACCTTGAGATGATGATACATAAGACGATTACATACTTTTGTTTTAGAATGTTGTGTTTGGTTTATGTATTTGGGTAAACTTGGGTGTGCGGTGCGATGTAAGTAAATGATATTTGATTTGCTTGCAGATGCAGTCAGCATCAGGCTTCATTTACATGGCCGCATGGACCGGATGAACCGGACGAGTCGCGTGAGCAAACCACATTGGCGACCAACAACAAAGTAGATGGTTGTGGCGCAACAGCATGCGGTTCATCCGGTTCCCATAGTGCGTACACAAAGGGGTAATACCAACTAACAAGCATGTTTCTCATACAATGAAACGTTATAGGCAGTTGTCATAACTGAAGTGTTACTGTCTCTATCTCTCTCAAGGCGATTTCCCTTTGAATTATTGGCACTGTGCGGTTTATTTGTATGCGTTAATTTGTTGTAGATTAGACATTGAAAAGATACTGCATCTTTGTAATGTCAAATCTTTACTTTACTTACGTCAACTACTTAGAATTCGACGAAGACCAAGATGAGTTGACGAAAACTTGCAGCTTTCTGGTAACTCTTAGCTTAGGCGGCTTTCACACGACGCCATTCGATACGATATTTTCTCGGCTGAGCTTTTCTCGAAATCGAAACAGCATTTCACACGGCCACATTCAATTTTCCACATAAATTGTTTTATCGAATAGTCTCCGTTGTAAAAATATGGCGCGTGCGCCTAAAATGTTTTCGGGGTTTTGAGAATACCACACAACAGAGTCGCGCGCATCACGTGTGCTTAAAATGCATACGAGCTTTACCGAGTCGCAGTGGCAAGTGTCGTATGTACACGAGAAACCATATTTCTCGATTGCATGATTTTCTCGTATTAGCTCCGTGGGAACATCTTCATACAATGTATACTGCCACTGTTTGATTCTATTGTATAAAAGCTCCCGTCAAATATCGTGTATCGTGCACGTCGTGTGAAAGCAGCCCTACGGAAACTTTCCATGTACTGCTCCTATACAAAAGCACTGACAGTACCAGGGAGCGAAACAGGCCCAGCTTGGTCTTGATGCTGAGATAACTGCTCTGCCAGATTTTGGACAGCATGCCGTATACGCGTTTAGTCTGGTTGATACGAGTACGACGAGCGATGTCCTGCTCCGTACCACCACTTTCGGCAACAATGCTACCCAGGTAGACAAAGTTGTCCACCTTCTCCACAGGCTGCCCATTAATATTGATGGCAATAGGTGTCAGATTTCTTTTTCGCAACGGCGGGCTAAGGAACTTGGTCTTGTTGGTATTAATCTTTAGCCCAACCTTGCTTGCCTCCCTCTCGAGATCTAACGCCATTGCGGACAGATCCATGATTTTGTGGGAGAGTAGGCATATGTCGTCAGCGTAGAAAAGATGTTGTAGATAAGATGTCAAAGTCCATTGAATTCATCTGTCGAGTCCGGATAGGGCTGCATGCAACACATCGCCGATCACAATGAGGAATAGGATCGGTGAGAGGATGCACCCCTGCCGAACTCCACTACGAATCTCAAGGTCCCCCGACACCTTACCTTTATGCAGAACGCGACATTTCGCGCCGTCCTAGGTTGCCTTAATAATAGCCTCTTCTGCGCAAGGCCGCCCATATAGATTCCAGGTTCACACTATCGAAAGCCTTTTCAAAATCGATGAAAAGCAAGTGAAGCGGAGAATCGTATTCGGCGCATTGCTCGATGATGATTCGCAAGCTGTTAATGTGATCGACACAGGAGAATCCGGATCGAAAACCAGCCTGCTCTTCATCAATTGTGCTTTCTAAGTGGGCCTTCAGTCTTTCCACGACGATTTTAGCTATTATCTTGGCAACGGCAGGAAGCACACAAATGCCTCTCCGTATTGAAATGATAGACTTTTTATCATGAGCTCCCGTACTATAACTGGCATCTTCCACTAACAATCTTAGAGTTAATGCATGTGGAACTGAAAAGATAAAGTGAAGGGATACGGGGCTGAATCAGCCAACCAACAAAAGATATAGACACAAAAGCTGAAAATACGGCAACAATTTGATGATTTCATGATCATGAGCCTTGAAACATCGGCTCAAATAATCTCCTAGAGATTTGCAAGCAATCGTCAAGGAACTTCTCTTCGCTCCCTTATAATAAACTAGGACGTATGGTCGACTGATACGACTATCGAAGTATTTAGAAACCGAGAAAATGATTAAAAACAATAGAGCTGTTTTCAGAAAAATTTCCCTTGGCTTCGGAAAACTTTCCAGATTACCCTTATACTCAACACAATACTCTAAAAAAAATCCATCCACTGCTCTACATACGCACTTGTCGATTAAAATTTGAAAGTCCAATTCATTTGGTAAAATAAAATGCATACTTAAAAATTTACTCACATCATGCAACCCATATCTCTATTTCTCTACTTTCATTTTTTCATCCTACAATTAACTGTACCTTTTCCATTACTCCAGCATCTAATTTATTGAGACATTTCACTACATGTGCTTGATCGAGGTACGGTCTTCCATCTTCCGTCACCGAATGGAATAGATAATCGCGGAATAGTTTTAACATGTAACGATCTCCGGTTTCAGACCATGTTGCGTCTAAATTGAAGCTGAAAGGAAGAAAATAAGAAAAAACTGTATTTAATATTCGTACGTTTGTGTATTTGTTAGAATTCGAATTACACTGGATATCGTTTATAACGACATCGGTTATAACGACGTATCGGCTATAACGACGCAAATTCTTGGTCCCGAGACCCACGAATCTCTTGCAATGTAATTTTTAATGGATATAACAACCATCGCTATAACGACTGATCGGTTATAACGACGCAATTTCTGTGACCCAACATGTTAAGAGATCGGATATAACGTCGGTCGCTTCTCAGAACCCAGAAAACTTTTGTATATACAACACTTCCCCGCGCCCGCTATAACAGTTTATTTTGTATTTTTCTTTAGTACTGCCTGCGAATCGATCGACCGAAGTGTTTCTGTGTTGTTGTGTTGTTTATAAATAAATGTGCGCGTTGAAAATGTCGAAGAGAAAGAACTTTTCCCTGGAAGAAAAATTCCACATATGCTGCCGACTGGAGAATGGAGAGTCGAATCGTAATCTAGCTACAGAACTAAATGTCAGTCATTCAACAATTTCAACAATTTGGAAGAATCGAGGTTCAATTCGACAGCTTGTTGAGCGCGGCGAATCATTCAAGTTTAAGAAACAACGATGTTCAACTCATAGCGAAATTGACCAGGCATTACTAAAATGGTTTAGAAGCCAGAGAAGCCGCAATATTCCTCTGTCAGGACCTATTTTGCTGGAAAAGGCTAACGCCATTTTAAAGTCAACTGGTGGGTCTCTTCACGATCTGTCTTCAAGTGAAGAGATGAGTACAATTTCGCGGGGATGGATCCAACGCTTCTGCTCTCGGCATAATATTGTTTTCAAAAAGCTTACTGGTGAAGCTGCCAGCGTCCCCCTTGAGCTAACAAGTGAATGGCTTTCAACGGTTTGGCCGACAATTCGTGAGAATTATGATGATGCTGACATATTCAACGCGGATGAAACCGGACTTTTTTATAAATTGATGCCTGATCGAACACTGAATTTCAAAGGAGAAAAATGTTCAAATGGGAAAATGTCTAAAGACAGAATAACGGTTTTGGTGGCAGCTAATATGACCGGAACCGAAAAGCGGAAACTTTTCGTGATTGGAAAATATAAAAACCCACGCTGCTTTAAGAACATCCAAAAGTTGCCGGTTGAGTATGAAAACAACAGTAAGGCATGGATGACAACCGAGCTCTTCAACAAATTTTTATTAAGCTGGGACCAAGAACTTAGTAAAAAAAAGCGAAAAATCTTGTTACTGATAGACAACTGCCCTGCACATATAAATCTGGAAAATTTTAGATTTATCAAAGTCGCATTTTTGCCAGCGAACACAACTTCCGTCCTGCAGCCTATGGACCAGGGAGTGATTCAAAATATAAAATACAACTACCGGAAACAGCTCGTAATGAAATTCCTTCAAAATATCGAGCTGAAACAGGAAACAAAAATCACTGTTTTAGATGCGATCTTGATGGTGGAAAAGGCATGGAGTGATGTTTCGACAACAACAATTTCAAACTGTTTCCGACATTCAGGACTCGGCCAAAATAACATCATTGAAGAGGATACCGAACCAAGCTTTGCGCGTTGGGCTCAATCTCTGCAATTTCCAGCCCCTATTTCTGAAGACACATTGAAAGACTCTGCCGAAATCGATCGGGACTTGATAACCGAAGGCGACATCACCAATCAGGATCTACGCAATCAAGTGACAAATACGGAAATAGACAACAACGAAGAGGACGATGATGACATCGCAGAAGAAATACCTCCGTTACCGCGGGTATTAGAATTTGCGCAAACTTTAAGAAAATTTTTGATTTGTAATCAACACATCTGCACACAAAATATGATGAAAGGAATTGAAGAAATTGAAAAAACAATTGGTCAAGAATTTTATATTAAAAAAATGTAAAAAACAAACAACAATTAAAGATTATTTTCCTTCGCAATAGAAATAAATAATTTTTATACAAATTCTTTGTTTTGTTAAAAAATCATGCTGTACTATATAAGAAATTGCGCAGACATTGTGAAATCTTTTTTAATTTGACATGTGCACGACTAAAGGAATCGAAGAAATTGAAAAAAAATTGGTCAGGAATTCTATAATAAAAGTTATGAAAAACGAAACAAACAACAATTAAAGGAAATAGAAATGCGAAATTTTTATTATTTTGAAAATAATTCCTTGTTTTGTAAATACTTCAGAGTACATCGATACAAATATGAATTGTTTAAGTTTTTTTTTTATTTAATAAAACATTTTTTTCTTACAATTTTGCTTTCATTATTTCGATTTGTGTCGGCTTTTTACAATATTTTTTTTTCTCATTGCCTACTTTCTCCTATCAGCTGGTGCTCCCTCGGTTGCGGTTTGATTGAAAATCATAGCAAATTATTTGACAGCCGGGGGAACATTTTTGTGGTGTGTAATGTCTCAGTAAACGTTGTAAATGGGTACCAAAAATCTTGGCTTATTTCTGTTTTTATATAATCTTCATATTCTCAGTATACAATGACCTGTCGTTATCACAATATGAGGTGGATATAACGACGACGGACGTTATAAACGATATGACTGGATATAACGACGACGGACGTTATAAACGATATGACTGGATATAACGACGATCGGTTATAACGACGCAAAATGCTCGGTCCCTTCGAGGTCGTTATAAACGATATCCAGTGTAGATTGTATCGTAATTGACCTTGCACATTTGCACAAAGGAAGTGACAAATGTTTGTGTGGAACGGTACGAGAACGAACTTTTTAAATCGCTGCGTAAATCACTTGACCGAGATAATTATTCTCCAATTATCTTGGTCAAGTGATCGCGTCCTCCAATTTTGGAAGCCCAGCCTTGCTCCGACACATGCGTTCTTTCAACATCTGTTTAGGCATGCAGTTATGATTCGTTATACATGCCCTGCCCATTGAAGTCGTTGTAGTTTAACGATTCTCGAAATCTCTAGCTCATGGTTGTATCGGATGCGCCATCCATTTCGGTCGCAAACTGCTCCGAAAATGTGTTTAGCACGTTTTCGGGGGCTTGAGTTAGGGTGCAGGTTTCGCAGCCATAGCATAGCACAGGTCGTATGATGGTTTGTATTATATATGTAGAGACAAAGTCGGTCGCCATACCAATTATCAGTGCAACGACATCCTCCGAACTCTAGATTAGTATCGTAGAGTAGTGACCGAACGACCAACGGAGCCTCCGTAGGTACGGCAATGTATACATATACAAATGATCAGCATGATCTGCTCATTCGATTTAGCCATGTCTGTCTGTCAACTACTACTACTCCATTGCCCTAACCCCTTGTGGGGCATAGCGCGTCAACTGCTCCATGTGGCCCAGTTGACGTTTCGTTGGCATAAACTGGTTTCGGAGATGCAGTTGCCAGCATGCACCTCCTGTACATCCATGGCCACGAACGTCGTCGTGGACGGGATTCGAACCCGAAACGCCGGTAGTCAAACATGAGACTGATGCCTCAACACACTGTGCTACCGGTCGTAATGATAGAATGAAGCTAGGACTTCAAATTTCGGTCAAATGTTTGTAGTAGGATCTAGTTTGTCGATGTTGAAAATGGGTAAGATCCGACCCAAGCAACCCCTACCTCCCCTACAAATTAAACTTCAAATGAGCGATAACTTTCGACTGACAGAAGCTAGCGACCTGAAATTTTGGTCAAATGTTTATAGTTGAGTCTAGTTAGTTGCTATTGAAAATCCGCAAGAACAAACATCAACAACAGAAGTGTACAACGGGTCCTGTCGTCGTTGGCGGAGCAACATCCTTACATTGCTAATAGCACGAACGTCTGTCTCTATGTATTACTATGCTGCATAGACGCGATGCTCTCTCTAAACCAGGCCGTCCACTACAAACATATTGGAGCGACACAATTGTCAACAAGCTTTCGCGAAATAAACGGCCACGAGCGACAGGAATCGTCCATTCCCGGTGTCTTTGTGCCTCAGTTTGCTTAACTATATCTCTTCCATTACACACAAAATTGATCGGCACAAAGTTTCTTTCGCATGCATTCCTCGAAGCAACGCGCGGCTACGAGCAGCAAATCCAAAATTGTTTGGATCTGGCGCTTGAGTCACGTGGCGCACTTAGACGCTGGTAGCCGCTTTGCTCGCATATGCTTGTGGTGGACGCATCTTCATGAAAATCCTCAACTTTGGATCTGGCGCGCATTGCCGCTTGTTGACGCTCGTTGCCGCTCAAATGAATGAAGGGCCGATCGATGACCTGTCACCGGCTTATTAGAACTGGCGACGATGGTTTTTTTTTTGTTGGGACGCGGACGGCCGTTGAAGGCGGGGGGTGCTTGGTGATTGTGGGTGACGGTTGTTGAGCCGGAAAAATAAAGGAACAAAAAAAAAAAAGATTAGAATGTGTTAACACACATATTTGGAACTAAGGTGCCAAGACGATTAATATCAAAAGGCGGTGAAGTGAAAACTAGATTTGAAGTTGGTTGAGAACATTTTTGAGTGTTTCCTATTAAAAATATTTTAAATACGAATTTTATTTTATTTAACTAAAAGCTACGAATCGACAGATGCAGGCTAGGCCCATCGGAGAAGATTCCAGCCCCCACCCCCTTATCGGTATGAAACCATCAGTATCGATGCACAGAAGAAGATTGAGCATAATCTCTAGAGCTGCGGACGGCGTCGAACAGAGGGCCCCACTAATAGCCACACAAGCCGCTCTTTGTAACTTCGTCAATAAAGTAAGATTGGACCCTATACGTAGGGTATTCCACCAAACAATCACCCCATGCAGCAGTATCGGGCGTAAGACCGATATATACAACCAATGGAGTACTTTCGGTTGCGGACCCCATTTTTTTTCTATAGCCTTCCTGCAACAGTACAGCGCTACGGATGCCTTATTGACACGCTCCTCAATGTTCAGCTTCCAAATCGTTTTAAGTAAGTTTTCGATTAATATTCTTATCGCATCGTTTAATTAAAAAAATAATATTAGCTATACTTACTCAGGCCGTTCATTGATACATCCTAATTTAACCAGTAACCTATAGAGACGACCATTTTCCATCTCTTTGGCCAATTCATCTTCTTGCATATCACATTGACTTTGTAAGGCGTCCAATTGCGTATAGAAGCGAGCACCAATCATTGGCATTAGATCAGTAACAGAACGCCTTGTCGAGGAAGTAAGAAGATAACTGCAAAAAAGAAAAGAAAATTCAATTGATTAGCATTGAATGTAGGGTGAGAACATTTATTTATCATTATACTTTTCATATTATCAACTTACATTATAAGATTTCGTAAATCGGACGAATATTGTCTAGATACAAGTTCAATGCTTGATTGAACATTATCTCTATGTACAGAATGAAGACATCGGCAGGCCAAAGCTAATACTAACTTACCAAGTGATGTTAAATCCTCCTAAATGGGGAAATTTTATTTGTTTTAATTTTGGTCTCTACTGCCTATTACTGACTGACGTTTTAAAAAACTTGGCGAAATTATAGTTTTTTTTGCGCAAAAGCATTTTTATGTTAGATGTATCGTTCTGATAAAAAGCCTTAATGGGAAAGTCTTTATTTTAAAATAATAGCTCATTAAAAAAAACCATTTTCCAAATTGAATAAATCGTTCACCCGAAATGTTTATCAATAAAAGTCTTTTGTTAACTTAAAATAAAGTGTGCGGTCTAGAAAAAAAACATTCAATGCGTTCAATACATATGTATGCTATTACTCGTCTCGTAACTGCACTATCTGAAATTTTTATGTTAACGAAACGTCCACAAGGCATTGCTAGAGATGTTGACAGGCCTATGCTCAATTGGAGTGTTGTCAAGTTAGCCCCTCCAATTCAACAAAAATTGAATTCAACTATTCGTATCGTTTGTTGGTGATTGTTGGTCATATAAAAACATTTGTTGGTCGCTAATTAGTAACTTAAAGGCAAATTAAATATTTTTAGGTTAAGTTAGCCCCTCCTCACAAGAAAATCCCCAAAAAATGACGTTACGAACCTAAACTTGCAAAATTCTGAATTGAAATCGTTTGTTGGTCTGTTAAGAACAAATGTTCTTGTGAGGAGGGGCTAACTTAACCTAAAAATATTTAATTTGCCTTTAATTTACTAATTAGCGACCAACAAATGTTTTTATATGACCAACAATCACCAACAAACGATACAAATAGTTAAATTAAATTTTTGTTGAATCGGAGGGGCTAACTTGACATCACTCTCAATTGGAGGGATTAAGGCAATTGATAATGCATGTCATAAATATAGCAAAAATATATAACCCTTCTTCGGGACATAGACTGTTAATGTACCGAAAAAAAGGCGTTAACAATTTTCAAAATATATGAATATAAGCACTAACGAAATCAAGTTATTCTAGTTTCATCGCTTTGTTCAGTAGAAGCGCTTGCTTTGTTCAGCAAAGACGTAACTCTGTCAGTTTGACAAATATTCGGCTGGTATCACTTCAACAAATTGTGCGAACTTTTTTGTGTTAAAACAAATAATTAATGCCCGGTTCACATTATTCCAGTAACCAATCCAGTCCAGTAATCCAGTCCAGCGCTGGATTGCTACTGGAATAATGTGAACCGGCACTGGACAGCAATCCAATCCAGTAATCCAGTCCAGCAATCCAGTCCAGTGACTGGATTGTCGGTCTACTTTTTGATTCCAGCTCGCCCAGATATCATTGTCACTATAGTTACCGAATCAACAACACACTCGTCGGACTACTGGACTGGAATCATGTAGACGATATGATCCAGTCCAGCACTGGACTGGATTGCTGGACTGGATTACTGGACTGGAATAATGTGAACCGGGCATAAGTGAGAAATCTGCACCCATATACGACTTACTACTGTTCAGTCGTTTGCTTTACCAGAATTTTCGAAACATTATGGATTTGGCCTTAATGGGAGAATTCTCTCTATTGCATTTAGAGGGAACCCTTCATTGCGGCATTTCCGCGTTAGGTAGTCTATTTCCGCTTTAGTCGGCTAGAACCTAGCACCCACACAGGGAAATGCGTACGTCCTAAGCGGAAATTTCTTGAGTTTTGTGAAAATTCTTTCTAATGAAATAGAACGAATTCCCCAATTAATGCCAAATATATAATGTTCCCAATTTCCTTACCTTATTAATTGCCGAATATTTACGAAACTGACGAGAGTCGCGTCTTTGTTGAACGAACCAAGGACGCAATCCATTGACAGAAAACACGCAAACTCGATGCAATATACGGCGAGCCTTAAGGCTTTTATTTTATCAAAAGGAATTTCTATTTTATTTCATATGTATTATCAATGCGCACACTGACGTATCGTGATTATTCATGAGCCTCTTTTTTTGTCTTATAGCATATTCATAGCGAAAAGAAAAACATTAAACATTTATAAGTTATACGATCTGTTTCCAAACACTATTGAGAACGCTATTCCTTTCAAATCCGAACTATAGCCAAAATAACTCACAACGAAACATCCAACATTTAATAAAGAAATTGCCCAATTTTCGGCTATTCAATTTCACTTACCTGTTGGTAATGATTAACAACAGCTGTATTTGGATCGTATGATACGATATCGGATATACCCGGAAAACTAAACCGGACTCGTTTTCCAGTCACAATAATTTTCGTTGGGTCCAATGCTCTAATCAATATTACCGTCACGATCGACGAGGTGGTCATAAATTGAAGAAAAGACGAAAAGAAAGAAGAAAAGAATGCCATCAACAATTATACAATATTTATTTATGTTTAAAAAATTATCCACACACAAAACTGTTGCATGAAATGCATTTTAGAGTAGACAACAGTTTACGACTACGGGTATAACAAGCATGCATTTTATGCTATATGTGCAAGTGTCGTTACCTGCAAGCTAAACCTGCTTGATGTATTGCACGTAGTCCGGATGTCAATTGCATAATAATTGACCAGATTGTTGTTTCGGGAAGAAGTGGGCCATTTGCCGTTCTCTGTAAATTACTTTTATGGCTGCGAAATAGTGGAAGAAAAACAAATATGAAGATCAGGTACATATTACGAAAAGGCAGTTTACCTGAATGGACGTGCTTCACCGGGGAATGGATCTGTATAGCCATTGGTATCTTGTGATGGTGTAAAGTATTTTGCCAATAGCGTTTGTGAGCCGGGATGATAATCGTAAACTAAAACTAATGCTGAAATTATATGAAAATAATAAAAGATTAGCGCATATTTAGTTACTATAAACACTAGCCGAAGTACCCGGCGAAGGGATCATAGTTAAATGCCGCAATCGCCAATTCGTAAGGCTCCTCCGTGCCTCTAATCGTGGTAACCGGAACTTCTATTTGTTTTAACATGGTTTCTCTCCTCCTAGACGTCACATTTTCTCTAGTCTGCTCGTCGTTTTCTCACAAGCCCCAGACGCTGTACGTAAGACCACTCTCATTTCCTCCAGTCTGCTTCCCATTTTTCCTTCTAGCTCTGCAGAAGGCTCAGATTCTCGCTAAAGTTTTCATAAATATAGATACTTTATATACGTTGAACATTTAAAAGCATTATGTACATAATATTAGACTCTAATAGATATTTCATTTGATGAATTTCTCACTGATTATCGTTCCTAATTGGTTGTGATGTTAATTTCTCAACTTCCAGCTATTGAAACAAATTGTTGTTTTTCCTACACGACGTTTTACCTTTATTCGTATGGAAGTTGAGAAATTAACATCACAATCTAATAAATATATCGGAAAATTTGCCAAAATGTGAACCCTTCCGCATTCCAGCATACTCGTATAGGAAAACACAGATATGCGAAAGGATACCCTTCCAATATTCCTCAATAACCAGCATTTTGCAAACAGATGCATAATTAGATAAGAAAAGTGTACCGATATACGTCTTACTACTCAGTCCTAATTATCTTATCTTAAAGCACAACAATTAGTCCATTTAATTGATACGATAGTGTCCGAGTATTTGTCAAATTGACAGTCGCATCTTTGCTTGCAAGACAAAGATTCAACCCGTTTGGCAGAAAACACGAGGACGCGATCCAATATACGGATGCATTAAGAAACATAATAAACTTGATTGATTAGGATTATAGTAAAGAAAAGATTTCAAATATGATTTAGTATGTGGAACTTAAATGAATGTGTTTGGTTTGAATTGCAACTTAAAACTATCGAAAAATTGGCCGGAGCTATTATTCTAACAAGGTCAGCCTAACGAACATGATAAGCAACTGAGTTTGGTTTTGAAACAAACCTACAGCCAAAGATTTACCCCGCAGTCAATACTCAATCGAATGGTTTTAGGTTTCGAAGCATGTGACATTAAATTTGATTCCCTTTTTCAGAATACTGAATCGTAACATGGAGATACTGGAAATTTACCGTACTAGCTGTAGTTGAAATCTAGATCTTAAACAGGGTCCACGGAATGAAGTTATGTTGTTAGCTAGTCACGGTTATCCTTACATTAGTAGAGGTACTAGGTTTTCTCGCATTCAGCGCTAGAGCACACTCCAAGGAGCCCAGCCCATCCCATAATCAAGGGAGGTATGCATGTTCATCCCAACAGTGCTTAATGCTTAAACTGCACTCTTGTTTTGGGGACACAAGTACTCTGAGTTCTATAGGTATATTCTAAGAAGAAGTCGTTTAAAGCCCCGTGTCTAGGCATGGACATAACAACCAGCAGAACATTTTTGTTTATCCTATAAAGCATCCAGCTGGTGATGGGCACAACGACTCTTTTTACCGTGCCAGCACATAAGCTTTGGATCTTTCCACCCAGTCGTTCAATAAGAATCGTCCCAATATTCGAGAGAGTATTCAAAATTTACGGATTACCGCACCTTTGCAATGGGTAACAATTTAAAACAAATTGGTGAATATCTGCATTGAAATTGAATCATAACTTTAACTGTCAATTCAAATTCATGTTTGTTTCTTTTATGCAATTTGGATTTATTGGATGCGAAGCGCTTACCAGAAATAAGTTTCTTCAAGTTTGGGAACAGATGGAAGTCTGAGGATGCCAAATCAGGAGAATAGAAGGGGACGGTCGAGCAAATCGTACCCCAAATCCCACAGTTTTCCCATCGCAAACACACACTTGTATACTGCTACACTGCTGTTTGGTTTCTGTCGTGTAGTGGTGGACCCAAGTCTCATTCATGGTGACAAATCGGCGCACTAAATCCATCGGATCCCGATTGAATCGGTGCAAAGATTGTTGCGAAAATCGTTTGTGCATTTGCTTTTGATCGGCATTCAACAAATGCGGCACCCATCTTGCGCACAGCTATTGCATCTCTAATTCTTGGTTCAAGATGTTTCGCACTCTTTCTTTCGATATACCCACAGCCTCTGCAATATCACTCAATTTCATTCGCCTATTGTCCAACACGATATCATGCACATTTTCGATGGTTTCCGGTGTGGTTGCGGTTTTTGGTCGTCCTTCACGTGGATCGTCTTCGAGGGACGTGCGACCATGTTTAAATTCAGCGGCTCAATTTTTTAACGCTTGACATCGAGGAGCAGAGTGCCCGTAAACTTTTGTTAACCTCGGATGAATTTCCTTAGGGGTTAATCCATCCAAAATTAAGAATTTTTGAAGTTTCTCCATTTTAACGAAAAACACGTAAGACGTCTACTGCAAAAATTCGTGTAAACAAACTAATTGAGAGAACAAGTTGAAACTCATACGAACTAATGACACGTGCACCCAGGCAGGAAACATAAATTTTTGCTGATTGTAACGGTATTTCTGTGTCAGGCCGAGAACTTTTCACCTTACCCTCGTATGTGTCAAGGAAATATTTAGAAATTGTATATTTTGAGTTGTAACACATAATTTATCCATTCTTCCGAAGATGCTCGAAAGAGCGAAACGGTGGTCAAGACAAAGTAAAAAGATGCATTTGTGTATAATTTGAATATTACGTTGTGCTGGATAGCTGGCCGCAGTGGCTTTGCCGGAAATTGTAGAGCTGACGAGCTAGCTTGTAGAGTGCAGCCGACGGGGCTCGGCAGGAAAGCGGCAACACTGCTAAGTCCTAATCCACCTGGAAATCCGAATTAAAGTTGGCTGCTGTCAGGAAAGTGAACTCAACATGTATGAATGGCGTGTAACATGTCCGAAAGCCAAGCTAATTTAGCTTGGGCTGAATTTCAGCTAAAACAACAAATCAGCGTGTTGGAGTTGTTACTGGTCATTGCGTCATCTGTGAGCACGCCAGAAGGTTTGGACTTCCATACAACGACTTCTGTGGGAGCTTCGGAGATGTGGAGGAAGAGGAGAGCGCCTTCCACCTGATCTGTAGCTGTCCGGCACTGGCAAATTGAAGGAGGTCAATCATTGGTTTTACGACCATCTGCGAGGGCTAAGAGATGTGGATGTCGGTCAACTTCTCCGATTTGCGGTTAGCTCCGTATGGTTCGATATAAAGACTGGATACAACTTGGGTAGCGCAATGGACCTATCCCTGGTCTAAGTGTGCTGTGGTAACACACCAGCCCCTCGACCTAACTTAACTATTCCACCAAGTAAATGAGGGATTCCTCAACTGAGTAAGCTTCAAGTGGGCACTTCCAAGTTGAGGCTTTAGTAATTAGGTGGTCAGGTCAGGCTTATATCTCAGCTAGTCTCATAAATTTACAATAGATCACACGGCCGTAAAGGCATTGTAGACCGTGCTGCGATGGATGGAACCACTTCTCCCATAGAGGGAGGGACGTCCAAATATCTCGTGGGGCAAATAATTTGAAGATGGGTGTGCGTCTATAAAAAAACATGGACAATCGAACGCGATGGTGCGTAGTAGTTGACACGTTAGTCGCCATGACCACAAGGGAGTAAATACATAGTATAGGCGATGAATGAACGTAGAAGGAGGTAAATCCTCAATAGAGCCTATTTTTAGGGTGCCTCCATGCATAAATACAACGGTCATACCACTGAATGTTGCACAATATGAACGTGGCAATTTAAAAAAAAGAAGACATGTCAAGTACTACTACTTACAGTTGTCGCCGAAAGCTTTTGTTGTAAACACTTCACGCAATTGTACTACATTCGAATGCTGCAATTTTTTCCACATTTCAACAACGGTCATGCATTTTGTTGACTGTAGACGGAAACCTGTAAAATGTGCGAAACAAAATAGGAAAAAAATTAATTTTACAAATAACATTTCTTTTCTTTGATAATACAAGATTATGCTATTATTCATAAATACCATGTAATCTGCGCAAACAGTATTTTATGCCAGTCGAACTGTTTACCGCTTTGTACGTGGACGAGGGTTGTATTAATTTCGGATGAAGTGTTTCGGGCTCGAGCGGATACAATGAATGATAGTTATCAACTTCGATGGGCAAATTGGAATTTTCCGTGTCCTCCATAATAAGATTAGCAATTTCATTTTTCGTTTGGATCTCGCTACGCATCTCTTCAGGCATAAAAAATGCCGACGAGAGCAATGTCTTGGGCTTCATATTTATCACATTTGATGCTGGTCCCGGATACACATGTCCCATTGTATTATACATGAGGGTGGTGGACGTGGTGGTTTGTGGTACGCTCTCGGAACCGACGGAACTTGTTTGACTGGAAGTATGATTGGCAGTTGGATAAAAATATATTGTACCACCAACATTTTCCTGCAATGAAAAGAAAAATCCTAGTAAGCATTGTTTATTTAGGATTGATGGGCTTTTTATAAAGAAATTAGGTTTTGGCCAAGTTGAGTATACACTCTTTCTCTCTCTTGAGAAATTTAAAAGCACACATACATTTAGGAAACTGAAACTCGAGTAAGGGATATGGTAAATCCCGCAGGGATTAAATATTATAATGTCGATAGGCGAGTTCTTTTGCATATCTATCAAGTGAGTGTCGTGTAGGGTAACAAACACACATTACGCAAACAATAAGCGACTTGTTGTTTGTGTAATGCGTGTTCGTTACTCTTCCATACACTCGATAGATACGCAAAAGAACGCACCTTATTGATTTCTTTTATTTCAATGCTATGAATTACATATGTAGTAGATATTTAAAAAGCCAAGGAATGCAGTGTATACAGGTTTCCATTAATCTTTTGTTTTATGTTTTTTTTTGCATAGTACTACATTTAATTTGTTTTTAAATGTTCTTTCCCAACTTTGTAACTAGTTAAAACCATTATCTTACCTGATGAACACCTAACGGCAATGTTGTTGGTGTCGGTGAAGTTTGCGGAGTATTTAGAGTAGGCGAGGTATCTCCAACACTTTGTGGTGATTCATTGTGTATTGAGTTACTTCGTCCTTTGATCGGTGTCACCGAATACGATGATGTTGCAATACCATTGATTCCCATTAGTCCACCAGATGGAACTGTTGTTGCAGCTGCCTGACTACCCAATATGGGTGTAATATTTGTATTAGACTTAACCGAAGGTGGCGTTGCAACATTGCCATTATTTATATGCTGTTGTTGATACGGGGAGTAACAACTTGGTGAGGAGTTTAAATGTGATGGAATGAATTCGGGCGATTGTGACGGTACCTTGAATATAATAAAAAAAACCCTGTTAATAAAAAACTTAGTTTCATCCACTGTAAATAAGAAAAGATCCATTTATTACAATTAATTCTTTTTTATTAAAACAAAAGTCGAAAAAATAACGATGATTAGAAAAAAAACAATGTTAGAAACTAACTAATGACCCCACATTAAAATGAAACCAAAACGAAATGAAACGAAAGAAAACACTTTACAACCACACACATTTAAGCAACCACAACAACCCATTTACCTGAGCTTTCTTAATTGAAATTGGTGAGTCCAAGGAGATTCTAGACAAACCAGAGGAAAGACCATACGTTGGCGTCACTACAACATTATGTCGACTCTGTAGTAGTAGAATTTTAGTATTTGATTAGATATCAAGTTTATTGCTAAAATTAGTTTTAAAATTATTATATTAATTAGAAGTCGTTCCATATCTGTACAGCTTCAAATAATTCAATTATATTAAAACAAAGATATTTTAATATACACCCGTATGCTAGCTAAGTACGCCAATACGAATAAAACAAAAAACTATCTACAATAACCAATTTGCATGCATGATAAGTGGCTTCATTTGATATAAATATAATGTAGGGAGCATAGATAAATTTAATTAAAATTTGTAATGTAGGCTGAGCCAACTATCGTCATAAAATATCTAACAAGTAAGTATTTGTATTTGACTCGTTTTTGAAGGAATCGGGCAAGCTTAGTTAAATTCTTAACAGGGATCGAAAGTTGATGTTAACGTTTTATAGCATTTCTATGCTATATTTTTTTTTATTCGCCCTTTGAATATGAGTTCTGTAAGTCTACAGATCTATCTATTCAATCCGATTATATTGATTTTTAGCTTTCATCATCTTGAAGCAAAAAACACTTTCTTAGTCGTATTTTATTCGGCTGCGCAACGAAAGTGAACAGCCAGCTAGTATGTACTCGGGAGGCTGTACAAAGCCACAACCTTAGCGTTAAGATCAAACTAGGCCTGTTCTACTCCCTGGTACTGTCTGTGTTGTCAGGGCCGTGAAGAGAAAGTCCGGTCCCGGAGTATAGCGATTCAGGGGCCCAAATTTCAAAGGATTGAAATCAAGTAAACATTTTTAATTAGAAGATACGAGTAAATAACCGAAAAGAACAGATAGAAAGTTTTAAAAATACAAATTTCCTGATCCTTTGATGTGCTGTTGGTTTAGTTCGTCTATCATCTTTAAATTCACCAATGACTTTTATATGAAAGCTGGTCTACATTCCTCGTGAATGGTCAGTGACCGAGGTTGTTTTTATCCCTAAGGCGGGGACAAGCTCACATGCGCGTCCGAATGACCACTCTGCTAAAGGTTTTGGAGCGCTTGATTGATGTACACCTGCGTGCTACTATTCCAACACGACTTCTGTCTTCATCACAGCATGCCTACTGGAAGGGAAGGTCGGTGGACACGACCTTACACTCTCTGGTAGGTTACATTGAGAGGTCTCTCGACTGTAGAGAATTTACCTTGGTTGCCTTCTTGGACATCGAGGGCGCTTTCAATCATAACCATAATTATAACCAATTCTCTCATCGGTCTGAATGTAGATGGATCGCTCTGTAGACTTATAGACCAACTACTAGCATCTAGGGTAGTTTGTACTCGCTTGGGTGCAACATCTGAGCGCAGGAGTGTTAATAGGGGAACTCCTCAGGGTGGCGTACTATCCCCCCTTCTTTGGAATCTGGTGGTTAACAAACTGCTTTTGGACCTGGAGGGTGTGGGATGCAAAGTTATCGCGTATGCGGACGATATTGCCATCGCAATCTCTGGGAAATTTCCCTCTGTGCTCAGTGATATTATGCAGAATGCCCTCTTAATTCTGACGAAGTGGGCTAGGCAAGCTGGGGTTGGTGTTATTCCGGAGAAAACAGAACTTGTTCTCTTTACAAGGAAACCAAGGCCACCAATATTCGATCTACCATTGCTGAACGGGATGAGACTTGTTCTCTCTGAAAAGGCCAAGTTTTTGGGCGTCATCCTGGACAGGAAAGTGGTGTGGAAACCCAATATCCAGGAGCGAGTAGCTAAGGCGACTGTTGCGCTATACTCGTGTAAGAAGGCGATACATAGGAAGTGGGGCCTGGAACCGAAGATTGTTTTCTGGCTCTATGTCTCAGTCCTGCGATCTATACTTCTGCATGGTATTATTGTCTGGTGGACTCTCCTCAATTTCGCGGTTTACCGAAGTATGCTAGAGAAATTCCAAAGAATGGTGAGCATCACAATCACGGGGGCTTTTAGAACTACGCCAACAGCTGCTCTTGATGTCCTGCTCAATTTGCTCCCCCTAGATATTTTTGCTAAGCAGGTGACCTCGAACGTAGCATTCGTCTTCGGGAAACTGGACAGTTCACTGTGGCAGAAACGGGACACTCGTCTGTTCTTAGCAGCTTGGATTTTCCTGCGGAGACGGATTACGCTCTTTCCAAGTATCTGTTCGGTAAGAATTTTGTAAGCCTAATCCCCTCACGAGTGGGAGGCCAACACTTCCAAGGAGTCAAATGCTATAAGTTTATACACCGATGGCTCTAAGACGGATAAAGAAGTGGGAGTGGGGGTGTACTCGGACAAGTTGAATATAAACTTGTCACCAGATCTCCCTGACTTTTGCAGCGTTCTTCTATTTGGAAGGTTCTCATATGGCTCGGGCGTAATGTCACAGCTGCTAAGGACATTATCATTTTTACGGATAGTCAGCCAGCGATTAAATTCCTTGAATCTGTGATTACAAACTCAAAGTTTGTTGCCGCATGCCGCAACTGTCTCCTGGAGATGGGAAATTTTTTTTAACATCTCCCTTTGTTGGATTCCGGCCTATAGTGGCTTTGACGGAAATTGCAAAGCGGATGAACTAGCTAGAAGAGGGTCTATTGGGGGGACCGGGTTTAGTCATCGCCATCTCGGGTGGTCTTTATCAGCCTGTTAAATGTTGATAAACGATGACGCGTTGAGTACTGCCAACGCGAGGTGGAGTAATGGTAGCACTTGTATGGTTACTAGGCAACTTTGGCCTAGGATCGATCTCAAACGCTCTGCGGAGCTGCTCGCGTTGAATAGACGTAACCTACGGACTCTTGTGGGGGTGACTACAGGGCACTGCCCGATCAGCGAACATGCAAGGAGATTGGGGCTTCCACACAATGGCCTCTGTAGGAGTTGCGGGGATGAGAGTACCTTTCATCTGTTATGTGGGTGTCATGCCCTGGCTAGAAGAAGAAGGATTACCTTGGGGTCTTTCTATTTTTGTGATCTGGACGGCCTTAAGAATGTTAGCATTAGCCGGCTCCAGCGCTTTATCAACAGCTCAGGCTGGTTCAATGAATAGGTAGGACTCGGGTTGTGGAGTCGATGGTGGTATCACAAAGGACCCAGTGGTGGTCTATGTGTGCTGTGTGTATCATGGCAGCACCCTTTAACCTAACCTAACCTTTATATGAAAGCAGAAAAAAAATATTTCGGAAGGGTCAAAATAGAAAGATTAAATTTAAGGTTTTAATTTTCTTGTGAAAAACCTGAATGGCAGCTCACACAGGGATTTTCACGCGCCTGAAATTTGATCCGCTTAAACACAGGAAACACTGCAGGAAGAACTACCAAAATCCTATAGACCAAACATCGTTTCATTAGAAAACAATCAAAAGACTTTTCGCCCATAAAGCAAATAATGGAATATACGTTTCCTTCGTAAAGAACTCAGTTCGCATACACGAACGGCAACTCTACAGTAATTTCCTTACACAATCTTGTCGGAACGATTGAAAAAGCCCTAATTGACAAGGAAATTGCTCTGTCTGCTTTCCTTGATAACACATACTATGACAGCATTACCAGACCCCTTGAACTCAGAGATGTACCTTCAGTCACTACCGCGTCCACTGATGACATGCTGCGCGGGCGCGAAATTCGCTCAACTCTTGAAAACTCCTCAATTTGCGGTAGCGCTATCCTCAAGATCCTCGTACACAAGTTACTCTCTAGGCTATGTGCACGGGGTTATCAAGCAATCGGTTAAGCTGATGAAATAACTATTATAATCAGGGGTGAGTTTGGCACAACCGTCATCGAGGTGATAAGAGGCTGCTCTTGATTTAGACAGTGGTGTGCTGAAGTAGGTCTGAGCGTCAACCCATAGGAAACCGTCCTGGATTCATCCACACGAAAAAGAAACCTGACCTTGGGTCCAGTTTTCCTGGGCGGGACAGTTCTGACGCTTTCCACCAAAGTCAAATGCCTGTGAATCACACTCAACTGGAGCAACCATGTCGAGGATGTGATCAGCAAAGCAACACGAATCATGCAGACCTGCAGGAACCTCTTTTGAAGAACCTGGGGGTTCACTCCGAAACTGGCGAAGTAGTTGTAGTTGATGCTGGTACGGCCAGTAGTAACATATGCTGCGCAAGTATGGTAGACTAAAACCCAAAAGCGGTCTACCATACAGTTGTGCAGAAAACTGCAGACTAGAATGTTTGGATCCATACGAACTTGCCCACATCGATCCTAGAAGCGCTTATCGGACTTACTCCGGTACATATTCACACACAGGAATCTGCGGCTATTAATGCTCTCAGAATGTACTTGACATCCGACGCACATGAGAACTTATATGGTCATATAAGTATTATAAGGCAAATTCCTAGCATGCCGATGTGTGGTCCGTACGTCAGATTCCATGACCACAGAACTTTCTTTTGGTAGAACATTTTCAGTCCTAATCACAGAACGTACAGGCGGTCAACCACCCATTAAGACTCTGTCATCTCATAAGCTTTCTTCTAGGTTGGTAAAAGTGTTTTGAAATCCTTTAATCTCCCGCGGTCCCCAACCGAGTAACTTTTTATTGGATGCAGGGTGATCAGGGTATTGATAGTATCGAAGCTGCGGATGAACTCGCTAGGAAGCTCATCCTCGCAATTTTGTGGACCGGACCCCTACTGGGGTCTAGGTTGGGGCTCAGCCTGGACCCTAATTAGGAAATGATCTGAAAACAAGACTTTAACAATGGAACAACCTTCTAGGTCTATGGCAGTCTAAAGAATTAATAAATCCCTTAAATCTTAACGGCGTAATCCGTTTGAGTAGGGCGAAATTGAGATGATATAGTGTAAGTTAATATCCTGTTTCACATCCGCGAAGGCTGTAAAAACCGTCGGGAGCTTCTAGCAGAATCTCGGATAAAAACCGAAATGAAAGATCATAAATATTTGCTTGTTTTAAAAGCTTTTTTTTCAATTAACTATTATTTCTACAAGCATTCCAAAGAGCTAAAAGACACGGATGTCAATAAGCTCCTAAGTTTCATTGTCCAGCTGGTTACATGATTAAACTCTGTTTAGGCAGGTTGGTAAATACCTGGGTATCACAACGGACCCAAGTGTGCTGTGTCATTCAGGGCAGCCCTTCTATAACCTAACCCAACCTAAGTATACAGTTCCGGAAAAAACATCATTTAAAAAACCCGAAACTTTAACAATATTATTATACAATATTATGACATTGGTTAAGTTCATATCACACAACGGTTGACATACTGTTGCTAATTTGTTTTATGAACTCTCTCCACTGAGTTTTTGATGGACACAACATGCTGCGAAAAATGTCATTTTCTCCATCGCAAATATTTCTCCGCTGGCTAGGACCAGCATATGATGACAATTCAGAAATGACACTCGGGCTGTCGTATTCATACTACTTTTCGTCAGTAGTCAGTTTTGAACTGGAAATTTGACAATTGATGGATGACTAGATGCGAACACAAGTTGCTGCAAAGCTATTTCGATACTGTTGCCACAGCATGTTGCGATTCCGCTGTGTGTTATGAACTTTGGCTGAGCTATTATGCCATTTCGCCTTAACACGTGCAGTAGATTTATAAATTTGAATGCTTTAGCGAACAACCAATTAGGTTTACACTGCCTGAAGCGGGCATCCACTCTCAGCCCACCCTCAAGCAGTTTTCCGCTTTACGCAGTACGTTACTATCCATACATTAGTTAGACATTTCTCGTACTGGCACTTTTCTATGAAAAAATGGGAATACAGGATTTTTTTGGTTAGGTGATTAAACACATTATCGCAGTATTCCCACTGCACGGTTTATAAAACCACTGAAAATAATAAAATTTATAATAGGTGCATTCGATTCGCCCGGATTTTGTAGGATCCCCATACAAATTGGAAGACCGGACAAAGACCGGTCACAAACGTGCATTCGTTTCGCTCGGATCTCGTAGGATCTCCATGCAAATTGGAAGACCGATCTGCCAATTTGAATGGAGATCCTACGAGATCTGGGCGAATCGAATGCACCTAATATTCTAATTAAAATGAAAAATCGCTACGAACTTTATGAAATCCTACTATAAAATCTTGCAAAACATTACCCAAAATATGGGATAATTTTTCATAATGAAAAATAGTGCCAGACTTATAAAAAATGTTCGAGGCGATTTTTTGGAGCGATTTCTCCTGGGTATGATAGTTCATAAAGCCAATGAAACCTTCAATACTAGCGAATGATAGGGTGGGGAACTGGGAACTGCCGGTAGTGAACACAAATCTATATTTGACGTCGATTGGATTGGGGATGACGACTGTGGTCTTCACTTCGCCTTTTTTTTATAGTAAGGAAAGAAATTTGCAGAGTATGGTTAAATTACTTTCCGAAAAGTAGGTTAGGTTAGGTAAAGGGACTACCATGCTACCACACAGCACACATAGACCACCTCTGGGTCCGTTGTGATATCGCCAAAGTCACCTAATTAAACCTAGGCATCAAACTAGGCTGTGCTAGTAATATAGCGATTGAGCTGTATTGCATTCGTATCCTTAAGGTCCTTCAGTTCCCGAAAAAAAAACAAGAACCCAGAAATTGCCTCCGCCTCTCAGCTAAGGCCGGACAGTGACAAAGAAGATGGAGAACATTCTCCTCCTTATCCACATCATCACAGCTCCTGCAATAGTCATTGTGAGGAATACCAAGCCTCTAGGCAAACTCTCCTATAGGGTAGTGCCCCGTAATAACCCCCACAACTCTTCCAATGTGTTTCCTGTTTAATGAAAGCAGTGTGGCAGAGCGGCTAGGGTCAAGTTTCGGCCAAATCGACTTCGTTGTTTATGGCACGTATCGTCGTTTAACCATCTCATGTTCGCCCTGTCAACCGCAGTGGCTTTGATGACAAGTTTGCACGATGCGGCTGGCATTTTGCTGTTTACGCGGTCCCCGTTAATAATTCCGGTTGTTCCCTTCCGAGCCAGCTCATCCACCACGCGGTTGCCTGCGAAGCTACAATGGCCAGGTATCCGACAGAGTATAATGTTGAAAAAAATCACCTATCACTTTGAGGGCTAAACGACAGTTCGCGATGGTTTTCGATGTAGTCAAGACGGATTCAAGTGATCGAATTGCAGCATAACTGTCCGTATAAACAGTAACGTCTCTCATGGTCACAACATGATTTCCAAGCCGGGTCAGAGCTTCCAGAATTGCCGAAACCTCCGTCTGTAGGATACTGCAGAAGTCGGGAAGACGGAATGACAAGTGAATTCCCAATCCTTCCGAATAGATACCAGCCCCAACCCCACCGTCGGTCCTAGAGCCATCTTCTTTTTGCACCACACTCCAATATGATGCATATGAATAAATCTGCGGCAATATTTCCACCGCAAGCGTTGGAGCGTAAGCGTATTTACATTGGAAAAAACAAACGCTTGCGGTGGGGAATACGCAACGCAATTAAATTTACACTAGTGTTGCTTCACGCAAGAGAAAAGCGAATACGCATTTCTCTGGCATTAAAAAAACGTATGTACTCGTACATATATGTAAATTGAGCCAAATGCAGCATAAGGGCGATACCTGCATTGCTGAAGGTGCCGACAAAGTGGGCGTTTTAGAATCTTATGATGCAGATCAATGGATGATGGTTTTGCGTTGTTAGGGAAGACATGAGGAGACATACGAGATATAGCCGAAAATCGATCGCGAAGACGGAAAATTTGTTTTATTGTGTGTATATATGTCCTTAGATAGCCGGAATGAAAACGATATAAATAGTCTCCTTTTGTTAAGGGTTTTGGGCGTAGTGCTAATCCAGCTGCCTCAGAACTTCTCTCAAACCTGCTGTCAGGACTGCTATCTGCTAGCAATCCTACCATAAGGCCTGCTTTTAAAGATGCTGTCCGGTCTGCTATCAAAAAACGGATAGTTGGTTTTAAGCAGGGTTGACGGCAGGTTTAGTAGCTGGACTGGCATTTCGACTAAAAAACCTTTTAAAGGATGTCCATGACCAATCTTGCTTCAGTAAGTGACAAGGCACGGGGAATGTAGATTTGATGAAGTACATATCAAAGGTGATCCCTGCCCTCCAACTTTATTCAATCCAATACCAGTTTTATGAATATTCATAATTACTGCTACAAGTTGTAGAAACTTGTTCTTCACTAATCACTTTTTTCTCCAAAATCTCATCTCCAAACTACCTTTTCCATCATCTAGCGAATATTCATTAAAAAAAAAATACGAAAATTGCAGAGACACACAATTTCAAATCTATTCCAACGCAGTCCCGGATTCACCTTCTTCATATCTTTTAGTTAATTTGCAAATTTTCGAAAAATCATTCTCTCAACTAAAGATACGAATATCTTAAGTAGATCAAATAGACAAGACCGCTACTAACGTGGAGCTTGCCAGCTGGAGGAAACATGAAACTCAAACATGGTAAAACAAGAATTTTGGCTGTAAAAAGAACTAGATCTGATTCGTCCACACCGTTGGAAGATGGAAGTATGTCGTCTGCCTTTTGGTAGATAAAGCTGCTGCTGCTCTTGCTGAAAAGCACATAAAAGAAAATCGAGCGAACGATATAAAGCGTGTATGCAACGTTAATGGTTAACTTTTATTTGCGATTCGTAGAAAGTCAATGTTATCTGATATGAGCTCTTGTCTTGTTGTTTTGTAATAACACATTTATTAACAATATAAAATGAGTTGGATAAACAATTAAGCAAAACCAAAACTGGGCCAACTTGACGATAATTAAAAGTGTTTTATTTTGTATTGTTCTGACTGAAAAAAAACTGGTTTCCTATTTTAATTTCGCTTTGCAAGACGATAATGCTTAATTAGCATTTAATTTGATATTTTTAAAGGTGATCTGTAACAGTAGAAGTGCAGTAAGGGTATTTTTGGCATGTATATCATATTAGGGGCCGTGGAGAAGGCGGCATTATGTTATCTAAGAATAATTCAATCATTGTTCATTCAAAATACATACTATGTAAAACGACGACATTGTTATGGAGAACGAGAAATTTCGTAATTTAACTTGACTTTTGATACCAAGTTTATTGGTTACCATACTAACACAATCAAAAATGGAAAAAATAAAAGAGGTGAGGGCAGGGTGCACTTTTGATACTTAACCTGAGTAGTTGACCCAGAACGTATTTTGCACTTCATCTTCACCAATAGCACCAGGCCACCAACTGATACATGTCAAAATCACGAAGAAGGAGCTCAACACCTAAAAGTAGTTACCTGCGATGGGAGACTTGATGACAAATTCTCTCCAGAATAAAGTGATGGGAGTTCAAAAAACGAAATGTCAAATTTTGTTACCTTATCCCATACCTGCTCCACAGGACTTAAGTGTGGAGACTGCGTAGATCATACGAGCAAAGCAATTAATTGCCAGTAAAAAATAAGGTACACCAGGTGGGTCTCATCCAAAGTTGGCAAGTGAATTTGCAATTTTTATTTTATTCGTTTAAATTCTAAACAAATAAGTCAACAAATATTTTACAGCCAAGATCTTTTACGTTCAAAGCATTGTTTTCATTATTCCGGTTCCGAAACGATGATGATTCCCACCGGACCCAGTCTTTCAGAGGGAGCCCGGATTTTCAAAAACACGAAAGCTTTTCTTCGAGGTCTATTATATATATGTATATTATATTGTATGTCATAAATTATGCTTTACTTTGCACTAAAACCGCTGGTCTTACACGGAGCCCTAAGCAACAACTACTACAACTACACGCTTTGAAGTCGACTTTCACACTTGGCGCCCCTATTTTCCTGAGAATATTGTCATTTTCGTGTCTGCAGTATTTGGTCCATATTTTCTACAAACGAAGCAATTAGCCGGCCTTATTTATTGCATTAAAGTGTTACGGGGCCCTGAGCTACGACACATAATTATTTAGTAGGCAATTGAAAAATGAAAGAATCGTGTTGATTTTTCAGCAAAAAATTGATTTTTAAAATACCAAATATATCGAAGGATATATGAGATAAGGGAGTGGGGCGCTGGAACCAGAGGGCCCACAAGCGCCGCGACCAAGAAGGTCTATTGCGCCATAGCCCACGTGCAAATTTAGACCGCATTTATCCAATCTGCCGGAACCGCCGCGATTTACAAATTTACATTGAATTCAAATGCAATCTCGCCGCTCAACAAACCGCGTCGGCTGCCGCCGTATTTGTTGAACGATTTGCTCCATTTAAATTCAATGTAAATTTGCAAACCGCAGGTGCTCCGGCAGCTTCTAAACTCAGCGTTAAGGTTGATGAAGTTTGATCAGGTCAACAAAACTGCTCAATTACCTGAGTTAAAGTATAGTGATCCCATCCACATCCGGGAAGAAATCACCCAAGGGATCTAAGCGACGATGGCAAAAAGCCTCACACTCGCAGAGATTGTGCTTGATGGTCGACTCATCAGCTTCACAGAAGCGACAACTGTCGTCAGAGACAATACCAATATTGTACAGGTGGTTGAAACGACCGGTAGCGCAGTGTGTTGAGGCATCAGTCTCATGTTTGACTACTGGCGTTTCGGGTTCGAATCCCGTCCACGACGACATTCGTGGCCATGGATGTGCAGGAGGTGCATGCTGACAACTGCAACGTCAACTGGGCCACATGCAACAGTTGACGCGCTATGCCCCACAAGGGGTTAGGGCAATTGATTTCAGGTGGTACCACAGAGTCGAATGTCCTTGGAGAAGGCCGCAGATAATTCTAACTCTTTTACAGAGATTCAGCAGTTGCGTGAGTGACCTGGTACAGTTTAGAGTGTCTCAGGGAGACTAATCCGAAATCCAGTCAGTCAGTCAGTGTCTACTCGCTATCGTTTTCTAATATGTTGAATAAATAAATGGCCAATGAATGGAGTTGCAGATGCTGTCCTAGCCAACATGTCGACAATCTCGTTACTCACGCTAAAGACATGGCCAGATACCCAATATGTGGTGACTTTATTGAAAGAACAGAGTCTCTGCAAAGCTGATTTTGACATAAAAAAGGGATTTAGAGCCTTGACAGCAGCTTGTCTTTCTGTGAAGTTTGCAGTATTTCTTCCATGGTAACAAACTTCAATACATTGCATTGGCACAAATTCCAATTGCATGAATTTTGGCTTGAAAGACCGTTGGGGGCTTCCTCATGGGAATAGGTATTCTTTTTGAAGGGTTCGCAATGCCTGCCCCTGTATCCTCATTAATTTTGGAACCACCCGTAAATAACTTGACAGGATTCGAAAAGAGTGACAACTGCCTCGTATTTATTTCTCATTCTAATTTTGGTAGAGAAGAGGTGATTGTAGTGTAACTCCTTTGCTAAATGCTCATTGTCTGCTCTGTCTCTTAGTTAAATTTAAGGGCGGCCTGGTTGGATTAAAGTCTTGCTACTGCTAGTTTTTCCTCCACCTTTAAATGGATATGAAGTGGCGGAAGACCGAGTAGTGTCTCAAGAGCAGCAGTAGAGAAACTACGAATAGCATCCGTTACTGGGACACCTCATCTATCTGATACTTCTTTTTTCTGAGGAAAGGGAACGACAACTGCCTTTGCCAGATTGACTCGTAGGCCGTTGTCATTACACCATATTTGTACTTTGTTCAAAGCTGATTGGAGGATCTCCGTTAGGACTTCTCTAAACATTCCCCTAGCAGTTATCACCTAGTCATCAGCATGCCTTTATATTTAATACCCCATAGCGGTAACCCCCACATCAAGATATCTACTACCAACGCACCACTAGGCCAATCAAATTAAATATTATTAATAATAATTAGGGAAAGATCTGGAAATAATTGTAACCCCTTCTATAGATACTGAGTACATGAAAACTGAGTTTGCACGGTCGTAGAAGGTGAGCTTAACTTTTGGAGGGCGAAAATCCGAGAAATTTGAGCCCTTTTTTTAATATTATCATTATAACTCCTAAACGGTGCCTCGGGTCGAACAAACTTGCAGGAGTAAATTAAAGACCGTTGAATTCTGTGTTCAATGCACTGCACAAAGTTGAAATTCGGTTCAGTAGCGTAGTCAAAGTCGATAGTCAAAAAATGACAATTTTCGAGGCTTCGGAGAAAAATCACACTTTATCACTTTTCAAGCTTACCGAAAAGCTGGTCTGTAAAAGTTGGGGATAATTTGATCGTAAGCCTAACGTGGCCAATATTTTTCAATTTGGACTATTTTGAGAGTAACTATGAGCGAACATTCAAAAATGAATGCTCATCGATTTATGCCTTAAAAGCTCTATCTCGGTAAGTATAACAGGTAGAAGTTTTATTTTAGTCTCAAATTCTAGATAAATTACTCTAGTTAAATAAAGTTTTACAAGATTTCTTGAAAGACCAATTTAGGAGATACTAAAAAGAAACAGGAGAAGCCAAACAATTAGGCACATTTTTAACATGGTGGCGGGGTCCGTGGTGTTAGGGGGTAAATAGAAAACTCGAATTTTTAAACAATGTACCAATTCAAACAATATATCAAATCGAAACTACCCTACCCTATTTTTTATCGAATTTAAAAATGACGGACGAAATAAACAGGCACATCAACGGATCAGAAAATTAGTATTTTAGAATGTTCTATCTGTTCTTCTCGACTACATATTTGAAATAAAAATTTTACTTGATTTCAACCTTTTGGAGTTGGGGCCCGAAATCGCTAAACCCCCACGGCCTTGTGTTTAAAAGGGCCTTACCCAAGGAAACTACGTACCAAATTTTGTGCAGATTGAACCACGCGAAATATTCGAACAAACAAACGAACAACAACGGATTATATGCTCGTCCATTATATGAATAATATATGGGACGAACGAAAAATGTATTGCATTACAATAAAACTACGAGTATAATTACAACCAAGCTGGTGTTCTAGATAATTTATCAGGGTCACTAATTTGATTAAAATTCCCAGGGGTTTGACTACTACTCAACCTTGCAATTCAAAACGGTGTCAACTTCATGTTGCTAAAATACTACTCTGCATTTAAAAACATTTATGAATATAAGAAAAAATACAAATATGATTTCATATACACTTGTACATAATGTCGTGAAAAACAAGTCAGGAAGTGGAAAAGTTCAAGTTGGACATTAGGTATTCTGTTCACGACAGTACTTAGCACTGGATTTCAGTGTCCAGAAATTATATGAACAATATATAGGTAGTGGATACGATTTGTTGTTGATTCGAACCGGACCTTTTATGTGACGAATGCATAATTTATCATTTACTATTTCCTCAAATTATGAAAAATGTTTAGTAAATACTCGGACAATTGTTTTCAAATTGCTGGGGGCGTCTTGACACTCGACTTACTTGTTGAGTGCATTTTACATTTTCTTTTTGTAATTCTTACGAGTTGTAAAGTAATTGCAACTATCTAATATTATTACAAACTGTTTTGTAGAAGTGCTATGGTCATTTGAAAATTTGAAATTAATGAGATTCGTTTAATGCGAAATTGAATGAAGATTTATGAAAATTATAATTAGTTTTCTTCAGCTCTGTTTATCTTTTTTATAATCCTAGTTTAGCTTTATCTACCCACAGGTAGTTTTGATTAATGCGCCGGGGATTGAACCCCTGCTTGTCTAATTGCAGCATCGTAGAGCAGTCATCACCGTAGTCTCGGTCGCCACAATCGAGACCTTATGGCTGCCGAGCGCGTTAAATTGCTTTGTAGTGATGTTATAAAATTAGTCAGTCTATTCATCCAGAGGTCGATTGTCACGAAAACCGTCCAAGCGATTCACATGAAATGTTTTGAAAGTATGTTTAAAATTGTTGTAATTCACGTTGAAGTCGCCCTACATTGACGAGTCGTCTCCACAGAGGGTGGAAAGGTGGTAATTTTTTCCGTGTTCTAAACACGTGGGGGGGGGGGGGGTGTCACATAAAAGGGGACCGTGAGTATGTATAGCTCCGCCGAAGCCTGTCCCAAGTCAGTGTTGCAAAAGGAGGAGGGAAGGAAGGATAGCTAACCTGAATGGCTTAGTTACACCTAAGCGTCTCAGGTCATTAGAGTGGCATGAATCACGTAGTCAGACCTGCAGCTGTGCACGTTAGGAACCATCTGAAGCAGCTATCCCCGAGGTCACCCCTGAACAGGGTTTAACGATAAGCCCACAACCCATCCTTGTAAAAACTGCTTCATGTCAAGAAATCTGGAAAGAAAAGTCTCGGACTGGACGGATCAACAACTAAGAACAAGCAAACGTTTTACGGATTATTCTTTCGGATCCTGGAATTTACGTTCCCTGAAAAAACCGTGGACCGAGAGGTCATCCTACAACAGGTCGAGAATTACAAACTGAACATCAGCGCAGTCCAGAAAACAAATTGGCTTGGCAGCGAAATCAACGATAAGAATTTCTACATATTTTAAAATAATTTTCAAAGGCGATACACCACCTGGATAGAAGATGTTTGGAGTTGCATTCATCGTGAGTAAACACCTCAAATCGCACGTTATTAACTTCAAACCCATTGATGAAAGGTTGTATGTGATTCGCATTAAAACTCGATTTTTTAGCCTCCGGCTCATCCACTCACCAGCCACTAAAATGACGGAAGAAACAGTTTAAGACAAGTTTTACGACCGCCTGGAGACAATGTTCAACTCACCTCCAACAACGACGTCAACATACTGCTCGGACATTTCAATGCGAAAGTTGGATACCAGAGTTGGCATCGGGGAACCATGGGACACGGGAATTTCCACCAGAAATGTAATGACAACGGTCAACGACTACCGACTTCGCATGCAGCAGAAACCGTGTCGTAAGCTAACATGGTTTCGCCAACGACGCATTCATAAAGCAACCTGGAAATCTCATATGCAAGAGATGAGCTTCAAGTGTGATGGATGTCCGATCATGCCGAGGAGCAAACTATAATTCTGACCATCACTTGGTTAAGACAACCTATCGAATCCTCTTCCATCGAATGAATTTCCAGAACTCTGTCCTTTGTCACCAGTTGAATTGTCTCATTCGAATGTGCAAACGTGCACAGTTTTCTCTAACTCTCTAATTGCCTTGATTCCTCTAGGGGCATGGGCGCGTCAACATCTCTAACATTTCTATGAATTGTTGACGTTTCAATAGCATATCTATTTTTCAGAAGTGCAGTTGCTAGCATGCACCTCCTATCCGCGCCGTCTTTATACTGACAAGCTCGGAGTACTGTGAGAGTTCTATTAGTACCCACAGGCAGTTTTTGATTGCGCCGAGATTTGATCTCCGAGCTCTAGATTAGTATCGTAGAGCGGTGGCCGAACGATCACGGCCACCGAGCGCGACACAGTTCTAGCTCTTAAAATATCAGCAGCCCGTATCAGCTGTTTGGAATTGCCGTCTAGCGTTTATCTATAGGATAAACTATAACCAGACATTGTGAACACGGCCCTAAGTACTATATTGAAAAATAGTTATCAGACTCAAAGCCAACCGAAAAGTAGATTTATACACGCATCTATTGAGATCTTAAAACAGTGGCGGATTCAGAGAGGGGCCATGAGGTGCAGGCCCATTTCAAAATGTTTGGTATATAGAGCGTCGTCTTCGAATATAAAAGGAAATACTCGAAAATGATTTATAAAAATTACAGCGAATACAAAAGAAACCCCGACACTGACAAGGGTGGATTCCTTTGCCCTACGGTTTCCTCTTCCATTCTTTATGAAGCTCATGGTTCTAGTGTTGACACATTTCTCTAGAAACAACGTCTGACTTGTGAGCAGAAAGCCCCGAAAGGTGGAGTGCTCTCTTTCATTCTCTGTAACTTTGCTGTGAGCAGGGACTGTGTGCTTAGGAACATTCCTGTTTCGCGAATATTAGGAGAATTCTCTCTATTGCATTTAAGTAGAATTTTTAAAATTCCTTAATTGCGGGATTTCCGCTTTAGGTAGTTCATTTCCACTTTCTCTCTCTCTCTCAATTGCCCTAACCCCTTGTGGAGCATAGCGCGTCAACTGTTCCATGTGGCCCAGTTGACGTTTCTTGGCATAAACTGGTTTCGGAGAATGCAGTTGCCAGCATGCACCTCCTGCACATTCATGGCCACGAACGTCGACGTGCACGGGATTCGAACCCGAAACGCCGATAGTCAAACATGAGACTGATGCCTCAACACACTGCGCTGCCGGTCGCCCCCCCCCTTTCCACTTTAGGTGGCAAGAACCTAGAACCCATACGCGGGGATTTGCAGGTCCTAAAACGGAAATTTGTCGAGTTTTGTGAAAGTTCTCTCTAATCGAATAGAGAGAGTTCTCATAATTTTTGGGAAACAGGAATGTTCCTGTGCTTATGCATATGGCATTGCTTTTACCGTAACTAGTAAATTTCCCGGTGTTTCAGTGAGGTAGTGCAAAATGCCCTCTCACAACAAACCATTTAGGCTAATAACTATGGGTAAAGGTTAATCCGAATAAAACAAAGCTTGTTCTGTTCCGAAGTATAGGATACTTTTAGTCGAGCCTCTTCTGCTGCATGAGGCGAACCCAGTTTTTGTTGATAAGGCGAAATTTCCATGCAGCTGTTTTGCTCATAGCTTTTTGGTGGGCTGCTAACTGTAGCTTCCTGAGAAAGGTGCAAAGATTGACATGCGTTGCTTTTTGTGGCGCTCTTAAAACGACTGCTTCTTCTGATTTGAACATTCTGTTTAACCTGGTACTTTTTGAAATTTTTGGTGAATAACGTCCGCAAATACGATGATACGACTCGAAATACTAGTCAGTGGCTTACTTAAGGCTTTGGATACCCTGCTATTTTGAACAACCCAAATATTCCGACAACGACTGACCAAGTATGTGGTTGACACGCATTTTGTCCTTGTGAGAATATCACGCTATCAGTGGGAAGACAACGCGCTTCTGTTGCCTAACTCATTCGAAATTCATGCGGATGGCTCCAAGACAAATGAAGGATGAGAGGTCAGAGTTTTCTGTGATGAAGTTAACTTAAATTTCTTTTCAATCTCCCTGAATACTGCAATGTTTTCCAGGCCAAGGTTACGGCGTTTTTTGGCAATTGTTTATGTGAATCTGGGTCCCATTAGTTTCGCTGTTAACTGTAGAGCGGACAAGTTCGCCAGGCAGGGTACAACAAGCGATGCTGCACAAATTCGTCGGAGCATTTAGACACCAATCGCTTTCTCCAAATTCGCTCTAAAGTCTAATGCGATTAGCAGGACCAATTCTAAATGGATAAATGATAAAACGTATGTCACACATCACCAACACATTAGAGCCCTGCAATGACTGCTACAGAAGCAGTGGCGACAAGGAAAAGCAGGCGTGTTTTTTTCTACTCTGCTTCTGTCCTACTCTGACAAAGACATTTCTTGAATCCCACTTCCTGATGAAATTGGCCGACTAAGCTTATGTGGAAAGCTCTATCGTTCTATAGGAAGTTATATCTAGATAAATGATTAGGATTGTTGGATGACGAGTCTCTAGTGGTACTGGTAACAGAACGAACACTATTGCAGTCCCTTCACGATTTTGACGTTCATCCATGCATGTTTCTCTCCATTAAGAAATGTATCCCGCGCTTTCAGTATACGCATGCCTCATTTAATGCCGAAAGTTTCATAAATGTGGACATACTCTTAGATCTCTGGGTAACAAACAAAGTCAGGCCCCCTCCGAACTCGATTCCTAGATCCGCCACTGTTGAAAATATACATTGGCCACGTTTAGACCGTGTAACTAAAAGGCGATTTAATTAAATCATTTTAGTGTTAGTACTTGTTGGTGGAGTGTTTATACCGACCATACGGAGAGGTATTTCTTCTTCTTCTTTCTCCGTTGACAGCACAGATAAATTTTACAGATATAAACTTTACGACAGAAAAAACTTTTTCCGGCCCGTGATCACGCACTGCTTTCCTGAAATTGCAGACAAAGCAAACGCCGAACAAAAAAAAACCGACAACAAAGGAAACGTCAATCACCGAGTCAATATTAGCGATGACAGCGACATAGTCCCAATTTTTTTAGTCCAGTTCCGCATCGCAAGTAGAGATAAGCCAAGTCCAAAACTAACTAAATCGATACGTTTATATCGTCGAGAGTTAGATCGATTTATTTAGATCTCGAAGGTAGTCCCGCGGTCTAAACGTAGTGTTTTTCACGTCATAGGGCGAAGGAAATTTGATAGATATAATAAATTTGAAGGTCGTCATGTATGTTCAACATATGTGTGCATGATGAAAATAGATTCGATCTTATATTGAAACTTTTATTAATTAAATAGATATGATTAAGCTGCGAAAGTTAAGAAGTCGTATCAAGGTGATAAACATATATATACGAGTATGTATGTAATTAATTACAAACAATATGAACAAGATTTGATTAATTACTACAAACAAATTTATTGAAACGTAACAAATAGAAAGACGCTGCATAATTCATTATGCACACCAGACGATGGAGAGTGAAAAGCCATTGGACATAATTGGTTATTATAATGGAAAAATGAAATGAACATTTAATTTGATTTGTACACGCAAAGTTTGAGTGGTCTTATCTATGTCCATCTGCTAGCACCTACGAGTATAGGAAAGAAAAATTGTCTGTGTACGACTATTTAAGGTTAACATAATAAACAGCAGCTTGTTTTTATATTATGATGATAACAATAACAGCCTTTTGTCAAGTACATACATATACATATTAAGAGTGAACACTTTAGAAAGCCATTAGCTTTAATAAGCGGTTAACATAATTTAATCTTCAAGATGCATATGAATTATTGACAGATGATTATGGGAAAGACTGTACAGCATACGATATGTAACAGGTAAATGATGAATTATTATAAGTAGAAAAAAACCGAAACTTGAAAAAAGTGAAAATGATATGCTCACCATATATGTTGCGAGTTTACTCTCTGAAGGTATACCGCCACTTGTTTGTGGGTAAAATATAGGGTCCATAGCGGCCGTATCTGTAAAAGAAAAAAAAAATAGTTGAAAAACATTGGAAATTGTTAAAAAAATAAATCAAAAATACCTCTTACTGAGCTATGATCCGAGGTGCATTTTAGCACCATGTGCATGAATAATAGCGATGGTAAAAAGCAGAATGTTTGGATGACCAAATAAACCCCCGGGGTGGGCGTGATTACCCTTCTGCTATCGAAAATAGCAATTAATAGACTGCTGAGAATAACTTAAAAACAATCAGGAGCTAGAGTAATGGCATATGCGGACAATACGGATGTGTGTTATGGGTATGGTAAGCACTTGGACGGAAAAGAGGTTCTTAAGTATGAACCTGGGAAAAAATCCTCATGAATGCAGCTTCTTAAACAAGACAAATTACTGCGCACTCACAACTTGTCCTGTATCTCTAAAATACTATGGTCATCTTCATCTCAAAGAGAACAAATGCCTTCTTGAACCAGTGGCGTAACTACACTTGCGAGAACAAAAATACTGAATCAAACCGAAAGCACGTGTATTTGTATGCATATTTTGAAAAGTACATTATGTATCCCTACAAATCGTATGTCATTTGAAAACTTGAAATCTTAGCTTTACATTAATACCGGCAATGAAATTGCGGCATTATTCGTAAAAAACTAATGCGAGCTTTCGGCACTCCAGGCGCTTTAAGCTTCGATTCGGTTCATGTAAACGCTCTCATTAGCTAAATGGCGCTGAACAAGCTGTATTGGTGCGCGTATTAGAGAAATACAATAGTTTGTATGATTTTAAACGGCTCTATTTATAGGTGTATGTAGCTAAGCTGATTAGCGCTGATCAAGTTGTTTCACTTCAAGGCGGAAGCAGCATTAAACTGGACATTCACGGACGGTTCATATCCAAATTTTTCCTAGTCGAAGCCAGAATTTCCCTGTCAAATCCATAGTGCCACCGGGAAAATTTTGGCTTAAACCAGAGAAAATTTGGCTTTTGGGCGTCCGTGAATGTGCAGCATTAAAGAAATAGTTTAGTTTGTATGTTGCTGTATGGTTCTATTTATAGGTTGTTAAAACTAAACAGTTTGTATGCGGAAGTTGAAGATAATTTTGTAGAACATAATTGGATACTTTACTTTTGATTATGCGACTGGACTGATAAAACAACCCAAAGTACCTAAAAGATTTTTTTTTGTGGTTCAAATTTGAATTTATGCTTTCTGGCTAAGCCTCTATCGATTTCTAAACTTTGAACACTTTGAAGCCACTTTTCACGACACGTATCGGTTGAAATATAAATAAACACACATACATACTCGTACGTATATAGGGTGTCCCAAACCCCAACGTCAACCCGGAAACCGGTGATAGGCCAAGTGGTGGCAGTTACCAGAAAAGTATTAAAAAAAAGTCTCCGTCAACTATTTTTTGACTTATAGACATTCAAAAAATAATTGGAAAAATTCATACCCGGTGATGATTTTTTAAGTACTGTTATTGCAAATTTTCATTTTTTTTTATTTTTATTTTTTTTATGAAGCAACCCTGACTAACTGTTCTATAAATCACAATCTAAAAGTAAAAAATTCCTGTATTGGTTTTAAATAAAATTATGACTTTTTTCCCCAATTTTGTACTCAAAATTATCACTTATCCCAACTTCAACCGACTGCACTGTAAAAAAAAATATACCACACCGTTTTGGCAAGTAACTGTAAAAGATGGCGCATTGTGTCCAGATTCCAAAATGGTACGACACTACCTATATTATCTCTTAATTGAGGTGAAAAGAAGTAATAATCTCATTCGTGAGTACAGAGAAGATCCCCGATTCTTTGACAAAATTCTATGGACCGATGAATCCACATTTTCTAAAGATGGTTACATTAACCTCCACAATTTACACGAGTGGCACATTGGAAATCCACATTTAATGCGGCAAAATAGAGCGCAGCATCGGTTTAAAGTGAACATGTTGACTGGAATTTAAAATGGCCAAATTATTGGACCATTCGAGCTTTCGGAGAACTTAAGTGCCGAGACATATTTAGATTTTTTAATGAATCATTTACCCAATTTATTGGAAGACGTGCCACTCAGTACTCAGTGCCCAGCGCATTATGCCCGTACAGTAAGAGAGTTCCTCGATCGAGAATATCCCGAGAGGTGGATAGGGCGGTCTGGTACAATTTCGTGGCCGGCACGTTCACCTGACCTAAATCCCCTCGATTTTTTTTACTGGGGAGCGGTAAAAGAAAAGGTTTACACGAAAGAAATAGAAAATTTGGAGGAACTCCGCCGAAAAATTGCGGAAGCCGCTGAAGCCATTAGTTCCGGAAGATTCGCCCGGCTTATAACTCGATCCTTTTTAAGAAGATGTCGTGCCTGCATTGAAGCTGAAGGCAAACATTTTGAACATTGTTGTAAATTGAAGTTCTAACGTTTAATTGTAAATTGATTTTTTTGTTCAATAAATTACACTTTTGCCTAAATGAGATTATTACTTCTTTTCACCTCAATTAAGAGATAATATAGGAAGTGTCGTACCATTTTGGAATCTGGACAAAATGCGCCATCTTTTACAGTTACTTGCCTAAACCGCGTGGTATATTTTTTTACAGTGCAGTCGGTTGAAGTTGGGATAAGTGATAATTTTGAGTACAAAATTGGGGAAAAAAGTCATATTTTATTTAAAACCAATACAGGAATTTTTTACTTTTAGATTGTAATTTATAGAACAGTTAGTCAGGGTTGCTTCATAAAAAAAAAAAAATGAAAATTTGTAATAACAGTACTTAAAAAATCATCATAGGGTATGAATTTTTCCAATTATTTTTTGAATGTCTATAAGTCAAAAAATAATTGACGGAGACTTTTTTTTAATACTTTTCTGATATGACTTTTTTTTAATACTTTTCTGATAACTGCCACCACGTGGCCTATCACCGGTTTCCGGGTTGACGTTGGGGTTTGGGACACCCTGTATAAATCTTTACCCAAGTAAGAAAATCAATAATAATTAACCACTTATTTGATTATCGAAAAATATAACGAGCATAGTACTCACAGCAATATATTGTCACATTAGTGCGTAGAGCAACATGCGGTCCTCATGATTAAAAATATGTTCGGAAAGTATATCCGAATCATTCATCACATCATCAATTAAACGCATTTTTTTACCAATGACTAATTTTATTAAAATCAATCAAGTGCAAATGTATATGTATTATAAGCAGTAAATATTATAAGTTTATCCCCAGCAACATTATTGATATTTTTTATCATTCATAGATTTAGTTTAAAAAAAAGTCCCAAGATAAATGTCCAAAGTAAAAATATTCATTGTATAAATCCGTGATAATTCAATTTTTCCCCCCATTTATACATACATATGTCATAGTATTGAATTTATCGATTTGTTTGATTTTGATAGATTTTTTTTTCACAGTTCCGAGCAAAAGGTGTTGTCGTTTAGATTGTTGCAAAATATACATTTTTAAGGGCCGTTTTCTCAATGTCTGGTTAAACTGCCAGTTAGCTATCTGAGACACTAAGCCTGCAACTTTCAAAATATGATAATGTAGTAGAAAAATCAGCTATTCGCTGGGCGGAATTCGGCCACCTGTTCTATTCTATTTCTGTACCGTCTCTCAGCATTATTTGCGGCTGAGTTGGTTTCAAATCCTCTTCCATCGAATGAATTTCGAGAACGCTGTTCTTTACGACCAGTTGAATTGTCGCATTTGAATATGCAAACATATACAGTTGCTGTCATAATCTCAGCAGCCCGCATCAGATTTTTGAAATCATCATCCGACAAATTTGGCGTTTAGCGTTTTTTATAAGATAAACATTGTGAAAACGGCCCTATGTCATCTATTACCACTTTGACAATAACTCAAAGCAAAACCCTTCCGCCTGCCGAAATAAAAATAAGGCTGAAAACTTCATTTGCCCTAACCCCCAGTAGGGCATAGTGCGCCAACTATTCCACGTGGCTTAGGTGACGTTTCGTTGACATTGACGATCATGTTGCCAGCATGCACCTCCTGCTTCCATTTAGCTGCCTACTTGCGACAAGTCGAGAGAAATTGTGGCTTATTATTACGCCCCGCACCACAGGGGGAAGAAAACACAAATATCCATGGCAATGAACGTCATAGACGGGACTTGAACCCGTAACGACCGTAGTCAGGCATGATACTACCGCCTCTACGCACTGAGCTGCCGGTCGGCCAAATCGTCACGATCAAATAGGATGTGCAACGGTTTATCACGTTTGCCTTCTACGCACTGGATCCCGGTTCGATTCCTTCTGAATGAGTAGTCTTCGATAAAAAAGGGAATTTACGTGTCAGCTGTACTGTACTGTATGAGTACCCATTTATAAATGGATAGATAAAGGAGGTGGATCGTATTAGAACCACAAGAACTGAGACCATGAGGTCTATTGTGCTATTGCCATTTCTATCGAGAAGATAGGTTAAATCAAAAGATTCAGCCGACTCTTCTCGATAAATTGACTGATCTGGCAAGGTTTTATATGTAAAAGAGATATCCTCGGCCATAGGAAATGTTACGCCGAAGCATTCGGTACGTCTTTGAGCCAGACCTTTATACTCACAAAGGGTGTGCTGTGAGATCTCATCATCGGCCTCGCAAAAGCGGCAACTAGCGTCTAATACAATATGCATGGTTTTAAGTGGTTTCAGACGCGAGTGTCCCGTTAAGATTCCACAAATTATCCTGACCTTGTTCTTGTACAACCGCAGCAATTCCCAGTTACAAATACGTGAGTGGCCGGAAATAAACAGCTTGGCCTGCCTAATGCCTGGGAGGGCCTCCTATTGGGATAAAGCACGTGTGCTTTCCCAGTCTCTTATTTGGTTTCTGCAGTAGCAGAGTGGTATCCCGAAAAACGGTTCTGGGCAGTAGATAGGGACGGCGGAGGCTCGGTTTGCTAGTCGTATCTGCCAGCTCATTGCCCTCGATGCCCGAATGACTAGGGACCCAGTAAAGACTGAGCTTGTTTGTTGAACTCACATTATGGAGGACTTCTTGACTAGCCAGTACCAGCTCAGAATTGATAGTAAAATTAGTTAGCGCTTTGATAGCTGCCTGACTGTGAATATTGTTATGTCCCTGTTTACATAGCCGGCGGTTTGACACAGTCTAGTACAAATTTCGAATGCCTCAGATTGGCGATTATTACGAGTTAATAATAAACTTGTTCAAGATTTCAAATTACATAATGTATAACATATATATACATATATATATATATAACACGGATGAATTTGAAAACTCGGAGGCAATGCTATACGATTCCCATTGCGATACTCGATAAGATCATTGTCTACCTATTTGATGAGAGATTTAGTTTGAACGGGGAGGCCGATAGTTCAGTGCGTTGAGACGTCAGTCTGATGTCTCATCATACCGGTTTTTCGTATAGATGTTTTGTTTTCTGTTGTCTTCCCATGCGAATCCCGCCTATGGTGTGGGGCGTAACAATAAGAGTGTGTTTATGTTGGAGCTTTGACAAACGATAAGAGCGACGATGATAATGATACATAGAGCTGTTTATGCTGGAACATTGCATTTGCTCTCTTTTTTTCCTACCTTTGATAAAAACTGCTCTCAGCGACGCTCTTAACGTTTATCGCACAGCTCCAACATAAACAGCTCTATGTAAAAGTACGAATCCATTTCCACCGTTTGTCGAAGCTCGTTATCGTTTGTCGAAGCTCCAACATAAGCGCATCTTAAGCCATACGCATTTCGACTTGTCGCGAAAATGCGGCTATATTGCTGCAAACATACATCTCCTACCAATGATGAATGTTAGCAACATGTTGGTGGTATCACAATGAACCCATAAGTGGTCTATGTTGCATCATGGCAGCCCCTTAACCTAACCTAGCAAAATGTATCGTCCGAAATCAGTTATATGCTAACGAAACGTCAACTAAGCCGCTTAGGAGTTGCAACTTCAGTTTCGTTTATTTCAGACCAAAGTTAATTAAAAGCTGTCATTAAAATTTGGATCACACAGATACTAAAATCGTCCCCCTCCCCACTCCAACCACACCCTTAACGGAGTAACCAACCAATTTCATCTCTCTATATGAATTACGTTCAATTATGCAACCAGATTCCAACAAAACGTTTTGACATTATACTGCATGTTAACCCCACGCCCATTATGCATAAACCATAGAGCAAGTGTACTATTGGCAACTCGTAATCCACAACGATTTGCAGTGCATCCATTGAAACTGCTCTATCGTTTAGTATACAGATCATAAAACAGCAGACTATGCATGCATGCTTTGCCGCCTGCATGTCACACAACATTACAAATTCATTCTTTTATGTGAAGTGTGCGATTAGTAAATTAAACATCAGCGTCATTGGGAATAGTAAACAAATGCTTCACGTTAGCTTCGTTTATACCCAAGACCTTAAAAAAATATCTTAATTTTATCACAAGGAAAAATGTAATACTTTAAAAGAGGCTCCCCGTAGGTTCCATGTGGCCCAGTTGACGTTTCGACGGCATAAACTGGTTTCGGAGAATGCAGTTGCCAGCATGCACCTCCTGCACATCCATGGCCACGAACGTTGTCGTGGACGGGATTCGAACCCGAAACGGCGGTAGTCAAACATGAGACTGATGCGCTACCGGTCGCCCCCGCGTGGGTGAGGCAATATACATCAGGCCCGTTCTTTTGCTCATCTATCGATTGTAGGGTAGCGTAAGGAACACGCATTAGACAACAAGTCGCTTGTTGTTTGTGTAATGCGTGTTTGTTACCCTACACTAAACTTGATAGATACGCAAAAGAATCTAGTTGGCTGTTGTTGAAAATTGTCATGATCGGACCGAAGCAACGCTTACTTTCCTCACAAATGTTTTTCAAAGGCAAGGGAGGACAATACAAGCAACCATGGTCACGGCGGAAATCGAACCTGCAAAGCCGGCGAGATATTAGACTGACGTCTCAACGCACAGAGCTACTGGCCTCCACCTTCATTTAGATGTAGCTAAAACATGCCACTTGTTTCAAAACAACGCCTACCTAGTACAAAGGTTGCTTGGCCAATTGATAATTACATTGACGCCTCAGGGGTTTGGGCGTGTCAACATCGCTTGCATTACTATGTCTTGTCAACATTTCATTAGCATCCTATCCGAGCCGTCTTTCTACTGACAAACTCACAACACTGTGGGAGTTCAAGTAGTATCAGAGGTAGTTTTTACTAACGCGCCGAGCACTGAACCTCTGTTTCTCTAGATGCAGCATCATAGAGTGGCGACCGAGACCTCACGGCTACCGAGCGCATAGACCAATTGTCAGGATAAATATTGAGATAACTCTCTACTAAACAATCAAGCTACAATTTGAGACTGCATTATGCTACGTAATGTGGCATTCACACTGAGCCAAATTACGCGATTTGGGGCCACTTTCGTGATTTCATGCGAAATCAGTCCCCAAATCATCCCGTTTTTCATATAGTTTGACAGATCATTATCATCTCGTTTGTCTTGTTTTCTACAAAATCAAGACCAAAATTGCTTAAAAATGTATGAATAGGTGACATCAACCCTAATTTAGCCCATGTTAACAGCGAAATTGACAATTGACAAGAAATGTCAAACGTCGCCACCACCGTTTACGTTTGAGGCGCAGGTATTTTTTTAAATAGTGTAAAATTATCAGACAAAAGGTTCGATATGATACCCACCATTGAGGAGGACGCTGATGTGGAGAATTTACTATGCATGTGCAGAGTGTAAAAGTACTCTTGAGCTCTCGTGCCGTGGGATTTCTTTTTTCAATAGTTGGTAACACTGAGTGGTAGTGGGGATTTCCCTGAACACAACGAGCACCGGCGACCCTCGCTAGTACCAAAACTCGCCTCGTAGTGTCCGTTACTGAAGAAAGAAGAATGCATATTCATGACGAACAAAAGAGTCGAAGACCTTCAATTGTGACCGATGAGAAGGTGCCGATTGATAGTGGATGTCTGCGATGTTTCCACAAATCTCCAGGTCTCTCTTACACGAGACAACTACGGAAATGCTGGGATTCCAAAAATTGTGCGCAATTGTGTCCCAAAACAACTGACAGAGCAGCACAAATTGAATCGGGTCGCTAGCACTCGCGAGTTCCTTGAGCGATTTGAATTGGAAGGGGAGGATTTTCTGAACTCCACAGTGACTGGTGTTGAAACATGGGTGGTTCATGGGCAGTCCTCACAGTGGCGGTATACTGGTTCCCCATCTACCAAAAAATTTCAAAACCTCAATTTCGGGCAAAAAAAATCATGGCATCCGTTTTGTTTTGGGACCGAAAAGGGAAGAGACGATTAATGCAGCACGACATTGTGAGACCCTAAAAAACCTCAAGAGAGCAATTCAAAACAAACGGAGGGGAATTTTGATGTAGGGAATGTGTTTGATGCACGACAACGCCCGCCCTCACTTGGCCAACTCCACTAAGGCGCTTTTGAATTCGTTTGGTTGAGACATTCTGAACCATCCTACATACTCTCCTGATTTGGCGTCTTCAGATTTTCATCTTTTCACCTTCCTGAAGACTCACATGGATGGAAATAAAAATTTAAATTATGAGGAGGTGAAACAAGAGGTCTTGAAATGGACGAAGGAGATAGCGGCAAAATTCCATGGGGAGGTAAACAAAAAACTTGTGGCACTGCTTAAAATATTCATGTAACGGAGAGGCGACTATGTGAGAAAATAAGTAACATATATGTATATGAGTACCTTCCATGTAATATTTCTATAAAGGTTTTTTTTTAAATATACAATAAAATAGAAAAATTGAGTAGGTGCTCTTACTTTCTGGACATACCTCGTATCTGCACAGTGCATGCACACGCACTCTATTGGTTCTTCGCTAAACCTTTCTTTCCTCCTCTCCTCCTCACATCACCTTTCAGCTGGTTTATTTCGTGTGTATCTTAACTTATGACTGTACCTATAAATAGAGCCGTATAGAAAGATACAAACTACTTCACTAATGCTTAATCGGTTCAGTAGCTTGGGAGGAGTTCATGTCACAAAATTCCCATACAAAGTTTGTTAGCCTATTAATATATAGAGGTGCATTGTCGGGGACCCCGCACTTCCGACAACACATGTTGAAATTTTTACCAAATAATGGGCTCAAAATGGGCTCTTATGGGCCACAAAAAAAAAATTTTGGGCTCAAAAGGGCCTGTTTTTTTTTTAAAAAAAAGCAAATGCGGGGCCCAGCTCTACAAAAAGTGCCACCCCGCACACAGAGAAACGCAGTCAAAAACTAAAAGAAGTAGATAAAAATAACGGGCTGTTTATGGGCTCTCCGAATCATAAGACAAAACCAGGATGTGCGCAAAATTTTAAAAATGGAAAATAAAAATAGAAAAACGTATGCGGGGCCTCGCACCTAACGTGAATTTCCGCCTCGAACGAATGGAAAAACGAGAAATGAAATGGAGCAATATTATGGGCTAATTGTGGGCTACAAACCTGATGTAAAAATATGCTCGAAAAAGGACGAAGGAGCACATAGGGATCGGCAGTGCGGGTGCTGACGCTATATTGCCATAATCGAAACCAAGCCTTGTCTACATCGATGCAGAGCCCCCTCAATATTATGGGCTTTTTATGGGCTTTCGTTTATATCATGCGACAGTTCGAAAAACGTAGCTGTTGTTTGTAAACAACAATACCGGTGTCACGTGACAAGTCGGATGCGGGGTCCACAACTACAACAAGCACTACTCTCTACAAAGGTGAGTGCTTGAGGAGCAGTTGTGACGAGATTTACGGGCTATTTATGGGCTTCAACATTTTGTATGCAAAAAATTTCGGGCTCATCTGACGCTGACGCTGCCGCTGCGTTCACTAGGCACTAGGCCCGAACCAGAATGAACGCAGAAAGCAGCAGCAGCGGCAGCAGGAACTACAACTACATACAGATCTGCTTTCGCCACTGTCGCTGCCGCTGCGTTCAATCTAGGTCGCGTAAAGGAAATGCGTTCTTTCTAATTTGATATTTTGCTGCCGCTGCTGCTGCATTCTGCGTTTATTCTAGTTCGGGCATTATTCTGAAACGAGTTTATTCGCAGTGTTACATGTTTGATTCATTGAACAGATTACAAAGGTTTCTCACAAGTAATGCCGGAATCAGAATGAACGCAGAAACTAGCAGCAGCGGCAGCAGGAACTACAACATGCAAATCTGCTTTCGCCGCTGTCGCTGCCGCTGCCGTTCGGTCACCTCTTTACAATACTAATCTTGAGGTGGGAGTTCAAATTTAGGAGCGATCAAAAACTGTCTGTGGGTACTAATTGAACTCTCACAGTGCTCCGAGCTTGTCAGTATAAAGACGGCGCGGATAGGAGGTGCATGCAAGCAACTGCATTTCCGAAAAGTAGATATCGATGTAAAAGTGTGATTGATAGCTCGTAAGTACATGAGTTGCTCTCATGCACTTATGAGCTATCACACTTTCCATCGATATGCTATCGAAACGTCAAAATAGTTTCTTTTTTCGGCGAGAGTTAACATTATGCGACATTTCGCAATCGATCAAAGTGTGCATAGGTAACCAGCGCGCACACAAAAAGCTCACTTGCAAGTTTTCATCTGGAACGAACGATTTTCAGTAAAAATTGAATCAAAATGAGCGAGAATTTCGTACGTTGACTCCCAGTCAGACAAGAATCGAATCTTGACCGATTCTGGATCGAAGACTGTCTACTAAGGAATCGATGACTTTAACAAACAGCGAGCGTCGGACGAAATCGAACGTGAACTCGACGACTTAATCGGAGAAGTCAATCATTACGTTTCCTTCCTTTTTCACGGAAAAGACACTTGGACCGAAATTGACGATGCGGAAGGACGAGAGAAGTAATTAAAAAAAATGGAAAAACTTGGAGATTGTGCCACATCTTCTTGTGTACTGTAGATTTTAAGGATTGTATAAAAGCATAGTGTAGACATTTCGGCTTGTAGCACACAGCAGTATTAATAGTACAAGATCCCACTGCAAAAATATGTACCTATCTATAAGCAAAAAAAATTGTTCTTTTTATTTTAATTCCACAAATATATAAAAATATACTACCAAAATTCCAATTTCAGTGACAATTAATTCGCTCTCACACATTGCAGGAACATTGAATACATATACATACATAGTTAAATTGCCAGGAAACAAATATCTCCTCTTCTCACATTTTTTCACCGCCTCTAGTAAGTTAATAAAGTACTTGAGATCTAGATGGTATCTCGACGGCCGAGTTTTCAAGTAAAAATCACGTCTTGTACTAGCAGAATTCTCACAATTTCGTGGTCGTCTTGCACACGGATACAGCTGCAAAAATGCAACACACCTGATGAATGCTTCTATCCGTTGGTACGCCACTAAACTTGGAGAAATCAAATATAGGGAATTTGAGAATAAAAAAAAACGACCCAGTCTTTTGAAATCTAAAGGTCGCCACACATGGACGAGCACAACCACGACCAAACCGTTCGTGACCACTTGGTCACTGACCGTTTGGTCACGAACCACATTTAGAGGAAATACACGAGAGCCGCAACAAGCACCGGAACACAATGGTTTTAGCATTTATAGGAGAATTCCCTCTATTCCATTTAGAGAGAATCCTTAATTGCGGCATTTCCGCTTTAGGTAATCCATTTACGCTTTAGGTGGTATAAACCTAGAACCCACACGGAAGGATATGTAGGTCCTGAAGCGGAAATTTTTTGAGTTTTGTGAAAATACTCTCTAAATGGAATAGTCTCCACAGACAGTTTTTGATCGCTCCTAAATTTGAACTCCCACCTCAAGATTAGTATTGTAGAGAGGTGACCGAACGGCAGCGGCAGCGACAGCGGCGAAAGCAGATCTGCATGTTGTAGTTCCTGCTGCCGCTGCTGCTAGTTTCTGCGTTCATTCTGATTCCGGCATTACTTGTGAGAAACCTTTGTAATCTGTTCAACGAATCAAACATGTAACACTGCGAATAAACTCGTTTCAGAATAATGCCCGAACCAGAATAAACGCAGAATGCAGCAGCAGCGGCAGCGAAATATCAAATTAGAAAGAACGCATTTCCTATACGCGACCTAGATTGAACGCAGCGGCAGCGACAGTGGCGAAAGCAGATCTGTATGTAGTTGTAGTTCCTGCTGCCGCTGCTGCTGCTTTCTGCGTTCATTCTGGTTCGGGCCTAGTGCCTAGTGAACGCAGCGGCAGCGTCAGCGTCAGATGAGCCCGAAATTTTTTGCATACAAAATGTTGAAGCCCATAAATAGCCCGTAAATCTCGTCACAACTGCTCCTCAAGCACTCACCTTTGTAGAGAGTAGTGCTTGTTGTAGTTGTGGACCCCGCATCCGACTTGTCACGTGACACCGGTATTGTTGTTTACAAACAACAGCTACGTTTTTCGAACTGTCGCATGATATAAACGAAAGCCCATAAAAAGCCCATAATATTGAGGGGGCTCTGCATCGATGTAGACAAGGCTTGGTTTCGATTATGGCAATATAGCGTCAGCACCCGCACTGCCGATCCCTATGTGCTCCTTCGTCCTTTTTCGAGCATATTTTTACATCAGGTTTGTAGCCCACAATTAGCCCATAATATTGCTCCATTTCATTTCTCGTTTTTCCATTCGTTCGAGGCGGAAATTCACGTTAGGTGCGAGGCCCCGCATATGTTTTTCTATTTTTATTTTCCATTTTTAAAATTTTGCGCACATCCTGGTTTTGTCTTATGATTCGGAGAGCCCATAAACAGCCCGTTATTTTTATCTACTTCTTTTAGTTTTTGACTGCGTTTCTCTGTGTGCGGGGTGGCACTTTTTGTAGAGCTGGGCCCCGCATTTGCTTTTTTTAAAAAAAAAAAACAGGCCCTTTTGAGCCCAAAATTTTTTTTTGTGGCCCATAAGAGCCCATTTTGAGCCCATTATTTGGTAAAAATTTCAACATGTGTTGTCGGAAGTGCGGGGTCCCCGACAATGCACCTAATATATAGATTAGCCGGAGGATTGCAAAGATTTGCCCTCGTTGATTATTATTTCATGAATTTCTCGATAACTTTAATTTTTAAATTCAAACTTATTGATTGATCACTTTAGTCCAGTTCGAGAAAAATCACGGCTAACTCTTTTAAGCGTGCCATACACACGCCGATCGATCGGCCGATCCGTCGCCCAATATCGATATCGGCCGATGAATCGGCCTGTGTATGCGTTATCGTTGACGATTTTTTTGACAGTTCCATAAAATTTTGATCAGCTGATATTTTGTGGCGATCCAATCCATCGGCTGATCGATCGGACGACGAATCGCTTAATGTATGGCGGCTATTACAAACTGACCATTTGCAAATCGCCGTTGCAAAGTAAAGTAGTTTTTCTTTTACGAGTATATCATCACTAGGTCTGCACTACATACATATGTCTAGGGTATCCACGCTTCGGGCTTCTCGTTATACCCTAGACTTTTATTTTTTTTACAGTTGACGCAAGTAACCACTTCTACCCAAGGTGCATCCACATATTGACGGGTGATATCTACTAGGCTATGGGCAGCAGTCGATTTTTCTTTTTCCATTTCCCTACTACATATTTACAGCACCAACAGAAGATACGTCGCCGATGGTAGTCAACAAATTAGACTACCATCGGCGACGTATCTTCTGTAGGTGCTGTAAAAATCACATGCGTGCTTTTAATTGTTCATTGAGATCTATCTATACTCACTGTATTGTATTTTAAATTTCCTTTGTTTTTATTTTTAGCCAACGCACTTTGTTTACGTTCTTAATGGATACAGGTAAAGTGTTTTTGAAGAGGTGGACGGGAAATCTTAATCACCAACATGCTGGTTGCGTTCCGAACTGCGTCGTCATGGTGCTGTTCTTCACAACCCGTTGCAGTTGCGTGATTGCATTGACCTGTTGGCTATTTTTAAATTCGGCTAAATAAATGTACGAGTATGAATAAATCATAAAGAAAATCAGCGGTGTAAATTTAAGGTGACATGACAAAGGCAAGATACGCAGATATAAATAACCAGAGCAAAGTTCGCCGTGTACAAGCATGAAATTAATTACACATTGTTTATTACGTTTTATAAGTAGGGGTGCGTCATCATGCTGAATATGCTCTGTCATTATAATCAGAGTAAATATGACTTAGGAAGTATGTACGTTTTCCTTTTAAATAATTGACCCGAAGAGACCCAACATTAGAATGTTATGAAACTTTCGCTATTTATTTATTTTTCTCATTTTTCTTACTGCAAAGCTATTTATGAGTCTGAAAATAAATTGGATAATTCAAGTGAAAAAATTCTAATTAAATTATTATACATACATAGAATTTGAAAAGGTAAAAATTTCCTTATTGGGTTCTCTTCTGTTGTGTTAAGTAAGCTGTTTCAAATGCAGTTCAATCGTAAATGAACTGTTTATTTCGATTAAGTTCAGATTTTTCCAATTTTTTTTTCTAATAAAAAAAAATATGGATGGCAAAACAAAGGGGATATAGTTTGGCACAGCTGCTCCTAATCTATCGAATCAAGTCGAAATTCAATTACACCACTCGCTAGGCAAAGGATTTAAGAATTTAATGAATTAATGCATTTAGGACCGGTTGCTCAATGTCCGATAAAAATTTATTTTAAGAATAAACTGCCATTTAGCACAATTTGATTTTCTCAATATCTGTCTAGCGTTATTAATCGGATAAACGCTAACCATCCCCTAGTCTTCGATAAATCTCTTATCCAAAACGAAACCCAACTCCTGCTTTTCGGTTGAAAATTTATCCTAAACAAAAACCAAACACCTGATACCGGATAATGAGATTTTGACAGCTAGAACTGTTCACTTTTGCAAATTCAAATGAAAAAATTGAAAGTGGCCATAAAGAGCAGAGTTCCTGGAAATTCATTCGATAGAAGAGAATTTGTTACAAATTCTCTTCTATTAAATAAGTCAGCTGCAAATGAATACGCTGAGAGACCATACTAATATAAAATAAATTCGTGGACGGTAGAATTCCGCCAAGAAAATCAAATGTTTTTGCCATAATTGTGGCCTGAGACAAGTTCCACACTTTATGGCTTGGTAATTTGTATGAGACGTATGAGGAAACGAAAATGCTTATCGGGCTGTTTATAGCTTCGATTAATTTGTGTCTCTGTTAGTTAACAAAGAGTTTAATCGGACATTGAGAAAACGAGCCTTAATTCAATAAATTCTTACCCGGCGTTCGTAGCGGAGGGGTGTGTACTGTCATTTTGGATGCATTTAGATAAATTAAATAAATAGTCCGGATGGCGCAACGGTTAGCACGTTCGCCTTCAACGCACTGGGCCCCGGTTCGATTCCGGGGATTTACGTGTCGGACTATGAGCCCACTCAGCTGTTAAATGAGTACCCATTATGGGGTAAATAACTCGGTTGAGCGTATTGCTGATCACATACCTCTGCACAAAAACCGTCACGATCTAGAAAATGAGATGATGCTAACTCATCTCGAGGCCGTGGTTCAAATTGGACTGTTGCGCCAGTTATTTATTTATTTTAAATAAATAAATAAATTCCGTAACGTGAAACTTTAAACTTGACGTTTTGCGTGAATAAAAGCCTTAGAATATAGTTTTAATGCTGGATTTAATATGGTTTTAAAAGAAAAAATTTGGAAAAGTTAAAATAATTTCGGCCCAAACTCTTTAACAAGCCAAGTAGAAATACGTACGGATTTTGTCCATTTAGTCACTAGAAAACCGTTTCGATTTTGTCACTGGCTTGGGGACGTAATGAGACGACAAAGAGTTTCGAGAAGTCCGAGCGCTCCATTAGTTTGTAAACTTCTACTGACTAAATTTTTTTTACCGATTGTTAGGTTAATATATTAATACGATTAACTTCGGAAAATCCGTAATTGGTACTATTTAAGGAATCAATTAGTAGGATATGTTTTTTTTATACTACACAATAAAAAAAAATAACCGATGTGAAATAACAAAGATAGGAGCACACGATAATCTTATTATTCTGGCGAATTTTTCTCTTTGTATCCACATGTGTAAAATCTAAAATCAGATATAACTTTTGAGTGTAATTATTTCATCAGTACCTTTAATGCATGGTTTTGACAATGCCCAGTCAGACAAGAATCGAAACTTGATCGATTCTGGATCGAAGACTGTCTACTAAGGTAGACTTTATCGATGAACGTCGGAGACATTTGTATGGGATTGCCCCCTTTGCGATACCGAAAATGAGGACAGGAATCGATCCAAATCGATAACGGTAGTCGATGACTGGAGTCAACGTAGAATCAATATTGGGATCGAATTGTGATCGATGACTGTAGTCAACGCGGAATCGAATCAGGATCGATGACTGGAATCGAATCAGGACCGATGACTGTAGCCAACGAGGAATCGACACTGAGATCGGCTTCAGGTCAATGACTATAAATGTGTAGAATCTATTCAAGCCTGATATACAATTCGTCCAGAAACTAAAAGTGTCGGAAAATCTCTTTATGTATTGATTTCACGGCACTTCTAATTTAACGGTGGACTGTATTCCAGTCTTATAGAAGAAAAAAACAACATATTCCATATTTCATAATATGACAACATGCATCGCCAAAAGCCAGATACTTTCAAATGAATTCAAATTTCAGGCTATTTGATTACCAGAATTGATATATCATCGAAAACATTTGAATTTTTCCAGCTTCGGAGACAAACCGATGAATGGAACAGCTAATAGGATGGCAGACTTTTCGATTCCACTGGGATCGATGACAAATGTCTTCCTGGGTGATTTAGTTCTCTCGCCAACGAAAAAAAGAACGGAGAACTATTTAAATACAAATTGAAGCAATGCTTAAATCCCACTGTGGTCAAAAAAATTGTAGGTATACTTACAGGGTGTCCCACTTCAGATAGTAAATACTTTAATGGTGGATAGTACCGTTCACAGAGTTGTAGCCACTTTTTGTAAATTGTGTCAAAACGCTTGATTTGCGGAATAAAATCAAAATTTGCCACTCTTTCAATCATTTAATCCGAGATTTGTGCTCACTCTCTGGAACTGCATAAAATTTCATATAAAACGATTTTTTAAACGTTGCGAAGTTCACCGTTACTTCAAAGTTACAACTGTTCAAAATTAAAGAAATTTCAAAATTGTTTTTTTGTTTACCGAAAATTTAAATGATAATTTTACAACGGTACTTTGCACTAACAAATCTGCAAATCTGAGAAAATTTACCCCAATGTGTTGGCTTTCCAACGGTATATTTCAAGTGTAGGATAAAGAGGGTTAAAGGTATTTTTTTCAGGTTTTTCTTGAATTTTTTTTTCTTTGGTTTAGACATTGATAAACTAACGACAACCAATTGGAAATTACATACTTGCTTGTGGGGCGACCGGTAGCGCAGTGTGTTGAGGCATCAGTCTCATGTTTGACTACCGGCGTTTCGGGTTCGTCGAATCCCGTCCACGACGACGTTCGTGGCCATGGATGTGCAGGAGGTGCGTGCTGGCAACTGCATTCTCCGAAACCAGTTTATGCCAACGAAAAGTCAACTGGGTTACAAGGAACAGTGGACGCGCTATGCCCCACAAGGGGTTAGGGCACTGCCATCATCTTTGACAAGGCTTATGGTATCCCTGCATTTGAGCCTTCCACACCTGTTATGCAGCGAAGACCTCAAAATAGTTAATAGATTCATAATCTATACCCTGCGAAAAAAAGGTTTTAACTTTTGAGTCCTGGTGGTATTGAAGAGAGCAAAGTCCTTCTTTTTTTCTCGAATGAATTTGCCTCCCATGTGGCGAATTGTAAAGGTATTGTTGGGAAAGGTGAGGAATATCCCGAAGAAATTGATTTGGAAAATTATAGTGTGTAATGAACCATATTCTGGTCTGGTAGTGCTGCTTCCACCGGCAGATCGAGACAGCACCTGATGAGTAGTGATCTGTTGGTGGTACGAAACCAGAGGCCGAGGGTCCCATTACACCCGGACCCAAATACAACCGCGTGGGCGTCTGATCCATCCACCAACCATTCCATCCTTATCGATTATTTTTTTTTATTACCCATTTTTACCTCCCCTGTTTGTGTTGTCTTCCCCAGGCCTATGAATTTTTGTTAATACGTAAAGGACAGGGGCAACGAGCGGCGAATACCCCGCCCACGTCTTCCGAACTGAGCTACAGCAAGCATAGGCCGCTGCTTAGCTCGTTGAGGAGCCTTTTGCTTCGCCAGATGGCACGGCCCGACCTTCACGGTCATTATGCTACCTAAGGCTCCGTCCCCACGGGCATCTTCGGATGCCACCAAACGGTCCGTTACAAGTGGCAATGTTTAACTCTAATAAGATGAGTGTCATGTCAGTTTTTTTGACGCGCTCGGTAGCCGTGAGTTCTCGGCCGCCTCTCTACGATTCTACATCTAGAGAAACAGGTTCAATCCTCGGTGCGTCAAAAAAAACTACCTGTGGGTACTACACAGCGCAGCGTTCCGAGCTTGTCAGTAAAATACGGCTCGAATAGGAGGTAGACGCTAGCAACTGCACCATCCGAAAAATATATGCTATCGAAACGTCAACAGCATAAACAAGGCATAGCTATGCAAGACATAGGGGTCAAGGCAATTAACAATGTTTTACTCTAAAAAATCAGTGTCAATGGAAAGGTTATTTTTAGCATTTAACACAACCTTATTGCCGAAAAGTGCCTAATTTCAACAATTTCGCAGCCTATTTTAGGTGCTAAAAACTCAACTTTATCGGGCCTAAAGCCCCGATGTCTATGTAGTTACTACATGCAAAAACTATTGCACTGTATAAATTTCATACGAAGATAAACTTCATTATATTTTTGCATCCCCCCCATAACAGACATATGCCTATAGCACCGCGTTAAATGAAAAAAAAAATGATAAATTTCGCTATCTACACTTTTCCATCTTGACCTCTTTGAAATGAGTGAAATTCATCAAATTGAAGTACATATTCGCACAGTACATATTTTTGTATTTTCCAAATTGGAAGGCTATTCATGAAATTATACAGTGTTCTGCTTCATACAGTAATTCAGTTCAAGGTTCGTGTAACGCCTGGTGCTCTTTTTTTTCTTGGTTTTCTTTTATGAATTTGGTGAAAATTTGCATACTAACAACATTTCTAAAATAAAACTGGGAAATGTTTTATATTCATCTGCAGATGACATTTTACAAGAACTGTTACATCGTTTTCACAGAGAATCATAAGAAATTGTGCTAAGCAGGTCTATCGTTGAGATAATAAAGCGTCCAGATTCAGACGCAATTGACTTGAAGAACGCCGGACAATCTCTGTGCTGATAAAATGTGTATAGATATGTTAATTTGTTGCATATCTAATCAAAAGTGAAGGTGAACGGGGCATCTATTGTCAAGTTTATAAGATTAGCAGAATACTAGGTAAGATTCGATGGACGAGAATGTATTAGATGAGATTCTATTCAATGTATTCTATTGCGTATTTAAAGCACTAGTCCAGGGACAATTAGGTCAAATGAAAGTCGGCTAGACTAGTTATTATCGGATGCTCGCTTCTACATAGTTTTTGATGATCAATTTACCTATATGCATATACAGGGTGTCCCGTTTCAGATGCTAAATATATTAATGGTAGCTAGAACTCTTCATTTGTGGAAAATTGAGACTAGAATGGACACTCTATCTTAAACCGTTACCATTTTTTGAAAATTGTGTCAAAAAGTTGGACTTGCCGAGCAAAATCAAAACTTGCCACTCTCCCAATCATTTAATCCGAGATTTGTCTTCATTTTTTGAAACTACATCATACATAAAATTTCATATAAAACAACTTTTTTTCCGGCTTCGAAAATCACCGTTACTTCAAAGATACAAGGTTGGAAATTTTGGTTTAAATCTTAATAAAATTTGGGTTACATATATGACGACACCAAATTTGAATTGAATTTTAAGTATTGCAGAATCTTCAAAATCGTTCATTAAGTCAATCCGAATTACCATTTAATTCGAATAATATTGAAACAGTTTCAATAAATTATAATTGAAACTTTGAAGTTTTTACTTAAATAAATAAATAAATAAAAAACTGAATATGTAGTCTAAATATGAACCAAGGCCTCGAGATGAGTTAGCATCATCTCATTTACTAGATCGTGACGGTGTGTTTTGTGCAGAGGTGTGTGATCAGCAACACGCTCAACCGAGTTATTTACCCCAAATGGATACTCATTTAACAGCTGAGCGGGCTCATAGTCCGACACGTAAATCCCTTTTATCGAAGACAACTGCATTTAGTAGGAATCGAACCGGGACCCAGTGCATAGAATGCGAACGTGCTAACCGTTCCGCCATCCAGACTGCCGTAAATTCACAAACAATATGAAGAGAGCAAAGGAAATACGCACTTCCTTCAAGTCGAAAGTGTTCTTTTGCGTAACTATCAAATGTAGGGTAACAAACACGCATTAGGGGCAGTTGTGAACAACATGCGACTTGTTGTTTGTGTAATGCGTGTTCGTAACCGTACCCTACACTCGCTAGATAAGCAAAAGAACGCGCCTATAATTACTGATTTGTCCTAACACCTAGTGGGGCATAGCGCGTCAACTATTCCATATGGCTTAGCTGACGGTTCGTAAGCATAAACCAGTTTCGGACGATGCACGTTGCCAGCATGCACCTTCTGCTCCAACTTAGCCGCCTACCTACGGCAAGTCGGCAGATGTTGTGTTGTATTTATAGAAAAAAAGTGTTGCCTTTCTACACCCACCTTTTGTTCTTTCATTTTTTTTTAATTTTGACTTCAGATTCGCAATCAGCGAGTACAAAACCCCGAAGGGTAACTTCCAGCAAGATTACTTCGAGCAAGATTGAGCATATTTATAGAAAACAGTGTCGCCATTCTGGAAACGCCTTTTTATGGTTTTTATAATTTTCCCAATCAGCAACCGCAAAAACACCTCGAGTGACGAGTTTCAACTTAATATCATAGTAATAGGAAAGTTTAACCAGTTTTCTTTTTGTGATTCCGCCCCCACTGTGCATGGCCGAGTGATCCCACTAACGATCTTCTAAAATCATTAGGGGCAGTTGTGAACGCCTAGATTTTGAATACATCCAAAGTGAGAATAAACTACAAATCCCAGGTTGAATCAGAGCGGGATTTCTTGAGACTATTTTAAAAGATTTTAAAAAGTAAAACGAGTAAATATTTTAAGGATACAAAGAGGGAGTTTTGATATCATTTTCATCACATTAGCGTGAAAAGGTTACTCATTTTCAGTAAAAAACATATAATATACACCATGAGGAAGATTTGGCGGAAGTTAATCGAGAGATTTTCATAAATAATACTCGTACACCACATTGAAGCTACCCTAATTTCGCGACTCTTCTAAAGGGTTTTTCGTTGGAGAAAACGAAGGTCAACTTTGAACTAGTGTACACGCGACATGAAAACATATATGTATTGACTAACTCTTTTGGGAGTTGGTGCTCGGACAAAAACTGAACTCAAAAACACCATTTAGGCTAAAAAATAGAAAGGTTAACTTTTTGAATTTTGGCCAGCTTTTTGGGATTGTTGGCCACTGTGGCGTCGTCGTGGCCATGGATGTTTGAGTTGTCTTCCCCTGTGGTGTTTGTGTTGTCTTCCCCCTGTGCTGTGGGGCGTAACAATAAGCCACAACCTTTCCCGACTTGTAGCAGATATGCGACTAAATGGGCAGGACCTGCATGCTAGCAACATGCATCCTTCGAAACCTGTTTATGCTAACGAAACATAAACTAAGCCACACGGGTGTACCTAGTTGACACGCTTTGCCTCACTAGGGGTTAGGGCAAATAGTAGTGTAAAATCAGCCGTAGGTTGATTATTTCTATGTATTTAATGGTTCTATTTTATGGTTAGATATTTTTGAATTGTTAGTTATTGCGGTTGGTACCATAAACGAAATGACATTTTCACACTACATAGACGATGGAATGATTTTTATCGATTATGATGCGGATAAGATTTTAAATGTACAGGAAATCGAATACAAATAATAATTATGTTTAAAGTTCTCGTTATGAAAGGACCTACCTTAGTCCATTAAAACTGAACTGTTTCAACTAGCTATTAAAATTTTTATTTAATAAAATTAACCAGTAAATGCATGTTCATATTTCGTACTTTTTTTACAGATAAAAGAGGACCACGCAGACTTTTCCTGAGAACAACCAGACACATCCACCCTTCTCCGATTTCTTATACATAACTGATAATGAATTGTTATGAATTAAAAAAAAAATCGTGTTCTCCATAAAAAAAGGGGAAAAAATGAAAGGCATCCTCGTAGCAATATGCAGTAAGATCAAAAGTTCATTCCCCTATCCACAATATGAGAGGATGCATTGTATTTAAAAAAGTATAGCGACTTTCTTTTCTCTCGGTTCACGCACATGTTTGGATGAAATGTTTTCTATCAGGTCGTTGACCGTTGAATTTATATTCCAAATCCGAGGGTAAGTCTAATAAAATAACCCATGCTGGTATCACAGCTGGACAAGGACCCTTTGTTTCGAAAAAGAGAATTGCTATTGCATGGAAAAGAACGAGCTCAACGCTCACAACAATGAATATTTCACTTTAAATAAAGGAATCAGAGAAAATACCGTGCCGCAATTCCACTAGTAAACTTCGACCATATTCCTTTTCAGCCGGAAAATTAATACCAACCTATGAATCGATTCGCAACGCTGACAAGAAGAGTCCTTCAGAACGTTACTATACAGCGTCTACTGGACTGCTAAAGCAATTTTCGAGTAGTAGAAACTAGAAAGTCTAACACACTTTTACGAATAATGAGACGAGAATTTTATGCTTTAATTGTGAAGATTGCAAATTTTGCAATGGAAATTAGAATCGTACAGTAGAGGTGGTGAATATCTTGACTTCGTCTAGGTCCTTGTTAAATTAGAATAATTACCTCAAGACATCTTATTTAACAAAACTCTCAACTCAAACACTTTTTTTTAAATATTAATATTAGACATATGTATATTTTTTAATTAACGTAGTTCTCTTTGCTAGACTTCTAGTTCTAATGTGAATTATCATTTGGTCGGTTAAATGGTTAGGATGGCTGTTATCTTAGAAAAAAAAAACAATTAGCGCGGGTGTGCGCCGTTTTGATGCCGCAAAAACTCTCGCAAGAGAAAGACCATTAAGAAGTCGCTTAGGGGGATTAACCTGGGCGTTACCTTAAATCCAACCTGTAAAATTGATAAAACAATCTCTCCTATTCCATTGCTGGCGATCTCCGATATATCTCTGAGGAACGCTCTGCCAAAAGCTCGATGACGCGTCCTGGCTAGTGCTGGGCATTCGCAAAGGAAGTGAGGTATATTCTCCTTCTCCGCCCTTCCCTTACAGTTACGGCAGAATTCATTGTAAGGAATGCCAAGTCTGGTCGCGTGCTCTCCCACTGGCCAGTGTCCCGTCATGACTCTGGCCACATCTGTACGGGCCTATTCAGAAGGGTAGGGCCTTCAGTGTATTACAAAATGGCCATATGTTCCTAGATGTACACGTCGCCAGCGCTAATTTTATGTAATAGTTGCATAAACTCCTCTTAATAGCCCCAATTGGCGCGTAGACTACCCCCGCGTAAGATACGTCAAAAGTAGGACCTAGCCTCGCAAGTTGGTCGGCCTTCTCGTTCCCTGCTATATTCCTGTGACCCGCAACCCAAAGGAGGGTGATTCTGTGATACTGGTCATGTCGTTCAACTCCCGACGGCATTGCTTTACTATTTTAGATGACGTTGTCGCCGCCTCTAGAGCCTTTACAGCAGCTTAGCTATTCGAGAAAATAGCGCTGTCCCTTGAGGCTACTGTGCTGCGTTTCAGCATCCGACAAGCCTCCCTTACAGCAAGCACTTCCGTCTGAAATTCATTTGCATAATCTGGGATGCGATTATCATTTAATCAAGTGAAAAAAACCTTGCACAGGTGCATGCCTGTTTTAGATTCATTTCCCGGGTCCAACGAAAATGAGACCAACCATTTATAGCTCCGTAGAGAAGGCTACCGCACCGCTACCGTTGTCTAACAAAACCACAACTGTTGTGACAACATTCACATCCGTTGAGTGGTATACTCGTATTTCTCGCACTTTAAATAAACAATAGTCCGGATGGCGCAACGGTTAGCACGTTCGCCTTCAACGCACTGGGCCCCGGTTCGATTCCGGGGATTTACGTGTCGGACTATGAGCCCACTCAGCTGTTAAATGAGTACCCATTATGGGGTAAATAACTCGGTTGAGCGTATTGCTGATCACATACCTCTGCACAAAAAACTGTCACGATCTAGAAAATGAGATGATGCTAACTCATCTCGAAGCCGTGGTTCAAATTGGACTGTTGCGCCAGTTATTTATTTTAAATACAATAAATAATCAATCAGCTGTTAACTTTCGGACCAAACTGAACATCTCGCAGTTAACTACTGAAAGTGTGGGTTTGGAATTTCCATACATCCATCTAAGGCATCCGGTAGTCCACTGCGTAGAGGCATCAGTCTCATGTCTGATTACCGGTGTTTCGGGATCGAGTCCCGTCCACAACCACGTTCGTGGCCATGGATGTTTGTGTTGTTTTCTCCCTGTGGTGCGCGGCGTAATAATAGGCCACAACATCTCCCGACTTGTCGCAAGTAGGCAGCTAAATGGGGGAGCAGGAGGTGCATGCTGGCAACTGCATTCTCCGCAAGTAGTTGCGATGCCAACGAAACGTCAACTGGGTCACATGGAGCAGTTGCGCGCTGTGCTCCACAAGGGGTCATCATAATCGCTGTGATTGTCTCGGACACATAACTCTCGCGTTAAGAACCAATCCCCTCAATATCGAACAAAAATGTATATCACACATTCGATTGTGTATCTAGCACCCTACATTTAAACACATTTCATTTTCAATTATTTTTCTCAAGTCATCCTCGATGACGAGGTCTCAGTCGAGAGAATGTCGAGAAGAGTCCGAGTCGTGGACGAGCCGACCAATGTATGGGTTCCCATTCATTTATAAAGAGTGCAAGTCGATGTCGTATAGAAGTCGAGCGGAGGACGAGACGAAGAATGAATGACATAACTGATCTGGACAATAGTAGAAAAAGTACTAACAATAAGACTTGCTGCTGGATGCCGCGTTGTGTTAAGACAGAATTTTTGAATGGCCGCTGGTCTATTCACTAACTCCCTGGGCACAATCACCGACATAATCTGCGAGATTTACTGACTTTTCAGATGCATCGCAGGTGTGTGGTCTAGTTAAATTCGCCAACAACGAAGGCCAAACTTTTGGTGATGGGGCAACTCCGGTAGTACCTATTTGGGTTTGCTTCAGGAAAGGACAACCTCATCTGTAAAAAACAACAATAGGGATGGACACAGTTGTAGTTGGGATTGGCAAACATGCATTTTATTTGGGATCATCATGTATGTTAGTCCGAGTCGAGTAAGGGATATTAAAAGTATTATCATTAGACCGTCTTTTAAAGATCGCTCACGGATCAACACAAAAACACAATACAGGAAGAATTATCCAATTGAATGTCTGGTCGTATTAAATGTGACTTTATCCAGAAAAAGGCAAATTACACCCGTTTAGCAGCTGTAGTATCTAGTGTGTCATTTAAAGGATAGAATATTTCAGACTCAAAAAATAAAAACAAAAAATTTAAGATTTTCCGATTTTGCCCACTTTCCCGATACGATTTTCCGCGCCCGGTTGATCAAAAAAGTGCTGGAATAAATCCACCCAAAATGACATGCTCAGAGTACTCCAGTGGAAGCAAGAATATATAGACTAAGACAAATGAAAACGACGATTCGCAGAAGCAATATATCCTATAGGCGAGAGAATAGCTAATAAGTGTTTTCCATAATTTTCGTCATCTTGCGTTTTAGATATGTATCCCGCTCATTCATTTAATATTCCATGATTTTTGGTTGCTTCTTCATTTTTGCCAAGATTAGATCTCTAATTTCAATAATTCGCACATCATCTAATTCCAACAATAAAACAGCAACATTTTTCCTGCAGTACGTTCCCACCAGAAGCGAAATTACATAATCTGCCCAGATTGAATCATTTGACTTTGGTGTAAACGTACTATAAATCTTATAAATACTCGGTCATCATCATAATATGTTACGTCTCTTGTGTGCTCTCCTGAGATCAACAAGTTTTGTTGTCAAATATTTTGCATGGTTTTTTGCCTAATTTTCATTTTGATTCCGATGTTTTTACGTAATCGGTCATATAACTGGTGTGAATATCAATTAATTTGCGTACGTTGATAAGAATACTAAAGTAAATAAACAAGTTTAACATGTTTGTACTGAGACACAAATGAGCTACGTATGCATATGTGGACATGTTCGTGTTTTGCACATATGTATTTATTTGTTTATGTGGCTTAGGAAGAGCAATTTGTATAAATATTAACCAAATAAAAGCTACTGTACGGACATTTGAGAATCACAATACTTAATACTGCAGGCGAATGGTTGTTTAAGAGTGCATTCCAGGCACCGCCTGACTTTCGTTTAGAAATCGATAGTTTTAGCCAGAAAGCAAATATGTACCACCTGAAAATTTTCTAATGGTATTGTACTTATGGCGCTCTTTATCTTTTTTTAATTTTTTGATTCCACCTGAACTTAGTAGTATAATTAAAGGAAATATTTCTAAGTATTCTCTATAAAATTACGCAGAAAAAAAGTTTGTAAACAAAAGTTCATTCTGTAAGCCAAACGCCGAAATTGAAAAATTGGTTTTGCGAATCAGTTTACGCCAATAAATCCACAACAATGCGATCGCATTTTTGTGCAAATTATCAAAAGACTTCACTCCCGGCCACTTGAATAGGGACAGCCGCATCAAGAATTGTTTTATTCAAAATCTCCAGCACCTACGAGTAAGGTCAACGAGCAAAACTTACTATGCCTTATGAGAGGTAACTTTGTTGCCCATACTTTTTGAGAAAAATTTGGGAGTTTTGATTAATAACAGTTATATTTCGTGACATTGTATTGATGCACTAATAAATCTTACGTTCATAATTGGGCCACTTAAATAGGGATACTAGCAAAATTCTGCTTAAACACAAAAAAAAAACAAGCTTGCCGTATCATATCATGCCTTCATTGTGTTTTATGGTACATTTGCCAGTTTGACATTAGTAGTATGTAGTAGTACTTGTTCCGATTTCATTGTTCCTATGGGAGGTGAGCCGATTTCAACCAAATTTAGGAACTTCGCTAAGCAGTCAATATGATTGAATAATGTGCAATTTCGTAAAGATATCTTCAGAAATAAAAAAGTTTTTCTAACAAAAACTTGCTTTTGGAACGATCGTTCCTATGATAACTTTAAAACTGACTCATTCATTCATTCCTCTTTAATCCGAAGTGTATCATCCCCCGTTGGTCCGTAATTAATCCGCGGACCCCCTATCTACTCCCATCGCAAGCACCATTTTGAGTGCTCCGATGAGATCCGGTTCCGTGGATTGATTTTTTAGTTTCACTATTGGAACAATCTCCAGTGCGATACAGCAAGGTCTGGGTTCTGACTTTTTACAAGAGAGCGAGCCTCCGACGCGTTGGAGTGTGGTACCCCTACCTTGGCTGTAGTTAGCCTTGGTATGGACGACTCCTCCACTACCACTAAACCCGGAAGACCCTTGGCGAGCCTTCCAACACTAGACCGAAACCAATCCGCAGAGACGACGTCGCTGTAGTTCACCGCTACGTGGACGCGAACAATGTAGCTGCCTTCAAAGCGGCGCGATTCCGCCTCCGGTGACATGGTGAACTCTAGCAGTTCTTCGAAAATGAAAACTGTTATAGCCACGTCATCACCGAGCCGCCATTCGAGCTGCTAAGTTCATTTACGACAGCCAGCTTGAGGTGATTCGCGGCCACATCACTAAAGGAACGGGTCGCTGTCCCCTATTGCCGCTTTTTCGGCGTCGTACTACCTGTGGAGGATTTCTCCTCCGATCGTTGGCGCTTGGTAGCTGGCGCAGGGGCTGGTTTCGTCGAAGCTTCCGCGGGTTACCCCTTAGAATCCGATTTCACCGCTTCCTTGGCCGCACTTTTCGTCTTTCTCTGTCTAGCGCGTTGTTCGCTCCGTTTCTGACCTTTAGTGGGCCTAGCCGCCGCTTCTCTTCGGGCAGTTTGCGGTTCCGAAGCTCCGCAACAGTCCATTCGGTTCACAGTACTGTTAGATGGAAATTATTTCATAGAAATGAATCAAACGGCAGATAGGATATATAGGTATAAACCTCCTTTGGGAAGGTACTCTGAGGTATATTTCCTGACACATCTGGCAATATCCTGGTTCAATTGGCTAGAACTGCTGGAGTTTTTTTTAAAGAAATTTGCTGCGGCTCATTAACGATGTATACAAATAAACGCATACTCTAATTGACAGCTGACATGGATCGTCTTGATGAGTGGGCGCGCGTCGGTGCGAGAATACGATCGCCTCTTCATGTGTGGCTTGGCTTGGGCTTTTTCGGGTTCATCAGAATAAGCTATTTGTAGTCTGGATGGCGCAACGGTTAGCACGTTCGCCTTCAACGCACTGGGCCCCGATTCGATTCCAGGGATTTACGTGTCGGACTATGAGCCCACTCAGCTGTTAAATGAGTACCAATTATGGGGTAAATAACTCGGTTGAGCGTGTTGCTGATCACATACCTCTGCACAAAAAACCGTCACGATCTAGAAAATGAGATGATGCTAACTCATCTCGAGGCCGTGGTTCAAATTGGACTGTTGCGCCAGTTATTTATTTTTTAGAATAAGCTATGACCGGTCCAGCTAAGCCTGACATTTCTCACAAGGGACTATCCCGCACTAAAAGTATTCATATCAAATCAATTTAGAATAATATGTTGTGATGCTTGTATCTATCATAGATACAAACCATTGTTTGTGACATATATTATTGGTTTCTATCTATGCTCCCCCTATTCCGTTGTGCCAAATGGGAATGTTCCTTCGTATTATTGGTGGTTTTATCAGTTTTTCAGGATCCTCAATAAAATCCAGAATGGCATTTCATTGATTTTGATGGCGACCGGTAGCGCAGTGTGTTGAGGCATCAGTCTCATGTTTGACTACCGGCGTTTCGGGTTCGAATCCCGTCTACGACGACGCTCGTGGCCATGTATGTGCAGGAGGTGCATGCTGGCAACTGCATTCTCCGAAACCAATTTATGCTCACGAAACGTCAACTGGGCCACATGGAACAGTTGACGCGCTATGCCCCACAAGGGGTTAGGGCAATTGAGTATTGTCTTTCAAGACTTTTCCAACCCGAAGAATATGACAAAGGATGGTGCAAATTATGCAGAAAACCACAACACAAAGTGTTTTCTCAAAATGCAACCTTCACTTGTGCTGTTCAAATGTCAAAATTGTTTTTTTTTTAGGCCCTTAGAGTGTGACAAGTCGGAAAAGGTTATGGCTTATTGTTACGCCACACACCACAGGAGGAAGGCAACACAAACATCCATCGCGACGACAGGATTCGAACACGTCGCTAACTGGTATAATGAGACATCAGACAGACGCCTCAATGCACTGAGCTACCTGCCTCCCCAAATATATCTGAAACAGATAATTTCAATATTTACAATACGGATGATAATGAATCCATATCCACATACGTCTACCTTGCCTGCTACAGTGTGTTTGCACTAATAAAGATGAAAATGCCGTAAAGTGCACGAACAAAAACGCGAATGCAATAACTCGATTGCAATGCAATGCACTTGCGCAAAGATCATTATACCCAGCCGCATTAAGTCGAAAGGAGTCTCAATAGTTAACTGCAATGTTGACTTTGTTGCCGCCGTAAATATTGACTGGAAAAGTTGTTGCGTAAAATTATTCTTTTTTTGTGTTCGTTTGCTTCACGTTTTTCTTGCAGAGTTTTTTTTAGTATAATTTTAGATATGTTTCGCGATTATGCAAATGCAAAAAGTTGTAGCAAACATAGTTATGGAAGTTCGTAGATAACCGCAAACTGAATGGATGCAAATCTGTAAACAAAACGTTCATTGCGAATAGACTCGGCGACCGTGATCTAGACCCTTCTCCAATAATTGGCTTTCGCCGAAAATTCCATTCGTATTATTGTGCGAGCCATTTGGGGTTTGTTTGGGACTTTGAATAAAAAACGAATATATTGGCGCGATAACAATTGCGCAATCCGTTTGCAAATAACATTGAAACTTTGTGTTTTCTTTCTCAGATTGCATTGGGACAATGTAGAAATGTCTTGTATCTAATATAATACCTCAGGCGTGGCGTCGTGGTGAAAAGGGCTGCGAATCATCTTCGGCGAAAAGTATTTCTGTTTCATCACGCATATGAGCAACGCTTACTTTTTTTTAAAGAATATAGTGGAGTGGGTATTTGCCAAACTAAGTCATGTTGATAACTTAGCTCGGCTATCCACTGCCACCAAAAATGTTCAGCGTGATGAACCAAAGATTTTTCATTGGATATGATTCGCACCTGTATCATATAATGCGCGCTATACATTATATAGTGTGGTCGTTGTACTCAGTAGCGTATTCCGATGTAAGTCAGAATACCACCCACTGACCTGGTCAAGCTATCTCCCCGATAGATTAACGTAGCCCCTAATGAGTATAATCCGTCGGTGGGCGAAACCAGAGGACAGTGGCAGGATTGGCCTAGTGCTGAACATTTTTGGTGGCAGTGGATAGCCGAGCTAAGTTATCATGGCTTAGTTTAGCAATGACCCAGTCCACTCTATTCTTTAAAAAAAGTTAGTGTTGCGCATATCCGTAATGAAACAGAAAGATTTTTTATGAAGTGAACTTTCGGCAGGATCTCGGAAAAACTACAAAAAAGGACCTTTTAAGTTTTTTTTTTAACATTTTGAAAACGGTTAACCCTAGAGAAAAATATGCTGAGACAAAATTAAAGATCTCCAGAAAACTTATAAAAAATGTTAAAATATTTTTTTTTGTATCTGCAATAGTTTTCAAGATAATCACGAGAAAACACGAAAAAAAAACTTTGGTGGTTTTTTTTTAAATATTTCGAAAAGCGAAAATAAATTCTAAGACAAAATGAAAGACCATAGCAAAATTCATACCGAATAGCAGGGCCGGTCAAAGGCTAAGGCGAAGCAGGCGGTCGTTTGGGGTGCCAAAAGGAAAGCCAAGTTTTAGAGTGAATTTTATCAATCTAGAGTTGAATACAGTAAAATTCCATATATTTAGTTTAAATTTATGCGTGAGAACGATTCAATTTCGCATCTTGGACTTTATTCTCCAGTGCACAAGCCACTCGCTTATCGACCAGGGGCGTGCCATCCATATAACCAGATCCGCGAGATACGGCGGCCTCCGATTTCAGGAGGCCTCCAACTTTGATGAATTTCTTCTCTCCGAAAATTTTAAGTTTGAATAAATAGTAGACGACGCTTTAGCTTTGGGGCGACCGGTAGCTCAGTGCATAGAGGCATTAATCTCATTTCTGACTACGGTCGTTACGGGTTCACGCCGTTCGTGGCTGTTAATGCACTGTTAACAGCCCGTTAATGGTACTGTTAATTCATTGTTAATGTACTCTTAACAAATATTAATGCACTGGCAATGTACTATTAACAAAATGTTAATACACTATTAACATACTTTTAATGCACTGTCAATGTACTGTTAGCATAATGTTAATGCACTGTTAGTGTATTGGTAGCACACTGTCAATGCACTATTAATTCCTTGTTAACATCATGTTAATGCACTGTTAACATCGTGTGAAGTTTCACTTCATGTTCAAAGGGTCTTTCTATCCCGCTCAAACGAATCAGAATGCCTTCCACAGTAATCCAGTGCATTGGTCTCATCACCCCCGTCAGAGAATATCCATATTGACGATGTTTAATTTCTTGTCTAAGAAGGTTCTTTTCTCCTTACTAGGGAACTTAAAATGCTAAAATGCCCTGGCGGCCAAGGAGCGACGTCGGGCTGTCGCACACAATGATGATGAATTCTGCTCTAGCATGAAAGATACGTCGGAAGTATGCAGATTATATAGTAGAAGAAGAAAGACATTGCTTCGAAAATGGGGCTAATACGCAAAGGTGATGGTACCATGACAGAAACAGTGGAAGAAACATTGCAGTCGTTGATGGAGGTACATTTTCCTGTCAAACCAACCATGGGCCCAAACTAACAAAGGGGCTGGTGGGGAGAGACGACAAGAAGCTGAGAAGATAATAACTCCAAATGGTGTCAAAAGTGTCAAAGCTATAAACTCTTTTGCGCCATTGAAAACGCCTGGAATGGACGAAATATTCCCGGCAATATTACAGTGGGCATGAGTGCTCAGTCAGGGCGTTTTTTAGTTTGGTTGGTTGGTTTGGTCCTTTTTCGCGGTTTAGGCAGGAAAACCACTTTAGCCTTCCCCTATGCCATTGGGATGTTGCCTGTTGAAAAACGATCCTATCTAAGGACGAAAAGGGACCCAAAAACATGAGTGGTCTGCTTCGGTTATCCCACGGAATACAATTATTATTATGCCTTAACTCCTAGTGAGGCATAGCAAATCAACTACTCCCATGTGGCTTACTTGACGTTTCGTTAGCGTTAACTGGTTTCGGTCGATGCATGTTTGCTAGTATGCATTTCCATACCAGTCCTGTGGTATGGACGGTGGCATGGAGCTTGCATTTCAATGCTTGAACTTATTCACATATGGTTGTTATATTCTGATTTTTAAGCTTTAAGTTCAATTCGAGATAACTCTGGCATCTCTTGCATCCTTTAGCAAGTGCTGGCCACCAGACTAACGACCCATATGAAGGAAGCGGACAAACTACTGCTGTATACATTCAAAAGACCATATTTGTATTAAGGTCCCACCTTCTTCCGAAGGTTTTCTGACAGACGTTGAAAGCGATACAGGCTTTCTTCACCCTTTCTTCGATATTTAACTTTTAGCTGAGTTTCGTATCTAAGATGACATCTAAATACTTTGCGCTGGGCGATAGTTAGAGTGACTGTCCCTTTAGTTTAAGGAGGGTAAATGCGGTACTTTGATTTTAGTGGTAAATAGCATCAGTTCAGTCTTGCCTGGATTAACACTCAGTCCACAGCTTATAGCCCAGGCGCTCAACAGGATTTGACTTATCACGGAGAGGCACATTCCTGATACCACTATTGCCACATCATCTCGTATTCGACCACTTAAATCCCTTCTCTGTCAAGCCTTGTTAGGATCCAATTGATGACAACTAGCACTAATAATGGAGAGATGACGCTTCCCTGAGGTGCTTCTCTGTTCTGTATACAAATCTGGTTCGATGGCTGTATCCCAAGTCCGCATGAATTATTCTAGATCTTAGCAGTCACTATCCAGCCGCCGATCCCTGCTTCTACTCCCAAATCTGATAGAGCGTCGTGAATAGATTCGATGCTGACGGATAATACATACTATGTTTATACTGATGGCTCTGCTCGATGGTGCGCACTACCTCGTGGAGAGCCGTTTCTGTGGATCTATTCCTGATGTGGGTGTGCTGTGGCTTCGAGAGCGGTGAGCCCTCCAGGAATTCTACGCCGTAGAGGTATCAGTGTCATGTTTGACTACTGGCGTTTTGGGTTCGAATCTCGTCCACGACGACGTTCGTGGCCATGGATGTTTGTGATGTACACCCTGTGGTGCGGGGCGTAATACTAAGCCACGACATCTCCCGATTTGTCGCAGGTAGGCGGCTAAATAGGAGAGGAGAGAGTTGTATGTTGGTCGGATTTCTGATCGCAATCAACATCTTCACGTTAAAAAGTTTGTGGACGAAAATTCTACATACTTGTTGTGTGTTCAATTGCAATGCATCTTTTTTCTTCAAGGCTATAGCGTCTTGAAAATAATATCCTTATAATTTTCAACGGTCACATTGTACCAAACTTTTCTTATAGTGTCCATCAAATTGAAATTTTTTTTCGCGATCTCTTTAAACACCCAGAAGCATTAATTTTTCATGACATTAGAAAAACATTTAAAACGCGGTTACTTCCACATGCCGCCCACTCTCATATATACGAGTAAAAAATACATCTAATGAATGGCTTAAAAAATACCATACAAAGTATTTTATTAGTTCAAGTTTAAACAACAGACAAAACCTGATCAGACGAATGAAGAGAGAATTGAACAATTTGATAATGAATACAGATAACATAAACTGAACTGGACTTTTTATTTTTTTATAGTTGTCACATTGTGTATTTGATTTTATACCTATTGATACAATTTTATTTCTGGCTTTTCAATGTATTTGTTATCGTTATTCAAAATTTAAATTGAGGTGAACTAAAAAATTAGAAGATTTCGACGGGTACGCATACTTACACAAGGGAACTTACTGTATGTTCGACTTACCTGAAAGGAAAAATACATATATTTAACATAAAATCCGAATGATAAAATGAATGTTGATTGGAAAATATTTTTAGGGTAATTTTAGTGAGAATGGAATAACATTATGAAGAAAGCACGCACAAAAGCAGTTTCTATAAGTTCAGTGACAGTAGTTTGTGCCACCTTAAGGAGTAATACCTACGCTGCGTTTTGAGCTGTGCGGCTAGAATTGTACGGCTGGAGACGTCCTCGTACGCCTAGAGCCGCACGGCTAGAACCGTACGGCTATTATTTTTATACTCTAGATGAAATCTGAGAGTATTATAAGTTTGCCACAAAGTTTGTAACGCTAAGAAATAAGGCTCGCAGAAAAAAATGAATGATACACAGAAGTTCATATTATCACTCGAATATCTCAAAACCGGATGTCCGTCTGTCCGTCCGTGACCTCTCTAGCTCGAGAACGCGTTGAGCTTTGAAGTTCAAATTTTGCACACGTTATTTTTGACAAAAAATGAAGGCTAAGTTCGTGAACGGGCTAAATCGCTCCACCCCTTCTACCCCCTCCCATACAAAATGACACATTTTTGAAAATTTACAATAATCAGATTTTCTCAGAAACTATAAAACATATTGCTTTGAAATTTTTAATATATCACTTTTATGATAATTGTAACCTACATTATAAAATTTATTGTAATCCTCACCCTCCTTCTACCCCCTCCCATACAAACTGCACTATTTCATGAAATACGTTAAGCCAATTTACTCATTACCTATACAATTTGTCGGGCTGAAATTTTGTACTTAACACTTAATTAACAATATCAGTTAGATTCAAAAAAAGTAATCGATTACCCTTAAGGTGATGGGATCAACAAAAGTCTTAACGATGCATCCGAGATTGCAACCAAAATTATTTATTGGCTTTAACCAGGTTCAAATTCATCTAGAGTATTGCATGATTGGGGTTTACCCCAATCGTAGTTCTTTTATGTTTTTTCATGTGTTTGTTGTTGGATTCATCGACTCATCAACGGCGGATGAGTATCCGGCGAGGCCCGTCGCGTTGTCGTAAACCAGTTTGCTGTTTATACGGGATGGGTATCGTAGATTCACGCGTCTCCTTATTATTAGAACCTTAACGCGTGCAATTACGTTTTGGCTAGAGGAGGATCTAACTTGAATTCATGTATAAGATATTATTCTTTTTATTTAGTAAATAGCGACCTTTCACCTAAGTCCTTCTTTGTCTTAAAAAAAGAGCTAATTTCGAAAAATTTCATTAGCTATTGACTGTATCTCCTAAGTGCATCTGATTGAATTAAAGTTAACACATAGTTAAGACAATTAACTGTTGATTATGTGTACCAAGTTTCATTAGAATCGTTTCACCTGCTCTTAACATATTACTACTTGGGCGGAATTTTTAATGAAAACAAACTTTTTTTGGGCAAAGTTATATTTATTCCTCAACATAGTTGCCTTCGAGGGCGATACACTTGGTATAGCGATTTTCCAACATTTCGAAGCCCTTTCTGTAGTACGAATTGTCCAAGCCTTCGAAACACGCTTCGGTTTCCGCGATGACTTCCTCATTCGATCTGAATCTCTTTCCCTGGAGCCACCGCTTGAGGTTTGGGAACAGATAATAGTCGCTGGGGGCCAAGTCTGGAGAATACGGTGGGTGAGCAACTAATTCGAATCGTAATTGGTCTAATTTGACCATCGCTTTCAAGGAAGTGTGTGACGGTGCGTTATCGTGACAGTACAGAACTTTTTCCTTGGCCATATGGGGCCATTCTTTATTTCGTCGTTTAGTTTGTCGAATAACGCTGCATAATACTCTCATGTGACTGTTCTTCCATTTTGCAGGTAATCGATGAAGATTATGCCATACGCATCCAAAAAAACGGAGGCCATAACCTCCCCGGCCGACCGTTGCTCTTTTGGCCGCTTTGGTCGGTTTTCGTGGTTTTCCAGCCACTCTGCAGACTGCCTATTGGACTCAGGCGTATGGTAATGGACCCATGTTTCATCCATCATCACAAAACGTCGAAAAAAATCCGCTCGATTACGCTGCAACAACGCCGGCCGGCCGTTGAATCATCAACGCATCGACGGTTAGCAAACACGGCACCCATCGCGCCGATAGCTATTTCATCTCCAAAAGATTGTGCAAAATGTATCCTGTCCGTTTTTTTGAGGTGCCCATGGCCCCAGTTAACTCGTACAACTTCACTTTACGATCATGCAAAACGATTCGATGCACTTGCTTTACGATTTCCGCAGTCGTAGCCTCTTTTGACCTTCCAGAGCGAGGTGCTTCCTTGGTGCTTGTACGACCCATTTTAAATTCACTAAACCATCGATAAACTGTTGTTCTCGAAGGAGCAGATGCGGAATAACATTTCTACAACCATTGTAATGATTGTTCAGAAGTTTTTCCCATCAAAACACAACGTTTGATCAAGATGCGATAATCCAGCTTTTCTATTTTTTTACGAAGACGAAAGTAGCGTCACTCAAAAAACTGTCGCTTGTTAACGAATGGACGAAATGTCATGAAACCTCATAAATAAACTAGTGATAGATGAGCCTCTCGAAATGAGTCATATGTATTCATTTTCTAAGGGGTGCCACCTATTGAAAAATCCCGCGACCTTTCAGCACAGTAGTAAATTAAATCCATTCTTACCTCTATTATTCGGCACACTTTTGTCTATATCTTCGAAATGTGTCATTAAATCTAGTTTAAATATAACTAAGATAACCAACTACTTAATATGTTTACTAAATTTAATTAAAATCGGTTCACCCTTTCTCGAGAGATTGATTTTTGTCCACCTTTTCATACATTTCGGCACACTGTGTGTCTGTCTGACGTCTCAACATACCGGTTATTCACGAGTTCAAATTCCGTCGTGGCTATGGATAGTTTTCATTCACTACGTTTAGACCGCGGGACTATCTTCGAGATCTAACTAAATCGATCTAACTCTCGACGATATAAACGTATCGATTTAGTTAGTTTTGGACTTGGCTTGTCTCTACTTGCGATGCGGAACTGGACTAAAAAAATTGGGACTATGTCGCTGTCATCGCTAATGTTGATTCGGTGGTTGACGTTTCCTTTGTTGTCGTTTTTTTCGTTCGGCGTTTGCTTTGTTTGCAATTTCAGGAAAGCAGTGCGTGATCACGGGCAAGAAAAAGTCTTTTCCTGTCGTAAAATTTATATTTGTAAAATTTATCTGTGCTGTCAACGGAGAATGAAGAAGAAGAAGTACCTCTCCGTATGGTCGGTATAAACACTCCACCAACAAGTACTAACACTAAAATGATTTAGTTAAATCGACTTTTAGTTCCACGGTCGAAACGTGGCCATTGTGTTGTTGTTGTTGTGGTAGCGATGTTTCAAATACTGCAGTTCTTCTTGCATCGAGGGGGTTTGGCAGCTCTTGGCCGTCGAAAAACGGGTCGTTCCGGTACGAAGAACCGGCTGCCGCAGGAACGATGGTTTTCATTGTCTCTCCCTGCGGTGTGAGGCGTAATAATAAGCCATAACCTTTCCCGACTTGTCGTAGGTATGCGGCTAAATGGGGAGAAGGTCCATGCTAACAACATGCATCCTCCGAAATCAGTTTATGCTAATGCAATGTCAACTAAGCCACATGGCACATGGTAATAATTGACACGCTATGCCCCACTAGGAATTAGGGCAATTAGTATAACATGTCATTTGTAAAACTTCCTGGAATATTCTAATTTGCCCAGGTGAAAAAATGGCGCTTGCGTAACCTGTTTGCCGGTTAATATGAATTTTCAATTATAAATCTATGGACCTGAACTGAATCGTTCACATGGTTACCCCGTATACGAGTAGAGATACAATTCAATTGCCAAGACACAACTGACTTAGAATCATTAGCGAATAATGATAAACGTTTGAAACTTCATTGAAGGTTAATACGTATAAATAACTTTCAATTGTGTTCATTACTCTGGCCCCTGTTGCGTGAAGATGTAGACATTGAGTCGAGTCTATTTCCAACACATACATAATGTATTTACACAGTTAAAAAAAAATAATTGGTGTAAATTTTTCAACAGCGTAAATTTGCATCTTACTCGTGTCTAATTTAACAAAATCTTTTCGTTTCAAATATCAATTAGATCTGTAGACGAAAACAAATAATAAAATGTGTAATTACGTTAAATGTTAATAAAAAATCTATACTCGTATAATTAGCAACGGCAAAGATAATGTTACACTTTTAAAATGTGTTTTACCGGGGTGCGAGAAGGCAACTTATGCCCATGAAAATGTTGGCTTTTTTATTGCAATTTAATAAAGAGACGATCTAAATGCTATGTTTCAATTTTATCTTTTAACAAACACCTTGATGTCCATGTAGTCTATACCGACTTTTCAAAAGCTTTCGACTCGGTCAATCATGACACTTTGCTTGAAAAACTGTAATAAACCACCTGCAATGGACTATATCCTGGTAGCGCTGCTTCCACCGGCAAATCTATGGCAGCACCTGATGAGTGATGAGTAAGGATCTGTCGGTGGTACGAAACCAGAGGCCGAGGGTCCCATTACGCCTGGATCTTGATGCGAACGCGAGGGATTTGTTTGGGGATTTCAACATGAATTGCGCCCGAAACCCACGGTATGGAGGGTAGAGACGCGCCGGGCCTTTACCATCTGGTGCCCACAATTGAGCCAAACAACACCTTGTGCTCCTATGACCTGAGGGGAGAGGGGGGGATCTGTTCTAATTGGACGGTTTCCCTCTTTTAATATATTTCATTGGCCTTGATGTCACAGTTACTAGATTGGCTTATGCAACCCCTTGTCCCTGCACGGGACTTTGTTGATTTGAATCTTTGGGAGTTTGATGCGTAGACAGCACCATTAGTTTCCTCGTTTCTCTTATTTTTTTTTGTCGATATCGTTGTTTTTGCGGGTTTTAGGATATTTCGTTTTGCATTACGGGCAGACGTGCGATTATGTTTGGTTGTACGTATATGGAGGAGGCCGATGACGGCCGTGTATAACCCACCCCGCTACCCCCGATAACTGAGTTGGTCTGCCAGTGGAGCTGGTCTACCAGTGCACGTCACGGGTGGTCATCGGAGAGTGGTTCTTCGACACTTGGTATCTTGAGGCCTGCACGGCCATACCAACCCTCGTCCTCCGGTCTCCATTACTACAAAACTTATCACCCTACAATTTCCTTCCTTCCTTGTTTCCTGGATGTCTTCGTATCTTCTAGGTCGTACTTAGTGTTTAATAACCTAGTTTCTGTAGCCTTTTGTCTTATGTCTGATGTGTCGTAGGGTTCCATTTGGATCCCTTGCTTTTCCTGTTTTTCATCAACGACCTAGCCCCTTTTCTTAGTTGCCTACTATACGCTGACGACTGTAATCTGTTTACGTCCGTATCTTGTCTTGAAGATTGTTTCTCTTTGCAATTTGACCTAGAGCATATATCCTTTTGGTGCCGTGAAAATGATTTACACAATAATGTCGCCAAATGTGCTGCACTCTTTAAAACCTTCTCCGAGTTCATTCCTTTACGAAATCAATTCCTTTCCTCTTCAAAGTGTTACCATTTCCAATGACCTTGGTGTTGCTTTCGACTCTAAGCTGATCATTATTTCTTGGTAATCAATAAAGCATCCAAGTTGGCAGGATTTGACCTGCTGTAAAGTCAGCCGTGAAAAAATAACTCACACTCATATACATTTTCCAATCCGAAAACAGCTCACCTCATAAGCGGTTTCCATAGGAGATGGGTCGTGTTCGAATTTCTGATGGACGTCAAGAATCACGACTGGCCTCATAATAGCAGCCCTTATGGCATACTTCACAGCAAGCTTCACGACTGATTTCCAATGTATCTAAAAACCACTTTACTCTGCAAGTCTCTGTTAACCTGTCAGTAACATCTAGGGTTATCTACGCATACAGTCAACCCTCGTTATAACGAACTTGAATGTAACGAACACGGATATAACGAACTCGTCCTTATAGAGAACCAAAAAATGAAACCCCTGGAAAAAAAGTGTTGGTTTTCTAATAGCTCTTCCGTTATAGCGAAATCTCTCGACGAACTAGCCTTGGACCCCAAGTAAAAAAAAAATTCGATTACAATAAATTCAAAGCTTCAATATATGTAAATCGAACTGTAAGAAAACAGTTTTTCACCATTCTCTTTCTAGCTGAAATTTTAAGTTATCCGCGACGAACATCAATAACATGTTCCTCAGCACTTCCAATGTTTAGTGCGTTCCGCGCAGCAACGGGACGACAGCAAAGATAGTTTTTATCGCTCACATTCCAGAATCCTTAAATGAAGAATTGAATACATAAATAAAATCGTTACCTTAGTGCACAAATATGTTGAGTGACTTTTGCTAAAAGTCGGTTTAGGTGATATTTTGACTCTCAGCTCTAGTCTACCCCGGTTATACATTTATGTATTACTGTCTGCGTTCACAAAATTCAACATGCTGAATTCAGCAATTAAAATAAAATAGTATATAGGATCAGAGTTTTTTTCGCTTGTTGTTTACGTAATTCGTGTTTGTTACCCTACACTGGATAGATTAAAATTATATTTGGATACTTTTAACACCAGTTGCTGGATAATGCACTATTTCTATTCATTCGGTGAATTAGTACTCCCGAAATACACCGCACGATTGGTGTTTAAAATTTAATACCTTTACATGGTGTATTTATTTCACTGGTGGTGTAAAAGACAATATGGTCACCAAAAATACATGACCAGAATGGTAAAAAACCCGAACCAGAGTTATTAATCCAATGCGTGATGTAAATATTTCACATTAGTTCTATTCCTCTTCCGAAACACGTACCTTCATATCAGTGGTCGGTAGCTTAGTACACTGAGGCGTCAATCCGATGTATTTATTCATCCCATAGAACAGGGCATTAATTGTTGTCCGAGGTTTTTTTCGATTTAAATAAATATTACATATTCATTGTATAGATAATTTGTGTTCACCGTTTTGATGGATATTTAATCCATTCGGGATATTTTGAAATTCACATATATTGTACATAGGTGTAAGATATCCACACAATATTTCGTCGTGTCCCACTTGGTAGCGTACCGCAAGATAGAACAAAATAGCGAGTCATTCACTGAAGTGGCTCAGTAGCTCTCCACATACGGCGAATTTTAGTATGGCAGGCAGCAGATTGATTGCAGTCAACGTCAACTTTTCCTTCCACGAAAGTTTGAGGGCGGCATCGGTTGCACTATACTCGTGTAATAGCCGCCATACATTATCCGATCCGTCGTCCGATCGATCGGCCGATGGATCGCCACAAAATATCTGCCGATCTTCACTGCACACACACTGTACGATTTTCGTGCGATGCGATAACGAATGATAATTCAAAAAATAGGTTATGATTCACTCCCAATCCAATCTAGATTAATTTTTGTTAACTATTTGGATGTGTGTGGTATTTTCGTATACCACATATTTGATATTTCAATTGCAGTGCCATTTAAATCATAAGAATCCTTGAAATTTCATAATTTAATAATTTGGTAATTTGACATTCACTTGCGATATTCACATACACTATCCAATCGATCGTCACCGATCGATCGCACGAAAGTCGCACAAAAATATCGGCAGATCAAAATTGATCGGCCGATCGGTGCGATTTCCACATACACAGGCCGATCCATCGGCCGATATCGATTTCGGGCGACGGATCGGCCGATCGATCGATGTGCGTATGGCACGTTTAAGGAACATATAGGCGAGAAATAAAGCTTGTAACTAAGTGTAGTTCTCTGGCTCTATATATCCGTTTCAAGTCCCATTCATACGCAGACTCCCTTGAAATATTCGGTCGATAATACTTTACAAGGCTAACAACATAAAACGAGGCGGCTTACGTTTACGTTGTGGCAGGGGAAGGGCGGGCGGAAAGAACAAATTCGACGTTTGGAACCATCGGAAGGAACGAAACAATTAGAGAAAGAAATGAACGGAAAAGAGAGCAGCCCCACGGCGGTAGGAAGAACAAAAAGCCCATGGGACTTATACGCTCATCCCACACATCGAGGAGTGGATGTAATGCACGTATGATCGGATTAAGTAATATTGAGTGGGTTCAGGTTGCGCAACGTTTTAATTGCGGTTGCAAACAGTTCGACTGATTTTTCTTGTGGACGCTCCGTTTCAGTTTGCGTTTGATCAACCAGACATCGGGGAAATTAACCAGAAATTTTTCCTGGTTGATTTCCGGTCAACTGGGGGGTAAGGGGTATTAGCGTATTTGACAGTTCTTAGTTGACGTATTGCATGTGACTGTCAGATGGTGTGGATTTTCGTTTTCGGTTTCTTAATTTTTACATGGCGTCTTATGTGCTTATTTACACCGGAGCAACACAAATTCGTGGCGATTTTGCAGTGTTTTTCTTTTTTCCTGAAACCGTCGCTGTTTAATAAATGACAACTGCAAAACAAGTCAATCAACAAGAGTTGATGGTTGGGTAGAGGGAAAATCCTTACTGCAATTACAACGTTGCGGGACGTGAACGCAGGCATTCTCAGCCTGTGTTGACTCTTTCGTTCATTCTCTTGAGTCGTTCAAAAGGACGTGACAGATTCACGTGCTACTGCAGAAGAAAGAGATTAAAAGGAAATGAAATTGGGCTAGAGAACTGAGGTGATTTTGCACAAGGGTGGAAGTAGGAGGGGAATGTGAGTTTGACATCTCATGGTGCGAATATATGGGCCAGGCGGGTGTTGCGGAGTAGAGGGCGTGTGTCTCTCTGTTTACTTTTTATTATGATAGTTCGTATGTGGTGGAGTTACGTCCCAGAAATTAGTGTATAGGTATAGTACTGGTGTCATCACCTTGCATATATCTCTGTGCGTGCTACTTAATTCTAATAGGCAGTAAATTCAAAGATTCAAGACGAGCCGGTAGATCAGTCCGTTGAGCCGTCAGTCAAATGTCTGTTTCTACAGGTTCACGGGTTTGAGTCCCGCTGTGGTCATAGCTGTTTATATGGCCTTTTGTTGTCCAAGCCGGCGACTAGGTATATGTTTTCATACTGCCAAGCTGCGCAATAGCATTAATGGCAAACTACCTAGAGCCCTGGCAATAACATAAAAAGCAAAGCTGAACGACTCGTCCGACTGTCTGATGCACTAGATCAGACCCAAAATTGATGTTATTTCACTGTTTAACATTCACTGGTAATTTTGGATTATTTGAAGTGGAACTAGGCGGTACTGTAACCCCACAGAACTGGGTATAACAAACACATCTGGTCAAAATAATAAGTTAGCTCTAAGGTTGCGGTGTTCCGGATCTTGCTGCGGTATTAATTATGACAGCACCTCTGACTTAATCTAAAACGAATTTTCAATCCACTAATAACAAATGACGATTAAAGAGATTGAAGAAAGTACGAGTTCATGAACCAAGTTTAAGTGTTTTTCAGAGGCAACAATACCTAGCATCATACAATTTTTGTTTATAACAACACCGAGTGAAGAAAAAATACTTAAAACTAAATTTGGAAACTTTCCACATTTTTTGTTTGTAAACATGTAATTACCCCCCATCAATGTCAAACTTTTTTCTGAAAGTTTACACATGCAACTAATTTCATCGGTTACAACAACATACTATATAAATTTAGTGTAAAATATGTACTAGTAGTATTTTTCAACTGAATCGGATAATGCTCTTCCAAATCAAACCCCTTTAATCATTTCAAGTAGCGAAACAGTAGTAAAGTAGACAATTGGTGTAACGATCCGAGTTATAGTCACTGTCAACAACTTCTTCCATGCATCATACATGATGGAGATAGACTCGTACGTAAGTAATCAGCGGAAAACCATGACAAATCTTGACGATGAAACGACGAAAACTCTAGGGATATTATGTATTACTTGATTCGAGTGAAAGCGTTTCATATATCCATTTGTATGTACGTTGTACTTCGACGTGGAGCCATACTAATTGAATTTAAAGGAGGATACTCGTATGCGACAGCTCTTGATAAAAGCCATGCAGATCGGCTACACATTACAATCGTAGACAAAGATGTCACACGACAGTAACCCATTAACCCATTTTTATTAAATACCTATTATTAAAAAAAGTCGTGGTTAGGCGCCGCGTGATTCTTTTCAACGGCATACACTGACAAAGAACGTGCTTCGCAAATTACCTATAATTGATATCCATCGATATAAGACGACTTTGAGGTAGGCTTGAAGTAAAATGTGTGGTCGATTAGTAAGTGGTATCGTTTACATAATGTATTAAGTTTAAATTTAATTTGGTATCAAGTAGAGATGTTACGGATATTCGCATCACCATCCACCAATACGGATTATCCTCATGTTTATTTTTCATTGCCAAACATCCGCATCCTCATGTTTGTTCGAATATGTGCATCGGGATACTTTTAATCATGGCATCAAACCAAATTTGTAGGGTTTTGTAGTAAAAACAAAAGCCTTACGAAATCGGTTAAATGTCTGTCTGTCCGTCTGTCCATAGAATATCTCACGAACGGCTGAAGATACATACATGAAATTGAACTATAATTCGCCGGAGAAAGCGATGCGTCGTAATAGGTCAACTTAAAGGGGGGAGGGGGGTTGGGGGCATAGAGGGGAAATAAAGGTCGAAATTTTTGTTTTGTTTGGTATAGGCAAGTGGGGTATCGTAAGACCATGGAGTACATTCCATTTTTGGAATTTTCCACGGGCGGGTTTTCTAGGCCGCGGTTGGCGGTTTTCCTATGTACTTGGTCATTGCGCAATAACCAAGCCGCGGCCTAAAAAACCGCCCATGGAAAGCGACATTTAAAGTAAGTTTGAAGCAACCGCTATAGCAAGAAACTAAAACATCAAATATCACAATCTATTTTTTACTACGCCATTAAGGTAGAAAAATTATCATAGAAATATGTATCAAGATATACCTTTTCCATATAACATCTACGCCAGCTGTGAAAACGAAACGACAACATCTGAATTGGGGCACGTTTATCAAACATATGGGCTTTGCCTCAAAACCCTGACAATTGTCGACTTAAACGATTTACATTTCCCGATGAACATACAATGCTAACCAATATCAAGGTAGCGGGAGAGATAATAAGAAATCGGAACACTTTTTTTTCTTGTTTAGACGTCCTAATTGTATGATTACGGGCGTTCGTTTTATCTCATATCATGCGCTATCTCATATTATGCACAACCGGGCCGTGATTAATTTCTGATAAGAATATTGTGATATAATAGTTGGCGCTACCTACAATCCGTATCGTGTAGTTTTTGGAAATTTGCCACATCAAAAGGAAACGGCCCATCTATTATTATTATTCTGCACTATTAGCATCATTTATATTTGGATGGATAACGATTCGGTTTCGGTTAAACGCATGTTGACGCCCCTCTGGCCTGAAATCGGAAAAACCGTCATATAAGGGAGAACGCAATTAAATATAAAATATGTAGATAGTAATAGGATTATCGACGTTGTGTACTAAACGACCTAAGTTACACGTGAGAGGTGAAGAAAAGCCATACTGTCTACTGAATGGTGCTACGTGATCCAGTAGCCATCGGTTGGCGGGGGTAGTAGTTGAACAGAATAAAATGAAACAAAACAAAATTGAACTGCATGTTGTTTAGGTCACACAAGGTTTCTATGGCAAATAAATGACAATGTGTGCGTTCAGAAGGAACTGAGCAGCTTCTGCTCAGCGAACATGTTCAGAACGAGCGGGTTCAGAAGTGACTGAGCAACTTCTGCTCGGGTGAGCATGATCAAAGTTCACCGAGCAAGAAATATTTCTGCTCACTGATCAGTGCTCAGGTTCTTCTTCTTCTTTTTCAACCTCACGCTCATGTTGCGAGTTTCCGAGTTTTGACAGTTATCAAATTGGTTGTTGTGTTTTCGCCGTTTTCGGCTTCTAGTTCTTTGGTTTTCGGGTGCTTTTGAATTTGTATTCTCGTTGTTCGTGATTTCTGTAATGGACAGCGTGGGATTCATGTATTTTCCACTTTTCAGCACTTGTTGTCTAAAATTGTCATCGTCAGCTTTCACCTGGTCGATTTGTCAGCTGGTGAAGTAGCGTTCAGCAGGTGCAGACTCCAAACCGAGCGGCTCCGGAGCTGCTCGCGAGCAGTTGCGGAGCTGTTCGCGAGCGGTTTATGCTCTTTTGCCACCTTCTGAACGCACTCAATGTATGCAAATAGAGGATACGAGACAATTCCCATTTGTTGAAGACAGGAGATGTGGCCAGTTGCACAACGATTTGAAATGCACATAACTAAAGGTGCTAAATAGTGCATATTTGATGCAACTGATTGCAATAGTATTCAGATGTAAATATACAGGGAAGAGAATCGTGCAAAATAAAACGATGCAGACTGAATCGACAATAATGAAATTCAGATTAGGTTTATGAAGAATATTGAGATTTGGATTCAATTGGGAACAACGTTCTGTTGATTTTGATTGATGTTTTACGTTAAAGCAGGAAGTTCTAGTACTAGAATCTGAAAGAATACATCCTCCCTGTAAATGTAGAGTATCTCAAATGCCAAAGTGAATATCCTTCTTAAACTGAAACCCCATATTACATACATGACATCTGAGAGGAGTTTTTAAACGTCACATGAGCGAGCTTTCACCATAGCCCAGGCAAATTACTGGGCTGAAAAGTCCCGGGATTTTTCAATAGGTGGCACCACTAGAAAATGAACATGACTCATTTCGAGAGGCTCATCTATCACTAGTTTATGTATGAAGTTTCATGACATTTCGTCCAATCGTTTGAGTGACGATACTTTCGCCTTCGTAAAAAAATGGAAAAACGGGAATATCGCATTTTGATCAAACATTGTGTTTTGGTAGGAAAAATGTCTGAACAATTATTGCAATGGTTGCAGAAATGTTATCCCACATCTGCTTCTTCAAGAACAACAGTTTATCGGTGGTTTAGTGAATTTAAAATGGGTCGTACACGCACCAAAGACGCACCTCGCTCTGGAAGGAAAAAAGAGGCTACAAATGCGGAAATCGTAAAGCAAGTGCATCGAAACGTTTTGAATCGTTCCCGCGGTTCTATGCACCGGAGCGACCCGTGTTACTTGGAACAATCTTGTCACACGACCAAGAGCTGCCACAACCCCTTCGATGCAAGAAGGAAGATCTGCGTGTGTGTCATACAATTTGACTGTCCTTTTTTCTGGAAATTGGTAGTAACACATGTCGGCGCTATTGCTCTCAATACTTCTTCAACGCGTCGGAATCGAGCTCAACCCAGGTCCAAATCCGAGCCCTTGGATCTGCTGCGTCTGTAACATAACGCTGCATCCCAACGCTACCACATGCTGCAATAACTGGTGTCACCTTAACAATTTCTCCGGGCTGAAACACCACCGATAATGGAATTCCTCCTTCACTGCGAACCAATGTAGATTCAGAGGATAGCAAGTATCAACGTCATCGCAAACACCTAACGTTAGTGCGAACACAAGTTTCCAGCCTCCCCCTCGACTCCAGTGAACCACATTACCAGCAGAATTCCATTGCAACACAACCTGACACCTGCACCAGCTGTTGCGAATCTCAACACCGTATCATTGTGTGGTTACAGCGAAACATTGCAGAATTATCGGACTTCATGGATAGACACCACGTCATGATTGGAACTATATATAGGAGACGAAGTTTAACACCAATTCGTCCTTCAACTCCTATGCCAATTACAACATCATTAGAAAGAATAGTGTCCAACGCTGGTGGTGGAATTATATTTCAGTACCATATCTTGAAATCGACGTCACAGTCACCAGTAATATCTTGGAGGTACAGGCCATTGTTGTTCAATCGGGCAAAATTGATATTGAAATCTACAACGTCTACAGTTGTATCCAGTTGGTCCTCGGGATACAGTGTCAATATCAGACCACTGCTAGCTGGCCAATATCGTCTCCTACTTGGTGACTTCAACGCCCATCACGAATTGTGGCACTCTAACCTCGACAACGATGTCAGAGGGGTTACCATAGTCATACCAATTGACGCGTCAGACTTCTGTCCACTTTACGACGACACGCCCACTCGTATTGCTGGAACATGTTCCAGCACGACCGATATTTCAATTGCCAGCGCTGGACTTATCAATGATGCTCGATGGGAACCAATCCTGACGCTATCCTCGGATCATCTGCCAATCCTAATAAAATTGGACAAACCATAAAATACTCAGTTTGCTGATCAACGCACATTCATCAACCACAATAAAGCGGATTGGGATAACTTCAAATCCTACACCAACACGGCCTTCGCTGCCTTATCAACTCCAACTGGCGAGCGCACGGCCGAACGAAATATAAGGCACATCCTCCAGGAAGCGATTACAAAGTTCATCCCAGCAGGTCCAATACCTAAAATTCGGCCAAATTTCCCTACTTCAGTAGCTAGATTGGCAGATGATAGAGACCGCATACGTAGCATTAACTCGGACGATCCAAGGATCAAGGAGTTAAACCTTGATATCTTTAAACAAGTAGCAGATCACAGGAGAAGGAAATGGAACCTCACCTCGACAATTGCAACTTGACAACGGGCGTCAATAAGTTCTGGTTAACGGCCCTTACAAACCCAACCAAACACAATTCAATTCGGCAACATTACGGTGAACGACCCAACAAAATGCGTCAACAACTTTAATAAACAGTTTATCGAACATCCACCTTGATCAACAGGTTTAGGCCTCTTACCAGACCCAGGGCTTTAGCACAGTGGGCCACTCGGCCTCTGTGCTCTGAGCCCTTAGGGGTTCAACGCCCAACCTACAATCTTATCTAATCTACGTCGATTTATTGGTGCTTGTGACTGCCCATATAGCTGACCGTACTGAGCCTGATCCAATCTGCAACATCTTCCTTATGAAACCCGGAAAAGGAAAACAAGATACCTGTTTATACAGTCCTAGCGATTGTAAGTTCTCTCAAAAGAACGCAACACTTCAAAACTCAGTGTCAGTGTTTATGGATTCTAGTGCCACGCCTGATCAAGTCTCTGAAGCAGGTTCTTGTGCACAGGTGGCAGCAACAAGTCGTTAAATTAAATTAGATTGCAACTCTTCCAGAAGGACTCTCAAAAAATAATTTCAATTTGGCATGTGTGCCTCCCGCTGAAGCGGCTGCTCACTATCACTCCCTGAGGGTCTATTTGCAGGTGCAGGTACGGAAAAATAATATTCTTTATCCAAAGCAGTGCAAGGGGAAGACAACCAAAAATGATCTAATTTCAATTCCAATTCCAACAGCCCAACCCCTAGCTCCCCAGGAACTGCTCAATATCATTTTCTGTAAGAAAGAATGTAAAACTGATTGTTCCTGTAAAAAAAAACTGAAATCAAATGCTCAGTAAGTGTTGAAGTACATATTTTTAAATTTGGGACACTGGTGGTATTACTCTCCCTGATGCCTACGGATGTGACGGGAAGAATTTAAATTGCCGAAAAACCGCATTTCGAACTTAGCTCTTTTTTTCTTCGCTAGTCACAGCCAGTGTCGAAGGTGAGTTCGTAGATGCGTCGGGGATCGCAGTTGGATCTCAGGATCTTACGCGGATTCAAGCGTCCGTCGAAGAGCCGGATATGATGGCTCGCATTCCTATAGAAACAACATTGGTCAGGGATGGACTCCAGCAAATGGGGGATTCAGATTCCATCCGCTTCCAAAACTAGACGTTTTTATTTTTGGTCGCGGCCACCGTCCACTTGAGTGTAGAGATTTTCTATCGGCCATTTCTGACTTTTCAGCATATGTATGCCGCTGCTCACTTCACAGTTGCCGAACTGCACGGCCACTTCGTTAACACCGTGCATTAGAGTTCCCATTAATAATAAGTTTTCATTTATCACCTTCTGTTCTGGTCACTTCTCTTTTAGTTCTGCCACGAAAATCGTATTTTCATCGTCTAAATTACATTTCACTGGCAAATACAATTTACAAATCGATATACCGTTTAAGAAATTCCCCAGAAATACCCCATAATCTCGAACTGACTAAGAAAACCACGGTCGCCGTCACCTTCTCTCGTCGTCCATCTCCTTGTGTTTACATACTCTAATTAACTTCATTACATTGGCACTTGGTCTTGACGATATCTCAATTTAATCGTAATCTTCAAACCTTCAAAGTCATGATCATCATTTCTCGTGCCGCGAGGCATTATAACGCGCCTCTAGAGTGTACCGAGTACATGCATTTGTATTTGCAGTATCTCGACCCGCTTGCTAGCTTGTTGGCTGTTATGTCTGACTGTTTTTTCTTTAAGATGGATGAATTTCTTTTTCGACAACTAATTTTAGAATTTTGTGTCTGCAGGGTAGCAATGACATGACGTTGATTTTATTTTTCCCATAAAGGACGTCATAATTACAATACAAAGCAAAAACGAAAAACATATTTAGCGGGGTTAGGACTTTCTATCGAGGAAAAGAGAATCATTTCGTAGGTTCGGCCAAAAAGTTAGCATTTCTTTTCACGATCCGTCTTGCTCTTGGGGGACTGGAAGACTATTATAATCGATTTTCTTCCGTAGCCGAAAGACTCACTCAATTGTGAAATGATTTATTATTTTGATGAAAACAACATCTGTTCCTATCGAGATGAAGGACCAATTTCGTATCTTTATTAGTCCAAAGGCGAATCTAAAGTTGACTAGAGTTTATGTTGCCAATAGGCTTAGGGTCATTGGTTACCAGTGGTGTTGTGGAGCTTTACGAAGTTTATATTCGTTTGTGAGTTGGATACGTTAAAATTCAATTTCTATTTGGAGTTTCGACTAAGGCGGCGTTCAGACTGCCTGCTGTTCGATGATGTTTGCTTGCGATGCTATGTATTTTAGAAGGTGTTCACACCGCACACTATACAATGCCATGCGATGGACGCGATGAATTCGGTGCGATATATGCGCGATGGATTAGGTGAATAGAGACTCCTTTAGTTAATGGGTGTACCTACAGTTCCTGTGCATATACCGCATCCTAATATAGTGTACGCCCTCTGTGCGGACAGGACACATCTTATAAGCGCGGCACCTCCGATAACCAGACACCTCTTATAAGCGGGACACTTCCCATAACCAGCACCTCTTATAAGCGGAAATTTTTTTTAAGACTAAACCTTTAATAGCCAGACTCCGGACAACTCGATGGTTAGCAAACATTGGATGAGTTCAGAAGTCGAAACCGTGTGCACGATCCGATTTCACTATGTAGAAAGTATTTCTGCTCAATTTGTTCAGCGCGTTGCAGCAATGATTTTGACAGTTCACAGGTGATATCCACGCTGTCACTTTGCAGAGGAAGAATGAACTCTTGTAAACACATATCCAAAAATCGTGTTCTCTCTCAACTGATCTTCTCCAGGTGTTACAAGGTCAACACAGCGACTTGCGTTGGTTCCCTGCGGGTTCCAATCGAGGGCCTGTTAGCAATGTCATTGAGCCCTTTCGAAGAGTCTGACCTATCCATTGCCACTTTCGCCTTTTAATGGAGGTGTCTATCTTGTCCTGACCAGTAATAGTAAGGAGGTCATCGTTAGAAATGACCTCCGGCCACCGTATGTGTAGGACGCGCCGTAGACACTGGTTCACGAAACTTTGCAATCTAGTTTTTATCTTGTTGGTCACCCTCCAAATTGAACAGCCGTATAGAAGCACCAATTTTACATTGCTCTCGAAGATCCTGAGCTTGGTGCGTTTGGAAATGTTTTTGTTTTACCAGAAAGGAGTCAAACTGAAAAAGCTGCCCGAGCCTAATTGATGCGGGACTGTACATCAGCATCTGCTCCACCATCTGCTGTAACTACGCTTCCGAGGTAGCAAAATTTGTCCACTTTTTCGACCGCCTGCCCCGATACACAGATTTCGCTCTGTCTTCCTGGGCCCAAGCTCAAATACTTAGTTTTGGCAGCATTGATTTTTAGCCCCGCATTATGACTTACGCCGTGCAGAAAATCAGTCATTTAAGCTACCTGATCCGATTTATTTGAAAGAAGACAAATATCGTCAGCATAGTCCAGGTGTTGAAGGCTAAATACCTAAATAACAACTTCCATCCAATACCTTTTCTCAGGTGTTCATGAAGCGCGCCGCATAGTACGTCGTTAACGGCAATCAAAAACAATATATGTATGTAGGCGATAAAATGCAGCCCTGTCTCACTCCACTATGCACCTTGAAAGGATCTGATAGCTTACCATTGTGTAAGACGTGACATTGGGCTCATAGGACTCCTTGATAATGGATACTATTTTATCTGGTATGCCTCTTCTACGTAAAGCCCTCCCCCCCCTTCTCGAAACCGACGAACATGAGATGTAATGGGGATCTCCACTCTACGCATTGTTCAATAATAATTCGGAGGGTGTTGGTGAGCAATCTGCGGTCAAATATTTATCTTTGTGTTATGATCCGGTTCAAGATTATTTTTGCCATCCGTTTGGAGACTACTGAGAGAAGACAAATTCTACGCAAGTTATTACAGTCATTACAGTACATAATGACGCCCTTCTTCCACTCTTTAGGCATCGGTTGCTCTCTTTTAATTTTGTTGAAAAGAACAGTGAGCCATCTAAGCCCGACATTATTCATCTTCAACCAAAATTCCAAGGGTACTTTGTCCGGTCCGACTGCCTTTCTGCGTTTCATCTGCATCATTGCCTGCATCACCTCCTCCACTGAAAAATCAGTGATATCAGTGGTGTTTGGCTCCACACCACAGCTTGAAAAGCTTCTCGCGGAATTTCTTCGTTCAAATGTTCGTCAAAGTACTCACGCATCCTGCTACAGATTGCTATGTCTTCAACCAGTAGCACTCTTGTGAGTCTTTAACGTACTTTGGCGCCTGAATCTCTAGAGCGTTTATTCTCCTTTGGGCAGCGACCTTATAAATCCTGGCATTGTCTTTAGGTTTCTCTTACAATGACGATCTCTCATCCGCAGTCTGATCTTCTAGTTCTTGATAGAACTTCTCAGTTGCAATCGCCCTTGCTTGAGCCACCTTTCGCTTTACTTCCCTTCGGTATTAATCATATTTCTCCCGAAGTTGAACCTTCTGTTGTTGTTGTTGTGGTAGCGATGCTTCGAATACGGGGCACCGAAATAAGCCATAGCGAAATAAGGCATACGAAATAATCCATATGGATACTTTCGTTTGGAAACAACATGGGACTGTTGTACCCAGAGCGAAGCGAGCGTCCATTTATGTGCGATACTGAGGGGTATGATCCCTTAAGCGCGGAGCGAGCGTAGCAAGCGTAGCGAGCGGAGCCCACACAAGGGACTGTTGTACCCAGAGCGAGCGAAGCGAGCGTTCATGTTTGTGCGATACTGAGGGTTGTGATCCCTTAAGCGCGGAGCGAGCAAAGCCCACACAAGCGACTCTTAATTCACAATCCTCAGTATCGCACAAGCATACATGTACATACTCACCTTCGTTTTAAACGAAATTAAGCATTGAGTGTGAAACCGGAAGAATCTATGCATGGCTACTTTCTGTTTCAACCGAAATTATCCATTATTGCCTTATTTCTAAATGGCTTATTTCATGGTGCCTTCGAATACTTCAGTTCTTCTTACATCGAAGGGGTTTGGCAGCTCTTGGCCGTCGAAAAACGGGTCGTTCCGGTACGAAGAACCGGCTGCCGTAGGAACGAAGTTGAACCTTCTCGGCTTGACTGGTTGTCTTGCATGTTGTCCAAGCATTGAATGCTCATATTTTTCGAGCCATAACGCAAGCCAGTGCACACTACGCACTTTACGATTTTGGGTGCTAATTTGGGAAAACCCGTTCTTCGTCGAGATTGAACTTTCTAATATGATTTGTTATGCAATTCCTTTTCCGTATCTGCTAAACAACACACGAACTACGACGTCGGAAAATATACATACATACAGTGGAGACTCTTTTAACCGAAATTGCGTTTAACCGAAACGACTGAAATAGGTGTTTTGCACTGTAATGATAATTCGGTAATCGCTTGATTTAGTGTTGCTTACTCTGTAACGGGCACACTTAAATACGCGTAAATACAGGGTGAAAGTACGTTATTTAAGTTGGAAGTGTAATTCATATCATGCCCTTCATATATTTCATATTTAAATTTTAGAAAATAGTACCTTATTAACAGGAATTTCAGTTATCCGACACCACCTCCGCTGCCTTTATTTTGAATAACAGAGTTTCTACTGTATTTCCAATTTTAGCGAACATTTTAATCAGTGCTGAGGACAGTAGGTTCCTTCCTTTTGCAGAAATTTGAATTCTGTGGATAACACTATTAACTCGATGGGAAGGTTATTCTTTAACCTACAAAGATCTTATCTTTTCCATTGACGAGTCCACTGTTTATAAAATTTTTCCACCTTTCCCCAGACTCTGCACAATTTTTGTAATTGTAAAGCATAATTATTAACATTTCCAACACGTTCAAGTAGCAACAGCTACTTGCTGCTATAAGTAAGGCTACCGTGTCAGCAATCTTTGATACTCAACTACATGTCGGTACGAATCCAATAGTAGCAGCTAGGAACACGTAGGCCAGACCATCACATGTTAGCCAACCATCCTCACACTCATTGCGGGAGCGCCATGTAATCAACAAAGAAAAAAAGAGCGCTCAAGATGAGTGGAAAGTATATCTAACATTGAATATAGACCTTGACAAAGAAGCTACTACGAGACAATTCGTCGTGCACCCATATGTTGCAATCCGCTATTCCGCTCTACTAAACGAACCATCAACTTCGATTCTGTACAAGTTGGTGGTGGCACTAGCCAACAGGCCCCCCTGTCAGATGGTTAATGGCTCCGAAACATCTGTTTTGCATTGCTGCATCGAACGACGGCAGCTCATCTAAAGTAGTGACTACAGTGACAAAATGCGTTTACAGTTAGTGTCCGATTTCACTTTTGCCGATGGAGGAGCCGGTTGGGTTTCAGTGGATATGTGTTGCAATGTGGAGGAGGCCAACCGAAGGGCTTCTCCGCTATACCGAACTTCCCACACGGATCATCGGAACTATCGAACGCACTAGTCACACTGGCAATATTGAGGTCTGCGACTTTCCAACTTTCTAGAAAGCATCGAGAGCGCGGTAGCGACCAGTGAATCTGGATGGTTCAAGTCCCGCCGATGAGGCCCGCGAGACGATGGAGACACAAAGATGGAACCAATTTTCGATAGTTGTTGCTGAAGAATGGAAGATTCTTTCACCGAGCATTGGACCGTTAGAAGAACAGAACAGAACAAGGGAACGAAAACTAGGTAGGTGTACAGTTCCTCCCAGCTGAACAAACCAATCTCCACTAGTATGGGGCAAAGATAATAAAAACAAAATGTTGCACTCACACGTGAACTTTACCTGCAAATAAGCAGACGGCAGGCGTACGGGCATAACAGATTCAGGGAGGAATGACACTTGGACACCACCGACTTTGGACGATTCTTATATTCATACAAAAAAGAGATCACTTCCTGCACAAATTGTGGACTTTCAAAAATGGCACAAAACTTCAAAGGTTTCGGATATGCAAACAAACAAGAGCACTTCTTTGTAGGGGGTGGGGAATCCGGCAGGGTCGGGTCGAGTGCGTAATTCGGATGACGACGTCGTAACTCAGATATCGTTGTAGCATATCTTCTCCATACGTTCGCGCGGGTGACCTGGACGCGACACACAATACAGAAACCTTTATGGGGAGCTGGGAGAGGCGCGCGCACGTAAAGCTCCACTATCGACACTGAAAGCATGAACGAACGGGCGACGATAGCAAGCAAACTCGCGGACGGGCGCAACGTACACCGAACGAGCTACGGATTCGTCAAAAACCGGTCGGTTACCAAGAAAAGTAGTAAAGTGGCTGGCTAAGCCGCTGCTTCTCTCTCAAGCAGAGGCTACTCTACATGCTACGAAACGCGCGCAGCGACCCCATCAACCAACCATCAATTGCGGGCGATTCGAATTCGAATTTCCATCCGATTCGATTATCTTCGATTAAAGATTGTTTTGCAATGCCACTGACACAGTGTAGGGCACTCGAAGAGGTCGATCTTTGGTTCACCTTTCCGTATAACCAGTTCTCGTGCAAAAATATCGAACGACGTCACGTCAAGTAAGCTACTGCTTGAAACTACCTGGCCTGGTCTACCGCCACCGATACTCGTACTACCTGTGCAATATTAAGGTGAACGGAGTGGCGAACAAAACACCTGGCCGCCGTTCCGCTTGTAAATATCTCGTGCATTGAGCCAAGAGACGACCATCAGCTGAAATGTCTCGAGCATGTTGTTGTGTGTAGGTTTATCTTTTGATGAGGAGGATTCGAATACAAACGGTTGCCATGGTGGAATGAGAGAGTTGCCAGCTGATTGGAAGATGCAATTTAACGACGTCTAGTTGGAATCACACAAAAAGTTGCGATGTTAATCGGTACTTTAAGCCCGCAACCTGCAAATGATCCCCAAATTAGAAAATCTTTGGGTGGGCATCTTACTGCAAACGTGCCCTTATGTCCTTCAAGCCCACTTGGAGGACATCCTTTAGAATTCTCTTGCCCTTTATGTTTTTCATGTCCTTTATGTGTGTTAAGTCACGTATGGCCCTTATGTCAAGAGGATTGGTCTCTATCACTCGAAAATACCCATGTTTTCTAGGTTTGGTTTCCATTTGATTACATGCCCAAGAAGGTTCTGTTTGTTGTTACCAAAACGTAACCGGGTAGTGCTTAAAACCGCACAAGAAAACTTTGTTTGGTTGAAATCGAACCATGGGAAATATATATATTTAGAAAACGAACGAACTTCTTATAGACATTTTGTTATTGTTACTTGGCTCGATGGGTTCTGCTCTTTCGTGAATGGCCTCCATTTATGTACTCGAAGCCAATAGACGAGGGCCAAATGGCCGCAGGTCAAATCTCTCTCTAATTGCCTTGACCCCTCCAGGGGCATAGGCGCGTCAACATCTCTAGCATTTCTATGCCTGGTTGACGTTTCAATAGCATATCTAATTTTCGGAAGTGCAGTTGCTAGCATACACCTCCTATCCGCGCCGTATTTATACTGACAAGCTCGGAGCACTGTGATAGTTCTATTAGTACTCACAGGCAGTTTTTGATCGCACCGAGATTTGATCTCCGAGCTCTAGATTAGTATCGTAGAGCGGTGACCGAACGATCAAGGCTACCAAGCACATCACCCAAAACACATTTGATGCCGCTGCGGGAATTTCATTGCCGTCAGAAGCAAAGCAGCGGCAGCAGCAGCTGCATCGTCTGTGTCTTGGGTAAATCGTAAATGCGATGTGTCGAGGCAGGCTCTGGGGAGACACGTAAAAAAATATATTCAAAGAATCGCAGTGCGTACTAGGCATAAGAAGCGCACGAAAACTATTAGGTGTACAACTTTGCTTCCGCCGTTTTCCGACAGACGGCTGCATCGGTGAGGGCGGGTCAAAATAATACGTAGTTCAAAATTGTCACAAAGTGAGTGTGGACGTTTGTGAACATATCGATATACCCGCATTAGTAAACGTTGTTCACATTTTTAATAAGATTCGCGATTCAAATTCGAGCCAAGTTCTCATCATTTGCGGGAAGTTTTGATCTTCTGCTTCCATTTGAAAAAACTGCAGCTGAGGCTCAATGAATGCTCTCAGATACTTACGGTGAGGTTGCTCTGAGTGACAGAACATGTTGTGAGTGGTTTCAACGTTTTAAAAGTGGCGATTTCGATGTCGAGGACAAGCATGGTGGTGGGAGAGAAAAAAATTTTCAAAGGCGACGAATTGGAAGCACTGCTCGATGAAGATTCGTGCCAAACGCAAGAAGAATTAGCTGAATCACTAGGAGTGACTCAGCAAGCCATCTCGAAACGCCTCAAGGCCATGGGCATGATTCAGAAACAAGGAAATTGGCTTCCGTACGAGTTAAAACCGAGAGATATTGAACGGCGATTATTTTATTTGCATGCGAACAACTGCTTCAAAGGCAGAATCGGAAGGGATTTCTACATAGCATCGTAACCGGCGACGAAAAATGGGTCCGTTACGATAATCCCAAGCGCAGAAAGTCATGGGGCATGTCCGGATATGCCTCAACGTGGACGGCAAAACCGACTATTCACGGCGTCATTGGTGGGACCAGCTCGGTCTGATATACTACGAGCTACTGAAACCGAATGAAACTATCACAGGAGATCGGTACCGAACGCAATTGATGCGTTTAAGTCGAGCATTAAAGGAAAAACGACCACAGTACCAAGAGAGACACGACAAAGTCATCCTCCAGCATGACAATGCTCGGCTACACGTCGCAAAAGTGCTCAAAACATACTTGGAAACCCTGAAATGGGAAATCTTGCCCCACCCGCCATACTCCCCAGACATCGCTCCTTCCGACTACCATCTGTTTCGTTCCATGGCGCACGGCCTGGCTGATCAGAATTTTCATTCGTACGAGGAAGTCGAAAAATGGATCCAATCATGGATCGCGTCGAAAGACGGCTCCTTTTTCCGAGATGGAATCCGAAAATTGCCGGAGAGATGGGCTAGCGATGAACAGTACTTTGAATAATACATTTGTAAGTATCTTTTTGACAATTATGCCCAGTTCACATTATTCCAGTCCAGTAATCCAGTCCAGCAATCCAGTGCTGGACTGGATCATATCGTCTACATGATTCCAGTCCAGTAGTCCCGCGAGTGTGTTGTTGATTCGGTAACTATAGTGACAATGATTTCTGTACGAGCTGGAATGAAAAAGTAGACCGACAATCCAGTCACTGGACTGGATTACTGGACTGGATTACTGGACTGGATTGCTGGATTGAATTGCTGTCCAGTGCCGGTTCACATTATTCCAGTAGCAATCCAGCGCTGGACTGGATTACTGGACTGGATTGGTTACTGGAATAATGTGAACCGGGCATTAAGCTTTTAATTCCAGGAAAAAAACGGCGGAAGCAAAGTTGTACACCCAATATTTTCGAAGAAAATAACATACATACTACTATACTGAAACAATGTGTGAATAGAGATCTAGAGATCTTTAAGTTTACGGTCAGTGCAATCACGGGCCGATCATTGGGTCGTCACTGTTGAGTGTGAATGGTGCTTAGTGTTTCATCCATGCTGTAGCAGCGCAGCCTTGAAAAAATACATAGCCTGACAAAAATACGGTCGTAAAAATCGAAAAATATCTTTGTAAGAAATACGGTACGGTTACGGTGAGAGCACTATTTATACCGTCACGATCAGAAGTGAATATTTTCGAGCTCGTCGGTGGAATCACGGGCCTGTCACTGTCACAGTACTGTGCCGTTCCGTTACGGTCGTGTGTGAATCGACCTTAAGAGGTATGAGTGTAATTCACATCTCTGCTACTTACTGTCAAATGGTCTGATCCATCAAGTTTGCCAAAACGCAGCCAATCATATCGCAAAACGCTACGATGTGATCGACGACGATATCGTTAAATCATGTATAAGTCGTTGCGTGTAGATCGCGCTTTACATTTGTAAAGTACCGTTAGTTTATTGGAAAGAATTAAAAAAAAAAGCTGCAGAATCTTCCGCTTTAAGGCTGATACTAACCTCTTCGTGTTGTAATTGTACACATATCCCTCCAACGAAAAAGTGACGGTGTAGACTTGTACACAGCATATTACTGCGGTTCTTTACACGACACGCGAATTTCCCTTCTACTCAAAAGACCGGTTTTCAGTCGGAATAAAGTGCAAAGTAACTGTTTTCGCGTTGTTATTACTGTTGTTGTAGCCATGGTCAGAAGTTTGTTGTGAAAGTGTGTTCCGTGTTCTTATTGTTCTTCGATGTTAAGCGACAGGAAGATAGCTGCCTCTACGGGGTTCTCCCACAGCGACCTGGGGGTCAGGTGTGTGGGTGCAACTGGGCAGTTGAAAATGTGGTCCACATTGTGAGGTGTACCATTGCAGGCGGGGCATGTGTTCGTGTCATCCCGGTGAATGCGAGATAGGTAGGAGTTAAGACGCGAACACCAGTCCGACCGAAGTTGGACAAGTGTCGTTCTCGCTGCTCTCGGAAGCATTCTCTCATCGGGAGAAATGGCTGGTGGTTGTGTCGAGAGAAATCTATTTGGACCAAGTCCTGCGATTGATGTTTGTACCTCCCTGTGATGTATTGCTGCGATGGCTGATCTGTATGCGTTGTTGTCAAGGGTTCCCTTTGTACCTCTGGACACCTCTTTCGAGGTCCCGCAAATCACGCCTGACATGTCTTGGTGGCGTGAAAATTGCTCATAAGGGGGTGGAGACTTTTTTCTTCGAGTGAAATATGTTAGTATCGGGAGAGGGAAAAGTTTTCGTGCGACTGCAACTTTTGAGCTTTTGTATATAGGTAGTGTATGTGATTTCGCACGAAAAACTGATCTTAGTACCTAGCTTTAGGATTCCCCCACATGGATTCTAGGTTGTTACCACATCAAACGGAAATGCAATACGTAAAGTGGAAATTCCGCAATTAAGGAATTCGGGATATTTTTAGTTTCCGGGACCCAGGGTGAAAAAATCACTTTTCACTCGGATTTTTTGTCACTTATCGCTCGCGTCACACTAAAACTCTAAAATTTGCAAAAAAAAAATTATTTTTAATTTTTAATCTTTATTATTCATTTTTTTTTTGTTCTAAAGATTTATATTGAATGTTTGGTATGTTTAAAACTGATCAAAACGCTGTTGCACGCAAAGTGAGCGAAGCGAGCGTTCATGTTTGTGCGATACTGAGGGTTGCGATCCCTTAAGCGCTGAGCGAGCGGAGCCCATGCAAGGGGATTTGCAAATATTTCAATTTTCCATGCCTGCAATATACGAAACATTCAGTATAAATTATGAAAAAGAAAATTTAAAAAAAAAAAATTAAAACAATTTTTTTTTTGCAAATTCTTGACTTTTACAGTGACGCGAGTGAAAAGTGACAAAAATCCGAGTGAAAAGTGATGTCCCCAGCCGGGGCCCCGGAAACAAAAAGGTTGCCCCGTCAACTGTCAATTTTTGGATCTGAAAATATTCCTCTCCGGATCTGCAAAGTATTCTGATCCAAAAATTGACAGTTGACGGCACATATTACAGGAGGGGAAAGCATATGGAGGAGAAATCGAAAAAGTCTGTTCCAGATCCGGCTTTCAGGACCGCAACCATTTAAACGCTAAAATAACTTTCAAGAATCGACTCCAGTACGAACACAGCACAACATACAAATATCCAAAGGTCTTATCTTCCAATAGGCACAAAATGTGCCGACCTTTCGGGGATTCCACACACATCGTTTTTCACGAAATCAGTGATTCGTGAAATCCTTTCGTCCTCCACAAAACAACAACGCACACTTCCCGATTCCAACTGCAAGAGAACAATTTTCAACGGAATGCCACCAACAGAAATCCATTCGTCTGGCAACGCTGCAAGCACAATACTCGCAAGTACAAAAAAAGGTAAACACACACAGAGATGAAAACAAACCCAAGGAAATACCCAAAAAGCGGGAGAGCCGTCCGAGAACGGAAACTGTCCGAACCAGAACAGGGCGAAAGCAATAAACAAGACAAGACGTTACCTGCACGGAAAAAGTTGCCCAAGAACGTTGACATTGCGCCGCAGCGAATCAGATGATATGAACGTGAATTGGATGTGTTGCGGCCGTGGCGAAGCAGTCGCTGATTATCGTCGAGTACTGCTGCAGTCGGTGGAGGAGGCGTACTGTTGCCCGGGAGCAAACGACCACCGACAGGACGAAATCATTGACGAGCGGAATGCGCGATGATCGTGACCCGCCAGCGCTGTGGAGGTCGTCGTCGATTGCCCCGTCCCGTGTCCCGCTGCGTTGAAGATGTTGACAGCAAACAGCAGCTGCTGCCGGGCGGTCGTTGAACGCGTGAACGGGCTGTTTTGCGGTCCCGTTCTCGTCTCCGGACCAGTTAGCTTTACGGTAGCGTTCACTGCTTTGTTTTGACGCTACCCGACGGACTACGTTTCGGGATTCCGGGAACGAGTTGGGCAACTCGACGACGAACGCTGCACGGCGACCGAATCCTCAACGCACTGTTCACTTTACGGTCACCACCACCACAGCACCAAATCGCAACTTTGCCTTAGCGCGAGTCCTTTGCACAACTTTAGCACAAAATGCTACCTCCACTGCGACGCGGCCGAGCCGCCGAATTGGCACACAATTTTCAACACTCGATTGCCGCCGCGGGAATGCTGCCAAATTGCCGTTTTAAAAGGCCACGGAAACAAACAAAATAAACAACGAAACGCGAAACAACCTCGGGACTGGCTCCGCTCCGCGGTTCAGATGAAAACTCCTGCGATTCACAGTTGCGTTGCGCGAATCCTCGACTCGACAATTCTCGGTGCGGTGTGTCTCACTCGCACACCAACGGTCCCTTTCACTCGCGTCCTTCGTGCAATCCTGCGGAGGAGCCAGCCGTCACCGCACACTATTGTCCCCGCTCGCACGCACGAATGTGTCCAATGTTCAACAGCTCACCACCACACGTGCAGTGTCGTCGCGACTTGACACCAAATGTGCGTATGTTGCGAGGATTAATTGTTTTGACGGCAGGTGTATGCGACGCTTGTCGGTGCGCTCCGTATGCATGCGTCGAAGACGAACGAGCACTCTCGCGGCGTTGCAAACACTTCCAATGTCCGAAACTTGCACACGAATTTTGCCGCCACTTGTACTGATTCCGCTCGCAATACCTTGTGCAATGTCGAGTACGCGCCCGGCGCTTCACGCATGTGAATAGATCAAAGAGAATATCACTCTACGAACAGTCGATAATTGGTGCAATGTCGTCCCTCTAGAAACCCTCGAGAACAGCTGTGTCGGCCATCTTAAGATTCACGTTGTGATGCTGTTTTTTACGTGCTGCTTTTCACCTTCGCACACACGTTTCCCTACGCCGTTTGTCCTTTTCTCGTACCGTGTTTTGATCGCGTCTCGCTCACTCATTCGACCAGCTGTGTGTCACTTTGGGGGTCAATTTTTAGACGACTTGCGCCCAGTGGGCTGCCATATGCTAGGAGGGATGAGATGAAGATGGTGGAAGGTTTGTGTAACGACTAGACGAAGATGGCAGTGGTGTCGGATAAGAGGTTTTTCAAACGAATTTTCTGGTGATACGTATGCCGCGCGTTTTTTCTAACAGAACATAACAGGATCAAAGAACTAGAAGATAACATGGAATGGGGGTTTTGACACAGAGCCCATACGTGTTTGAAACATAAGTGTAATCCCCACACTCTCCCCCTCTTTGAGTTTGTTCAACGATTGTGTCAGTTTGGACACAAACGTCATTGGACGATTATGTCACTTTGGACAGAAACGTCCATAAGGAAGCGATTGGCCAGCGATAAAGCACCCAATACTCTGAAATATAATGCCTGCTACAGATAATATCCCATCCCCGGCCATTGGAAGCCATTGTCATCGTATATCTATGCGTATAGCGGTTAGTCGCGATGGTGGATGGCAGAAAATGGATTTGAAAGTCATTGGGTGCATTCGGGAGTCACGGTTGCTAGCTAGGTTTAAATGCTGCCTCGTGATTTGTATTCCGAATGTTGCGCTAAACCACTGCTAAACTTAGCGCAAATAGCTAGGCGCTAACACTTAACAATAGGAGCGCTCAAGTAGCGCAACCGATTTGTGAATGCAGGAATGTCAATTTACAACAAGTGAGTCAGCATACCATTCGGGCGTCACAAGAAAAATTGTTATGTGCTGCTTAGGAATTCGCTATTTCTATGCAGCGCATTACGCTTTTCTCCGTGACTCCCGAATGCACCCATTTTGAGCAATTTGCTGGCAGCCATCATCGACACAAACCGCTATCTGCCCAGATTCACGCTAGCGACTGACGGCGATGGGACATTGTCTCTGTCTGTAGCAGCCATAACAATATTCCAAAGAAATCTGATCGAAAGTTTTTGTCGTATCGTCAGTTTCGCGACTAGATACCAATGCTCTCGCCTTGTGTTTAGCCGATTTTTGGAACATTCCTGTTTCGTACAAATTAGGAGAATTCTCTCTATTTGATTAGAGAGAATTTTCATAAAACTCAATAAATTTCCGCTTTAAGGACCTGCAAATCTCTCCGTGTGGGCTCTAGGTTCTTACCACCTAAAGGCTGGTATTCAGATCGCGTGAAATGAAAAAAATGACAGCAGCACTTTTCATCGTCGAAATGGCTCGTGGAAAAAAGTGCGTGGAACATGTAATTTTTCCACTTTCACCCGATCTGTGTACCGGGGAAATTGAAACATGTCAAATATTAAAACGACTAATTTGCTTAGTTATCAATCGCCCAACTATAAACTACCCTGGCAAAACACAACACAACCTGAATGACCTCGACAGAGACAGCTGAGCTGCCAGTGAAAATTTTTCTCGTACATTTTGCACGAGAAAAAATTTCATCCTCGTGAAATCCACAAACTTGACTTTTCACTTCAAGGTAGTACTCAGATCGCGTGGAATGAAATTTAGGTTCCACACAATTTCACGCATGTTTTCATCGGGGAAAAATTTTGCGATTTTGTATGAGCTTTCACGGGGCTTTTCATTCCACGCAATCTGAGTACCGGTCTTTAGCAGCCAGCTATTGTACCTAGTCTAGCCATAAATACTGTTACAAACTTTTTGAAGCACTGTTCAATAAAAGAGGTGTTATATGTTAAGAAATCATTGTTTATTTATTAAATGCATTGTCAACAACGGAAATTGCAACAAGTTATTCGAAGTGATTGCCTTATGCCTTTACACAAGCCTTTAATCGAGCTGGCCACTTATCTATGGAAGCACGCACGACTTCAATCGGAAAGTTGGCGACTGCATGTGTAAGAGACTTCTTTAAGGATTCGATATTAGAATGTCTTTTAGAGCACGTCATTTGCTCTAAGACAGACCATAATTCGTAATCCAGCGGATTCAGGTCTGGGCTAGAGGAAGGCCAATCTTCAGCTTTAATAAAATCTGGAACATTTTCTTCAAGCCATTTTTGGGTTGACTTCGCCTTATGACCTGGTGCAGAATCTTGCTGGAAACTCCAAGGCTGATTTTTGAATAAAGACGTGTTGAGAGGTTTCACTACACTTTCAAGGACACTTTCTTGATAAATTTTGGCAGACGTTTTGACGCCCTTCTCACAAAAATGCAACTTTGTCACCCCGTTGTAGCTAACACCCCACCAAACCATTACTGAGGCTGGATGATGACCTCTTTGAACCTTTTGGGCAACTTAAGAAGCTTCTCTGGCACTGCGAGCATAAACCCTATCGTTTTGTTTATTAAATGTTTCTTCGACAGTAAAAATTTTTTCGTCCGTAAACAAAATTTTACGGTGTTCTTGGTTTGCGTACCGGCAAAGTAATAGTTTTGATTTTTCCACTCTATTTTTTTTTTAACGAATCTGTTAGTAAATGCCCGGTAGATCTACGATAAGCACCCAACCCCAAGTCACTTTTGATGATACGTGAAATTGTTCTTTGGGGCATTTTCATCTCACGCGATAAAATTTTTTGTTTCCGAAGAGGATTACGGCGAATTCTCTCGCGCACGGCTTTAACCGCTTGAAGGTCTATACACACAGTGTCCGTACCAGGGCAGCGCCGTAGTCGCCCGTATACTGGCGATCTACGGTAAGCGAATTGTACCATATAAAACAGTCTGCTGGTTCACACTAACCACACGGACAACAGACCGTCACCTGCACGTCACGGGGCGGACCGTGCCCGTTTAGTTTGGTTTAATTTTTCTCGCTCACGGTTCGGTACGGAAAGAAATTGGATACACACATAGCCGAACACGGAGCAGCCGCCGCCGGGTGGGTTGTTGTGTAGCCATCATACGGCGAAGAAAATGTACAAAGTTGAATAGATAGACACACGTTTGCATTGCATGCAATTAAAGTCGCTAGGAAGAATCGCGGGAATCGGGGACAGATGGGAAACACACGGTTGGTCTCGGTACGGGTACTGTCTACGGGCGACTACGGCGCTGCCCTGGTACGGGCACTGTGTGTCTAGACCTTGAGGTGTTCGAGTAGTTCGCGGACGGCCACTTCTTTCACGGTCACTTACTCCAGACGTATCACTAAATCTTTCAATAGCCCGATATACAAACATTCGGCTTATACCAAGGGTATGCAGAGTCTTAAAAATATCACTTGGTTGCATTCCTACTTTATGAAGTGCAATCACAGCAATTCTATTTTCTTTGTCACCCCAATCCATGTTCACTACACTAAAAATTAAACTCAAATGATGACAAATGCATCAAGCACAAGCGTACTATAGCGATTAGCTCAATTTTTAAGAAATGCAATATAACGGTTCCTTTCTGCAGGGTTGCCAAACCTTGTAACAATATTTATGGCTAGACTAGGTACTTTGTTCCGGATTCAGTCTGATTTGTACATTGCAGGCTTTTAGCCTATTGCAATTTTTGCTTCTGCTACAATGTGAATATGCAGTGGCGGAAGGTCAAGCAAAGCCTCAAGCGCCGCAGTAGGACAGGAGCGCATGGTTCCCGTTATTATGTGGCATGCAAGCCTTTGTATTTTGGTGAAAGTATCCTTACCAACTGAGGTGATCGCTCTTTTCCACCAAACGACTGCTCCATAATCAACAATTGGCCGAACAATAGCTTTGTAAATCCAGAGAACAATGCGGGGCTTGGTGCCCTACGTCCTGCCTGCATACTGCCGGCAGATCCACAAGGCTTTTGTGGCCTTTTCTGATGTTACTCTAAGGTGTTCTGCCCAGAGTAGCTTGCTATCAAGTGTGACTCCCAGATATTTGATGTAATTTGCCATTTGTACTGGAGAGTTGTACAAAGTGGGGCATTTCATTGTCCTAAGCTTTCTTTTCTTCGTGAATGGAACAATAATGGCCTTCGATGGGCTGACCCTAAGTCCGTTAGTATCACACCATTCCTGGACTACACGCAAAGCTTTCGGGATGATGTCGGGTAAAACTTCTTCAAATTTACCCCTGACACTAATAACCAGGTCGTCCGCGTATCCTTGTGTTGAGAATCCAAGTGCGGATAATCTCCACATGAGAGTGTCTACAACGATGCACCACAACAGGGGGGACAAAACACCCCCTTGGGGGCATCCTCGCATGACATTTGCTGTGAGAGAGGTATCTCCAACTTCAGTGATAACCCTTCTGGAAGAGAGCATGCGTTTCACCCAGACTGCCGTAGTACTGTCGGCACCTTTTGCTATGAGAGCGCTGTCAATGGAATCGAAGGAGGTGTTGTCAAAGGCACCTTCGATATCAAGAAACGCGCATAGAGCTGTTTCTTTCGCTATCAAAGCCGCTTCAATTTCACCAACAAGGTTGTGGAGAGCGCATTCAGTGGATTTGCCGGCTTGAAAGGCAAATTGTCTAGGGTGAAGGGGGTTACTCACGAGGAGCAAGCTCCTGATATGATCATCAATGATCTTTTCCATTGCCTTTAGCATAGAAGATGTCAGGCTGATTGGTCTGTAGGATTTAGGGTCATCCATGGGTCTGTTGTCCATTTTAGGAATGAATACCACTCTCACTGACCTCCCGGTTTTGGGAATGTAGCCCAAAGCAAAACTGCACCTAAAGATGCTTAGGAGGAATGGTACAAGTGACTGTTGTCCTTGTTGCATAAGGGCTGGGAATATTCCATCAGTGCTAGGCGATTTGTAGGGCTCGAATGTTCCAATTGCCCACTGAACTTTTTCGCATGTAAAGATTTTATTTGCAGCTGACCAGTTACACCGGTTAGCCCTGAGGGGCATAAAATGATTGTCTAGATTGCTGCTATCTTCATGTTCGATGATACACCCGGGGAAATGCGTCTCAAGAAGAAGCTGTCCTGTGCTTCCAGAGTCTTCTGTGGTACTTCCATCTCCTCTTTTGAGTGTGTGTACTGAATTAGAGCCTTTCTTGGCCAGAAGGCGATGCAGTCTGGCTGCCGTATTAGTATTCTGTACGCCTTCACAGAAGTGCGTCCAGCTATTGTGTTTAGCTGCTCTAATTATACCCTAGACTTTTAGTATAGGGTATCTTGTTTTTGTCACGACGAAAATATGTAACACCTTAAAGGAGGTTCCGGAGGTATAGCAATGTATTTATATAAATGATCAGGATCACCTCCTGATTCGATTTAGCCATGTCTGTCTGTCTGTCTGTCTGTCTGTCCGTCTGTCCGTCTGTCCGTCTGTCTGTCCGTTCGCACGATAACTTTCGATAGAATGAAGTTAGAGACTTGAAATTTTGGTCAAATGTTGGAAGTATAATCTACTTGGTTGGTATTGAAAATGGGCGTGATCAGGCCAAGAGAACGCCTACCTCCCCTATATATGTAAAATAATTAAATGTATCTATAACTCCCGATTAAATAAACATAAAAAGCTCTAGCTTTGGCAAATTACTCGTGAGGATAATCTTCTACTCCCCTAAAAAAATAAAATCGATCAGCTGAAAACTAACGGTAATTTTCTTACAAAGAGCCCCGTACTACCCTACTTTTCGTTTTTTTTGTCTATAACTCTTGAACAAATTGACGTAGACACCTAATTTTTGGCACGTAACCCTGGAGTAAGAAGGTGCTTAAGTTCTAGTAAGTTGGGCGTAATCAGATCAAAGGAACGCCTACTTCCCCTACAAGTTTCAAAAAATTAAATATTCTTTTAATTACGATAAATTTCGACAAAATGACACTAGCGAGTTGAAAATTTGACAAAATGTTGTTAGTAGGATCTACTTGGTTGGTATTGAAAATGGGTAAGATCCGACTCAAGCAACCCCTACCTCCCCTACAAATGCATCTTCAATAAGCGATAACTTTTGACAGAATCAAGCCAGCGACTTGAAGTTTTGGTCAAATGTTTGAAGTGAGATCGGGTTAGCTGGTATTTAAGATGGGTTAGATCAAACCTAAGGAACCCCTACCTCCCCTACAAATGAAACTTCAAATAAGCGATAACTTTCGATGGAGTGAAGCTAGGGACTTGAAATTTTGTACAAATGTTTGTAGCATGATCTTATTTGTTGGTAGTAATGATGAGCAAGATCCGACCTAAGGAACCCCTACCTTCCCTACAAGTGAAACTTCAAATAAGCGAAAGGGGCGAAACGCCCCGGGCCCGTATTTTTCTCAGGGGCCCGAAAATTTTCAAAATTGAAAAAACAAGAGAAAAAAAGAACGTATCTCTATCTACGCACTGAGCTTTTTTTTTTTGCTCCTTACCTTTTCAGACCACTCTGAGGCACTGAGCTACCGGTCGCCATATATGGGCTCCTACAAAGGTTGAGTACCGGGCCCGGATTTTCTCTCGACGGCCCTGCTCATGAGTGTTTGTATTTACTCTGTGTCATTTTGGATGACAATTTAAAAAAATTTTGTTCATAAAATTGCAAAACGTTGTTTTCCACAAACACGGGCCGAAATGTTCATGCAAATTAAATGTTATCGTTGATATTATACGAGTACATCTTGCCTCGAAAAATTGCAATGCCCCTTAAAAATAATCAACTTTTAGATTATGTGGAGAATGTGGAGAAAATATGATAATTATCAGACTGTTAAATAGCTTGCTTAACGGCATGTCTCTATCATATTTTGCAAATTCCGATTTTCACTGAAATATTTTGCAAGGTTGAGTAAATTTATGTCGTTTACCGTCTCAGCAGTTACAATCAAATGCCAAAATCTCATTGCCGGCGTAAGCAAAGCACCGGCACCAGCATCGTCTACGTCTTGGGGTAAGAAAGCTTTCTTACACCTAGCTCGCAACTAGGAAATTTTCCTACAAAACTTAAGCTTTTTGCTCAAAAAATTTGCCAGGTGCGAGTTGGTTGTAAGAAAGCGCATCTAGCCAAAACACAGACGATGCTGCTGCGGCTGCCGCTGCTTTGTTTCTGCCGGCAATAAAATTCACGTATAAAGCAGAAATGGACCACTTAAATAAGACTCGCACAACACTCGGATAGAACTCTACAAACGTGAAATTCAAGAGTATACCCCTACGCGTTAACTCTCATAAGAGCCAGGTAGTTAAGCTACGCTAAGTAGTAGAAATCAGTGGAAGCCCAGCATACAAAGCGAACCGCAAACGAGTTACCAGCGAGTCACTTCGGTGAGCAAAACCTTCGCTAGTGAACTCGCTAATTACTTTCCAGTAATAACTCTGTCGTTCCAAATTTACATTCGCGAATCTTATTTGTCGGATCACTGTCGAGTCGCTGATGAAGGTTATGGCGAATGTTTATACCCTAGACTTATAGCATAGGGTATATTGTTTTTGTCACGACGGAAATATGTAACACCTTAAAGGAGGCTCCGGAGGTATAGCAATGTATATATATAAATGATCAGGGTCACCTCCTGATTCGATTTAGCTATGTCTGTCTGTCTGTCTGTCTGTCCGTCTGTCTGTCTGTCTGTCTGTCTGTCCGTTCGCACGATAACTTTCGATAAAATGAAGCTAGAGCCTTAAAATTTTGGTCAAATGTTGGAAGTGTGATCTAGTTGGATGGTATTGAAAATGGGCATGATCAGGCCAAGAGAACGCCTACCTCCACTACATATGTAAAATACATAAGTGTATCTATAACTCCCGATTAAAGAAACAGTAGTCTGGATGGCGCAACGGTTAGCACGTTCGCCTTCAACGCACTTGGGCCCCGGTTCGATTCCGGGGATTTACGTGTCGGACTATGAGCCCACTCAGCTGTTAAATGAGTACCCATTATGGGGTAAATAACTCGGTTGAGCGTGTTGCTGATCACATACCTCTGCACAAAAAAACCGTCACGATCTAGAAAATGAGATGATGCTAACTCATCTCGAGGCCGTGGTTCAAATTGGACTGTTGCGCCAGTTATTTATTATTTAAAGAAACATGAAAAGCTCTAGCTTTGGTAGATTACTCATTGAGGGTAATCTCATATTCTCCTGGGAAAATAAAACTGATAAATTGAAAACTAACGGTAATTTTCTTACAAAGAACCCCGTACTACCCTACTTTTCAGGTTTTTTGTCTATAACTTCTGAACCAATTGACGTAGACACCTGATTTTTGGCGTGTAACCTTGAAGTGAGAAGCTGCTTAAGATTATGTAAGTTAGGCATAATCAGATCAAAGAAACGCCTACCTCCCCTACAAATTTCCAAAAATTAAATATTCCTTTAATTACGATAAATTTCGAAAAAATGATACTAGCAAGTTGAAAATTTGAAAGAATGTTGCTAATAAGACCTACTTTGTTGGTATTGAAAATGGGCAAGATCCGACCCAAGAAACCCCCACCTCCCCTACAAATGAAACTTCAAATAAGCGATAACTTTTGATAGAATGAAGCCAGCAACTTGAAATTTTGGTAAAATGTTGAAAGTAAGATTGGGTTAGTTGGCATTAAAGATGGGTAAGATCCGACCTAAGGAACCCCTACCTCCCCTAGAAATGAAACTTAAAAAAAGCGATAACTTACGACAAAATAAAGCTAGCGACTTGAAATTTTGGTCAAATGTTTGTAGTATGATCCAGTTGACTAATATTGAAAATACGTAAAATCCGACCATCGAAACCCCTACTTCCCCTACAAAAGAAACTTCAAATAAGTGATAACTTTCGATAGAATGAAGCTAGAGACTTGAAATTTTGTTTAAATGTTTGTAGGGGGATCTTATTGGTTGATGGAAATGCTGGGCAAGATCCGACTCAAGGAACCCCCACCTCCCCTACAAGTGAAACTTCAAATAAGCGTTAATTTTCGATAGAATGAAGCTAGCGACTTGAAAAATTGGATAAATATTTGTAGAATGGGTTAGTTAATTGATTTTGAGAATGGTCAAGATCCCACTGAATGAGTGCCAACCTCCCCTATGAACTGGCCATAAAAGAGACCCACTTTTAATGCATATGGTCGTTGCCAATTGGGACTTTTGGTATCACCACTAGGTCTGTACAAGTCTAGGGTATATACGCTGGTTTTCTCTCATACCTTCGCCCTTAAGCTGGGCATTCACGGATGCAAGTAAAGCTATCTGACAAAGCAGTTTTCTCGCGTGTTCCCAAGGCGGTAAGTATTTGCCACAAAGTTATTCTATCTAAGCCACGGTATAGATATGACACGCGCATTAATAAATTCCTGCTTTCGTAGCAAATTAAATTTCTCGCGATTGTTATGGTAGTTCACATTTGCCAAAATATATTTAACAAAAAATCAATACAATTAGTTGGGTTAATATTTTGCAGTACAAAAAAGATTTTTATGAATATATACCTTTTATAGCCAAATATTTGTGATGTGTGAACTCATCTTAAGCTTGACAAATTGTAAACTAAAGTGCTTACCTTCCTATCTAACGCCAGAAACGCCAAAACAACCAAAACATAAATGGATTTATTTATTTCTCTTAAATATACATTTTTGTGTGTTTTTTCTTTTCATTTTAAACTTGAATTAAATAAAATATTAAATATTGATACATAGTTCTGTTATACGTGTTTTAGATACGTCCACTCTTATGTGACTTTAAATCGTTCATTCAATAGACGCCGAATAAATATTATTATACTTCAGTTCTCCTTCAGATTTTCTCCCTTTTCATGCGTTTTTTCTGCTTTTTTTAAATATATTTTACACAATTTAACGATAATGAGTGTATGTGTGTGTGTATAGGCCCTGTGGAAACATACGAGAATATTAAAAATTAAAATAGTTTTTTAGTTTTTTCGTTTTTGTGAAGTAAAAATCATGGAATTTTTTGCAACAGTAACATTAATGAAAAAAAAAAAATTACATTCTTGTGTGATGTATACTTGTATTTTGGGTTTGTAAGGTTGGTATGGATCCGAATTGTCAATTCGAGATTTCAACCGTTGGCAATGCGACAATGCAATATAGTTCTGAATTTTTTTAAATTGAAAAATTTGAGAAATATCGTACATTATATGTACATATATATTGGAGATCGTTGAAGATGTCTATAGTTGCTAAAACTCGAATCTTACATTTGGTATTGTTGGTATTACTGTTTTGTAGTAGAATTAGAACGGTAGTAGTAGTGTTTGTATTATTTACTTCAAAACTAAATTTTTAGGTATTTAAGACCATATATAATTTTTATTGGAATAGAAAGCGAATGTGTAAACGTTCGACTATTGTGAGGGATGAACTTTTCAAACTAGGTTGTGAGAGTATTTCACTATCATCAGGGCGAAAATTAAATGATGGCTTCATATCTTTTTTGAGTATATAATTGTGACCGGGACTGCTAAAAGGGGGTTAACGAGTCAAAATATCGATTTTTACTTTTTTTGGCGATTTCCATGGAGAAACGTATGCTCTTTCCGATGGCGAAAACCGCATATTTTTAAATTCGAAAATGACTCCTAAAATTGATTTCGAAAATCTGCAATTTATTATCCACAGTATTGTATAAAATTGTTGCATGTCGGTTCCAGCATAACTCTGGAACCACTGAAGCAATCTTAACAAAAATTAGTACACGTATTATTTACACTCTTTAAAAAAAATACTATAAGGGTAAGACACCCCTAGCATCCTTCGGGATGGTGGTAGGGAATGACATGTAAAAACGGTATTAAAAATAAAATAAAATAACTGGTGCAACAGTCCAATTTGAACCATGGCCTCGAGATGAGTTAGCATCATCTCATTTTCTAGACCGTGACGGTATGTCTTGTGCAGAGGTTATGGTCAGCAACACGCTCAACCAAGTTATTTACCCCATAAATGGGTCCTCATTTACCAGCTGAGTGGGCTCATAGTCCGACACGTAAATCCTCTTTTTTTTCGGATACTACCGCATTCAGTAGGAATCGAACCGGGACCCAGTGCGTAGAAGGCGAATGTGCTAACCGTTGCGCCATCCGGACTACTAGAAACGGTATTAGTGTCGAATTTATAGTTTCCACAGTCGCTAAGATGTACAAGTATAGTAGTATTCCCGCTGCTATTTAATTCCAACTTAAACCCTCTTTCAGGGGGTGAGAAGGGGTGAAAAACATAATTTGAAAAATAACGACTTAGTTGAATCCCAATTTAAATCGAAATGAAAGAATATGTTATAATCGAGTAGAAGTAAATATGTATGTATTTTTAATTCATCCGGCCGATATTTTATTAACATAACTATGTTTTAACATGATATGACATAGCCTGATTTTTACTGATGATTTTCTTGAAGGTCGAGACGTGAGAGATCTTTGTTTGGGAGCCCGTCAGCCGAAGGTGTGACAGGGGGACTAACATTTGGACCATCATGGTATATTTACTGTAACTGTCACGCCCTAGGAAGTGCGACCTTTACCTCCGCGTGGCGACGGGTGGAAGCAGGCTGTTGGCAAAGTTTTATCTTTGCCATCAGCGATGACTAAACTTGGTCGGGCAGCGAGCGGTATGTCCCTTATAAACATACCCTAAATCCAAGGTGGAACAGCATACGCCGAGGGATGCATGGTCAAGAGGATACCAGTCGACCTCCAGTTTAAAACCAGACTTCTGACGGCAGACCGGGTGATGTCGTCGGCGACTGTCCTTCCCGGATATTCGTTGGATTCTATGGATAACAAAAAATAAACCAGAGTGTGACGCTGCTCCAAATGCATCAAACACAGTTTCCTCTGAGCTGCCTACTAGCTCACTGCTCGACGGAGCCTTCAGGCTCGTTGTTTAGACTGTCGATGGATTGGCCGTTAAGCGATACAGTCCCTCTGCGTCGTCCTTGGACTTCTTTAGTCCTTATGACTCGGAGAACTTACGTTCTGACATGGATTCTGATCCCGATGAATCGTATTCGGAAAGATCTGGTTTGGCGGTCGTAGGTGAAGGAGTCAGACGCATGGGTTTGAACCCAAGTAGCCGCTATACTAAATTAACAACGGCGCAAAGGCGCAAATATAAGAGGGCTGTGGGTGAGGGCCACTCTAGGGAAAAGGTCCGGGAGATAGCCCTCATATGTTCAGGGCCTAAGCCGTCGATGAAGCGGGTACGCTCTGAGGAGCAATCACCACAGGCTAACTTGACGAAAAAATCCAGGACTCGCGAAGAGTCCGGTAAGCCATTGTATAGCTAGGTGACAGCGAGTGTTAAGCTGGGGTTCTGCTCAGCTGATGCGTCCGCTACCTCCCTAACAACCGAGCAAATGAGTCTTGTACAGGAGGCTATTATCGACGTCACGATAGAGAACAGGCCCGATGATCAGGACATTGATTTTGAGGCCTGTGTTCCACGTACAGGGTGGCTCTTGCTGGTTTGTGATAACACAGTGACAAGAGGTTCGAAGGATCAAGTCTAAATGAGCGTTCCCCATTTCAATTGTGAAGGAAAAGAACTTCCCTCGTCCACACGTTATACGTGGCTATTTTCCCCGCAGTTCTACGCTCTCCAATGAAAGAGTTATTGGATCAATTGGAGCTCAAAATCGCCTTACAACCGAAAATTGGAGGGTCATAAATAGGGGGGTAAATAAGGACTCTCTTCACCTCGTATTGGCAGTGGACGACGCCTCGATGGAGCGGTTGCTGGAGCGCAAGGGTAAAATTGCCTATCGCTTCACGCTTGTTACGTTCAATCTGGGCAAGTGTAAGCGCCCAAATGTAGACAATGCACCTTCCGCCAGCGGTCAAATATAAATGAATGGAAGCTCATACATTGCTCGGCGCCACCCCGACTCGGACTTTGTAAGGCGTGTTTTTGACATATTTTCGACATGGTCTTGATGTAATATCATTCAACATAAATGTGAGGGCTTACGAACTATAATTGGAAATGAAGTGTGACCCTGGGACAAGAAGAAGAAACTAGAGAATATTTTTGGGTTGCTGATAGCAGATCTAGAGCCAAAATTGCAAAAAATGGAAGGATCCAGATTATTTACAATACATACAATCATCAAGAAAATATTCGCTCCAAAAATGTCAAACAATACTCTGCATTATACATTCTCCTCTCGAAAGAAACCCAAACCAGCGTAAACATTTAAAAATGCTTTTCTATAGTATATTTTAGATTGCAAATGTAAGTTATAGCAAATGTGAATCGAGTTCACCCATTTCACAAATATTGGGTAGGTCCGCTAACCTATTTTCGGACTCAGATCATGTAACGTGCCAGATCCGATCCGCAAAATTAGAGCATCATGCGCATTCCATAACTACTGTAAAACAATATCATGTCAAACTGTTGCATCAACACACCGACAACATTGAGATGGAATGTACTCTTTCTACTTACTACTTTCATAAAACTTTTATAAAATATTTTACGCAGTGTAATAGGTATAGAAAATTTTGATGGTAAAATATCTTTTAATATTATTTTATATTTTACAAATAATTTTTAGTGTAATAGCCGCCCAATTGAGTTTCTGGTTATAAAACGAAAATATAATTATGTTAAAAAATAATCTTTTCTCTCTCTCTCTTGCCCTCCCAATCTGGTAATCCTACTTACGACAAAGCCAAATGTGGTAAAAGAAGACCAAACACACCTAATTGTGGTAAACGCCTTAAGGAAGTACAAACCTTTCAAAGAACGTTGAAGATTGCGAAAAATGCGAAACGTGGCTATGCCTCTATGACTTTGTAACTTGTTATGTTAGCCATCATTTGTTTGAGACTGAAAAGGACATATTCCCACAAAGTCGTTTGAAAGAGAAACATTCCCCAAAACTACTTACGCCTTATCATTATAATTATTGGGATAATAAGACGATTCTTAAAATTTCATTTCTCATTTGTCTATGGTATAAAACTACAAAACGTGTAGCATCCTAGCAACTAGTATACTATTCGCAACTATGTAACAATTTGCTGTTTTTATTCGGCTATTTCTCGTTGTATCACTAGGAAAAAATCATGACATGAAAACGGTGTAAAGGTGGAGTCAGACGCATCGACAAATTGCCATATCTGTGCCATATTTCTATGCTCCATAGCATGTGATTGCTGCGTTCACACGGATGTCATTCCCACTGACGCAATCACCTTCTCTATTTCCTTTTGTTTTTCCCTCCTTTTCTTGTAATACTTTCTTTTCGTTCTTTTAACACTAAATAAGTGGCAATAGCCACAGACAACCGTCGAGACGTGTCCTTTTTTTTGCCATACTGACAAATAAAATTGTATATTTCCATATTGGAGCGCCTACCAGTAGCTATGGCGATTGATCGATTGATTTGTCATAGATAAAAAAAAATTCCAAAATATTTGCCTCTGGTGAGAGAGGTATATTTTTACTACGCATATATGTACTACACATTTTACTACTACTACTTGGCTAAGTTCATAACACACAGTGGAATCGCAACATGCTGTGGCAACAGTACCGAAGCAGCATTGCAACACGTTGTTGTGTTCTGAACTGCACTCGCATCTAGTCATCCATCAATTGTCAAATTTCCAGTTCAAAACTGACTACTGTCGAAAAATCGTATGAATATGACAACGCGAGTGTCATTTCAGGATTGTCATCATATGCTGGTCCTAGCCAGCGGAGAAATTTTTGTGATGGAGAAAATGACATATTTCACAGCATGTTGCGTCCATCAAAAACTCAGTGGAGAGAGTTCATAAAACAAATTGGCAGCAGTATGCCAACGGTTGTGTGATATGAACTTAGCTATTATTTTTGATTTTACACATAAAACGATTCAATATTTATGGCAGTGTGCCATAGCGTCTGACTCCAGCTTAAGTTACTGAGAAACATATCGGAATGAATACAAATTGCCCTAGGAATCGAGTGCCAACATTTGGTGACCTGGGGAAAAAATTCAAGAAGTTTTGAAACTTGGCACGATTGTTGGTTGGTATCAGGAGTATATCATACGAAAAGTCCCCGGCGGTGGGTGGTGAGTTCGCGAGGGAGAGGGGTTTAAAGAGGAGTTTTCAGTTTGTTTTGCTCATATCTCGAAAATAAGATCAACTCTCTACTCCTCGAGCTACCACAGCTTTCTCTATAAATATCAAAGCCCTCGTTAAGTATTTCGATGAAAAAAGTAAAAGAGTTTATCAATTAGTTTCATCAAATACTTTATCAGCCAGGGCCTGATCTGATTCGTCAATGATACTGTTGTAGAACGTCGTGAGTATTCATGTATATCCTTTCATCGAAGCCGAGCAATTCATCAAAGGCAAATGTAGGTTAATACCTAGAACGTGTTAAAAAAAATGTCCTAATTTATAAAGTTTATGGAATTGACGTGGTTCGGTGGTCACGAACGGTTCGGTTCGATCGTCTGGGGCGAGCTTCTCTGTTAAGCTGCATTGGCGTTTCATCATCACTTTCGCGTAAGGAGGTGCATGCTGGCAACATGCATCGTTCGAAATTCTTTGATGCCAACGAAACGTCAGCTAAGCCATATGGAATAGTTGACGTGCTATGCCCCACTAGAGGTTAGGGCAAATGAGTATATATCATAGACATAGTATATCACCTTTGATGAAATGACAGCTACTATCCTATACCTTGCCCACAGGTGGTGTCTCAGACAACAGTATCCGGTAAGAAATCTGTAATAATAATTTAATTAATTAATTAATTTAATTTGAACCTTATTCCGGTTCAGCGGCAACAGACCAGGAAATTTATTTCTCAACTATCTCAAAAAGAATAGTTTGGCGAGGGGTGGTAGCCTCGGTGCGCTCTGTTTTCTAGTGGTACGGACCACAAGCAGGAAATACGGAACAATCTGAGTTTAAATTAAAAAAAAAAATTTGGTTTCAACTTACATGTTACCACAAACATTTTTTTTCTCCGTTAAAATCCTAGCCTATCCTAGATCCAAGGGTGAAAAGCTGTAGAATGTACATTGCGTAGCGTTTGCCTAAACAATACTGTATAAAAGCGCCAAAAACGCACATAGCATCTGGTGATGCCCTCACAAAAATCTCTGATTTCGAATGTTTGGACCCTCTCTAAAACAAAATCCAGCTACGTCACTGGTTAGCAAGGTATTCGACACGATGCAAAAACCCACCCTAAAAAACTTCCAGTTGTAGATCAAATGTGGTTCAAAAAGATAAAGCTACTGAACATACTGCCAGGATCACGTGTGGATGAAATTATTTATTATAACTTTTTATTATAGACAGAAGACCCAAAAACTATGGTGAAACAAGGAGATTAGGGAAGCCCGCTGCAAGGTATGGAAGCTGTTCAGCAACGCCAAACGTATAGGGCGGGAGACTTTTGCAGCCAAATTGAAAGTACGATGGAAGCATCAAGACTAAGAAAAATCATCTCCAAAAATCCGATACCTCTTCTACCCTCAACAAGGAGGATGGGGGTTGTTGGACACAAGATAGCGCAGAAACACTAGGTGAACTTCTCCACGCACACTTTCCTGGCTGTGAGGATTATCATACCAGGAACAGGAAATCGCGGCGCGATAAGAAGCAATATCCCGAGACTATTCACGTGCCGATGCGTAAAATGGGCGATAAGCTCGTTTGACGCGTATAAATCGGTAGATTCTGACGGAATCATACCGGTAATGCTGCAAACAACCATGTACACAATAACTCCTCGCGTTATTGTCATATTGTCTCAGACTAGGCTACGTACTTCTGACGTGGACGGAGTCTGGAGTGGTCTTCATCCCCAAAACAGGCAAGAGTATCCATGTCAATGCTAAGGACTTTAGACTTAACAGTCTAACGTCCTTTCTGCTAAAACCGATGGAAAAATGTAAAGATGGGTACAGTAGGAAAACCATTCACGCTTCGTACCTCTCTAGAACTCAGCACGCTTGCATGAAATTGAAATCGGTGGAAACTGCTCTATACGAAGTGGTCTCCACGATTGAAACATCCTTTCAATACGAAGAATTCACTCTCGGTACATTCCTAGACATAGCAGGGGCTTTCACCAATGTCACCATGGAGGCTATTATGGAGGCTCTTGAATTTGCTGAGGGAAATGAAACTCTAATGAAACGGACCGAAGCTCTACTCTCGAAAAGGCTAATAACGTCTGAATGGGGAGGCGCTAAAGACACCAAGAGTACGATGAGAGGCACTCCGCAAGGAGGAGTTCTATCGCCTCTCCTATGAGTACTCGTACTGAATGGTTTACTGACATCTCTCGAATCGTCCGGAAAACATGCGGTAGCCTATGCAGACGACGTTGTGATACTCGTATCAGCCAAGCACACGGGCACACTGTAAGAACTTACAACTATGGCTCTCAGTAAGGCACTAAGGTGGGCAGACAGAAGAGGTCTAAGTGCAAATCCTCAGAAGACTGAACTTATCCTCTTCACAAGGAGAACCAGAATCCTGGAATTTATGCTGCCAAAGATGGGATCATAACACCGAAGAACGAATCAGGAAGTCCAACATCGCCTTTTACACCTGCAAAAGCTTGATTGGTAAAAGGTGGGGCCCTCAGACCGAGAATCACTCACTGGATATACACAGCTGTCGTGAGACCGATACTAACGTATGGAGCTGTGATCTGGTGGATAGCACTCAACAGAAAATGGAGAGGGTGCAGAGACTATGTTGCTTGGGGATCACTGGTGCCTTAAGAAGAGTGTCTTCGCTCTCTTTGAACACCCTTCCAAACCTGCCTCCGATTGACATCTGAGGAATGAGGCTGCTAAATGCTAATGCTAAGGCAGGGCACTTCAAAGAAAGGCTATATGGGCGGGGCAGTAATAATAATTGCCATCTAATAATACCGATTATATGAAACCCCAAGTATGTTTCAATATAAACTTTGCAGTCAGCATACCCGATAGGGAACAGATCCCGGTAGCTGATCATGGACGCAGGAAGGTTTAGTGCCTCTACAAGAATGGCCCCAATATTTAAGGCGGAGTTGGTGCAGTAGTCTATTCGTAGGAACTTCCATGCAAACCTATCCTTCAGACTGCCGAATGAGTGTAGCATTTTTCAGGCAGAGGTGCTTGCGATCCAAAAGGCCGCCGAGGTGATGATATCATCTCGGAAAAAGGGTAGAATTATTATACATAAATTCGGAGAGTCAAGCAGCTTTAAAGGCACTGCAGCCGTTACTACGAGTATTAAGTCGAAAACAGTGCACAACTGCCTAACAGCTCTACAAGCACTGGGCTTAGCTGGGACCGTGGAAGTCCGTTGGGTTCCGGGCCATAGTGGAGTTCTAGTGGAAAGACTAGCTACACGGGGGGCTAGCCTCCAACGAGGGACATCTCAAAAGCTGCCGACGCCAATACGAACATGTAAGAAGAAACTGGACGACAGATTGTACGAAAAAGCTAACTGGCTAAATACAAACGACTCCAGAATAACGAAAATATTTTGGAGCTCTTATGACTCTTAAAGAAAACCAAAAGCATCTTAGGACTACCCAGAAGTCAGTGTGCACTATTAGTGGGCATACTAACGGGCCACTGCTTAATAGGGGAACACGCGTACAGACTAAAGCTAATAACTAACGATGACTGCAGGAATTGCCAGATACCGAACACGAAAGAAACTTTAAAGCAACTCTAAACTCTTCTATGCGAATGTCTTGCACTCGCTAGAAGGAGATTAAAGTGCCTGGTTGGTTCAAGTGGCTGTCCTTCCGCTACTGCGAGAAGACACAATTAGCGCTTTGTGCGCCGTTTTGATACCACACGCCTCGTAGGAGGAGCAAAACCTTTAAACTATCTCGTCGAATTAAGGAAACGTAGCATCTCCCCAATTGTTTTCGAGGAGATGGCGGATATGCTAGCGAAGAATGATTCGCCCAGATCTTCGTGTCTCGCTTTAGCTAGAGGCGGACATGAGGAAGTGGATCAGGGTCTCCTTTTCCGCTTCATCCTTGCAACTCCGGCACTGTGCATTGTGTACCCAGTCTCCACGTGCTCTCCCACCGGCCAGTGCCCTGTTATAATGGCTGTGACCCGGACTATGTCCGGTCGGGCTCTCCTCAGGAGAGCGTCGGTCCTTCGTAAGTCGCACGATGGCCATGTCGCTCTAGAGGTGATGCACGCCGACAGCGAACTCCATCATATGGATTTTTCTCTTTACAACATAGCTGCGTGGATCACTGTCGAAGAGGACTCGTGAAGAGCGGAGCCTTGGTTCGCAAGTTCATCCGCTTTCTCGTTCCCCGTCACGTTACTGTGTCCAGGAACTCATAGAAGGGAGATGTTGTAAAGTTTGGCGAGTCCAGCCAGCTCCATGCGGCATTGTCTTACTAATTTGGATGAGATTAAGATTGACGATATACCCTTGCTTGCGGCTTGACTGTCGGTGAAAATGGCGACGTTATCTATCCTGGCAGCAGTGCGCTTTAGTGATCGACGATTAAAGTGCCTAGGAGCTTACTTCTTCAACGACCTTGAAGGAGTTGCAGGACTCAGTTGGAGAAGCCTCTTGAGCTTCGCCAACGAGTCAGGTTCCTTCCAGCTTACCAGAAGGGCTATCAACGACATGGATGATTTCCAGAAAAAACGTGGTACCGCTACGGACCCGAGCGGTCTATGCGGAGCCGTCAGGCTGCCACTCTACCTAAGCTAACCTAACCTATTAGAAGCAAATTATTTAATGATTTGATGGAAACTGGCTTATTTATTTGGGATTATTTGGGAGTAAAAATGCGTAGAAATAGGCCCCCAAAAATTTAGTAGCATAAATGCATTGTTTAAAGGGAACAATATCAGAGCAAAGCAACTAGTGAAAAAAATCTGCTTCTAGTGCTCATTTAAGCACAGAATATTATTTTTAATTATGCCATAAAAATAGATTTAAAAAACAATTTCTTAGGAAACAGTTATAAGTATTTGAAATCGCCGCGAAGTATTGGACATTCTGTATATGGGCCCATAATTGCTGAGTCCTGATTTTCTCTCGACGGCCCTGCTTGAAGATTAACGTTTGTCAAGTACTCGTTTGTTCCTACTAAGTGGACATATCATTGTTAATGGGTAGTTTCACTAGAGAAAAATTTTGTTTGTAACTGAATAAGCTTAAATTTGAGATAAGTCAGATGCCCGTAGAGATAACAGTTACATTGAAAACGAAAAAATAAAATCAATTTCTTTAAATATGTATTTTCAACGTTAGAAGAGCTTTTTTTTCGGCAAAGTTTGCACGTGCGGAGCAGTTTTATACGAGGGCGGTTCAAATATGATCGAGACGAACGCTGTAGATGGCGTGCCTGTATGTTTTGTAATTCGCGGCTTGAGTATGTGATAGCTGGGTGAATATGAATAGTGTGGCATAGTTTTCGTCGCGAATGCACGTTTCACGCGCGTGCTACGACCATGAGTGAACATAAAGTGCCGACCGCCGTTGCGCAACGTATTGTCTTTCGTTTTTTGGTGTGGGAAGGCGTTAAAAACACGTTTGCGAAATCAGTTCGGTAGTGAGTGCCTGATAGGTCTGCTGTGTTTAAATGGGCCAAAGCGCTCAAAGATGGCCGTGAAACCGTCGAGAATGAGCCGCATGATCGTCGACCGCGAACCAGCCTCACACCAGACAACATTCGCCGCGTAGAACAACTCATTTTGGAGGACCGTAGGATGAATGTTCGAAACATTTCGGCTGAAGTCGGCATTAGTATTGGTAGTGTAGAGTCTATCATCCACGAACACCTTCAACACCGCAAAATAACGGCGCGATGGTTTCCCAAACTGTTGAACTACGCGCGCCCTCATACCGTGCGTCTCACGCTCGATACAATATCAGAATTGGGGTGGGAGGTACTAGAACACCCCCCTTCAGTCCGGATTTATCACTCTGCGACTACCACATGTTTGGACCACTGAAAGAAGCCCTCGGAGGTCAAAGATTCAACACCGACGACGAGGTAGAGGAGTTCGTGCGCACATGGCTGTCCAAGTTTCCCAAGGAATTCTTCGATACCGGCATCAAAAAACTTCCGGAGAGGTGGCAAAAATGTGTAACTAGTAAGGCGAATTATCTAGAAAAACTGTAAATTTTTGTAAATATTTTCAATAATAAATAAATGTGTCAGAGCGTTTGTCTCGATCATATTTGAACCACGCTCGTATATTAGATTTTAGGAAATTTAACATTCTTTCAAAAAGTCCTAGTTGAAATTTCAGTAGGACAAATGCCTTAGGAGTTATTAAGCGATGTTTACATTTATGTTTCGTAAAGTCATTTTTTTATGGAGTTGTTTTTTCGTTTTTCAAAGTAACTATCATATCCACGGGCATCTGACTTACATATCTCAAGTTAAAGCTTATTTAGTTACAAATAAAATCGATGCTTATGCTTATCATTTTCATAGTGAGACTAATATTTTACTTGTTATTTGATGAAATATGTACAAACTAGCAATTTAACACCGCTTCTTCAAGTAAAATGATTTCGAAAACTATTCAAGATACGAAAAAGTGGTTATACAATTTTGTTTGTATTTTTTGTGATCTTTAACTTTGTCTTAGAAGGGTTTTTGCTTGGATAGATAGCTACGGAGATACGAGCAAAAAAAAAACAGAAAAACTCCCCTTTAACCCCTTCCCCCTGCGCGAGCTCACCCGTAGCTGGCGTAGATTTTTAATATAATATACTCCTGGTACCAAACAACAATCGTGCCAAGTTTCAAAACTCCTTGAAGTTTTTCTCTCGATTTTGCTTCGTTTCCTAGGGTAAATCTAAAAAGAAATAAATCAACAAAAAGGAAAAAAAAAACAAGTAAAAAAAACTGAATCCAAAAATTTCCAATAAAATTCCACTGAAATCAATGATCAAAAATTTTGTATTTGGTTTTCCTTTTTATGATAAATATATTTAACTGGTTTCTGATCGAATTTAACATTTGTTGAGTGATTTTGTTGTTTTGAATTTTTTTTTACTTTCATCTTTTTGTTTTGCGTTTTCTTATTGTTTTTCAAATTTCACTTATCTACACAAAATTGCCAAATTGTTGTTGTTTGTTTTTTTCTCTCTCAATTTTAATAATCATTATTTATAATAAGTTTAGTTTGATGAACAATTTCATTTTCTTTTTCCTTTGCCTATATAGTATAAATAATATATTTATATATGCTTTGTCTTTTTTTTTATTCGGTAAGTGATCAATAACACAATAATCCGTTAATGTTTTAACATGAGCGATGCGTACGTATCATATAAATGATTATTTTGCCTCATTTTATTTTTAATGTAGTTCATTCTGATTTTTTTGTTTTGTTTTTATTTTATCATATTTTTAACAATTATTATCAGTTTACATTTATTTTGATGTATATATATTTTAATAGAAATTAGTAAAATTACGCCCTAAATGTATACTAATTATGCATTTTTAGAATTGTGTTGTTTTCTTCTGTGTGGTATGTTAATATTTATATATGAGTGTACATATATATTTATATTCTTTTTTGCTAAAAAAAATGAATTTTATTATTCTCTCGATGAGAACTTGCTTTTATTTTAACCTTTAAATTAACATTTAATGCAAAAAGTCTTATTATAAATAGTTTGTATTATTAAGAATAAGGTTATTACTTTTTTGTTGATTTGTTTTTAATTTAATGTTTTCATATTATTAGTATTAAATACGAATCTCACTCTTCATGTTCTAAATTATCATCATTATTTGAAATTGTTCTGATTTTTCCAGATTATACGATTTAAATTATTTTCTTTTTTTGTTTTTATTCATAAAGATGAAAGAGTTTCATGTTTTTATCTTATATAGTTTTGAGTGTTTCACAATTATTCTTGAATTGTTTTTATTTTTTTATTTTTACAAGCCCCTGATGAAAGTACGTGGATTATTAATATAGTTTTAATTCTTTTTTTTTCGAATAAACTAAGTCTAATCATTTTAGCGACGAAATGAGCGTCTTTTTGTTTGCTTTTGTGTTTTCTACTAGTTGCTTAATTCGCTCTATGTAATTGCAAATTCATTAAGATTAGCGATTTATAAAATAATTTATGTCTTTTGTCGTTTTTATTAAATTTTTATTTTTCGTTTTATAGTCATTCTTTTTCTGTCGATTGTATTGAATTGATTAACGCGTTGCTATTATCTACTGCCTTTTTTTGTAATTATTTAGATGTTTTCACATATGAAAAGATGAACATGTAAAAATGAAAGTTTTGAAGTGAATGATATGAAATGATGGAAATGTTTCCAATATTGTTTTATTATCCTGTTTTTTTTTATTATTAAATAAATAATAAATTAAAAAAAATGTTCAAAAAGTTAAAAGGGAACAGGAGAGTTTCCAACATTTTTAACAGTCGTCGTCTAACAATCAGTGCGGTTGTTTCGGTTGGATTTAGGTCACTTTCCGTACAAAACGACTGACCAGTTTTTGGTCCAGCCAGATCAGGGTCTGATATGGGATCTCGTTGGATCGAGGGGGTTGCAGACTTTGCTAAATGTCGACTTTAGTATTCCTAATACTTTCATTCATTCATTCATGATCTTGATCCAGATGAATCAAATGCCTAGTAAGCATTGAATTTGACGATTTTAGATGATATATTGAAGCTGGAAAGTAGAGGGCTTCGTCCGCAATACGGGGGTCTTCTAGTGTCCGATGCTTGTAGGAGAGGAACTGTCCTACTTCTGGAGATGCTTAGACATTTATGTTAAGACGATATTGTAAGTTGCAAGCTTGCATTAAAAAGAAAATAAATTGTATGAATAATTATAGTTAGAGTCACCCCCTCCCCCCATCTTTACCCTTTCAAATATAGCTAATTAAATAACTGCTAATTAGATTCGCCCAAATTTAGCTTTAATCGGTACAGAGTAAAAAGAAGAAAAAAAAGTGACGAAAAACGACATGCAAGTAGTACTCGTACCCACGAGTACACATGAGGCCGGCAGGCCTGTTTTTGGTATGTACAGCGGCAAAATGCTCAACCTTGCATGAATGTATTTTACTATTATTAAATATTATGTGATTCACACGATACTTGATGGGATTATTGCCTATGATAAGATTTCGTATTTCTAATTGTAACGGTCTCGAAATGCAAAGGGGTTGGGACAAAATATGATCTCATATTTGCCCCCTTCCTTCTTTTCTTCTCTCATCAAATTTTAAAAAAATTCCATGGATAAAATGTAATCGGCATTACCTTTCATATGATACCCTACTTGCCTTACTCGCCTATACTGCACGTTTTTTTACCTTCACTTCTCCTCTATGGGGACTCTCTCTTAAAGTTGTCCTCTCACGACGCATCGCTTCCTCCACCGAATTATAACATTTCTTCACATTCCCACCATATTCCATGTGTGTGGCTTCAGCCAGACAGATAGACATACAGACAAACAGGCAGACAGACGAACAAACAGACGCACGGACAAACGGACACACAGACGGACATTTGACCGATTTTATAAGGGTTTTGCTTTGACTACAGACCCCAAAGTCAAATGCTAGCAGTCCCTCTTTTGGAGGGAGTCACCTCAAAGGATTTGTCACAACATTGTGCCCTATCAGAAATTAATCCGGTAATATAAAGCCAATCTGGTGGCCTACTCAGATTTTCGAGCTAAGGATGTCATACAGAAGTAGTTTAGGTAAATTTGTTGTTGTCGCGCTCTATGTGGCCGTGGACGTTCGGTCACCGTTCTACGATACTAATCTAGAGCACGGAGTTCAAATATCGGCGCGATCAAAAACTGCCTGTGTGTACTAATAGAACTCTCACAGTGCTCCGAGCTTGTCAGTATAAAGACGGCGCGGATAGGAGGTGCATGCTAGCAACTGCACTTCCGAAAAGAAGATATGCTATCGCAACGTCAACAAGGAATAGAAATGCTAGAGATGTTGACGCGCCCATGCCCCTGGAGGGGTCATGGCAATTAACAACCTTTGACGCCTCCTCACTCCGCTATGGTTACTTCAAATTGGAAAGAAATACCCGAAATGGAATGTGCTCATTGTGCTCTTTGATGTCATGGCAGATGGCTACTCTCGATAAAAAAAAATTAGCCCATTTCCCCTCCATGAAGGTCTCCCTTCAATTTGGACTATTGCAGTGCAAAGTCACGAATTATTGCAATAATTCTACCAAATTCTACCAATTCCAGAAAAGACAAATGATTGGGGTCTCGCTTGACGGATACCACACTTCCAATTGCCCCATGAAATGTGATGTAACTCTTTCTGAATCAACATTTATTTTCAAAGATTTTATGGGCTATCTCCAGTGTTAAATCGGTTATTTCAGCAGGTCCAGATGACATTATTTTGATTGACTTACAACACAAGTAGTATTAACCATATCCATTTGACCGCAGATTGAAGTGCTATTCATCCCGAAACCGGAAAAATATTTACACACTCGAGCAAATAAATAATCTCCTACCAATATGCTCATCATGGACTCCACTAAAAGCTCCGACAGGGCTGATTTTCATCCACCTACGTACTTTTTGGCCACAGCATGTCTACAGGAATGTAAGGTCAGTTGATGCCGAATTCCTGCGGCCCTGCTGGAGGAAATGATGTTAGTCTTCACTGATAAAATAAAGCTCCTGGGTAATCAGGTCCCAAGGTTTTCAAGTTGTTTCCTTTCCTTATAACTGCAACCACTTCGTCCGTATTGAAAACAGGTATGTTGTCTTGTCTGCAGTTCGGTGTGGATCTTCCTACGGAAAGCATCGAACGCATGAATGAGTTTCTTACCGATATGCTCGTCAATGCTTTCAGGGCGCCATGTCCTTCCAGTAGTCCTCCTAAGAAGGCTCAGCCGAAATGGTGGAGTGTAGATATCGGTGCATCTCGCCATAAGGTACGGTCGCCCTTTAGTACTGCTAAGCGCACAAGGAAAGACGAAGAGTGGGGCGAATATAGGAATTCACTAAAATCCTTCAAAAAGCAGCTCAGAGTAGCGAAACGGAAAAGCTGGCGGGACTTCTGCAGCCAAATTAAATGCACATCAAAGCCATCGCGGCTGAGGAAAGTCATCTTCAAAAATCCAACACCGGCATCTACACTCAGCAAGGGGGATGGACAATGGACAGAGGGAAGTGTTGACACACTGGAATTATTCCTTGCAACACACTTTCCGGACTGCGAGAGTCAACTAACCCAACCACATACAACAACTTTAGAGGCAAACTCGCGCGGCAGCAACATACCACGACTCTTCACGGTTAGGGGAGTAAAACGGGCCATTAACTCCTACAAATCAGCAGGATCGAGATCATGCCTGCTATTCTACGAAAGCCCTGGCTCCATAGCAGTCTGGATTGTTGCTATCTTCAAAGGCTGTATCAGAATGAACCATGTACCTCATGCTTGGCGAAAGGGTAGTGTTATGTTTAAACCCAAAACTGGCAAAAGCAGTCATGACAACCCGAAAGACTATAGACCAATCAGTCTCACATTCTTCATGTTGAAAACTATGAGGAACATATACATATACAATACTGGATGGACACATTAGAGAGTCACTCGTACCGGGCTATCTGTCAAACACACAACACGTGTATCTAAAAGAGAAATCCGTGAAAACGGCCCTGCACGAGGTAGTCTCCATCATCGAAAACTCTCTACAAAAGCTAAAGCGGCCAGAAGAGGAACGCCACAAGGAGGGGTGCTATCACCTTCTATGGATACTAGTGGTGAACACTCTACTAAGAACTTTCGAAGCGATAGCCATAAGCGCGGTGGGTTAGGCAGATGACGTATTAATGCTCATATCTGGACTTCCACCTCCCAAGGATGAGCATCACCGAGTTAAAAATTGATGACTCACGCAAAGTACTTAGGGTTGATCCTAGACAGCAAGCTTACTTGGAATCGTAACATCGAAGAACGTACCAAGAAAGCAACCATTGCTCTGCATACCTGCGACCGGTAGCGCAGTGTGTTGAGACATCAGTCTCATGTTTGACTACCGGCGTTTCAGTTACGAATCCCGTCCACGACGATGTTCGTGGCCATAGATGTGCAGGAGGTGTATGCTGGCAACTGCATTCTCCAAAACCAGTTTATGCCAACGAAACGTCAACTGGGCCACATGGAACAGTTGACGCCCTATGTCCCACAAGGGGTTAGCTTGCCCGGCACTAATTATACTTATAACATCGAAAATGCGTAGATTTTTAATGCCATATAAATAACAGACTTTCATGAATAAATTTGAATGTTAACAATCAAATAACTAATTTAACGACGAATGATGTAGCCCTTGCCGTGGAGTAGAGGGTTAGCCTAAAATGCTCACTTTTTTATAAAGGTAAGAGGTTCTGATGTCAACAATCTTTTCGACCGCTGGGCATCCAACAGACTTGTAAAAAGCTACCTATCTAGAAAAGCTTGAAATCATTCTGGACGGATGTTAGAGCTTTTAGGAAAAAAAAAATCAACTGAAACATGTCAGACAGACAGTGACTAGATAAAATATACTTATTTAAAGATCGTTTTGAACCATCCAACATAAATGTATTCTATAAGTACCGATTGTCATTAAAATAAACAATATTGAAAACTTTCCATGCTTTTGTTTTAATGTCTATAAAGTGTCTAAATGCGTTTCTTATCTTCACGTTTAACTTCAATTATAAGTCTTGCGTTTTTTTTTAACTTTAATTCGCTAAAAAATAACCATCACTAGTGTTTTTTTTTTGTCATATTTGTTTTCTTGATGTTTTTTACTAAATATTTTATAATATAATAAAAACTAGTTATTCGACCCTATTTCGCCATTTTGTTTTTGTTTATTACTATTCTTGTTAAATGCACAGCTACAAAAATTGCATTGAATTTGTTGTTTTAGGTGATTTTATTTTTCCTGTGTGTGTTCTTGTTTTTGCTATTTGATGTTATTAGTTTCGATTTTTTCCTAATATATATTGTATATAATTACATTTATAATTAACGTGTTTAGCCTTAATTTTTTAATTTTCTATTCGCTTGTTTTTAATATTGCAAATTGATTTTTTTTTTATTCTAAACTAGAGCGTACAATATTTATAATTTATTAGTTTGTTTTTTTTTTTCGATATATACAACGAAATCACTTTTCTGTGTTTTTGTTTGCTTCTTTTCGACAGTTTCTGTTCTAATGTCTTTTATTAAAAAATATATAGTGAACTGTATCTTTTTGGAGAGAGAGTAAAGTTTTGAAATAGTATTAGATACATATTTTTTTTATTGCGAAATATTCGTTTATTTTGGCATCATCTAATGCTTCGTTTACACGTGAGCATTTGAAAATTGCATTGAAAGCACCAAGCATTTGAGACGTTCCCACAAGAGATGGGAACGTCTCAAATGCTCGTGATTTCATGTTATCCATGTAAGAACGGAAAGGTGCTTTTTGTTGTTGGTGCTTTTCAATGCAATTTTTCAATATTCAGTGTTTTGCTCAATGCTCACGTGTAAACAAAGCATAAGGTTCTTGTGTTTGGTTTGAAGTAAACGAGACCCTAAACCGTGACTTGAGGAATATACGTACGAAGATATAAGTCCCATAGGGTTGTGTGAAAAGCGGGAGAATCTAGTAAACAAATATACATATTTCATCGCTTCAAAATATAGCAAATATCTACTTGTACATTTGCATAACTCTTCGAAATGAGATTTTCGAGATTATGACTTTCCATCGATAAAGTGGCGATACTAATATGATGGTATTAAGAAACAAATTTATATGTATAGTTTACAAATCGCAACACCAAACAACACAGGTTTTAAAATTTAAGATTTTTCCACACTAATGCGATTTAATCGCTGCGTATGAACTTGCTCATACCGGTGCGGCGAGACATGAATTCATGGCTGTCGCGATTTTTATTTCACCACGAATTGTTCGCGTTTCGATGACTACACTAATGAGGATTTCGGTGAAGTTTCGATTTATTGGCTTCGATTTATTACGGCAACGCGATTTTTTCGCTGGTAAAAATCACACGAAACTTAAAGGGAATCCATGAAATCAACAACATTAGCCATGGAGACGCAAATAATGCATGGGGAAATGAAAATCCATGCAAAATCGCGAGAGTCACGAATTCGTGTCGCGTTGATCCTCCATAACACATTACTAAGTTTGTGAATCCGCAGCGAATAAATCGCAACCGTATGGGAAAAGCTTTAATCTGTTATGTTTTTGTACCCTGTATGGTTGCGGTAAAAACGTATCCATTGTTCGAATTTTAAACATAATTGTTCGCAAGCAGGTTGGAATCCAATCATAAGACAATATATTGTACTTGAGAACAACGATCTCACCCTCTTAGACACTTGATTTTGGTAATCAATGAAAAATACGCTTTCGATCTATCTAAATGTCGGTTTGACATGACGCGTACGGTATAGGAGATTCTAGCAAAAAGCACCAGGGGCAGCAAGCTTTATGTATACAAATGTACAATTTTAATTTAATACTCATGCAAAACTTTCTCGCCACTGGTGCTTTTTGGAGAAAACTCATGTACCTATCGTATGTTCCGTGTGAAAGTGGCCAAAGTGTGTTAATTCTCGAATTGTATAAATGCAATGTCCACTTTCAATGGGATATAGCTCAAATAAGCCCATTACATTAAATATTCAGGAAAATCGATATACATAAATGTCACCATTTCATCTACACATCTAAAATGTTTAAATGAAATTTCTAACGATTTTTTTTTTTGTATTAGCAGCCTTATACAGAATTCGGGCTTCGGATATTTAATTCAAAGAAAAAAAACTGAATTCGTTAAAAACACATACATGCACCTTTCTGAGCATTTAGGTGATTGAATCTGAATTTTCCATTTTTATAATTTACGAATCCTGACGAAATTGGATTTTCCAATAAATACACAAAAAGGAGTTAGACACTTCGTACGACACACTCAAGCAAAAGTTTATTGTTATAGAATATTCGCAAAAAAACGTACACTAGTCAAAGCGATCGTTATAATATTTTTGTTACAATAGTCGTTTGTTTGAATACATTGAAAATGAATTAATAATTACGGTTAAATTATTGTAAAGGTTGTCATTTATTTGATTTAATACATATGCGACATTATTATAATATATACATACTCGTACATTTATGTATGTATTGTAAAAAACACCATTGGATAATTCTCCAAAAATGTGAAAGCTTATTGATTCTAGTCATCTGGGTCCAAACCGATAAGCTCCGCCTGTAATCGTCCTTTCGTTTTACAGAATACCGTCAAACAGAATACCCTTAAGGCTAGTCGAAATTGCGGTGACATTAAGGTTAAAATGATGAATTTCCAAAATGAATTCAGCACGGCAATCCAAACGAAAGCGAAATGCACTAATGGGTTATTATAACCCGCAATGAGTTCGTACGCTCGTAGACCAATGAATGGTAGCCACGATATCCAAAAGGCGAAGACTAACGTGAACGACATCATATGACTAGGATTCGCTAAGTTTTCAGCTAATGCTGTCGCATATTCTTTATCGTGTATCGGTGCACCGGATTTTAATTTACGCATCATTACAAATATATAACCGTAATTATGAACAATCGAAATAACGCTAGGTCCTAATACTAAAATTGCTAAGGTGGCACTATATGCTGGCATATTGCCCCAGTCCAGCATACAAACGTAAGATTGATTATCGAATTGTGGCGTACTATAACCTAGTAGTGGTGGGCAACATAGCATTGCTGCTGATATCCAGGTGAATGCCATCCAGCATTGGCACCTAAAAAGAAATATTTTGTAAAATTCAACAATTAGTATGCATATTTAAGAATATGGAAGATTTATTATAATAACTGAAATGAATTAAAAAAAAAAGGTTTATCCCAAAATTCTGGAGATAAAGATAAGCAAAGTATTGTAATTCAATATTCGAGCCTTCGATTGTTTGTCTCCATATGCTGACGGGAAGACTAGAAGATGCTGAGAATGAAAATAATTAATACTCGTACATTTACTGAGCCTACCCAGCAAAAATGTGGCTAAACCAAGTAGGGTAGGTACCTGGTTAACCAAAACATGGAAATCGTAGCCCCCGTATGGGTGTTACGAAATGTTAAATAAATAAATAACTGGCGCAACAGTCCAATTTGAACCACGGCCTCGAGATAAGTTAGCATCATCTCATTTTCTAGATCGTGACGGTTTTTGTGCAGAGGTATTTGATCAGCAACACGCTCAACCGAGTTATTTACCCCATAATGGGTACTCATTTAACAGCTGAGTGGGCTCATAGTCCGACACGTAAATCCCCGGAATCGAACCGGGGCCCAGTGCGTTGAAGGCGAACATGCTAACCGTTGCGCCATCCGGACTACTACTACGAAATGTTAAGGACAGGGTAATAAAAAAATTCATCAATGTCACAGGTATTTTGCCATCCAACGGTGCCGCCCAATGTTACTAAGGTAAGCTACCACCGTATTTACCTTACCTAAGTTGATCCCCTAAATATCCACCGTATATAAAAAAAAATAAAAAAGAAACAGCAACATCTGGTTAGTATGCCTATTGGATTTTACGGTTGGATCGTTTTGCTAAGAATTTTTTTTACAATTTTTTTCAACACTTTTCGTGTTTGCATGTCCGACCAGGATTCGAACTCGGGTCGTTGTGCATCAGACCCCATCACGCTACCACATACGCCATCGAGACTAATATAGAATGGCTTTTAAATAAAAAAACAGCATAATATGCGGTTAACTAAGTTGAATACCTGTGCTACCTAAATCATGAACATCGTAGCCCCCGAATAGCTATCTTCGTTGGGTACGTACCAGGGTTACCTAAATCATGAAAATCGCAGCCCCCGCGCTATAGTCATACTTCAAAAATTATAGATCTCTTGGAAATCCTATGGGCTGAGTGATAATGTTGAGCCAGGATGGCTATTTAGCAGCTACTTTGGGTAGTACGCGTCAGCGGGGGGTACGGTTTTTTGCTGGGAAGAGATCTATAATTTCTTAGCTATTATCATGGCGCGAGGGGCTATCATTTTCATGATTTAAGTAACCCATGTACGTACCCAATGTAGATAGCTATTCGGGGGCTACGATTTTCATGATTTAGGTAACCCAGGTACCACTTTTAATGCTGGGACAGTATTGCTTATCAAGCATTATTTGGAAGCCATTCTATATTAGTCTCGATGGCGTATGTGGAAGCGCGATGGGGTCTTAAGCACAACGACCCGAGTTGGAATCCCGGTCGGACATGTAAACACAAAAATTTTATTTAAATGGTGAAATAATTGTAATCTTGGGGAAATGATCCAACTGTTAAATCAAATAAGCATACCAACTGGATGTTGCTTTTTTTATTTTTTTTTTTACTTACGGTGGGTATTTAAGTGAGCAACTTAGGACATTGACATTTCGTAACACCCATGATGGGGCTACTATTTTCATGTTTTGGTTATCCAGGTACCTACCCTACTTGGTTAGCCACACTTTTGCCGGGTTTGCTTGTTCGGCCGGGACTCGATCTTGGGGCGTTCTGCTTCAAAATCCATCGCACTACCGCATACCCCATCGAGGCTAATGAGGCTTCCAAATAATTCTTTATATGCAAATTCAGTAAAAAGATCGGATGCCTACATTGGGTGTGTAAAAAGGCGAGTAAGGTGACAAGTATTTAACATACCAGAAATGCCTTTTAATTTTACTAACTAGGTAGTCCCCGTACAAACAAATTTTTTGCAGGTCGGCGGCCATCGACTACCATACTACAAAAACTTCTACTTCTCTACAAAAACTTCTTACTTCTAAAACTACACGTTTTATAAGTTTTAAAGAATAACTTCTTTCCGAAGGGAGCTGATGCAAAGCGCGTCTCATCAGACGCCTCTGTTTCGCGCATCGCAAATATGTTGTTTTCCCTTATATAGGCCGACCAACACGACATGGGTATGAATTCCTGCTGAATGCAAATTGCAATGTGCAGCTTGCAGATATGGAATTCAGGACAATGTTCTGGCTTAGCGCCAGTGTCGACTTACAAACAAGTTTTTTACCGGGCTGGTGCTGGTACGATGCGCGAAACAGAGGCGTCTGATAAGACGCGCTTCGCATCATCAGTCGAAACCGGCGAAGCATGATTTTTAGGCCCCCTTCGGGAAGAAGTTATTCTTTAAAACTTCTAAAACGTTGAGAATCGGGTTGGGTGGTGCAGGTAAATGCTAATCCATGCTTCTCGCTATGGAAGAGCCCACTACCACCATTTTAATTGGCACTAAAGGACATGTGTGATGAAACCAGCACACCATGGGTGGGATGGCCTTTAGTGCCGAATAAAAATGGTGGTAGTGGGCTTTTCCATAGCGAGAAGCATGGATTCGCATTTACCTACACCACTCAACTCGATTCGCAATGACTTGAACATGGATACAAAATTAGAATCAGCAATTTTTCTAAAACGTGTAGTCTCACTAGTGGCTACTAAGGGCGATGACATGTTAAGCATCATCCAAGTTGTATGATAGTCGATGGCCGTCGCCCGGCAAAAAACTTGTTTGTAAGTTACCACTGACGCTAAGCCACAACATTGCACTGAATTCCATATCTGCAAGCTGTACGTTGCAATTATCATTCGGTAGGAATTCGCACCCATGTCGTGTTGGTCGGCTTATATAAGGCAAAATAACATCTGTCTTGTGTCATTCCCGGTCACGCCTCTTCAACTGGTGCGATGCGTGAAACAGAGGCGTCTGATGAGACGCGATTCGCATCAGCGGTCGAAACCAGCGAGTCAGGATTTTTGGGGTCCATTCCGAAGATTGAAGTAAATTTGTTTCTTCTTCAGACCTTGTTTTTTTTCCTTTATTACCTAACATTTGCAAATTTTCAAATATAAGTCCTTAAAATTTATATGCCGTCCGAGAGCTATCACAATGGGGCCACTTTTGTCACATTTGCGGTTTTGTCAGTTCAAAGTAAAATAATTATTTGAATTTCCGGTGAAAAATCGATTTTCAAAGTTTTTAAAGTTTGGGCAGTTGTATCTTTGAAGGTGAACGGTGATCTTTGCGACTGGGAAAAAGTCCATTTACTTATATGAAATTTTATACAATTTCAGAAAGTGACGTCGAATCTCATTATTAAATGATCGGAGGAGTGGAAAACTTTGATTCTACTCGACAGGTCAAGTCTTTGGCACAATTTACAAAAATTGCTACAACTCAGTAACGGTGAAAGAGGTAATATCCATGTCATGCGTTCTCGGTCGCCACTCTACGATTCAACATCAAGAGAATATAGGTTCAATACTCGGCGCGTCAATAAAAACTACCTGTGGATACTACTAGAACTCCCACAGCGTTCCGAGCTTGTTAGTAAAAGACGGCTCGGATTGGAGGTGCAATTAAAATTTGAACTGAAATAACTACAGAATATTTAAATCAGTTTATATTATATGATATTTCTAGAACTGAAGAGCACCTTTTGTTTTATCTTTAATTGCGAGGGATTAAAACTAATCATAACTTTTTGTTTGTTAATTATTTTTTTTTCAATCTTCGGTACAATAAAGTTCAAAAATTGGAGAACTTTTTCCCATTTGGCATGAATGATTACGTCCTTCAGTCTTCAGATGACTTTGATTGTAAGCTTTGCAAAGAGGAGCTCCTTTACGGGTTACATGACTTTTGTTAGTGTCGCTGGCTACAGCAAGGCTCTTATTTTCACTCTAGATAGTCAAAGATTTATTCACATAAACGGTATTCTTAAAAAAAATAACGACGCAAAAATAAGTCTGGGGAGGGCAATAGATTGCACATCTCCCCGAAACTATGAATGTCCCGAAAAGTTTCCTTTAAATTTGCATTGTAGCTTCAGCGGTATGACAAATGGCTCTGTCTTGCTAAAACTACATCTCAGGTCTATTTTGAAACAAAGAACGTATCCAGTTTTCAAGCAATTTTCGATTCATTCATTGTATCCAATTCATTTAACTATACATATAAATACTTGTTGAATCAAATAATAACTAACAAACAAACAAGTTACGGTTAGTTTAAACCCCGTGTGACTTTTCCCTTGATTGTAAGTAATATTTTCTCAGAGATCTTAAGTCACTAGAATGAGGGAAAAACAATCCGCATAATGTTGGTTTTGTTTAGGGAGGTACCCAACTTGATTGGCCTAATGGGATCTCATCACCATTGTGGCGCAACAGGCTGACGTCGGGCCCTGGTCGCCAATGGGATCTCATAGATTTGGTTTAGAATTCTGAGGACGAATTCTTAAAGTGCCGATCGACGGATATTTTACCTTCCATTTATATACTTAAATATTTTTTTAACTTGTCTTTTTTTTGTAATTATTATTGAAATTCATTCCAATGTTTGACGTGGTCACCCTTAAGATTGTGGCCTATTCATCGTGTGATCGAGATCCTTGGAGTGCGTCCCGTAGTTAAACATGTTGATTACATGTGTATGCCTGTGATATTGACTTGATGCTAACATCTGGATTATGCTGAAATGAATGCTATCGAGACTAGTTAGGCAGAATCATTTCTTCGCAGTATGGTCTGAAGATAAAATTCAGAAGCTGAAGAAATTCGGGAGTCAAGACAATAAAGATATCGATGCTGAGACTGACAGACACATTCTGCGAAGGAGACAATAAGGGGAAAAAGAAGAAGAACGTAGGTATCACAATCAGCCTACGGAAGTTTCTGTAGTTCGACCGATGATATTCTCGATACCGAACTTATCACAAATGTTGGCGTCCACTGTATTCGAGTAATGGTTTGACTTCGCATGGACTCGACTTAAATTCGATAATGGATTGATTACAAATCACACCCAAAATTAACTATTATTAATGACTTATACTCACCTCGTTTTCGTTTGGATCGTCTCATATCGAAGTGGTTTTCTTACAGCTAAGTATCTATCAACAGAAATCCACATAAACGTATAAACAGTCACCGACCACAACGTCACTTCTAGATATCCGACGAGACGACATATTACCTCGCCGTACATCCATGTCCCGTGAAGCGCCGGGTAGACGGAAAGCGGCACTATCATTGCACCACATAGCAAATCGGCTACGGCCAACGAAAGCAAATAATAATTGATTACTTCGGTTGGACCTGAAATAGAAAAAAATAAAGACAAAAGATATTAACGATACAGATATCAATTTAAAATTTGACCTTTCATCAGACTTAAAAAAACGGCTTAAAATTTGAAGATGACAAATTAATTCGTCGTGATGAAAAACGTATGACTTCATGAGGGTGGGTCAGTATTGAAGCGATGATAAATAGTGGTTTGTGTCTGATAGGTACTTACCCCGAAAATTTAAGAATGTTGCTATTATGATGAGATTTGAAGCGACTATGGCGATGGCCAAAATAAGTATTAGACCCGATTGCGTAAAAGCCTCCAGTGTTGAGCCGTTAACCTGCAGGTGACTCAGCGCCTGCAGGTGCATCGTAGCTCCTGTTAAGAAAATAATTTAATTGTGTTTTTTTTAAATAGCTTAATATTTTAATTGCATTCTATGATATTTAAAATTATCGTCTAATAGTTTTCGCAGGTTTAGTAATTTATTCTGAATTTTTTCAATAGAGTGCATAAATAAGTCGCGAATATGCTTGACAGGGCCTGTCAAAATCTAAGGCGGGTCATATACGTTTCGGTATACATTGAGGTATAATACCTTGAGGCTCATATTCGTAGTATGTAATTTTTTCTACAAATATTACATAGTATGAATATAAGCGCTAAAAATGTTTATGGGCTATTAAAATTTTTGCACTTCCCGTGGTCCCATCTTAACCAAATTCGGTATATACGGAGGGCGTTCGGAAAGTAACTTAAGTCACACACAGAAGGCAAGCGTATAGCAAAAAGTTTATGATGGCTGTTAAGCTCAGTCTTTTGTATGGGTGTTGTTAAAATTTCAGCCATTTTGGATGTTTAGTTTTGTTTTGGTTATTCATTGAATACGACGTGTTTGGTGTTTTTTTTTTCGAAAAAATTAAAAAGACAAGCCTGCTGAAGGTATGCTTCGCGTGAAGCGTCCTTCTTTGTGACCTATGGTGCATTTGCAACTTTGAAATTAGTAGTCAAACTTTTTCCGAATTCACTGTTCCTATGAGAGGTATATGAAATAGTGGGCCGATTTAGACCAAATTTAGGAATGTGGTTTGGTAGTCAATATGAGTGAATACCTAATGTGAAATTTGGTAAAGATATCTTTAGAAATAAAAAAGTTTTTCTAACAAAAACTTGCTTTTGGACCGGTCGTTCCTATGGCAGCTATATGGCGTAGTGGTCCGATTGGTTCCGACATATTTCCAGCGTGCAATAGAAGGAAGGCATTTTTACATTTCAGATCGATAGCTTTAAAACTGAAGGACTAGTTTGCATAGAACCGGACGGACAAACGGACAAAGCTTAATCGACTCGTCTTATCATACCGACCAAGAATATATATAGTTTATATGTTCGGAGATGCTTCCTTCTCTGCGTTGCAAACTTCATGACAAAGTTGGTATACCCTATCACATCAGAAAAGGGTATAAAAAAAGAAAGAATTTCGTACAGTGATAAAACATTTCTATTTGCTTGGGAAGAAAGCGACCGAAATTCAGTAGATTTTGCAAGAAGTTCATGGCACCTCTACTCTTTCGTTACCAACTTCTGGGTAAACGTGGCCGTGCAAGCATCGATGAAGAGCCCCGTCCTGGACGTCTAAAAACGGTCACAATCCAAGAAATGATTAATAAGGTACATGATATCGTATTAGCCGATCGACGAGTAAAGGTGTTGGAGATAGAAGAGGCTGTGGGCATCTACATGAACATTTGGGTATGTCAAAGCTATCGGCGAGATGGGTGCTGCGTTTGCTGACTTCTGATCAAAAGCGAAATCGTGTCGTTACTTTGGAGAGCTGTTTGAAAATGTATAAGCGCAATCCGCAGAATTTTTTGCGGCGATTTGTGACCATCGATGGATTCATCACTATACGCCGGAAACCAAAGATCAGCCAAAACAGTGGATTTCTCGTGACGAACGTGCTCCGAAGAATGCAAAAACGGTCATCTTGGTCGGAAAGGTTATGGCGACCATTTTTGGGACGCTCCTGGCATAATTTTAATCGACTATTTGGAGAAAGGAAGGACGATAATAGGGCAGTATTGCTGCATTGAAGGAGAAACGACCCCATTTGCAAAGGAAGAAAATCCTATTCCATCATGATAATGCACCAGCTCATTCGAGCCTTCTTGCAACTCATAAATTACTTGAATTACGCTATGAGCTGCTTCCGCACCTTATTCTTCAGACCTGGCCCACTGTGACTTCTTTTTGTTTCCCAATTTAAAAAAAAATCATTGGCAGGTAAAAGATATGGGTCAAACGAAGAGGTCATCGCTGCCACAGAAGCCTATTTTGAGGAGTTCTCAAGAACGTGTTATACGGAAGGGTTAAAGAAGCTGAAGCATCATTGGAAAAAGTGTATTCAATTACAAGGAGACTATGTTGAAAATTAAATAAAAATATTTCCAAAAATCAGGTGTTTTCTTTCCGATTTAAGTTACTTTCCGAACGCCCCTCGTAGGTTAGTTGGCTTAGGTTATCTTAACCTCGGTACGGTGGCATCAGATTCGTCAAAGTTTGACGATCAAACCTTCCTTCCATTCAGTGGAAAAGGTCTCTGTATTCCACGCTTTATCAACAAGTGGGTGCAGTAAATCGGCAGTTACGCCTGGGGCTGTTTGATAAAGTTCGGCAGATACCGTCGAGTTCGGCGGCCTTTCCTCATTTTAGTGCAATAATTGCAGCGACTATTTCCTCTTTAGTCGGGGCAGTGGACCGTATATGCACATTTTGATGGATAGCTAAATTATCTATATGAGGGAGAACTTCAACAGAGGTTACACGGTTGAAGACCGCGGCGAAGTGTTCTTTCCGCCGCCTCATTTGATCTTCTTCCAAGATAAGTACAATAACTTTCCAACACCATCCTTCATCGGATGTTGGCAGGAGATTCGACCACCTGTGAACTCCTTTATGACACCGTATACGGCGTTTAAGTTGTTACTTCATGCGGCTTCTTCTGCTGAGGCTAAAAAAGAATTGGCATAAACTCTTTTATCTCGTCGCACAATACGCTGAACTTCTCGAGCTTTGTGATGGCAAAGGAGTTCGATGATGCTTCGATTGTCGTTTGATGCTGCAGCCAAACCAACCTTCAGCTCTTTGCTTTCAACAATCCGCTGCCATGAAGCGTCGGATTTCCAGGGCTTACTCCGGCAATCCAGGTTTGTGCCAAGGATGGTATCTGCGCTATCAATGTACTGGCATCCCAGTTTTCATTTATGTCACTATCTGGGTGACTAGTTATCTCAGCTGCTTTTGCGCAAGATGGTCGTTATATGTATTGTTGTAAGACAGCTGGATTTTTTAGTCAAGCGGTGTTGAATTTGCACATGACTGCAATACGCAATCGAACATTAGCGTTCATAAGATAATGGTCTGTTCTGAAACAGTGAAAGTTGTAGAACTGTATAAATCTTTCAATGTTGTCGTTACGATCACCAGTATCCACATTCCAGAATCCAATCTTTGTCATTGTAGGATAGCTAAAAATCGTAACTCTTCAGTCAGTCCTTATCCGAGGCATAGTTGACGTTTCGTAAGCATATAGAAGATTTCGGATAGTACAAATTGCTGGCATACACATCCTGCCATTTATTTGTCGGTTTCTATGACAGGCCGGCAAAGGGAAAGGCCGTGATATTATTCTTATGCCCTATACCACAGAAGGAATATTTACCTCAATAAAATCATCGCATCGCCATTACTGGCGGCTTGACTTGGGTAACAATGGTCAATGACTACTACCGTTCCAGGGGGCGCCCATGAGGAGGACTATGGAAGAGGATTCTTGCCCCCTATACTCTTCTCTCTCTCTCTCTCAATTGCCCTGACCCCTTGTGGGGCATATCGCGTCAACTGTTCCATGTGGCCCAGTTGACGTTTCGTCGGCATAAACTGGTTTCGGAGAATGCAGTTGCCAGCATGCACCTCCTGCACTTCCATTGCCAAGAACGTCGTCGTGGACGGGACTCGAACCCGAAACGCCGGTAGTCAAACATGAGACTGATGCCTCAACACACTGCGCTACCGATCGCCCCTATACTCTTCGATCTTTTACAATTGATTTTGCATTGACTTCAATTTTTCAGACGAAGCTACATAAGAAATCAGGCCCAAAATCTTCCCGTCCTCCAGAAAAGAGACTGTACGGAAAAAGTTGCTATCTAAACAACATCATTGCTGCCGACATTTCCGCTAAACTTCTACTCGAGGACCTATACCAGATGTAGACTATATATACTCGTAATTTAAATATATTTGAATTTAATTTCCATCAAGAATCCAATCCCATCAATCTTCACCTCGATTCCGATACCTTTAATAAACAAAAAATATCGGCTGTTTGAGAAATATTTTCCTAACTTGGATGTCACTAAATGCATGTAAATATGTATATGGAAAAATTTGAAGAAGTAACGAGAATCCTCCAGTATCCTACACAGAGTAAAACCGAAGTCCTCACGCCCCAATTTCTGGCGCCAATAGCGTAGAATCCGCCGATATCCTTTGAATTTTTCTTCCCCGGTAGAAGTCGAGCCCGGGATATGCATACCGTTTGATTTTTCTCACGAGTTTTGAGAGTAACAAAAGTATTTCGCACTCGATGGATTCTACCAATTTGTTTCGCAATATTGCGTCTTTGATATTCTGTTTTCTTCAAAGTTTCTATAGGGTTTGTCATTAAAAGCGATGCATTTTGTTTTTTCAATTAAAAGACTTGGGTGCCGCGGAAGCGCTGGCACGAATGGATACGCTGGGCCCCATTTTCCATGAGTCGAGCACACTAATCGGCCGAAATACCAGGAATTTCGCGTTCGATGTTGGCCCGCGGCTCTTCTAATGTTGCTGGCTTATTGGCATAGACCAGTGATTTAATGTAACCCCACATAAAAAAGTCTAAAGGGGTTAAATCGCACGAACGAGGCGGCCATTCGCGAGGACCGTTGCATCATATAACTCGCTCATCGAACTTGGTCTTCAATAATTCGATTATGTCGTACGCTGTATGGCACGTTGCGCCGTTCTGTTGGAACCACATATCGTCCAAGTCGAGCTGGTCCCAAAAATACTTCGATATCATGGCCCTGTAGCGATCGCCGTTGACGGTAACCGTTTTCATCAAAAAAGAAAAATGGGCCGCCGACGCCGCCGAAATGACAACCGCACCAAACAGATAATTTTTTCGGATAACGAAGTGCCTCGTGCACCACTTCAGGCTGCTTACTCGACCCAATGCGGCAATTTTACTTGTTGACAAAACCATCGAGCCAGAAGTGAGCTTCATCCGAAAAGATGATTTTCTTGTGAAAGTCGTCGTCAGCTTGCATCTGGTCCAGAGCCCAATTAGCGAATGTGCGACGCTTAAAATGGTCGGTTGGCTTCAGTTCTTGAGTCAACGCAAAATTATACGTGCTGAAAGCCAAATCTTCCGTAAAATTCGCCACAAACTGGTCACACTGATGTTCAATGCCTGCGATCGGCGTGGACTCGATATCCTTGACTGCTCACGCACACTCTCTCGAACGGCCACGATATTTCCTTCACTTCGAGCATTACTTTGTCGCACAGGCACTGGGAAATTATGCAATGCATAAAAGTTGTTTCGAGTTTTTGCACCGAATGTTCAATAGTCCGTCTTGTTGGACGGTTTCTTCGACCGAAAATTGGCGTAAGCCCGCGCAACGTAGTCGCGATAGAACGTGAACCTTGATAAAAAAGTTCCCCCGCAAGGGGGAATACTGTCTCCACTTCTTTGGAATGTAGGGATCAACAGACTGCTTCTAAAACTGGAAGAGGTTGGGTGCAAAGTTATTGCGTATGCAGATGACGTTGCCATCGCTGTCACAGGTAAGTTTCCTGATGTCGTTAGCGGGTTACTGCAGAATGCCCTTTCTATTTTAACAGAGTGGGCTAACCTCTGCGGCCTCGGAATTAACCCGGTTAAGACGGAGCTTGTGCTCTTCACTAGAAGACGCGCGATTCCTCCTATTGAACCTCCCACACTGGAGGGCATTAAACTGGTCCTCACCGACAAAGCTAAGTTCCTTGGTCTCATTTTTTACAGGAAACTAAGGTGGAAGCCTAACATTGAAGAGCGGGCCAAGAAAGCTACTGTTGTCCTCTACTCGTGCAAAAAGGCCATAGGTAAGAACTGGGGCCTGCAACCTAAAGCTATTGGATATACACAGCTGTCGTACGTCCTATACTATTGCACGGAATTAGTGTGTGGTGGACGGCACTCCGAGCAGCGGCCTACTGTAACCTACTGAGTAAGGTACAAAGGCTAGCGGCGCTGGCTATAACGGGGGCCTTTAGAACAACTCCGTCAGCCGGATTGGACATGGTGCTCGGCCTACTACCGCTGGATATTTGCGGCGAACAGCTGGCGGCTAACACGGCCTTACGCCTTCGCGAAACTGGCCAGTGGCGCACGTTGAGGTGTGTACACTCGACTATACTGGGCAACTTAGATCTCCCTGCGGAGACGGATTATACTCGTACATGTGCAAAATACGTTTTTGGCCGGAACCATACCAGCTTGATTCCGTCGAGGGATCTATGGGGTGTTAACACGCTCATGACCACCGACTCCATGGTCATCTGGACGGATGGCTCTAGGACCGACGGCGGAGTTGGGGCTGGTATCTATTCGGAAGGATTGGGAATTAACTTGTCATTCCGTCTTCCCGACTTCTGTAGTGTCCTGCAGGCGGAGGTTTCGGCAATCCTGGAAGCTCTGACATAGCTGGGAACTCATGTTGTGACCACGAGGGACGTTACTATTTACACAAACAGTCAGACTGCAGTTCGATCACTTGAATCCGCCCTGACCACATCGGAAACCACCGCGAACTGTCGTTTAGCCCTCAGGGAGATGGGTGGATTTTTCAACATTACGCTCTGCTGGATACCGAGCCACTGTGGTTTCGCAGGCAACCGCGAGGCGGATGAGCTGGCTCGGGAGGGGACAACCGGAGTTATTGAGTGGGACAGTGTAAACATCAAAATGCCTGCCTCGTCGTGCAAACTTGTCATCAAGGCCACCGCGGTTGACAGGGCGAACATGAGATGGTTAAACGGCGATACGTGCCGAACAACGAAGTCGATTTGACCGAAACTTGACCCTAGTCGATCCGCCACACTACTTTCACTGAACAGGAAACACATTGGCAGAGTCGTGGGGGTTATTACGGGGCACTGTCCTATAGGAGAACTTGCTTGGAGGCTTCGTATTCCTCACAATGACTTTAGCAGGAGCTGTGATGACGTGGATGAGGAGGAGAGCATTCTCCATCTTCTGTGTCATTGTCCGGCCCTGGCTGCGAGGCGGAGGAAATTTCTGGGTTCCTGGTTTTTCCGGGAGCTGGAGGACCTAAAAGATATGAGTGTAATGCAGCTCAATCGCTATATTGCTAGCACAGGCTGGTTTGTTGCCTAGGTTTAAGTAGGTGACTTTGTCGGTATCACAACGGACCCAGAGGTGGTCCAAGTGTGCTATGCGGTAGCATGGCAGCCCCTTTACCTAACCTAACCTAACCCGGCATAAAAAAGTTGAATAATTTGCGAACGTTGTTGAAACGTGTATCTCTCAATGATTATATGGCATAGACTGGCGTTTCAAAATGTGAAAGAATTGCGAAGCAAACTTCACTCCTGTTTGAGAAATGTCAAAAACAAAATGCGTCGTCCCTATTAAAAAAAACCCTATATATTCATTTCTTCTAATTTCAAAAGTAATTTTTCCTGCTGCTCAAGACACTCTAAAGGTTAAATAAAACGTATTATTGAATATTTTCAGAGATATATTTTTTTTTTCGACTAATTAACAAAATTGTCTAGTGCACCTATCCTAATGAGCGCGTTGTCAATAAGATACTAAAGGGACTTTCGATTTGATGTCACTTGTGATAAAATAGACAAGTAGGCTACTGTATATAATGTCCTGAAGTTTCGCGAATACGCCGTTGGTCGTTTCCGATATATGTATAGCCAAATTTCGAGTGAATCTATCCTATTGATCGGGAGTGTATGTAAATCGATCGATTTCGAGAAGGCGTTTGACAGCGTTGACCGGGAATACATCTGGAAGGCTTTACATATCAGAGGTATACCAGATAAAATCATATCCATCATCAAGGAGTCCTATAGCGGAGCCCAATGTCACGTGTTAGACAAGGGTAAGCTTTCAGATCCCTTCGAGATACATAGCGGAGTGAGTGAGGTGAGGTATCAGATGGAACCTGTTTGAATACCTTCAACACCTGGATTACGCTGACGATATTTGTCTTCTCTCAAATATATCGGATCATCTAGTTGACGGATGCCCTGCACCGCGAAAGTGGCAATGCAGGGCTTAAAATCAATGCTGCCAAAACTAAGTACTTAAACCTGGATCCAGGAAGACAGAGCGAAATTTGTGTTTCGGGGCAAACGGTGGAAAAAGTGGACAATTTTTGCTACCTCGGAAGCGTAGTTACAGCAGATGGTGGAGCGGATGCTGATGTACATACAGTCTCGCATCAATAAGGCTCGGGCAGCTTTTTTCAGTTTAACTCCTTTCTGGCAAAACAACAACATCTCCAGACGTACCAAACTCAGGATCTTCGAAACCAATATAAAATCTGTGTTTCTTTAAGGCTGTTCAACTTGGAAGGTGACCAGGGAGATAACAACTACAATAGATTGCAAACTTTCGTGAACCAGTGTCTACGGCGCATCTTGCACATACGCTGGCTGGAGGTTATTTCTAACGACGACCTCCTCTTCATTACTGGCCAGGACAGGATAGGTACCTCTATAAAAAGGCGAAAGTGGCAATGGATAGGTCACACACTCCGAAAGGGGCCGGAAAACATTGCTAAACAGGCTCTCGATTGGAACCCACAGGGAACCGATGCAAGTCGCCGCGTTGGACGACCTAGAAACACCTGGAGAAGATCAGTTGAGGTCGAGGGTAAGTCATTAGGCAAATCGTGGAGCCAGTTGAAGGCGATGGCGGCGAACAGGACGAGGTGGAAAGTCGGCGTGGTTAATGCCCAATGCCCCACAAGGGGTTGACAGTATCCAGAGAGAGAGAGAGTATGTAAAATATAAATTTAATTAAAAAATGTAAGTATTTTACTAAAAATGGTATAGTATTGTTGTCCATTTCATTGCAAATTGCTGCTATAAAAGCGGAAATGGATGGACTGATCTAAATTTTGAAATTTCGGTTGGTCGCTGGGGATCACCTAGTGTATTCAATCTAAATGCTCGTGTAGTCACTAACGTTGTTGGTCTCTGTACTGCGTAAATTTTAAGAAATACGGTCACCCCAGTAATTTCTGAAGCCATATGTTAATGCCTGCTAACATAATCATAAATTTTGCTGGTCAATATTAACTAGCCTTCTGATTACATATGCAATTCCAGTATTTTGGTCTTCCTATTATGTACCTATACATATGTATATGCAATTCAAGGATATTTCCTTGTAAAACAGAGCACACATATGAATATATTGCAAACTCGCACTTGCTTCTGACACTTACCTTACATCCGGTCATGACGCTTTCCTTATTTATTGAACTGCACGATTTCACCCCACGGAGCCTCAATGTGCTCGGTTTTCACCATCGAAGTGTCCTGACGAGAATTGAATTGAAACTGCAGGCTACCAATACGATGGGTAACTACCCCACCCAACTGATGACCACGTCCGTTGTTCCGTCAGGAATGCGGTCAATGCAACTAGCCGGCTTGAATGGATGGTGGTTTCGTTCTGGATTAATTAATTCCAATTCACTCAATGTTATTTGAAACTACTAGTGGAGAAAGAAGTCCTCTGTTCCAACGCGGTCTGTGCTTAACTGAAAAAACGATTTTGTTGTTGAGAAAATGAAATGCTTCGCGCTATTTCCACACTGGCCTAGTCAATGCGTTTATCGAAAAGCGTTGCGGTTGAAATGTTATCAAAAAGCTTTTTCTCGGTTTCCTCGTTGTGATTGGATATTTACCAACCGGCTAATGAGCGAAAGAAAAACAATTTTTTCTCGGATTGTTAATAAATACGAACAGCAGTAAATGCGAAGAAGATGCTGGAAGATTTTAAAAGAGAGGATTTCGTTTATCTCGTTTTCTTTAGTGAGTGTAGATAAATTTTAGGTTTGGATGTTTGATACGATAGGTAGTTTTTCCAGGTTTCGATTTGGGTTTTACTCGAGAAAACAAAAACTGTAGAAGTTTATTTTCTAAGGCCTCGTCGTCTTGATGACTTAAGATTGCTACGCTTGTTTCCTTTTAAGTTTCGATATTCTCTGGAGAATTATTGTTGATCGATTTGTCACCGTTCCATTTCTTCAACCTGAAAAGGCAAAAAAGAAATAAATATGTAGTTAAATAATTATCGTTTCTGATGCTGTAGTTTGTATCTAATAATAAAATACGTAGCTTCTCCTACTACAAAATTATTTATTTAAAAAAATTTAAATAATTTTGTAGTAGGAGAAGCTACTTATTTTATTATGTAGTTAAATATTGAAAACATTTTATTAATTATAGTGCATTGTAATTTGTAGTATTTTTTCCGTGGTTCTGTTTCAACATAGGTACCATAGGTAAGCACTACTACCCAATAATGAAAATCCCCGGAATATTCCAATTTCACCGGGCGACGCATTGTGGTTCGCGCCTTACCTAATAGTGGATTTACCACACTGAGAAATAGAGCGGGCGCTGTAAGCGTTCTAGGGCAGTATACTTATGGGTTGCAACCCTCTAAGCCGGTCGCGAAGCGAGTGGAGCCCACACAAGAGGGCTGAGAAATCCACTAAAATTAAAACCCACTATTGGTCAAAGACCCGAACCACTATGCTTCGCCCGGTCAAGTAGGAATGATCCCAATTCCCCTAAATTAGATTTCCGTCTAAGGCATCATCATCCTTCAATGTATTTACGCTTTACGTAATACGAACCTACCTTGAACATCAGAAGTTTTTAGTTTTTATACAACTTGCAAGCATGTTTTGTTTACGTCAGCAGTTGATTGCAAGTCGATTAAATCTAGTTGTCCTGTCGATGACGTACAGTGACCAGAAATCCAAATGAAACCGGAAAATAGAGGGCTACGCCCGCAATCCGAGGGTTTTGTAGTGTCCCATGCCGATAGGAGATGAACTGTCCTACTTTTGGAGATGCTTAACCATTCATGTTAAGACAATATTGCAAATTGTAAGTTTGCATAAAAAATATTGAAAATAAATTGTTTGAATAATTATAGAGAATAGAGTCAGCGACGAGCATACCCCCCTCCCTCCTTCCCCCTTCCCCTCCTCCCACCTCTCCTACCAATCATTTCGCTTTTGAAAATGGTTAACTCCAATTCGCTCTACGGAAAACAATATGCAAGTATGTTGTACTCGTAGTACTAGTATGTAGTACAAGAGACCTGTTATGTGCATTTTTTGTATGGATGATATCAAAATGACCAAATCTAAATGAATATACTACTATTAAATATTACGTGATTATTACGAAATTTGGAGATATTATTGCACAAGGTGTTGATTATCGTCGTCGTCAATATTTTTGACCTCGGATGAGTTTGAGAAATGCAGGGGTGTGCTAACTGTAACTATAGGGATATGCTATTATTAACCTATTTTGAGAAGATATCAAAATTCCATATTTTTTTTTGTTTTCTGTGCTAGTTGAAAGCCATCTTCCTGTATGTTTTCATATTTCTAAGTGTAACGGTCTCGAAATGGTAAGGGGGTGGGACAAATTACAATATGATCTAATATTTTCTCCTCTGCCTCTTTTCCCCTTTCTTCGAATTTGATGAAGTCGCCAAAAATGGAATGTACACTGTAGTACCTTTCTCATGATACCCCACTTGCCTATATCAGATGAAAAAAAGTGTTGACCTTAATTTCCCTTAAAGCAGCAACCCACCTACCTCCCCTCTTAAACTTCTCTCCCCTACCACTCCTATACCACCAATCTCCACCCTTTCAGAAATGGTTAACTCCAATTCACTTTACGAAAAACAATAAACAATATTCAAATATACAGTAATAGTACTCGTACGAGTATGTTATGTGCATTTTTTGTATGCATGGCATCAAAATCTCAAAATTTAAATGAATGTATTACTATTATTAAATATTATGTGATTATTATGAAACTTAGAGGTATTATTGCCTATGATGTTGGTTATCATTGGCCATCAAGATTTTTGACCTCGGATGCGCGTAAGGGGCGCAGGGGTGTGCTAACTGCAACTATAGAAATGTACTATTATTAACCTTTTTTGATAAAATTTCAAAATTCTAGAAATCTAGGTTTTCTACGCTAGTAAAATGGCACCTTTCTGCAAATTTTCATATTTCTAAGTATAACGGTCTCGAAATGTAAGGGGGGGGGGGACAAACTCGGATGACATATTTTCCCCTCTCCCTCTTTTCCCGTTTCTTCGAATTTGAAAAAAATTCCAAAAATGGAATGTACTGGACGGTACCTTTCTTATGATACCCCACTTACCTGTACCAAACGAAAAAAAATTTTCGACCTTCATTTCCCCTCTATGGGGACCTCCCCTTAAAGTTGACCTATTACGACGATTCGCTTTCTCCGGCGAATTATAGTAATTCTACACATTCCTACAAAATTTCATGTATGTAGCTTCAGCCGTTCGTGAGATATTCCATGGACAGACGGACAGACGGACAGACGGACAGACGGACAGACAGACATTTGACCGATTTCATAAGGGTTTTGTATTTACTACAAAACCCTAAAAAGTTGGCCAAATGTCGAAAACATTATGATATTAAATTGGAAATCTGTACTCGGGGGTTTTGGGGGTCGCTGATGGCGAATCTGAAAAATTAAAATTGTGTGAAACAAAACAGAGGTCTAGAATCAGTGGCGGATCCACAGAGGGGCCCGTGCCCCCTCCAAAATGTTTGGCTTGGTCTTGGAATATTTCAGAATTCTTAAAAATAAAATATTAATAACAAAAAAATACGATTTTTGGTAAGTTTATATTCTAAGGATATAGTTCTTGAAATAGTAAGATAGTGATGGGCATACTGACTCTTTTCACTGTGCCGGCACATAAGCTCTGACTCTTTCTAATGAGTCGTTCAAAAAGAGTCATCCAAAGTGTCAGAACTTGGTTTATACGAGGGTCACTATTTATATTCTGCGCCTAACAATGAAAAAACAGTAATTTATTTTCGGAAACACTTTTGGATGCGCTTGAACCAATTTTCACTTTTTCCATTCGAATTGAGGTAGCTCCAAAACTTGCGTTTTGAACCCATCGACTGCTTCTTTGGGGGTCGAAAAACGCTGAACACGCAGTTTATTTTTAATGTGCGGGAGAAAAAAAAATCGTTGGCCTCTAGATCACGATTGTATGGCGGATGGATGGCCTATCAATTCGATGTTTGTGGCGCTCAAAAACTCTGTTGTGTGAGTCAATGTCTCAGACCTCGCATTATCGTCATGAAGAATAATTCGCTTTCGGCGGTCAGTTTTCCTCATTTCACTGAAATAACTTATGACAAACAAATGGTTGTATACCATTCAGAAGTGACCGTCCTACGGTGCTTAAGTGGTACGGTGGCAACAAGACCGGTTATTTTGAAGAAATAGGCGACCATTTGCTTCGAAGTGCTTCGTTCGCGAACAATTTTCGTTGGATTTGGCTCGCCTTGGAAGACCCATACCATCGATTTCTATTTAGTTTCGGGCTCATACGCATATGCATAAATCCAAGATTCGTCGCCTTTACGATCTTATAATCGTCTTTTGAAGCACCACGGTTGTGTTTCCTCAACAAATCTTTGTGACGGCCAAATGTCTATGCAATATTGAATGTACGCTGGCGGAACTAATGCCCAGGGATGCCTCAATCTCTCAATATGTCACATGGCGATCCTGCTTTATTATTTCGCACACGGCATCGATGTTTTCTGCGATTACGTCCGATTTTGGACGACCTTCACGAGATTCGTCGGTGAGCGATAGGCGGCCGCGACTGAATTCTGCAAACCAGCGTTTTACCGTGGCAAAATGTGGAGCTTTATCACCAATGTCGAAGGAATTGATCGTTGCACTCTTGTCGAGATAGTCCATGTCGACACTCGTAAAAAATCATGGCACGAAAATGTTCTCGGTTTACTTCCTTTTTTTTTGCCCGAGACAAAATTTTGAAGCCACTGTAAAACAAAACAAATAGCGCTCGTACGTCAAAACATTGTGAGTACGTTTATGCTAAACTTTCTAATGGAAGTGTCAGATTGCATCTGGCACCATTAGTATTGCCAAGGCGCAAAATATAAATAGTGATATCCGTAAGTGTCATCATACACTGTCAAACTCGATTTCGAACACGAACCTAGTACAAGTGGACCGGTTTTCTTCACATCTATGTGAAGTGTGTGTGTATCAGAGGACATTTATATCAGGTTCGAGTTCGAGTTCGACAGTGTATGGTGACACTAACATATTCAATAAAAGTGGTAGTTTTTTAAAAATTCAGTTTTTTCTTTTATTTTTTACCCCCGATTTGAAGTCGGTGATTCGGTGACGACTATTTCCCATGAAAACAGGGTTGCGAATCTGAGGTGGGCGACCCGAATTTTTTTTTTTCTCTTTTTCGACCCCAGATTCGGTGTCGGCGACCCCTAATGCTTTTTAGTTCGAGCCAGCCAGATCGGACCACTATTTCCCATGAAAACGGGATTGCCAATCTGAGGTAGGTGATCCCAATTTTTATTTCTCTTTTTTGACCCCAGATTCGGAGTCAGCGACCCCCCAATGCCCTTTAGTTCGAGCCAGCCAGATCGGACCACTATTTCCTATGAAAACGGGGCTACCAGTCTGGGATGGGCGACCCCAATTTTTGTTTTCTCTTTTTGACCCCAGATTTTGAGTCAGCGACCCCCCAATGCCATTTAGTTCGAGCCAGGCAGATCGGACCACTATTTCCCATGAAAACGAGGCAACCAGTCTGGGATGGGTGACCCCAATTTTTTTCTCTTTTTTTACCCGAGATTCTGAGTCAGTGGTTTTACTTTTAGATAGATAATGGGATGGGATGTGAGTGAATGAATGTAGTACATTATATGTATTGAGAAATGAGCGTGGATTGGTTATGCGTTGGGTAGTATTTATGCGGTGGCTAGTTTGGTAATTAATTTTATAGTGTATCATTCTTAAATTGAACGACTCGGAGGCTATGTCGTTGTGTCGAATCTTTCGCTCATTCTCTTGAGTCGTTCAAAATGAACGATTCGTTACTGTGCTACACATCACTAGTAAGAATGTATTATGAGTTGCCTGGTGGATTACTCGAGTACAGAGGCTAACCGTAGCTTGCAGGCAATTGAGGAAAGAATGGATTGTGTTGTTTTTGGTGGTATTCTTAAGACTATCCCTTCTGCCTTAAACATGCTGTTTAACCTGCCACTTCTTGATATTTTTGATGAATAAGTTGCGGCAAATACGGCTATTGAGCCTCATAACACTGATCAGTAGTTTACTTCCGGCACTGGCCTATCTATTCAAAGCAACCCAACTACTAAGGCAACGGCTGACGACTCCCCTATTTAATAAAAAAATACTTTTACAAAATATGTTTTTGAGAGTATGATCTGACCTGGCTGGGGTGTCACATGATGTGTGCTAGAGATATTGGCCGCGTTAATAAGACGTAAGCGCTTAGTGCTGCATATTTGTTCTAGAAACGCTTGTGCTGAGCTAAACGCTTTCACTTTAGTCAGTATAACATTTTTACGCTTTTATGGCTCAACGCGTATTTGTGGAATCGGTCGTGCCTTGGTTCCCCCGGGAAATCAATGATAACGTTAAGTGAGCTCGATTCGTGTGATATTCCCCTACCCCGCTGGATGTCCACCAGTCCCAAATGCCAAACTGAACATTGCATTTGACAAATGAGACAGCATGTCGTCCCTAAAATACAAAATAGTCAGCGATTGTGAAGCGCTGTATTAAGCGCTTGCGTTTAAGGAACACAGCCATTGTGATTCTCACCGACAGCCAAGCTGTAATTTAATCCCTCGAACCGGGTCTGACTACGTAAAAGACCGTGGTGGAATGGAATTTAGAATTGGAATTTAGGGTCACAGTGGTTTGGCGTATAACTGTATTTCAGACATGCTCGCCAGGCATGAAGTAGTTGGGGAGCATTGCTTGAGGAGTGTATTTTTTATCTTCTCTTCATTTGTCCTGCTCTGGTAAGAAAGAGGAAGACATTTCAGGGATCCCATTTCCTCACTCAACTGGATTACTTGGCTAATGTTGATGGTGGCAAGCTCCATCTTTTTATTGGAAGCTCTGTCTAGTTCAATGATTAGGATTATCGGCTGATGATTCTCTCGAGGTAACAGAACGAACCGACTTGCAGTATATGTATACTGTGTTAAGCACAGCAGCCCTTAAACCTAACATGCTTCATGGTTTTATACGTTCATTATCGCATACTTCTCTCAATACGGGTCTATGCTCTTGAGGATCGAAATCTGAATAAGTGTGTATACACTATCTCCAGGTCTTTCGCTCCCTGGTACTGCCTATGGTTTTGTATGGGAGCAGCACCTGGAAAGTTTCCGTAAAAGTTATCAGGAAGCTGCAAGTTTTCGTCAATTCATGTTTTCATCGAATTTTGGAAGTTTTCTGGCCCGAAATGAAAAACCCATATTTGGTTCCCGATTCTTGTAGTCTGATTAAGTGAAAACAGTATCCCTCCTAGCTACAATAACTAAAATAAATTTTTATTCAAACAAAATACATACCAAGCCAGGGACGATAAATAATTTAATTCTATTGAGGCACAAAGACTGCCCGTTTAAGTTGAATAGGGAAGAAGTATTTATTTGATATCTAATTTTAAGCCATCTACTCGTATACTTGCTCTTACTCTTGAAAATATAAAAGTCCCGATGATTTAAGTGCAATTTCAGCTAGCAAATCCATTAGCATAATGCAGATTTTTCTGCGGCAGGACATTAAATCTTTTCGCTGGCTACACAACATTGTGACAGCTAATTTAATTTAAAAATGTTCAAAGGAAACAAAATTATATTCGTTCCTTGGGACAAGGCCATAATACCAAAGCCCACGTAATGAAGAGCAAAACCAGCCTCTGTCCATGATTTTCCACCGACTGCCTTGAAAACTGAAATTAGCTACGACGAATGCGAAGCAATGGAAGCCATAACTCGTGGGAAAACATTCCGCAATAAGTTGGTGCCAGGAAATTCAACATCCTACAACATGTCCTTATAACACGCTAAATAGCAGCAGTTGGCGTAGTCCAATGCCACTACTACCGTGCGGTGGTCTTAGCATTTAAATGAAGTCATTTTTCGGTTTCAGTTGGTTCTGCTTGCATGCAATTTTGGTTAGCTTCCCAAACCAACACTTGCAATCTCGTTCTCTTGTTGCATTGTCCCTGAAATTCAAAGGCTTCCAGATATAAACAAGTAAAAGTATACTAGCTCAGGCTTTCGGGAAGGTAGCGACAATGTCAAGGTGTTTGCTCAGATTCCTTGGGCGAGCTAATACACGAAACATGCAATGGTAAAATGCAATTTGCTTTGTGTTCTTTTTTGGGGTGATGTGCAAGTAGAAAGATCTATTATGCGGTGGCATGCTAATGTTTGGTCTAGTCGAAATTGAAGTTGACAATGACAAAATTTAGGTACCTGGCGCGATTAAATGGATGGATGCACCTTGATTTCCGGACGGCTCATTGTCAAGGCGAATGTGGGACTATCGCCAGATGTTTTAAGGTTTTAACCTTTGCATGCGACTTTAAATTCATACCATGCTGTGTAAAAATGAGTGGAGTGAAATAACGTCAATTGATCAATTTTTCACATAAAAGTGAAATAAAGTAAACTACCAAAGTCAGCTTATTGAAATCAGGTCGCAAGGCTATTATGGTTAAAAAGTACGGGTTTCTAGCTATTTCCTTGGTTGTTCCACCCAGAGCGAGCAAAGTGAGCGTTTAAATTTGTGCAATACTGAGGGATGTGATACCTTAAGCCCACACAAGAGACTATTGCATCCAGAACAAGCGAAGCGAGCGTTTTTGTTTGAGCGTTGCTAAGGGCTATGGTCCCTTAAGCGCGGAGCGAACATAGTGAGCGAAGCCCACAAAAAAGACTACTCCGCACTATAACTGAATCGGTCATTTTGAAATGACAATTTTCACGAAAATCACTTTTTAACAGATTTTGCCCCTTAATATGATGACTCAATATATCCATAGTAAAACATGTAATTCCTGTACAGTTAAACTATTTTAATAAGGCCTGCTCGATTTGTTAACTATGAAAAGGAGACATTTCTCCCGAGAGATGACCCATTTTCAAAGCGACGCGGAAAATGCACACGTATTTCCGACCTCCTGTCGACCAACAACTGCTGCTGAAGAAGAGCCCGAAGAGCTTCAACTTTAGCTTTGTATTTGATTTTTGGTTTCACTTCATTTAAATGTTTAAATGAAGCTTTCGTTTAAAAAAAAATTTTACTTTTCCTATGAAAAACTCAGTTTGTTTTGAAAATGACTAATCTTCTTAAAAAAAGAAAAAAAATTTCAGGAGTATCCCTGCGATTTTAAAAACGCTATGTTCGTATTTTTGCATCAGCATTAATCCATTCTAATTAAAAAATACTATGCTGCCCTAATTATTATTTGATGGGATCGAAATAGGTTTTTGCTTCTGCCGTAAAATTTTTGAAGCTGGAGATGACCCCTTTTCAAAATGACCAACTCAATTATTCACAAAAGAAACTATTACAGGCTATTTATTCATAGTTACAAACTCCGCTCACTACTCTGGTTCCACCCTTAAAGATCATAACCATTAGTATCGCACACACATGAACAATTTTTTGACGAAATTTTTTTTTGCTTATTAGGTCAGATTTAGACATTAAAAAATAGGAAAATAATAAAAAAATTATACGACTTTTTTGGCGTGAAAATTTTCGTCTTTATAGTGCACCATTTGCTTGAATCACTGCCATCTAGAATACCAGGCAATAATGTTAAAGCAATGACGTCATGTCAAGCAGTCAACAATATGTAAACAAAGTGAAGAATGCGTGCGATCGACGTTGTAAAATTTCGCGATTTTCGTGCGTAAAAGTGAGTTTAGTGTCGTGATTTTAAATGCAATTAAAATTAGTGGTTGTCAGTGACGTGTGGAAGTGAAAAAAAAGGAAGGTACCGTGAACTACCGACCACAATGGACTGTTCAAAAGTGCGAGGCATAAGTGTGGTTATGAAAGTGCGAAACGGAATCCTTTGCTTTTTTCATAAATTTGCCGGCAATTTCGACTAATCCTCAGGCCGATGAATTTAGTGGAACTTCCGGAAGTGCCACAAAAAGTGACTGTGACTTATGACGGTAAGTATTGTTTTTTTTTTTTTTTTGTGGTAATATTTTAGTGGAGTAAGGCGCCCGGAAATTCGAATCGTGACCACAATGTTTACGAACTGGACCAAAGTTTCACCGCCAGGGATCTAGTCCCGTCACCTGCATTGAAACTTTAGTCTGGCTCGTCAACATCGTGGTCAATATCCGCATTTCCGGGCGCATCACTCCAATAAAATATAAGCAAAAACAACGTGTACTTACCTTCTGAATTCCGGTGAAAATACCGGACATTTATGAAAAAAGCGAAGGATTCCGTTTCACACTTTCATAACCACACTTATGCCTCGTACTTTCGAACAGGCCCTTTTGGTCGGAAGTTCACGGCACCTTCACTTCCACATGTCACAAACAACCACTTCTTTTAATTGCACGACACTAAACTCACTTTGACGCAAGAAAAAAAAACAATGTCTCCTCCATAGTCCTCCGCGTGGGCGCTCCCTGGAACGGCAGTGTCACTGACCATTGCTAGCCAATGTCAATCCGCCAGTGATGGCGTTGCGATGATTTTGTTGAGGTAAAGCTTCCCGCTGTGGTGTGGGGTGTAAAAATAATACCACGGCCTTTCCCTTTGACGGCCTGTTGTTGAAACCGACAAACAAACGACAGGATGTGTATGCCAGCAACTTGCACTATCCGAAAGCTTCTATATGCTAATGAAACGTCAACTATGCCTCGGCGCCAACATCCGATGATGGATAGTGATGAAAGCTACTTATCTTGGAAGCAGATCAAATGAGACGGTGGAAAGAACACTTCGCCGCGGTCTTTAACCGTGTAACCTCAGGTGAAGCTCCCCCTCATATAGATAATTTAGCTAACCATCAAAATGTGCGTGTACAGTTACTGCCCCGACTAAAGAGGAAATAATCGCTGCAATTATTACACTAAAACGAGGAAAGGCTGCCGGACTCGACGGTATCCCTGCCAAAGTTTATCAAGCAGCGCCAAGCGTAACTGCTGATTTGTTGCACCCACTTATTAATAAAGCGTGGGGTACAGAGACCTTTCCCACTGAGTGGAAGGAAGGTTTGATCATCAAACTTCGGAAGAAAGGTAGCCTCACAGACTGTAATAATTGGAGAGGCATTTGTGTGCTTCCTGCCGTTGCCAAGATAATAGCTAAAATCGTCCTGGAAAGACTAAAGACCCACTTAGAAAGCAATTGAAATTGATGAAGAGCAGGCTGGTTTTCGATCCGGATTCTCCTGTGTCGACCACATTACGCTCATCGATTTCGAAAAGGCTTTCTATAGTGTGAACCAAGATTCTATGTAAGCGGCCTTATTCAGAAGAGGTATCCCTGAGAAGCTTGTGGCCATTATTAAGGCAACCTATGACGGCACGAGAGAAAGATAAGGTGTCGGGGGACTTTGATTTTCGCAGTGGAGTTCGGCAGTGGTGCATTCTCTCACCGATCCTATTCTTCATTGTGGTCGGCGATGTGTTGCATGCAGCCCTATCCGGACTCGACAGAGGAATTCAATGGATTTTGACATCTTATCTATAACATCTTGACTACGCTCACGACATATGCCTACTCTCCCACAAAATCATGGATCTGTCCGCAATGGCGTTAGATCTCGAGAGGAAGGCAAGCAAGGTTGGCCTAAAAATTAATACCAACAAGACCAAGATTCTTAGCTCGCCATTGCGAAAAAGAAATCCGACACCTATTGCCATCAATATTAATGGGCAGCTTGTAGAGAAGGTGGACAACTTCGTCGACCTGGGTAGGGTACCACAGGACATCGCTCGTCGTATCAACCAGGCTAAATGCGCATACGGCATGCTGTCCAAAATCTGACAAAGCAGTTATTTCAGCATCAAGGCCAAGCTGGGCCTGTTTCGCTCCCTGGTATTGTTTGTGCTTTTGTATGGGAGCAGTACATGGAAAGTTTCCTTAGGAGTTACCAGAAAGATGCAAGTTTTCGTCAACTCATGTCATCGTCGAGCTCTAAGAGTCTTCTGGCCCGAAACAATATCAAATGAAGAGCTAAGTCGGCGTACGGGGCAGATGCCAATCGACAAATTGATACTCAAAAAGAAAAATGGCGGTGGATAGGTCCCACATTGCGGAAGAGTGATAATTGCATTGCTTTGCATGCCATGAAATGGAACCCCATTTCCAGCCATGGCCGAAGAGGGGGAATCACATGGCGTCGATCTGTGGCAGAGGAGTGTCTACTGGGTAAGTCTTTTAGGGAGTTGCGCCTCATTGCCCAGAACAGGGAACAATGGCGCGAAGGAGTAGTTGACGCGATATGCCTAGGGGTTAAGGCAAAGTAGTATGTACTTATGTATCTTCAAGAAGAGTGGTTTGATAAATTTTGTTAAAAATTTACAATAGGTGCTTAAGCTTTTGCTATAAATCTTTTAGATTGTTTGATGAAGTTTTATTTGAGTATTTTTGAATTGAACCTGCTCCCATCTATCGATCTCAACCAAATACAGTTGAGCGTCCATAATTAGGACGTCGAAAATCCGGTCCCAATTAATCTGGATTATCGACGCTCTACTGTAGAAAGACCGTGGAAAATTGGCAATCGTTTCCGTAAACACTTTTTAGTTTGACTAAAATATCTACCCCAGTAGTCCTTTTATATTTATTCACTAGTGCTTTAAGATATTTTGTGAGGATATTACATATGCTTTGGAAGAATACCCAACGATTAATTGCATTTTTCAATACAAAATTTGTCAAAAGGACTCGCTAATGATATAATATTTGTATCATTTCGTGTCAATCACGGATTCATGTGCCTTCATGAACATCCTTCGGCTTTCCACGTTTTTTATGAATTACACATGGTGGAATACCACATGTGGTCCAACAGCAATGGCACGAGAAGTTGGTTGACCTGATTCAGGAAGATATGTATGTACAATATATTACGCATAGAGTACATACTCGCAAATCATATTAGCCAGTATAATATATTGCGGTACAGACGACAGTACTAGTTTGCGTGTGTACAAGTAGTCATGCCATATGAAAAGCGAATGTTTATTTCCTTATCCTATTTGTTTACTCTTGGTTGAAGCATTAGTGGCGTAATAAAGTTCTAAGAAAGAAAAAAAAAAACACACAAAAAACATAATTTGATATTGTCGAAGTGCACCTGATTATATTCAAACAAAATAATTAAAAAGACTATGGTTTTTGTAGGCCATCGCCTTCCTTAATCTGAGATGATTTTGCGCTCCCCTTGCGTGGGATCCGTAAGCTGCACGACCTCCGCCGCTTAAGTAAGGGGTTTCCACACTCAGTATATCGAACATGAACGCTCGCTCTATACGCTACAGCAGTAAAACCACTTTAGCCATGGCGCAAACCGCGTGGCATTTTCCTATTTCACCAGGTGACATGGCTGATCCTATCCTTGATCACCACAAATGTCAAAGTGAATGACATCTGTTCTGAAGAGCTGATATCTGGAGTGTAATACAATAATAATAATATAAATTAATAACTAGCTGTGAACTTTTTGGAGGATATTTCTGAAGATGTTGTCGCCTAAGGGATTTACGAGCTCATTTTGTAACCTTTTACAAAATAATGCAAAGTGATTTCACTTTCGGAAACGATGATGTCTTGCATGCAAAGCAATGCAGTTATCACTCTTCCGCAATGTGTGACTTATCCACTGCCATTTTCGCCTGCGTATCAATTCGTCGATTGGCATCTGACCCGTACGCCGACTTAGCTCTTCATTTGATATTGTTTCGGGCCAGAAAATTCTTAAAATTCGACGAAGACATGAGTTGACGAAAACTTGCAGCTTTCTGGTAACTCCTACGGAAACTTTCCATGTACTGCTCCCATACAAAAGCACTGATAGTACCAGGGAGCGAAACAGGCCCAGCTTGGTCTTGATGCTGAGATAACTGCTCTGCCAGATTTTGGACAGCATGCCGTATGCGCGTTTAGCCTGGTTGATACGACGAGCGATGTCCTGCTCCTTAACACCATTTTCGGCAACAATGCTACCCAGGTAGACGAAGTTGTCCACTTTCTGCACAGGCTGCCCATTAATATTGATGGCAATAGGTGTCGGATTTCTTTTTCGCAACGGCGGGCTAAGAACCTTGGTCTTGTTGGTATTAATCTTTAGCCCAACCTTTCTTGCCTCCCTCTCGAGATTTAACGCCATTGCGGACAGATCCATGATTTTGTGGGAGAGTAGGCATATGTCGTCAGCGTAGTCAAGATGTTGTAGATAAGATGTCAAAGTCCATTGAATTTCTCTGTCGAGTCCAGATAGGGCTGCATGCAACACATCGCCGATCACAATCAGGAATAGGATCGGTGAGAGGATGCACCACTGCCGAACTCCACTGCGAATCTCAAAGTCCCCCGACACCTTATCTTTATGCAGAACGCGACATTTCGCGCCGTCATAGGTTGCCTTAATAATAGCCATAAGCTTCTCAGGGATACCTCTCCTGCGCAAGACCGCCCATATAGAATCACACTATCGAAAGTCTTTTCGAAATCGATGAAAAGCAAGTGAAGCGGAGAATCGAATTCAGCGCATTGCTCGATGATGATTCGCAAGGTGTTAATGTGATTGACACAGGAGAATCCGGATCGAAAACTAGCCTGCTCTTCATCAATTGTGCTTTCTAAGTGGGCCTTTAGTCTTTCCAGGACGATTTTTGCTATTATCTTGGCAACGGCAGGAAGCACACAAATGCCTCTCCAATTATTACAGTCTGTGAGGCTACACTTCTTTGGAAGTTTGATGATCAAACCTTCCTTCCACTCAGGGGAAAGGTATCTGTATTCCACGCTTTATCAACAAGTGGGTGCAGCAAATCGGCAGTTACGCTTGGCGCTGCTTGATAAAGTTCGGCAGGGACACCGTCGAGTCCGGCGGCCTTTCCTCGTTTTAGTGCAATAATTGCAGTGACTATTTCCTCTTTAGTCGGGGCAGTGGACCGTATACGCACATTTTGATGGCTAGATAAATTATCTATATGAGGGGAAACTTCACCAGAGGTTACACGGTTCAAGACCGCGTGTTCTTTCCACCGCCTCATTTGATCTTCTTCCAAGATAAGTAGCTTTCCATCACTATTCTTCACCGGATGTTGGCAGGAGTTACGACCACCTGTAAACTCCTTCATGACACCGTATACGGCGTTTAAGTTGTTACTTCATACGGCTTCTTCTGCTGAAACTAAAAGAGAATTCGCATAAATTCTTTTATCGCGTCGCACACTACGCTGAACTTCTCGAGCTTTCTGACGGTAAAGGAGTTCGATGCTGCTTCGATTGTCGTCTGATGCTGCAGCCAAACAAACTTTCAGCTCCTTTCTTTCAACAATCCGCTGCCATGAAGCGTCGGACATCCAGGGCTTATTCCGGCAATCTGGGTTTGTGCCAAGGATGGTATCTGCGCTATCAATGTACGCATTTTTTATGGCATCCCAGTTTTCGTTTATGTCACTATCTGGGTGACTAGTTATCTCAGCTGCTTTTTTCGCAAGATGGTCATTATATTGTTGTAAGACAGCTGGATTTTTTAATCGAGCGGTGTTGAATTTGCGGCACCTAGATTTTTCGTCGCTGGGGCGGCGCACGGCTGCAATACACAATCAAACATTAGCAATCATAAGATAATGGTCTCTTCCCATCCCAATATCGGCACCCTTCTTGTTTCGCACGTCCAGGAGGCAACTCTTGAATCTTTTACTAATGGCAAAATGGTAGATCTGATTTTATGTTTTGCGCCGATCAACAGAGGACCAGCTGATTTTGTGGTGGTCCTTGGTGGTGAGTCAGGTGTGGGGATCCTCTTAACCAGAGCCGCACGAAAAATGTCGATACTACAACCTGTTTCATACAACAATTTTCCATTTCCTACCGTCACTTTTCAAATTTTAATTTGCCCCCCTTGCAAGGTTCGGTCCCTAATCGGCCAGCTCTGGGTGCATTGTTGAGTGGACTGGCACATAATTATATTTTATATTATGCAAACAGCTGATTTCCGGATGTTCGCTGGGAGTATATGGATTAAATGTATATGTATCATTTGAATAATAGCCAAAGCCATAAATGTTGGGTGACATAATACTTTACACACATACAAGTTATGATGGCCCAAATACCATATCGCATTATATGCGCAACCTGATATGCGAGTAATCGTTCGGCTTTCCTTTATTTCGTTGCACGCTTTGATCTGATATTCCAGTTGAACAAAGACAAGGATTCACATGTTTCTTTAAAAATTACATGGGCAATGGATGACACATTTATCCAAAGCGATTTTCTCTATATTATACACACTTGCGATTTTATTGATTTTCACATATAGTTTCATTATTAACGTTACGAAGTACGATATATCTAATATTATGCGACGTTGTCCTTTCTCTCAGTAAAAGTTTGATTTCCCTTAATGTACATAAAGGAAAGCTTTGCAAGGACGTGTATGTGTTCGATTGGCCCAATTTCCTCTGTGCGATCCGTTTGATGGTATCATACAAGTACTCAGTAAACAAATTTACCAAGTATACGCAATCTTATTGGATAATGCAGGACACTTTGTGAAGGTGGATTTATCATTATTTACCGACTCCCTTAGAAATGTAACGTACGTATATGTGTCCATTCCACGTGAGCAGCAATGGAATTGGAATCAATCTGATAGTTTTATATTACGAAATTGATTGATCCTATATTGAATGACTTAAAAAATACCATCAAAATATAATACTTTGGTCAGCCGACTTATTGTTTGGTCGATTAAAGTAGTTAATTAAAATAAGAGTTTACTATTTTTGTCCATGATGTTTGCGTATACTTTGTTTATCCTTCCTCTGGCTTTTCTGCTATGAGACGAAAAGACATTAGTATACCTGTTGCTGTTGCCTGGATAAAAAATTAGTTAGTTAGTTAGAATGGAAACCCTATTTGGATTCGGCTATATTATCTACAAGTCATTACACCATGTCCTTAATTGGTTGAATTACTACTAAAAAAAAATTTCTTTGTCTCGGTACAACTTGATGTTTGATTTGTCAATGAATTTGAAGCTGTTTTTGTTTAGTTTTCTCACAAACACCACCAAACTTTCATAATTCATGCAAGATTAAATGAATCGAATAGCGTGATGGGAAAAAGTGAGTACATTACAGCTGAGTAATATACCTATATATTGCAAAGTTGAAAATTCTTAAATAATTAAAATGTACTTACTAGTCCAAACATCGGCAATAACACATTTGAAATCTCATATTAAATATGTATGTAACTGATTGTTTCAAGTTGAGATGTACTTGAATCGGTAGCACAGTCACTACATTTTTAATAAGAAGAGTTAGGTGTATTAGACAGTCCAATTATCGTTCCTATAAAATCCGTTCATTATAAACTATTAACAGGTCATTTACGTATTTAAGATAATACTAAGTAATTACTATTCTCTCATCTATTCTCCATAGCGATTGGCGATGTGTTGCCTGCAGCCCTATCCGGACTAAACAGAGGAATTCAAAGGTAGTGAAGTTGGCACCTCGAGATGATTTTTTTCCATGCAAACTGGCTAAATCGTTTGCTCATCGTTAGCCTACGTTTGCCCACGAAAAACTTTCGTTTGCCCGCCATTAGAAAAAAAGTTATTAACAAATTGCGCGAATAAAATTATCAATTTGCGTTTTTCATTTTTTTACAAGCATTTTGATGTGCGAATAAAAAAAAATGAGAGGTGGGCAAACGAAAGTAAAGATTGGACAAACCTGGGCTTACGATGGGCAGACTAAATAGCGTAATAAATCGTAAGAAATCGAAATTTTGGTTTTCAGTGGCTCCCAACCTTTAAAAAAATACATTTGAATAACTTTTTTTCAAAAGGGGGGCAAACGAAAATTTTCCCTGGGCAAACGTGGGATAACGTTGAACGCAAACGATTTACATAGTTTTCATGAAAAAAATCATCTCGAGGTGCCAACTTTACAGACCTGGAATTCAATGAATCTATACATCTTATCTGCAACATCTTGACTATGCGGACGGTATATGCCTACTCTCCCTCAAAATTATGGATCTGTGGGGAATGGCGGTAGATTTCGATAGGGAGGCAAGCAAGATTGGGCTAAAGATTAACACCAACAGCAACAACACTAAGGTACTTAGCTTGCCATTGCGAAAAATGATAGGCAGCCGTCGAGACTTTGGTAGCATTGTTGCCGAAAATGGTGGTACGGAGCAAGACATCGTTCATCGTATCAACCAGGCTAAATGCGCATTCGGTATGCTGTCGAATCTGGCAAAGCAGTTATCTGTCTTACTAAAACCAAGCTGGGCTTGTTTCACTCCCTTGCTCGGCGTCGGCATATGGTTTTTTTATGGGAGCAGCACCTGGAAAGTTTCCGCAAGAGTTACCAGGAAGCTGCAAGTTTTCGTCAACTCAAGTCTTCATCGAATTTTAGGGATTTTCTGATCGGAAACAATATCAAGTGAAGAAATGATTATTTGATTTCCGATTCTTCTGGTCTGATTAAAAAAAATGAAAAAAATGTTTTTTTTTTTAGCTTCCATGTCATTCTGGTCGTGTTGGTAAAAACTGGTGAAAATAGGGCAACTAGTGTGACCGCAGTGAACTTAGCGAAATGTCAACTACCAAGTAGCCGTGCTGCAGAGAACTTGGTAAATTGCCATTTGTATATTTTTGCAAAAGCGAAACAATAGAAATTTGAATGTTAGTTATCATAAATTTTGTGATATGATAAATTAATTACAGAATTGAATTTGGCAGAAATTAGAAAATGCGGAGGTCAAAATCTGCCTCAACTCGTGTAGCCCTGACTTCTGTAGAAAGAAGTATGTTATGGCGCGAATGGAACAAATCTACTTGTGTGATGACTGTTGCAGCAAGCAGGAGAGAAGCTTGGCAGTCTAAATGAAACTAAGGCAACCCGTGTTTTAAATTAACGTTTACGGATCGTTTGTACACTCCAACTCTGTGAAAATACAAATTTAATAAAAATAAATAGTTCCAATTGAACTAATTTTTTATTTTAAAATTTAAGAAAAATCGGAGGTGAAGTATTGTAGTAATATGCATAGTTATCAAATATATTTCCCGGAAAAATTTTTGATTCATGTTCAACGACCCCAAAGAACATAGGTACCAAAAAATCAAAACTTTCTTTTATTTTCTACATAATTCTTAGACTATATGTAATTGCCATTTAGTTATTATGGCAATACATAACATCCTTTCTACAGAATGCACTTACATGCATCTCCTTTCAAAGCTCAATTTCATAATTAAATTACCATCGATTGCATTTCACTAAGAACATGTTAATTGTCGAGTCCCTGACCCTATTTACGAAACGCCTGCCTGATTGTACTGTACATGCAATAAATCCTGCTTTACAGCTCCTGACCAAACTCTGGTATGCCCTTAGTTCATGCTTAAGTGCCCATTCGAAGGTTTAATCCGATATTTCGAAATTTAGTTACAGGAAGTTAATTTAACTTTTCCAATATAACGCATACGAGCCTCTAGCATGCATGCAAGTTCTTCATCCTATGAGTAGCATGTGTACGGATACTTACATTCAACTCGCCACCCGTTTTCAGCACCCGTAATTCACAACTCCATCATTTTCAGTAAATATTTATTGAAGCCTGAAACGAAAAAGAAATTCAATTATAAAATTTTGTATGTTCTAGATATTTTGTATGGTATAGAGAGCTTGTATTTAGATTATTATCATGTCCACTTTTCGAGAAATAAATCTAATTTTATTAAATGACGCAATAACTAAAAAATTTCGATTTATTGGATTAATATGGTCCAGAGCATTGGTTTTCAAAGTGTGGGTCGCGATCCCCTGGAGGGTCAAGGTTGATAACCAATGCTCTGGAGGGGTCTCGAAGACGTCTTAAAAACTTCAAAATTAAACGAAAAATTCAAAAATTAGTATATCTGAAAACAATCAAAAATATTTCGACTATAGTATTTATATCGTGCGGTGGGATGTACCACACCACTTTTTCGATATTTTAAATATTTGCACCGCGACTCCCCGGTGCGATTTTTTTTTTCTCTAAGGGGTCGCGTATCGTATCACATATCCATGGATAGAGTGTATCCTGACAGCCTATCTGGAGCTGGTGTATCTAGAGCATCTAGAGAGGTGCGAGTTGTTTTTATCCCGAAAGCGGGTAGAAGTTGTTTGTGCTCCCGAACGACCCATTAATCTCTTCTCAAACATGCTGAAACTGCTAGAGAGACTGGTTAACATACATTTGCGGGATACCATCCCGCCAATCCTTCTATTCACGTCGCAACATGTCAACTGGAAAGGTAAGTCGGTGGACATAGCTCTGCAGACTTTGGTCGGTTACACTGAGAAATCTCTTGATCAAAAGGAATACACGATGGTTATTTTCCTGGATATCCAGGATGGTTTCAATAATATTAGACCTATTGCGATCATTGAGGTACTTCCTCCAGGTTTGAGTCGCATTGTAAAGTCATTGACATACCTTGAGTACATTGTCGGTATACAGAGGTGTTTCCAGAAGAATCCCTCAAGGGGATATTGTTACTCATTTTTTGGAATGTAGGGATCAACAGAGTGCTCCTAAAACTGGAAGAAATTGGGTGCAAAGTTATTGCATATGCAGATATTTTGCCATCGCTGTCACATTGAAGTTTCCTGGGGCTTTATCATATAATTCGATTCGAATCGAATTGTTTTCGAAAGGATGGAAATCATACCATGCAGTTCGGAAGCGAATTTTATAATTTCAAAAATCAATTTCGCTTCGAATGAAAAATTCCGTATCGATTACTCGGTATTCTTTGAAATGGAGAAATACGTTTCTGAGTACCATTTTCACCCTTCGAAAGAAGTTCGATTCGAATCGCCCTTTCCATTCTACCAGAGTTGTCAGATCTCTGCAGCGTTAAGGTCTGAATTCCAAGGCAGCGACTAAGCCACTTGCATTTGCGACTGTGAAAAATACTGTCTTAACGGAGCACTATTCGTGTCCATTTTAAAGTTTAGGGGATCGTGGAATGCAAGCTTTAGTTGTATGACTGTTCTTTCACACAAAATACAAACGAATAGTGCTTTTTTATGGTAGTTTTTTTCACAGTCGCAAACGCAAGTCGCTCAGTCGCGGCCTTGGAACTCATACCTTTAGAATTAACCCGGTTTAGACGGAGCTTGTACTTTTCGGTAGAAGACACATACATATAACTCCACCTATTGAACCTGCCACACTGGAGGCTATGAAATTGGTTTTCACCGACAAAGGAAACTAAGGAGGAAGCCCAATATGGAAGAACGGGTTAACAAAATTACTGTTGCACTCTCCTCGTAGTAAAATGCCATAGGTAAGAACTGGGGCCTGCAGCATGCTCCAGTTCTTACCTATGGCCTCTTTTTACATTGGATATATACGTATACAGCTATCGTACGTCCCATATTACTGAACAGAATAAGTGTGTGGTGAAATGCACTCCTATTGTCACCTACTGGGTAAGGTGCAAAGGTTAGCTGCGCTGGCCATTACGAGAGCTTTTAAAACTTCTCCGTCAGCCGGGCTAGACATGGTGCTCGGCTTGCTCTCATCGGATTTTTGCGGCGAACAATTGGCGGCAAATACGTCTTACGCTTTCCTGAAACTGACCAGTCGCGCACGATGAGTCGTGGATACTCAACCATACAGGTCGACATGAATCTCCTCGTGGAGACTGATTATACTTCTGAAAAACACGTTTTTAGCAGGGACCACAGTAGCCTGATTCCGTTGAGGAGTCTATGGCTTGATAATACGCTCCTGACCACCGACTCCATGGCCATCTAAGCGGATGGCTTCAGGGCCGATGGCGGGTTTGGGTTCTACTCAGAGGGAAGGCGAAGGTTTCGGTAATTAAAGTTTTGACCTGACTAGCAAGTTATGCCGTCGCCGCTAGAGACGTTGTTATTTATACGGACAGTCATTGTTATTTATACGGACAGTCAGGCTGTAATTCTATCACTAAAATCTGTCCTGATTACATCGAAAACCATCGTGACCTGTCGCTTAGCCCTCAAAGAGATGGGTGTTTTTTTTAATATAACACTCTGTTAGATACCGAACCATAGTGATCGCGGGCAACTGCCTGGCGGATGAACTGGGTCGAGAGGGAACCGCGTAAAGTTGTAATCAAAGTGACTGCGGTTGACAGAGCGAACATAAGATGGTTGAACGGCAATACGTTCCAAACGACGAAGATCATTTAGCCGAAACTTGACCCCAGCCGCTCAGCCACACTGCTTTCACTGAATCGGAAATACATTGGCAGGATTGTGGGGGTTATTACATCACCGTCCTGTCGGTGAGCTTACCTGGAGGCTGCGTATTCTTCACAACGACTATAGTAGGAGTTGTGAGGACGTGGATGAGGAGGAAAGGGTTCTCCATCTTCTTTGTTAGCGTCCGGCCTTGTGTGGGAGATAAAAGAAACTTCTGGGTTCTTGATTTTTTTCAGGATCTGGAGAACCTTAGTTGTACGAGCGTAATATAGCTCAGTCGCCACATCGCCAGCTCGAACTGGTTTGGAACCTAGGTTTAATTAGGTGACTTTAGTGGTATTACAACGTATTGCTTGCCGTGTGATGTCAAGGCAGCCCCACCTGACCTAAGGCGGTTGCGTCGGCAGAGAGATTGAGAAACCCTGGTCCACAGCATTATATGATATAACAAAAATACGCAGCCAAAAAAACGATTTAGAGCTGAAGTATGGCGAACGGGAAATTTAGGGGGAAATGGAGTATTTCTTTGGTTCAAATTTCTAATACCAACTATTTTCCGATCTAAAAAATGAGATGATGCTTACTCATCTCGAGACCATGTTTCAAATTGGACTGTTGCGCCAGTTATTTATTTAACTAAGAGAAATGTGTAAAGCGTTCGGTTGTTCCAGAACAGTGAGCGAAAAAAACTTGCAACTAAAATTTTACTAGAAGGTAGTTCATCTTTTCGCGCACATTACTGGCTAGCTCTCAAAAGTCACTAAACACAGTTTAATGAACCACCTGTACGGTGGAAGCAGCACTACCAGGATATGGTCCATTCCTCTTTGTGCTGCTTCCACCGGCAGATCGAAGGCAGCACCTGATGAGTACTGGTCTGTCGGTAGTACGAAACCAGAGGTCGAAGGTCCTATTACACTCGGACGCCGATGCGGGCGCCAGAGCATCAGTGCCGTCCAACAACCATTCAATCCTTATCGCCCCCCCAAGTCGTCCATTACAACAGCTAGCTGCTGTTTTGGCATTATCGATATATCACAGGCGTCAGTAGTTTGTACTAGTTAAAAATGAGTGGAATCAACCCGCATTAAAACAATCGTTTGCTTGTTCACCAACTTGGAAAATGGTAAAACATACACTCACTAATAGATTATCACAGTATGCTAATGGTCACTGAGTACATAGTTTCCCTTACATCCTTTCCATGGAAACACTTCTAAACAAATTTTCTCTAAATAGTATAAATGAATTTTATATGCTTGAGAGCATGTGACTTTGTAGCACATTGAAGGTACAGAGGTCATGTTGGCTTTATGAGAAGTTTTGCAAATGAGCTTCATTTGGAATCTTGGTCTTTGTGGTTGATGTGATGTAAACAAAAATTACGTAGTCTCAGATTTTCCATTACAAAAAAAAAAGTTTTCTTTAAGAACTTTTGGATTGAAGACAAGACAATAAATGTTTTTTAACTGTATTGATATAATGATGAAAAGGACATTTTCAGTCGCACTTTTTTGGGAAATCAAGAAAGAAATATGAAATTTATCGCTTACATTTTATTTGACTTTTCTAACATTGTTTATACATAAACTTCATACCTCAGTGAATTTCTCAAAATAGGCTGAGCTGTGAAACATGTTCTCCATTTAAAAAACAATACGCTACGCCTGGTCATTGCAAATTAAAGTTGAGTAGGGGAGATGAGATAATTTCAATGGAGTACTGTTGAATGCCTTTTGATTTCTTTGGTCAGTCGAGCACGAACTCGAACATGAATATAGTACAAGTGTCCTCTGAATGGCTCAAGACACACAAATCTGAAGAAAATTATCCATTTGTACCAGGTTCGTGTTCGACAGTGTGTAATGAACTACCTGCAATGAACCATATGGTAGTGCTGCTTCTACCGGCTGATCTATGGCAGCACATGATGAGTAAGGATCTGTCGGTGGTACGAAACCAGAGGTCGAGGATCCCATTACACCTGGACCCCAATACGAGCGCGAGGGCAAGCGAGCCATCTGCCAACCATTCCATCCTTATCGCCCCATTTTTTATTCCCCATTTTTACCTCCCTTGTGTGTTGTCTTCCCCAGGCTTATGAATTTTTGTTAATACGTAAAGGACAGGGGCAATGAGCGGCGAAAACCCCGCCCACATCTCCCAAACTGAGCTACAGCAAGCAAAGGCCGCTGCTTAGCTCGTTGAGGAGCCTTTTTCTTCGCCAGATGGCACAGCCCGACCTTCACGGTCAATTAAACTACCTTAGGCTCCGTCCCCACGGGCATCTTCGGATGCCCACCAAACAGTCCGTTACATATTTGGCGCCCAACGTGGGGCCCATTTCTGGTAAAGAACAGGACTAAGAAGGACCTCATCGAGTTCTTTTTTGGTCCTTCCACCGATTTGTATCCCTACAAGCACATTAAGGCTACTTGCTCTAAGTCTTAGGACTTAGCCACTTTACTTCACGTATTTTCCCTTCAAGTATGTAGCTGTGCTTTCCTCTGTAGCACCCCCATCCTTCCTATAGAGTAGTTTTTCCTTTTAGATTCAGTTTAACAAGGCAGTCTTGGCTTTGTGTTTGTCATTTGTGGTTTAGCCACTTATTTAAGGCCTCCATAAATGCTTTGAATTGCCGGCATTTGGAGCATCTTCGATGACCGGACGAAGCGCAGAGGAGCCCTGGATACCTTTTTGTTTGCCAGGATTGTCCTTCTAAGTAACTTAAAAAATTTCTTTACACAGTATTGCTTTTTTCTATTGTTCATGTGCTCAGTAGCTTACAGAGTTTATGAGTGAATTACGGCAAGGAATGCAGTGTTGCGCCTCTGCTGGCCTCAGAATTCTTTGTAACCTGTTGATAATCTGAATAATTGAGAAATGTAGTATTTTTTTTTGGTTTGCTAATTTTTCCCCTCTACAATGATTGTCGGCTGACTCCGGTACCCAGCTCGTTTTTGTTTTTTTTTTTCTATTTCTAGCAGCACACTTTGTCCTCAGCTTCTTCTTTTTGTAGTAGAAGCTCGAAGTAGAAGCTGCCCTGTAATGAACCACCTGTAACGAACCATATTATGGTCTGGTAGTGCTGCTCCCACCGAAGCAGCACCTGATGAGTAGTGATCTGTTGGTGGTACGAAACCAGAGGCCGAGGGTCCCATTACACCCGGACCCAGTTGCGACCGTGTGGGCGTCTGATCCGTCCGCCAACCATTCCATCCTTATCGACTATTTTTTTTTATTCCCCATTTTTACCTCCCCTGTTTGTGTTGTCTTCCCAAGGCCTATGAATTTTTGTTAATACGTAAAGGACAGGGGCAACGAGCGGCGAAAAACCCTGCCCACATCTCCCGAACTGAGCTACAGCAAGCATGGGCCGTTGCTTAGCTCGTTGAGGGGCCTATTTCTTCGCCAGCTGGCACGGCCCGACCTTCACGGTAATATGCTACCTTAGGTTCCGCCTCCACGGGCATCTTCGGATGCCCACCAAACCGTCCGTTACAAGTGTGTGGCCGCGGTTAAAGCTGAAGGGATTGACTATATGCATATACGAGTACGCAACACAATTTTGAGAGCCTAAGATCAAGTACAAAAACTAATAATTTTACTGGTGTTTAATTTCCTATTTTTGTAATAAGTATAAGTAATAGTAAAAAATTACTCTCCCAAAAAGTTGGATCCCGAAAGCGAAATTCTTGAAGAAGAAAATATAATGCACAGTTGATTTTGTAACGTGGGAAATTGGGATATTCAAACGTGAATAAACTATTTATAAACTTAAACTAACTCCCATTTTAATTTTTAATGGACAAGTGGTACATTAATAGAATTTTTCTTTTCTGGCATAGGAAAAAAAAACAAGTAAAATAATGTTGGGTTACGCAACGTTCAGCGTTAATGCCATTTTTACGACCTGGGCGCGAAGTACAATTTGGCAGGTAGGAAATATTAGAAGTGTAGAGCCAAAAAGGAATTGTTTGGAAAAATATATATATCAATCAATAAACCATAATCTTTTTTTCTCTATGTCAGGATCAATAGTTTTTTATTTGCCTTCGTAATGATTGAATGAAAGTAGCATAATCATGTACTTCAAAACAACAAATTAATTTAAATAATAATAGCTTGAGTTCACATACTCGTAGTTATTTAAATTTTAATTACTCATCTTTATTGTCTTTCATAACAAGTACATTATTGGATAGTTTCGTTTGTAAAGTAAATTTACGTCATGACTCCAGCATACTATGTATGCGCAATATTTTAATAATGTATTCCTATAAATTACTATAAAGTAGATAAGTCCTGTGCAATATGCAAATAAAATCTTATTGATATTTTTGCTTTACATATGTATCCTAAATATGTACGCAAGTGTCATCTTCCCACGTATTTTAATGAAGCGTATGATACAGAAACACAACGTTCATTGATCAAACAAATCTATACATAGACCTCCAAGTTTGTTCGTTGTCGATATCAAAACAACATTAACAACCGGCGAGGGATGCTACCATTCATCAAAAACTTGTAAAAATCCCCCTGAGATACCTGTGCTATTTTATTCCTACTAAAAAAAGGTTGTATCATAAATTATATGTTTCGCTTCTGTGCAAGACTCCATAATTCTTTTTAAGCTTCCCATAAAACGAGTGAGGCTTATTATGGCACCTACGAGTACATCGGAAAAATCACTATAAAACTAGGCCACACTTTTTCCTGATACTCTCGTCCCGTGTACTACGTACGTAAAGATACTTGGGTGAGAACAAGTTGAACGAAATCCAACAACTGTGAGGGGTTGTTTGCTAGAGAGTAGGTTTTTGCAGAACAAACTAGTGGAGTACCTCGGTTCAATGGTGGTGCATTGCATTTCGCCTGTGAGTCAATTTATGCCATCATTTTTCAGTGGGAAATATAAAGTTTTCCCGTCATAATTTCTGTTTCTATTCATCAAGAGAGAGAGAGAGAGATTGCAAACAGGTAAAAGTTTTACGTTTGTTACTTAATGAACGGAGTGCTACCTGTGAAAATGGTAATGGGCTGTGGTTGTATTTCATTTCAGGATTAAGTACGAGAGAACTGTAGTGAAATGTGGTTGGCGGGTATAAATGCTATCTGAATAGTTTGTGCCAGAATGAAAGATAAATGAATCTAGTTGGTATCAGAACGGACTCAATCGTAGTCGATGTGCACCTTGCTATTCTCTGGCAAAGCAACCCGGCTAACCTAACTTGTGTGACCACCCGGGTTCTCATAAATAGCTTAGAGGGTAATTATCTTAAGCAACAAAAAAAAAATCATTTATGGATGCTGTTTCAATGCAGCTATTATTTACCTTGAGTTTGATTTGATATCAATAAAGGCAAAAAAGACCACTCCGCCAAACAATATTTGCGCGCTAATAGTTTTAATGTTGCTTCTGACCTGAATTTCCGACAACGCGAGCATCTCTATTCTTTAAGATTACAACTCGTTGAAACAAAAAATTACCCTGATGCGACAATTAAATATCGTAATAGTGTCCCTCGCCGTTCCTCGAAAAACTAACTCTTAAAACGGGCGTTTGCTCGCGAATTCATGTTTGGCCCAGTTTTAAATAGTCATCATGTAAGATTATGTTATACAATGATAAAAATTGGTTTTTGGAATATGCGCACTCTCCTAGACAATGGATCAGGTCTCCAGGGCCAGATGCGTAATATGGTCGGAAACAGAAAACGATACCGCGGCTGAGTAGTTTACGCTTAATAGGAGTATGAGGCCGCTAACGGGGTGCGTACCAGATTAAAACCGTGGACAACGTCAGGGGGTCTACGAATGATTTGGTATAAAATAAAATAATTGTGAATCATTTTCATTATTCCTCATTATTATTAGAGTTAAAATATTGTAATGTTTCCTCTGCTGAACGAAACCAGGTTCGTTAGATATTCTTGTTCTGAATAATGAAAACACTTCGATTGAAAACACACGCACTTTATTTACGAAACGAACTACACACGCGTAACTAACAACCAACGTCAAACTAGCTCGAACTATTTGTTAACGGCGGATAACGATTATCCCCTTTCCCTTTATAACGATCCGACTGCCACTGAGTGTCGATTATTATTGTTCTTGGTGACATCTATCTTTATATCGCTGCTAACCCATATATTCACCAGTTAGCGAAGATTTCTAGATTCTCGGGTTTCCACAGAAGAAGGTTCGAGAATCCGCTAGTGCCCATTCAGTTGGTACTTGTCTTCGATCATTCGAGATTATGATGGAGCTTAGTACAGTGTGTGTCGTAAGAGAGACGTACTTCGTACATACAACAATATATGTATATCAATTCGTAAAATTGGTTTCTGTTTTTACGTACGAGTGAAATAAAAGTGTGAATTCTTTATTGTTTAGAAATAATTTTTTACCGATGTGCTTGCTGTGCAATAAAACACAATCAAACGAATCGATGAAGCCTTCTAGACTTAAGGAACATCTGACAAAAGCTCATAGCAAAGCAAGAAAATTTTTGGAAAGCACCGTCATTGTGACAATTGTTAGCAGGAGACGACGATGAACTACGTGCTCCTTATAACATTTCCTTATTGATTGCGAAGTCCGGAAAGCCACATATCATTGGCCAAGAACTTATTTTACCTTGTGTAAGTAAGGTAATACGCACTGTGCTACATAAACCAGCTTTCGATATCATAAAGAGAATTCCATTGAGTAATAAATAACATAGTGCAAAGGAGGATTGATGAAATATGGCTCAGTGCATAGAAAATTCTCTATGCGAATACTTAAAAACATTAGACTTTTCTTACAGCTTGATGCGTTGATATTGCCAGGAAACGATGTTTTACTTCTAGCTTATCTAAAGGTCGACATACACGACAAGCATTTTGGTCTCGAGCATGTATCGAGCTCCTGGAACATACAGCACATTGAATGAGCTTGTTCTGTATGTCTCCGGCTCTAACATTTGGCAAATAAGTCAGACAGCCAGCCTACTCAGTTTTTGTTAAATATTGACATATGTTGACCGTTCTGTCAAATTGTGCATAAACAAGCGTCAATTCTTGTCAATTTTTAAATTTTATAATTATTAAACGCTCTACTGAGTTAGCTGACTGTCGACGACCTATCGACTTAGTACCCACACCCAGATATTGGAGCCACTGTTTCTATGGAGACATACAGGACAAGCTCATTATATGTCTGTATGTTCTAAGATCGAGCCACCCCAAAATCAATAGAACAGTGGAAATTAGATTTTTTTCTATTGACTTTGACGTGATTCGCTGCATGCTCGCGACCAAAATGCTTGTCGTGCATGTCGACCTTAAGATTCGTAAAAAAAGAACAAATTCGCCAAGCACTTTTATTTGTCAAATGTTTAGAAAGAAACACTAAAGGGGTCTTTCCATTGCTACGAACAATGCTCCGGCAATGATGGGACGATATCGAGGTTTTCTGGCTTACTTAAAAGAAGCTATACTGAATGTTTTATTTGTACATTGTGTAATACGCCGGCAACATTTAGTCGCCAAAAATCTTAGTGAACGCTGGCATGGCTCACTAGATAGCGTCATAAGATCTGTCAATAAAATCAAAAGGAATACAATGAATGAAAATTATTTGCTCGACTTTGCTTCAAAAATGAAGAAGATTATAGTCAGTTGCTACTTAATACAGAAGTTCGTTGGTTTGCCAAAAGCGCACGTTTGGGTCTATTTTACGCACTTTTTTATTTAGTGATGGAATTCCCGGAAAGTAAAGATAATGATTTTCGGCTTAATTTAATTAAAATAATTGATGATGATTTGCTGGTTTATTATCAACACTTAATTGCACTTTATTCCAACTTTAGCAAAAGATTTAAAGACATTCTTCAATTGGTTATTCCCGAATGGGTCTTTAACCCATTTGCAAGTAATGCAATTCAACTCAGAAGAATACATAGTAATACAAGAGCAACTTCTGAAATATCAACAAATGAGGAGCTAAAACCAATATTTCAGCAAGAATACACACAAATTCTGGTTACAAAAACGGACTCCAACATTATTGCATTATACTTCCCCGTTTTCTTATTTAGTGGAACGTGGCTTTAGTGCAGTTATTATCGCAAAAACAATTGAAACCGTTTAGAAATTAGACTTACGATTGGTGCTCACAAATATAGAGCCGGACATAAATCATCTCTCACCAGGTTCACCAATCTAATTGAAGAAATAATTATATTTTTGTATTTTCAATCATAATTTTGTTTAAACAATGCTACTATCAATTTCAAATGTCAAAATGCTTTATTTATATTTTATTTTTACAACACTATTTACCATTTTAAACATCAAGAGATATAGAGTTTCACTTGGGGGTCCATGGCCAAGTTTTTGATATATGTATAGTATGAAAGAGTCCATAGGCACAGGAAGTCTGAGAATCGCCGCTCTAGATAGAAGGTTAGTGCGAGAATTATACTCTGTTAAGTAGTCTGCGTTTCGAAATGCAGGCCGTGTCGAAGTTTTCGGGCAATTTACAGTTTGAGAACCATATAAAATTCATTTTCTGACAATAAAATGTTCGTTTTGTGTAATTATCTGTAATAGTAACTGCATACAAAATAATTTTGCTGCCTAAAGGAAATTTGTCAGATTGTATCTGAATTAGGATTTAAGTTTCCTCTGGAAATTTAAAGTGACGTTTGAATTCTAAACTAAACCAAGACACGCTCCCAGCAAAGATATGCCCCGTTTCCGTCTTCGCTATTCTAATCTGCTCTATAGCGTTTTTTTGCCGCTTATCTTACTCTACTCTGTACAAAAAAACGCAGCTACAAAACATGCGTGGCATTTGAACTAATGCCTAATATTGTGATCGCCGCGAAATGTCAAATCCCATACAAAATGAACTTTCATTTCGTCTAGGAAATTTTCGTTTCGCTCTATGATATCATATATCAATTTGATCTGAAATGCTCTAGTCTAGATAGTAGGTTTGTGCAAGAATGCGGCTCCGTTAGTATTTCCTCGGTTTGAAATGCAGACGGGGCTGATGTCGAAGTAAGTTTTTGGACAGTTTACAGTTTGGAAAGCACATAAAACTCATATCCTGTTAATAAAATGTTCGGTTTGTGTAAATATATTGAATAGTAAACATACAAAATGATTTTGCTGACTAAATGGAATTTGTCCGATTGTATCTGCACTAATGATTTAAGTTTCCTCTTGAAATTTGAGCTGACGTTTGAATGCTAACTAAACCAGGACACACTTCTAGCAAAGACAAGCCTCGTTTCCGTCCTTCGAGGAACGTTTTCCTTTATAGCTTTCAAAAGAAAGTTCATTCGGCTGAAAATCGTCGTATGAGCCTCCTTTGGTCAATAACAGTTTTAGCTTATGTCGACTTTCAATTGTGGACGCTCTAAAGGAAAAGCGGTTTGTGTTAGATATCTCTAAAAGAGCGGCACCTGATGGCATTCCTCCGATTTAAAAAAAATGTGCTGAGAATATTATGCACTCGCTTCACGTCCTTTACAACAGATCTCTTGCTTCATGTCACTTTCCATCCCAATGGAAAATAAGCGTTACATTCTACTGATCTACAAATGACAGTGACAGAGCTGATATAAGAAATTACCGCCCAAGTAGGATCTTGTCTTGTATCCCAAAAGTTCTTGGGGGTATTGTCATTGATTTAATAACTCCTCTGGTTAGATCGCTCATTACACTTAACCAACATGGGTTCTGTTCCAGAAAGTCTGCTACTACCAATTTAATTGTATATTGAATAGAATTATATTTAAAAATCGTTCGGGAACTTATTCTTAGTTTCGACCTTTTTATTTCATCGTCATCGTGGAGCGATAGCTCGACATCGGGTCTTGGCCGCCTGGTAATTGTTAAAGTTGATAATAATCTCCGAACTATTCAATTCAACATTTGGAGTTCCACAAGGCTCCAATGTACTATAGGTGACTTACTATTTTTTAAGTTTTATTAACGATATAATAAATGTTTTTCAGAATATTGAATTTTCACTTTTTGCAGACGGCCGTAAAATCTTTAAAACAATTTATCGATGGAATAAGTGTTATGAAACACTTTTTTTTCGCTTACACAAGCCAACGTAAAGTAAACTGAAGACAGTAGAGTGGAGTACTCTTTGACACAACTTTAAATATCAACGAATATATTAAGGACATTTCTGAACAAGCCCGAAGAATGTAAGGTTTCATAATAAGAAATTCTTCCGTAATATAATCGTATATGCGTACATACTCGTATATATACTAAAAACTTTTTATTTTTCTCTAGTCAGGAGTAAATTAGAGTACATGTCTGTTGTATCAACGATCTTGGATTCAACGGCGGATGAGTACCAGTCGGTACTAGTCTACAGCTAATAACTTACACGTTGTCGTATAACCGTTTGTTGTTTACACGGGACAGGAATCGTGGATTTGACGCGCCCGACGGGTTGACGCGTCTCGTGTATTAGAACCTTTAGTTGGTGTGCCGAATGAAACCAAGTGTCACAAAAATTTCAATTAATTATTCTTGTATTCGGATAATTTTACGAGTAAAAAATGTGAACACCCTTGCAGCTAGGATAAGGAACTACGATGCAATTTTTTTAATGGACTTAATTAGTGGTATAATCGATACTCCTTACATACTTCAAGAAATCTCTTTGAAAATCTCTACAAGAAGTACAAGGCATCATGAACTATTTTGTCTTTATACTTTCCGAAGCAACTATGTTTCAAACTCACAAATTATTGAAACCTACTGGAAATCGGGTTTCTTATCATCTGAATTCGAACAAGGAATAATTGGAAATGTTCATAGTCGATTCTTTTTTATGTTAACGTTAAAGCTTAGGGGATACCCTTTCATGCAAAACCACAGCCTTGGCGGGTATGAAAAGGAGAATTAAGGTAAAAGAGGAGGGATCCGTTGAGTTGGATCAGATGAAATTAAATGCCGGTGAACGTTTTGTTTGAATTTCTGTAGGTCGTAACAGCAGGGGATGTTAAACTATTCTATATTCGGATTGTCCTGCATACGAATGAGTCATAAATTTCAACTGTTCGGCTGCCAATAGTTTCGATGGTAAGATGGTGGGCACGACTTGATTGCCGAGTTTTGCGTACAGGTAATACAACATCAACAATTAGACTGCTTATTTGATTAGAGCAGCGGCGATTATAGTATCTATAGAGAAGTGAAAGGCAGCCAACGTCACGTCTGAGCTGATGTGATTCAATGCGAGATTGACAATGTGCTCACATGGAAGCGCGATATATAGTAGTTTGGAATAATAAAGCGCCAAAGATTTTATAGAACTACTGAATACCTCATCGGATTACAGTTTATTCGGCAGCTTTCGAAATTATTTGGATAGTGAATTTTAGAAGAAAGACCTTTAAATGCCACCAGAAAAAAACAGAAAAAACATTCTAAGGATTTTTCTCGGCGCAAACTTTTCAAGTGTAACCACCCTCAGGGTTTCTGTCCCAAATGAAAAGATGCATTTGCATTCCTTTGCCGGTCTGTAACATACATTCATGTCCCATACTGAGAAGTAAGCTTCTTATAATGGTATGGGAACATATATATGAGTACAAATATTCGTTTTCTAGAGCATGGAAGGTATGATTCAGCTTTGGAAAAATACGAGACGACAAATAAATAAAGAGAGAACTTTTCTGTTTTGTCAACATCATCCCATTTAGCTCCATTTTGTTCGCTGCAAAGCAACTATGACGAGTGGTATGGTGAACATACACTTCAAGGTAAACGCTACTTTTTAAAATTTAGATACTGCTAGTCCGTAGTTACCTGAAATATAAACGATTCGTCTTCAAGGACATACAAGGGAAGTGTATGTCTCATATAGTGACGGGTTGTCATTTTTCTGAACGTTTTTAAATGGGAATTTGTTATTCTTGAATTTCCTTTTGGTGGTAAACATGGGTTTCTGGGAGATAGGGAGATTAATTTTTTTTCAATCATCATCATCGTGGCGCAACAGTCCGACGTCGGGCCTTGCCGGCCTGGATCGTTGTCCTCCAATTATTTCGGTCATGTGACCGCGTCCTCCAATCTTGGAAGCTCAATAGTTGCGCGGCATCAGCATATACTGAGCTCTCGATCTTCTTCGCAGTTTCGCTCCGTCGACTCATCGTAAGTTCATTACGTGTTTAGGCATGCGAACATCGTTCATTCGTTTTACATGCCCGTCCCATTGAAGACGTTGGGGTTTGACGATTTTCGAAACTTCCAGCTCATCGTACAGTTCATTCAAGTAATGGTTGCACCAGATGCGCCGTCCATCTCGGTCGTAAACTGCTCCAAAAATTCGCTGAAGGACTTTCCGTTCGAAGGTGTTTAGCATATTTTCGGAGGCTTGGGTCCAAGTTTCGCAGCCATAACATAGCACTGGTCGAATTATGGTTTTGTATACGCGGAGCTTCGTCTTTTTGTGCACACGCTTCAATTTCATTATGGGGAGGACCGAGAAAAAAGTCTTATTTGCTATCTGTATCTGTTGCTTGATTTCGTCTGTTTCATTGGCGTCCTCTGGCAGGTTGCTACCCAGGTATGTGAAGTACTTTACGAATTATATGCTGAGATCTCCTACGTTGATGCTCGATTGCACTGGTGTCCTGGTTCTTGATTGCATCATTATTTTTGTTTTGTTAAGAGTATGTAGAAGTTTTTCTGCATCGGTCAATTTTCGGGACATGATGTTGATGTCACTTGCATACGCTAGCATTCGACTTGATGAGTAGCGTTCCGCTGGTATCCGAATCCATTACCCGAAAGGTGTATTCAAGTGATAGGTTGAAGAGCGTCGGCGCCAGTCCATCGCCCTGTTTCAAACCAGCACGTGTTTCAAAAGGATCAGTCAACCTGTTCCTGATCCTGACCTGTGAGACGGAGTTGGCAATGGTCATCTTTATTAGTCGTACTAGTTTTTTTGGTATACCAAATTGCTACATGATGTTGTACAATACACCATGATCGATACTGTTGTTTGGCACCTTAAATTGGACAAAGATTTGGTACACGTTAACGTTGTATTCCCAGCACTTTTGCAGGATAAGCTTAACCGTAAAAAGCTGATCGATTGTGGAGCGGCCAGGTCTGAAACCCCTTAATACTCGCCAATGATTCGTTCGGCGTTCGGTTTTATTTTATTCTCCAGAATTTTCGGCAAATTTTTGTAGGACAGCGCAATTTTCCTCCTTTTTTGTGGATGGGACAGATGATGCTCATGCGACAATCGTCTGGGATCTCCTTGTCCTCCCAGATTTGCAGAAGTAGTTGGTGTATGTCATCTAATAGACCCATTCCACCCGAGCTCAGCTGGAATCTCGTTAGCGCCCGGCGCATTATTTGGTTTGAGTGACCGCAGGGCGAGATCAACTTCGTCTACTGTCGGAGGTGTGTAGTGGAGCCTTGATCAATAATAACGCCGCCGGTTTTGGCTTCTTGTGTAGAGGCATTAGATGTTGAATTCAGAAGCTCTTCAATTGGACGCCCATCGTTCATTGATACTATCGTTGTCGCTGATGATGTTTCCATCCTTGTCCTTACAGAGGCTAGTTTTGGGTTGATAGTCGCTATTAATTGTATTTACTAGTCTATACGCTTGTCTGTTGTTTCTATTAGCTAGGTTGTCATTAATGTAGAGCGACTGCTCGTCAAAGTATTTCGCCGTAGCTCGGCGTATTTTTCTTTTTTGGCTCTAGCTGCACTTTGGATGTATTGTCAGTAGGCTTCGTTCTTTACATTGACTGATTTTCTGCATTCTGCGTCAAACCAGCCATTTCGCGCTCGACGAGTTTTGTATCCCATAACCTTCTCTGCGACTTCCCTGATTGTACCTTTAAGTTCTTCCAGAGCACGTGTACACCTGTGTTGCTGATGTCGTGTAGTATAGGTGATAATTTTTCCTCATGGGCGACTGTATATTCCTGCGCCGTCGCATCGCTTAAGAGTTTGTCAACCGCAAAAATTTTGGGAGGGCTGATTCTTGATTGGTGCACTGAAGAAATACTACACCGTTAGGTTGTCTTCACCAAATGATGATCTAAATCGCAGTTTGTTTCCGGCTAGGATCGGACATCCAATACACTGGACGCCCACCTTTCGCTAATGAGGACGTGGTCAATTTGTTTTACGGTACGTGCTTCTAAAGATTTCAAAGTCTGTTTGTGAAGGCGTCGATGCGGAAAATATGTGGAGCTTACGATAAGATTCCTACTGCAAGCGAAGGTGACTGTTATCATTGCATACCTCATGAAGGCTATCTCCTCCAGTGGTTCTCCGATGCCAACTTTCGTTTCCAACTTTCGCATTCAAATCCCCCAGCAGTATTTCGACGTCTTTTGTTGGAAGTGGGTTGATCAGTGTCTCCAGCCGGGCATAAAATTCGTCTTCCACTACTTCTTCCTTAACTTTAGTCGGGGCGTGCACGATGATGAGCCAGACGTTAAAAAAACGAGTCTTAATGCGAATCGCGCACAACATTTAATAGGTTTGAAGTCAATAACGTGCGACTTGAGCTGCTTGCTCACTATGAATGCAACTCCAAACTTCTTGTGACCCGATAATTTGCCGCTTTTGAAAATTGTGTGCGAATTCTTGTCGTCTATCTCGCTGTCAATCCAATTTGTTTCCTGGACTGCAGTGATGCTCAGTTTGTAGTTCTCGACCTGTTGAAAGAGGGCTTTCACGGTTCTCGGTTTGTTCAGGGATCCAAGAGAATAATACGTGAAACGTTTGCGTGGTCATCGTTAATGATTGGTCCAATCCGAGGCTTTTGTTTCAGGTTTCTTGACATGGAGTATTGCAAAGATGCGTTGTCGGCCCATCGGTAAACCCTATCCAGGGATGGCCTCGGTGATAGCTTCTTCAGGTGGTTCATAACACGCCAGAGTTCAAACAACTATGTTGCAGGTCTGACTACGCAATTCATTCCACCCTGATGACCTGAGACGCTTAGGTGTTATTTAGCCGATCAGGCTACAATTATCTAATTGCCTCAACAAAAGTTTTGCTTTGCAAAACTTGGTTGGCTTGGTTAGCCGTTCCAGGGAGTACCCGCGGAGAGGACTATGGAAGAGGACTTTGGCAACCTTTTTTTTTTTAATTATAAAACTAAATATTTCTGGCCGGTAAATATGTAAGTGAATAAGTCGATTTTCATACGTAACAAACACTTTCATTAAAACTTCCTATTTTTATTTGTCCTCCTCTCCTCGTCACCTCAGTGCTCTTTAAGCCTGTTTTGATGGCATTCGGTAATTGGTTAAAGTAGAGATCCACTTGTACTATACAGGGTGTACCGTTCCTGATGGTAAATACTTTAAGTGTTACAGAGTTATAGCGTTTTTTGTAAATTGTGTTAAAAAACTTTACTTGTCGAGCAAAATTCAAATTTGACCTCATTTTCTGAAACTACAAAAAAATTATATGAAAGAACTTTTTCCAGCTGCGAAAATCACCATTATTTCAAAGATGTTTCCCTTGAATATTTAGAAAATTATGAATTCTACAAAAAAGAGATCTTAAGGCTTAATTCGCCGTCAGAACTCTCTAGAACATAAAATTTACCTTAAAATTCATTTACACATTAGAACACAAAATGGTATGGTATACCTTAGACCATAAACCAAGGAAAACCAGAAAATACCATTCCGGACCACCTATCAACAGAGAGCATATTTAATATTTGGGGCGACCGGTAGCACAGTGCGCAGAGATTAGGGCAATTGAGTAGTACGAGTAGTATATTTAAAAATGATTAAATTTTAAAGCTGCACAGATTTCCTTTAATACGTAACATTCGCCAATTTTCAAATCTAAGTCCTTGAAATTTATATGCCTGTCGAAAGCTACTTTTGTTAACTTTGCAGATTTATCAGTTCAAGGCACCGTTACAATATTATCTTTTGAATTTTCAATGCAAAATCGATTTTGAAACTTCTTGGATTAGTTGTCTCTCTGAACTAACGGTAATTTTGCAGCCGGAAGAAAAGTTCTTTTTATTTGAAATTTTATGTAGCTTCAGAAAGTGAGGTCAAATTTCGGATTGAATTATTGGGAGAGTGAAAAATTTGGATTTTGTTCGTCAAGTCCACGTTTTTGACACAATTTACAAAAAATGCTATGTATAACTCTGTAACGGTTAAAGAAAGAGAGTCTATGTTGTATGCTAATTTTCCTCAAATAAGCGGTACTATCTACCATTAAAGTATTTACCATCAGGAACGGTACACTCTTGGAGTCGGTAATGCAGAGTTTTAGATTTTTCGAACTGGGCATGAGTGAGTTTGATGCACTTTTTTGAGAATGACATTTGATTCCATTGTCCATTGTCCCATGATCGATTTGTAAAAATGCTTTGCCCCTTTCCATTTGGATTATTTGTGTTGGATTTAGTGTGAGTGCATTTAGACAACTTTAGTCGCTGTTAATGTTTGAAGGCTGTGGATAAGTTTAACCGCTTCGCATAATATGCGGTTGATTCTTTTGATGTTTTACATGAAAGATCTCAACCAATTAAAGAATAATATCTAATAGGATCCTTGTCGAAACCATTCAATATATTGTTAAATGAAAGTGCCGAGTGAGGACGATAAAGAAATATTTGCACAAAACTAGTCTATGCTCTCGCAACGCGTTAATTCTTGTACTGAAATTTTGAGCAGTATTGATATTGAAATTTTGCACCACAAAAATCTTTACAAAGGTGAGAGATCCATACCATTCAATATTAACTAAATACTAAAAAAAAAATTATCAAAATTTTTAATAAAAATTATATTCATATGAGCATGCAATTCGTTTAGTTGTCGGATCATCTTTTTCTTTAAAAAGCTTCCTATTAAATACATATTCAAAAAGCCCCGTAATGCAAGATTCAATGGCCCATTGACACTAATGTACTTGATATTCGCCTCAAATTATGGTACTATCTACATACATTTGTTGGTAATATATTAGAAGACGGCAATTTCCTGTATTGGGTGAATCGTATCGACAAAGCAAATTTTCGAATTTACTCATCCTTGAAAGGAAAATCTCATCAATTTTCATCACTATCGCATTGAGTACACAGTCTTGTAATTAATTATTTCCAAACTACAATCATCTCCCGCATGTCCGCCCTACGTCACGATTCTCCAATAATGATGACGTAAATAAAGGACAACATATAGACAACAACAATATCAATTTGCAATCAAACGATTCTTAATATCTATTCGTTTACTCCTTCCTCTTTTTTCATTTTTGCTTTTGCGAAAACATGTCCACCACGCCATGATTCTTCCGTTTGTGTGATGTTAATGTATCAGCATAAAACGCACTGGCCTCATTTCGTTTCCAGCTATGTATAGGAAATATCCAACCGATATGTACGTTGGTGTTGTTGCTGTAATCCTTAAAAGTGCTCATCGATTTTACTGTCAGCTTCCAGCCTAGTAGTTAATGGTTAATTTCTGATTGAGTGATAATCTGCCTAGTGAAATGGATATCGAGAAATTTGTTACTTTAAGTGGACTCCCCGGGCTGCTCGTTTTAATCCATATATATATATAAATATATATATTTAAATATATACATATATAGGTATATATATATGTATAGGTATATGATCGGAAAAGATAGAATATATCGAACTGTCAGTGGTTCAAAAGTGAGGACACGACAACACAGTGTTTTTAGATTTTTGGGAGAATTACTACATTTCGTTTGTTATTCGATCGTCTAATATTTGTTTAGCTTCGCTGATATTAGGATAGCTCAGTATTGCAGCCTTATCGTTGTAGATTATCCCCTCACAAGCGTTCTGGCTGAGGCCAAGACCACGAGGATCTTGTCTGCAAATGCATTTGCTGCTTCCTTTCTGTTGTAGTGAAATACGGCGAAAAGGCCAGAGTAGACTGTCTTTCATTATAGCAGTGGTCCCGCGTTGGGCGCCTTCGTTCTCCGGTACAAGCTTTTGGCATGGCAGATCTTTTATAACTGCTTGGTTAACTGTGTAGATAGAAATATGTATGCCATTACAAGTTTGTTTTTTGGCTTGAAATACGCTGCACCAGACATAACAACTATTGAAATGTCGAGTACGATGAAAAGATTCCAGAGATAGTGGCTCAGTTCGGTGAGGCGTTCGTCTGATCTCTTATGTTTTATCATACTGGTTTTCGCGGGTTCGAATCCCACCGTGGCCAGGGATGTTAAGGTTGTGTTCCACCGGTGGCGTGGGACCTAAAAATAAACCACAGCCGTTGCCGAGTTGTCGCAGAATGCGGCTAAATGCACAGTAGCTGTTGGTTAGCAACATGGGTCGAATCGTCAACTAAGTTTCTCAGGAGTAGTTGACGCGATATGGCTCACTATGCATGAGAGGGCAATTATTGCCAAATGGGATGCAATAATTCCCATGGAGAATTATAGGCGAAATCCAGACGAATGGTATACGTTTTGCATCGCACGGACGGCAGTTCAATGTTTTATGTAGTGATGATGATTTTAAAGATTGTTGCGTTATTCCGGATATCTTTTTCTCCGATCACTAAAGCCATGGAGACTTAATGATTTTGGCATTTCCATGGCTTTAGTGACCGAAGAAAAAGATACTATATAACGCAACAATCATGATATTTGTGGGTCATAACGTGGCGCGAAATACGGCAATTAAGATCAGGTTGTTGCGTTGCCTGCTAATATAGAAGTAACGAGTTGGCCAGTAAATATAACGAAAATTGCTTCGTAGTGGGGAAATGAGCTTTTTTTTTTCACTACTGCAAAACCAAGCCACAAACGCCTTTTTAAAAATAATTATATTAATAGTCGACAATGATTTTATACCGCATTTGAAATATTTTACAGGTATGCTTCTCCGATGAATCGACCTTCCAGATTTTAACCGACAAATCTTATTTATCTGACGACGCCCTGGTGAGCAGTTACATCCAGCCGGTTAGTGATATGTGTGGTCTATTATCTCGGCCAAGGGTATGGGGCGCCTTTACATCGTCGGGAGAACCATGAGGCAGAATCAATACATGCGTGTCCTAGAAACTCGATTGGTCCCACAGCTCAAGGAATGGTTCTGTAATACAAAAACTTGATTTTTTTTCAATTCAATTCAATTCAATTCAATTTTTATTCAGTATAATTATCTAATGTTTTACATGTTATATGTTTTAGATACCGGCTATGGCCCTAAATCTAAGTTTAAAACTAATTAGTGTAAGCAGTTATTTTGATTTAGTTCAGAACTAAGTGAGGCTAGATTAAGGAAAATTTTACAAAACCTTACGAGTAGAAAAAAAAAATATTTATATGTAAAAGAAAATTATCCTATAAACCTTAATCTAACCTTATCCTTGTTGTATTATGGTTATTATACCTATACATTTACTAAGTTTCTAACAATATTATTATTAATTTAAGAGCAGGTTGCCAGAAATTTAGGGGTGCTATTGTATACTAAATTATTCATGGTTCTAACTTTTGTTTCGTTGTGCAACTTCTCGGTAGAGTAGAAAAATGGTTTGTTAGTAATGTGTTTAAGGATTTTATTCTGTCTGGTTTGTAGTCTACTTTTAACAGATTTTGAATAAAGGCCCCAAACAGGGGAACCGTAGGCTGCGATAGGTTGGATAACCATCTTGTAGATTAGTAGCTTGTTGTCTATGGTCAATTTCGACTTCTTGTTTAGGAGAGGGTATAAGGAGCAGAATGACTTTATCATTTTTTGTGAAGTGTTTTCGATGTGAGATTTTCCTGTAAATTTTATGTCGAATACTAATCCAAGGTAAGTCAGCCCATTATTCCATCTGATGGTATCACCAAGGAAATTCAGGGGTGATCCTGGGAGGTTTTTTCGTTTCCTTTTCTTGGTGAAGAAAATAGCTTGCGTCTTGGAGTTTTATTTTCCACCTAAAGTAAAATTGATATAAAGCTTCTAGTTGTCGCTCGAGTTTTGAAGAGATTTGGTTTGGGTCATCGCCGTTGGTAAATATGCATACATCATCAGCAAAACATGCTATATGACAGTCGTTGATTTTCGGTGAGTTTATTAATTTTGCCGTGAATATATTAAAAAGTACAGGACTAAGGCATGATCCTTGAGGAACTCCAGCCGGTATAACCTTGCTGGTTGATTTTGCGTCTCCCACTTGCACGGAGAAAGTTCTGTTCGACAAAAAGGATTGTATGAGTTTGATTAGGTAGATAGGGATGCCAAAATTAATAAGTTTATACAAAAGTCCGTCATGCCAAACAGAGTCAAATGCCTTTTGTATGTCAACCGCTACAACTCCCACGGATTCCTTATTTGCTAGTGCCTCCTTGATATGTTTGTGGAGCCGAAAGGTTTGGTGTGTGGTAGAATGCTGTTTCCTGAAGCCAAATTGGAAGTCTGGTATGATTTTCAACCTTTCGATTACATCATTTAGGCGAGTTAGTATTACTTTCTCCATTATTTTGTTCATGGAAGGAAGTAAACTAATTGGTCTGTAATTGCCGGGTGATCGCAGGTCTTTTCCAGGTTTGGCAATTGGTATAACATTGGCGTGTTTCCAGATGGTAGGAAAGTACGATATAGTCATACATGCATTGATCAGAAAGTTTAGCTGTACAAGTGCCTTCTTAGGGATATTTTTTATGACCAAATTTGAGATTTTGTCGAATCCTGGGGCCTTTTTAACTTTTATGGTTTTTATAATGTTTTTGATCTCGCCCGGAGAAGACAAGTAAGTAGCATGAAAGTCAGTCGTGGAGGTAGCTAGGTGGTTAATACTATCGTTAACCATCTTATTAGATGTGGAGTTTTAATGTACGATTTAGTTCCGTGCCATAGGCATGAAGTGTCACGACATTCCTGAGCGAAAAAAATACAGCCGTTTTACCCTGGGTGGGAAACTCCCCACATATGAGCCCCATAGAAAACATCTTGGAGCTAACCATACGGGCGATCGCCAAAGAAGTAATTACCACCAAACGCCAGTTAATTGAAACTCTAATGAGAGAATGGTTTCACAACACCCAACTGCAGGAAAATGCAAAATTTTGCATAGAGAGCATGCCTCGACGCATAGAGGCTGTAATTGCGGTGAAGGGCGGCATCACTAAATATTAAAATTATGTATACATTAATGCACAAATTCATCATCATCATCGTGGCGCGACAGCCCGAGGGTGGGACCCTGGCCGCCTGGATCATTGTCCTCCAATTATCTCGGTCCTCCGATTTCGAAAGCCCAGTAGCTCCGCGGCGTCCACACCTACTGAGCTCTCCCAACGAGATCTCGGTTGTCTTCGCAGTCTCGCTCCGTAGACTCGTTCTGCATTCATTACTCTCTTAGGCATGCGATCATCGTGCATTCCTTGTACATGCCCTGCCCATTGAAGTCGTTGTAGTTTGACGATTTTCGAGACTTGCAGCTCATCGTACATTTCAACTCATGGTTGTACCGGATGGGCCATCCATCTCGATCGCAAAGAGCTCCAAAAATTTGCCGTAGAACCTTACGTTCAAATGAATCTAGCATGTTTTCGGAGGCTTGAGTTAGGTCCATGCTTCGCAGCCATAGCATAGCACTGGTCGTATAATGGTTTTGTACACGCGGAGCTTCGTGTTTCTGTGCACATGCTTCGATTTCATTATGGGGAGAACCGAGAAAAAAGTCTTATTAGCTAACTGTATCCGTCGCTTGATTTCGTCAGTTTCGTTGGTGTCCCTTGGCAAGTTGCAACCCAGGTAATGCACAAATTGCTTTTACGAAAAAAAAAATGTATTTCGCCTACGTAAATTGTTGTTTTTATAATCTTTACAACACAATCCTTTAAATATAAATTACTTGCAATCAATTATCTGCTCAAAAAATTAGGTTTAACTTGAAAATAGTGTCCCTAATAATTTGGCAACTCGCTGAAAATTGCACACTTTTTTGTTATGTTTTGGCTCCTGTTTAGAGAATAGCTTGTAGAAAACAGGGGTAGATTTAAGTGCTAGATAAACTAGAAAAAAAATGTTACCTACCAATTACAAATACTTTTTGACCGGCTGAATCATAAATTTGAATAAAAAATTATGATATTTCAGTTCTTTCCTTTAATGGGTATAGCAAATACATGTGGGATAAACTTAATCAGTTTATTGTAGCCTGGCGAAGCGGGGTACTATTGTAGTATATGATATTTTGTTAAACATGTATTTATTTTGAACTGTATTCTCTTTCTAAATTGCACATTAATTTTTATCGCGTAGTACGTAACTAATTTCGTAATATTAACCAAATCTATTTATTGTTTAACTATTATATCAATCAAAAAAATGAATTATATTGTAAATACATACATACGAGTCACATACTGATCGTTTCAACTCAAATTGTCTGTGTACGCTTTCTATAGCAGACGTTAAATAAATATCTACTTTCATCTATTTTACATGCTCATTTTATATGCCTTCATAAAACAATCGTGTTGTGCACCACTGACATGACCAAAGCTCAGTACACCTAACCTGTCATGCTCATCTACATAGTCTGCAGGATATCAACAGCCGAAGAATACACCCGGAACGATATGTACCATAGCTGAAACTAGGCTATTGATTTCATGCATCTTTCGATACATAAATTTATCGAATGTTCAATCTAATTAATGAAGTCCTCAATTAAGCTGTCGTTATTCGAAAATTGTTATAACAAGGAGCTGCGGCTAAAAACAAAGCTGGGCACAAAAGATTGCCACTGACAGCGACAAGAGCCATCACCATTCACCCCGGGGAGTTCATTGAAATCCTGATGATGTAACAAAATTGTAATTGAGCTAGATGAAATTTGATAGTTTCAATTAAGCGATATTTTGTAGTGTAATTTGAGATATGCTATTCTGGCCTGTTTAAAGTGTTCTGAGAAGGGCGACTTAAACTTAAGGCGTAGATACGACTGAGGTATTGGCGTCATCTTTGTTTGTATTTGTCCTTTGATTATCTTCTGAGAACATCGCCAACCCTTAGTACAAATATTTGAATATGTACGAGTATGTATTACAATCACGTCGTCGATTCTGTTTTGGAAGTAGATCAAGGAGGAGTCGCATTTCGATAGGCAATTAAAATAGAATGTCAAAGGTTTCGGGTATTTCGAGCCCCTATTTCGGAGGTGTTTATATTTAAGTATTTATAAAACCTCAAACCGCAACCTCACTGTCCACAATATGAACGTTTACATCAGTGATAAAATGATATATATGAAATATATATCAAACCAATTAAAAGCTTATCCGCTAACGACACCTTCATTAAATATTCTCGTCTGTCATTCATTCGGTGGAATCACAGACATCGCCTACGATTTCATATTTCCCAACAGATATTTTGCATTGGCGACTAACATTTTCGTTTGTCCTTTTCGACACAAACAAATATGATTTATAATCGTGCTGCACGTGATAGGTTCTCTCCTTTAGTCCTTCCTTGCAAGGGTTTTTCGAATGAATGCGGACACTATAGCCACGAATGTTTTGACCTTTGTATTTATCACACAGTTCTGTTCATACCACTGTTTTCAAACAAACATTTGTTGACTATTTTGTCTAATGTTTTGGAATTTAGGACAGTTTTCAGGTGCGGTCATCGTTGTTTCCAACGCATATGTGCTAATAGAACGGGCTTCATGTTATCCCTGGTAATAATACACCGCATAGTTAGCTGATGATTTGGAGAAATCGAGAGCTCCCAATTCGGCTGGTCAGTTGGATATGTGGGAATGGTTATTGCGTGATTAGGCCATATGAAGGAATTCGCAGATGTTTAGGATAGCCGTTATAAATGTGAGAATGGACTTGTTATGGGGGACCATGGGAATTATAACTTTTTGTTTCAGAAGAGATGTAAATAGGCCACGATGTGGTATTTTGAAATGAGTGAATGTTTCTTTTTATTAAAAAAAAAATTCTTATGCAATGCACCATCTCTCTTGGAATGGTTTTAGTACCGATGATGCAAAACCTGGCGATTGCTTCTACTAAACGACACCAATAAGCTAGAAGAAAATGGAATCAGAATATTAATAGCCTTGCTCTAAATTTGCCGGCTTTATAATACAAAACGCGCTCGGTTGCCGTGAGGTCTCGTTCGATATGTACTTTACGCCGCTTGCAGATGGAGATCAGGGATTCATTTCCACGCCTGTTAATACAAAAAATAGAAAATAAAAACCACCTGTGGATACTATTAGAACTCCCACAGAGTTCCAAGCTTGTCAGTAAAAGACGGCTATATGGATAGGAGGAGTATGCTAGCAACCGTACCATCCGAAATTTATATGCTAACCAAATCAGGCATTGTGCTAGAAATGTTGATGTACCCATACCATGGAGAGGTCAAGGCAATTACAAAACTGATTTAGACGGCTATTAAACTGTAAATGTTTAATACCTACTACGCCGGATCGTTTCAATGGTACTTTGTCAATCAGCATACTCTTGGTGCTATTGTTCTCGTTTATTTTTAATATTATTGGTACTATGAATTCGACAACTCTTTTCCATATTATCATTACCAGTATCAGTTAAGCATCAACGGACATGAGTTGTTATTTGATAACTCATTCCGTTGATATAAAAATATCGAAATTCTTTTTGTGATATGTATGTATGTGTACGAAGTTGTCGGAATCACTCCAAAATTAAGCTGTTAACAGAAAATACGCGAACGGTATGCAATATGTGGCCAGCCTTATGGAGTATAATATATACATGTTTAAGGCCAACTACCAACGATATTGCCGGCACACATCTCAGTAATGTGGCCAGGTCCAATCCATCTAAAGACAACAGCCGAAATTCGACTGTAGTCTCTAGCAATAAAATAAATTACAGTTCATTAGAAACCAAATACATGTACAGTGCATGCTCATGCACTTTTTTTTCACCGTTTAACCTTTTTCTTTATCCTCACATCTCCTTTCAGCTAGTTTATTTCGTGTGTATCTTATCTTATGACTGTACCTATAAATAAAACCATATATGTAGAAAGATACAAACCGCTTTTTGTATACACATGCTATATGACTATAAGTGTAAAAAAAAACGCATAGGAAGCTACAATAGACAAACAATTGCTTTAATGCTGCATAAAACCAGCCTCTCTTGACATTAAAAATGCGCCGAAAACGTCTGCAATTGACAAAACAGCACCAGATTTGGACCAAGTATTGGAGGAAGGTAATCTTTTCGAATTAGTCGAAAATCAACCTCTTCGGATCAGACGGAATGTCATATGTGCGGCGAAAAATCGATGAGCGCTATAGCCATGAATGTATTAGACGTATCGTGAGGCAGGGGAGAGGAGGAGTAGCCGAATGGTCTGAAGGTGTTTCTCCTATTATGGTGTTGGACAACTGGCCTGGGATATTTTTATTTTCTGGGGCCCGGGGTGAAAAAATCACTTTTCACTCGGATTTTTTGTCATTTATCGCTCGCGTCACCCTAAGACTCTCAAATTTGCAAAAAAAAAAATATTCTAATTTTTAATTTTTTTTTCTAATTTTTTTAATTGTCAATTTTAATTTGTAATTGTTTTTCCTTATTTTTTTGTTTTAATGATTTATACTGAATGTTTGGTATGTTTAAAACTGATCAAAACGCTGTTGCACGCGGAGCGAGCGGAGCTCACGCAAGGGGGCTTGCGAATATTTCAATTTTGCATGCCTCCAATATATCAAACATTCAGTATAAATCACGAAAAAAAATTAAAAAAAAATAAAAACTTAAAAAAAAATCAATTTTATTTTTCCAAATTCTAGACTTTTAGAGTGAGGTGAGTGAAAAAAAAATCACAAAAATCCGGGTGAAAAGTGATTTCCCCAGCCCGGGTCCCGGAAACTAAAAGGTTGCCCATTCTCGGACATGAAGTGAAATCTAGACAATACGGGCGTCTTTTAAAACGGGGTGGTAGAGCCAATGCACCGGATTGTTGTTGTTTGAACCCTTTGGTCTTGAAAAAAGACCTTTCTTGGACATGAAGTGTTGTTGTTGTTAATTGCCTTGACTCCTCCAGGAGCATGGACGGGTCAACATCGCTTGCATAGGTATATTGACGTTTCAATAGCATATACAGTGGTGCTCCACTATAACGCACGCCGATTTAACGAACTTCCAATATAACGAACACTTTTTTCATATCCATTGTTGACTCTATATTACGAACGTTCGAAATTTCAGATATTCTATTTTATATAACGAACATCTCGTTTTTATTGCATATTTCGCTTGTCCTTTGTTTCATAGCTGTGTATTGTTCGAAAGTCCCGTTACGTTTTGCACTCAGTTTTCAAACTGCGTTGTTTACATACGGCAGTTGAATCGTGAAATTTTAGTGATTATCAAGTGACAGACTACAAGTGTTCAATAATGGCTAAAACACGTAAGCGGCTTACATTTGGCGATAAATTGAAAATTATCGATGAGCACAAAAAAGGTAAAAGAATAAGAGAAATTTGTGAGAAGTTCGACATAAAGAAGTCAACTGCATGTACCATCATAAAAAATGCCAGCAAAATAGCTCGAAGCGTAAGAAGCACAAATGCTGGGACACTAGGAAGGCAGTCTTTAAAAAAAGGCGAATTCCACAGGATGGAAGTCGCGCTTTATAAGTGGTTCGTGAGGCAGCGTGAGAACCACATCACAATAGATAGTAACATCTTAAAAGCCAAAGCGTTACAGATTCATACGCAGAAATACCCAGACCAGAATTTTGAAGCCAGGAATGGCTGGTTTTGCAAGTTTAAGAAGAGGTTCGGTATCCGGCTTCTTAAGGAAAGTGGCGAAAAACTGTCTTCGCACGCGGATTTAGTTGCACCATTTAAAGAGAAGTTAAATGAGATAATAAACTTGAATAATCTTAGCCTCGACGCAATCTTCAACGACGACGAGTCTGGTCTTTTTTGGAAGATGCTACCGAATAAAACACTGGTACATGCTGGCGAAGACAGTGCTCCTGCACGGAAAGTTTCCAAAGAGCGGATTACATTCCTTGCATGCTCAAATGCAACTGGAACGAAAAAAATTAAACCTCTTGTAATAAGCAAAGCCAAAAACCCACGTAGTTTTAAGAATAAAACACTTCCTGTGAACTATGCACACTCAAAATCAGCCTGGATGACCAATAAAATTTTTAAAAATTGGGTTTTCTGCAACTTCGTTCCGCAGGTGAGTAAATTTCATGCAATTCCACACGCGGTAAAAACCACTAAAATCTAAACAAATCTCTTGGCTCCGAATTTTTTTATCTGTGTTAAATTAGGTTGAGCGGTTTTTAGAGAAACAGAAGCTACCAAAGCGGGCGATACTGGTATTGGATAACGTTCCTAGTCACCCTCCAGAAAGTGAATTGGTGACTCCAGACGGTAACATATGGGTTGTGTACACGCCACCAAATGTTACTCCTCTTATACAGCTCATGGACCAAAATGCCATCCAGCTCACTAAACTCTTTTATCGGAATAGTTTACTGTCCAGGGTAGTCGGTAGAAGCGACGATATTCCTACAGCGTTGAAGAAACTGACACTTTTTGATGCTGTTCAGCTTTTAGCTCTTGCGTGGAAGAAAATTTCAACAGAAACTCTTCGGAAATGTTGGAATAATATTTTATACCAAACCGATGAAGATGAGGAAGAAAATATTCCCCTAGCTGAGCTTCGGAATCGGGAAGAAGAACTTATCTTGAGCAGAACCGTAGTACTTATCAGCTCTATGTTTCCCGAGGTATTCTTAATTTTTCTTCCTCAGGGTAATGTTTGCAATATGTATCCATATCCACTAAATATTTCAGAGCAACTTCACTTCAGAGGATTTAGAGACTTGGAACAATGAAGACAACGTGCTTCTAGAAGATGTAAGTAACCATTGTGGAAGATGATGACATCGTAGAAGCAGGGCTTTCCCAAAAAATCAAGCACACGGACGCAATAGAGTGTTTTGACAAGTGTATTAAATGGGCAGAAGAAAATAATATCGAACACACCAACATTTTTGCCTTGCAGACTTTGCAGCAAAAAGCTTATGAAATTAATGCTCGACATCCACAAAAACAAACCGACATTCGAGACTTTTTTTCAAAAAAATAAACGCATCAATAATGTATTTTTGCTTTTTGAATATAAATATACAGTCATTGTTTGTGTTTGCGAATAAATATACCCTTTAATTTTATTAGGAACATCAAAGATGTGTTATCGATTTAACGAACTTTTCGATATAGTGGACGACCCTGGACATTATAGTTATATTTCGTTAAACTGGAGCACCACTGTATATATTTCGGATAGTGCAATTACTAGCATGCACCTCCTATACAAGCCGTCTTTAACTGACGAGCTTGGAGCGCTGTGAGAGCTCTAATATACCCTCAAGCAGTTTTTATTAACGCGCCGAGAATGGAACCTGTGTTCTCTAGATGCAGCATCGTTGCGTCGTGACCTAGACTTCACGGCTACCAAGCGCGTCGGACATTGAGCGAAATCTAGAAAATGCGGGTGTCGCCTAAATCGGGGCGATGAGGCCAATACACTGGAGTGTTGTTAAAGGCGTTTTTAATCCTCTGGTGTTGACATAAGCAATGTTGACGCAACGTTGACACACCATTGACACAAGTTTAAAGTGAGGTTAACGGAACGTTGACGCAAAGTGGCCGCAACGCCCTAAAGCAACGATGACGTATTGTAGAGAGAAATTATGCTTTCCCAGAAAACGACCACGTTAAATAGGGTAAACGAATCACCAATTTTCAAGATTAATTTCCTTTATTAACGGTTTATATGTTGCTGTATTTATGTGTTACACAATCATAATCACAACGTCTAAAAACTTGAAACCAGCGAATATCGTCTTTGTGAAACACACTTTTTTTTATTTGACCGAGTAACATTTTTATACCCTAGACTTTTAGTATAGGGTATATTGTTTTTGTCACGACGAAAATATGTAACTCCTTAAAGGAGGCTCTGGAGGTATAGCAATGTATATATATAAATGATCAGGATCACCTCCTGATTCGATTTAGCCATGTCTGTCTGTCTGTCTGTCTGTCTGTCCGTTCGCACGATAACTTTCGATAGAATGAAGCTAGAGACTTGAAATTTTGGTCAAATGTTGGAACTATAATCTACTTGGTTGGTATTGAAAATGGGCATGATCAGGCCAAGAGAACGCCTACCTCCCCTACATATGTAAAATAATTAAATTTATCTATAACTCCCGATTAAATAAACATGAAAAGCTCTAGCTTTGGCAGATTGCTCGTGAGGATAATCTTCTACTCCCATAAAAAAATTAAATCGATCAGCTGAAAACTAACGGTAATTTTCTTGCAAAGAGCCCCATACTACCCTACTTTTCGGGTTTTTTGTCTATAACTCTTGAACCAATTGACGTAGACACCTGATTTTTGGCACGTAACCCTGGAGTAAGAAGATGCTTAAGTTCTAGTAAGTTGGGCATAATCAGATTAAGGGAACGCCTACCTCCCCTACAAATTTCAAAAAATTAAATATTCTTTTAATTACGATAACTTTCGATAAAATTACACTAGCGAGTTGAAAATTTGACAAAATGTTGTTAGTAGGATCTACTTGGTTGGTATTGAAAATGGGTAAGATCCGACCCAAGCAACACCTACCTCCCCTACAAATGCAACTTCAATAAGCGATAACTTTTGACAGAATCAAGCCAGCGACTTGAAGTTTTGGTCAAATGTTTGAAGTGAGATCGGGTTAGTTGGTATTTAAGATGGGTTAGATCAAACCTAAGGAACCCCTACCTCCCCTACAAATGAAACATCAAATAAGCGATAACTTTCGATGGAGTGAAGCTAGAGACTTGCAATTTTGTATAAATGTTTGTAGCATGATTTTATTTGTTTGTAGCAATGATGAGCAAGATCCGACCTAAGGAACCCCTACCTCCCCTACAAGTGAAACTTCAAATAAGCGATAACTTCCGATAGAGTGAAGCTCTGAAATTTTGTTTAAATGTTTGAAACATGATCTTATTTGTTGGTGGCAATAATGAGCAAGATCCGACCCAAGGAACCCCTACCTCCTCTACAAGTGAGACTTCAAATAAGCAATAACTTTCGATAGAATGAAGCTAGCGACTTGAAAAATTCGACAAATATTTGTACGTATAGAATGGGTTAGTTAATTGATTTTGATAATGGTCAAGATCCTACTGAATCATTGCCAACCTCCCCTATAAACTGGCCGTATAGGAAACTCACTTTTAATGCATATGGTCGTTACCAATTGGTACTTTTGGTATCACCACTAGGTCTGTACAAGTCTAGGGTATATACGCTTCGGACTCCGGGCCGAAGCTTCGCTTCGGCCTGGTTTTGTCTAATATTTTCCCCATAAGGGAACAGTTTCCGTGTAATTTTTAAATGCAAGCTATCAACTTGAAATTTCGTTTAAACATGAATGGCTAAAAATCTCCGGGAGTTCGACAGTTATTTCTTATTGACATTGCACACTACAAAACCCTCGAATTGCAAGCGAAGCCCTCTACTTTGCGGTTTCATTTTTTATATAAACAAAAATCCAAACAATGTACTGAGTAGAGTTATACATATGAATGTACACCAATGAGAACGCGTATCTACACAATTTCATTTATTCTCGCTTTTTGTTATTTGTGAAATAATCCTTGGATGTAGCAAATGTAATTCCCTATACAATATTGCAGAACTCAGAAAAGAGTCATGGTTATTTTCCATTCCTAAAAATGAACTACACATATGTATGCCACCAGCCCTTGTATGCTCGTATGTACATGGATGCGAACTTGAAAGGATCTTTGTGGTGCGAGTAAGCAGCGCTCGTCTTTAGCTTTATTCATGGTTTTTGGAGATAAAGGAAAAAGTCGATATTATATTTTCGGGTGTAATACATAAAATAGGACAGGCTGTAAATAGAACTGGACAACTTATAAGGTGCAAATTTGCGGATTTCTTTTCTGTATCTCAAGATAGTTACAAAAGGGTTTTACGAGTATATTGAATCTTGACTGTTCGATACTTACAGAGAGAATAATAAATGTATTCGATAAGCCGTATAAGGGCACATAATGAAAAGCCCTCCGGTGAGTCATCAAATTACGTTATAAAGGATGTCTTGAGTGGGAAATTTAGTGTTAGATTGGACAGGAATTGATTGGAAGAGGCATACAGGTCGTGGTGAAGTTAATAATTCAGCACTATACTCATATAGCAGAGTAGTATCATATGAATAATAAGCTGGTTAGGAGTCGCTATTAAAATGAGTCGTCTTATCAAGAGATTTGGTTTTCATTGGGGAGACAGGACTGTGAGTCGGCTTGCCTTTCTATTAAAGGCTTCTGCAATTGAATTGTTTTCTTTTCATTTCTATTACAGAAGCGACTTTTTTTCATTTTAATAATTCGGCAATTTTACACGAATATTTTTGTGCAAAACCTCAAAAAAGAAAAGAAAAAAATTATTGAACTCCTAAATAATATACGAGTATGTGTGTAATCATCACTTAATTCAAGCAGAATTATTGGCCTTACAAACGCTTTTTTCCCAACGTGATAATATTTAAGTATCAGATTCTCTGCGATATTGTACCATTTCGCTCGACAATATGACCCAAATACGTACATAGTCTCGAATTGCAAATATTTCAAATCATCATGCTAATGAGCATACTTTGCATTTTTGTTCATGACACAAGCCAAAAAAGCGTCGTTGTCTCTTATGAAATCACGACGAAATATCATCCGAATTAAGGCGAGTCGACAACAACGACATTCCGTACATTTGTACATGTCCTTACAGTTTAGAGGCAGAGAGCTACAGACAAACGGATAATCTTTTGAAAAATATTATAATGATTCGCTATTCTTCAGAGCATACATCTCCATACATATACAATGTACGCGTAGACGACAGACATCCTCGTATGAACGTTTATAATATTTATTCTGCGCCAGGATTCATTTCATCATCGACTTAGTTTTGCACTACAGCATATACCTAGACTCGTACCTCAAATTATTGTACATTCGTACTGTACATGGAGCACTTGACAAAGGTAGATGCCAGTATATTCCCAACAGGTAACACCTGTACCTATATACCTCCCACAAGGAATTGACAATTCGCATCCTCCTCATTTTACGAATTTCTACGCTCAACAAATCAGGATTAAATTCCCTCGCTGTAATTGTTACTATTGTACAATAGATATAGCAAGAGTGACACAGTGTGGAGTAAAGTCGCATCGAGTGATGATGCAGTATTTGGTGATGCACATAGCACTCAGCATCAGAATATCCTTGAAATGATAATCAGAATTTCGGGAAGCTAAGCCTAGATTTCATCTCAAGGGGTTAGTTGTTAGAAGATACCCGTAATATGAGAGTGAAAAAAATAAAGGGCGCTAAAAGAGAACAGAGAAAAACATTTAATTATGGAAATGTTTTAGGGTTGAAGAAAACGAACTGCTCCGCATTTACACAATTCCATGTTTCCAACGTATGAAGAGGATACAACATGTTAATTGTCTTGACCCCTCCAGGGGCATGAGCGTGTCAACATCTCTAGCATTTCTATGCCTTCGATAGCATATCTACTTTTCGGAAGTGCAGTTGCTAGCATGCACCTCCTATCCGCGCCGTCTTGCTACTGACAAGCTCGGAGCACTATGAGAGTTCTATTAGTATCTACAGGCTGTTTTTTGATCGCGCCGAGATTTGAACTCCGAGCTCTAGATTAGTATCGTAGAGCGGTGACCGAACGACCACGGCACCGAGCGCGACAGTGTAATTTTTCAAATGTACTCATTACATTTTAAAAATTACATTTTTCAATTACTACTACTACTCTACTCAGCAATTTTTGACATGTTCAAAAAGTAATAAGAAAAAAATGTATTTGAATATTTTCAGAAATACTAAAATAAGTACTAAAAACTCTCTCTCAATTGCCCTAACCCCTTTTGCGGTATAGCGCGTCAACTGTTCCATGTGGTCCAGTTGACGTTTCTACGGCATAAACTGGTTTCGGAGAATGCAGTTGCCAGCATGTATCTCCTGCACATCCATGGCCACGAACGTCGTCGTGGACGGGATTCGAATCCGAAACGCCGGTAGTTAAACATGAGACTGATGCCTCAATAACACTGCGCTACCGGTCGCCCCAAAAGTACTAAATACTACTAAAGTACTAAATACTACTAAATTAATTGTATTGAAATCGATAGTGTGGTTGGCTACCGCACTAAACCGGTCTCTACAGTTTAAATGTATCGATGCATCCTGATCCACTGTGTCTGTGCCTGAATGTGGATGTAGATACTCACTTTGACATTCATAAAACAAAATAAGCTGCCGTTCCTTCCTTCTTTCCTTAAACAAGAGTTTACGTATTTCGTAATGGCAGTTGTAATGAACCACCTGTAATGAACCATATTATGGTTTGGAAATGCTGCTTCCACCGGCAGATCTATGGCAGCACCTGATGAGTAAGGATCTGTCGGTGTTACGAAACCGGAGGCCGAGGGTCCCATTACGCCTGGACCTTGATGCGAACACGAGGGGATCTGCGCCGTCCTCCAACCATTTCATCCTTATCGCCTCATTTTTTTGTCATTCCCAATTTACCTCCCCTGTTTGTGTTGTTTTTACCAGGCCTATGAGTTTTTGTTAATACGTAAAGAACAGAGCAACGAGCGGCGAAAATCCCGCCCACGCCTCCCGAACTGAGCTACTGCAAGCATAGGCCGCTGCTAGCTCGTTGAGGGGCCCATTTCTTCTCAGATAGCACTGCCCGTCCTTCACGGTCATAATGCAACCTTCGGCTCCATCCCCATGGGCATCTCCGGATGCCCACCAGACCGTCCGTTACACAGTGTACATCGCCATACCGCGAGACGACCAGCAGCATTTAAGAGAACAAAACAAGTTAGCCTTCGCGTGAAGGGTATCATATCTTCAACACCATCGCTACCGTCTGGTAGTTTAAGCATTAAGTAGAAATTAAAAAAAAGTTTTGGTGGAGTTTTAATATTTGGTACCTTTATATTTTTGGGTCGCTTAACGCAATTCTGAAGTTTTCCAGTATAAATTTTCCCTGGAAATATATTTTATTTTTCAAAAATAACTCAAAACTATTCATTTTACATAGAATTTGGCTTTCATAAAATTCAAGAGGATAAAATTCCCTACATTTTAGGTTTGAAAATAGTTTTTTATCTGATCAAAGGTTAAGCCGCGAGCGGGTTTGCGAAATTTGGTGCTAAAATCAAAAAACTTTAAAGACATCAGTTACGACCCTGAACGTTGTTAAGGTGCGTTTAGATTTAGCGAAACCACTCGCTTAACTATTTCGTGAGGAAACTCACTCGAGGCCAGTCCCGCCCTGCCCGTTCACACTGCACGCAACGTTGGGCGCAACAGATACGACCGAGGGCGAGTTTTCAGTTTAGGTGAGTTCAAAATAGCGTCGTGTATTCATGAATTGTGCCTTCGGGTGCGACTTCCGCAATTGTATCATTACCTTATGGCACCCCCATCATTTCTTTTTTGACTTCAGATTCGGAGTCAGCGACCCAAAATTACCATGTGGTTCGAACCAGCCCGATCGGACGAGTATTTCCCCATGAAAACATGGTTACCATTCTAAGGTGGGCAACCCCAACCCCGCCAAGATTAAACATTAGAAAGATACCCTACTTCATACAAATTAAGGATTTAAGATACCCCTCGCGGTGCCAATAATTCAAAGGTAAATCGACTTGAGAGAGGTAAATACAGCAACACTTCAGTAATGACAACTGCGTATAAAGGGCAATAAATTTAGAATTGATATACATATGTATGTAATTGATAATTACAAGTAGTATATCTATAAAGTTTTTTTGTGTAACATGCTTGTTAGTTGGCATTACCCCTTTGTGTATACATATGGAAACCAGGACATATGCAACTACTAGCCATTCGCGTTAATTTGTATAAAGTAGGGTCTCAATTTTTTGCGCAACGACAATGTCGCTGAAATAAATTGTGTCGAAAGAATATTTAAAAAATAATTCATTCAGCACAATGTTTTATATTGTACATAGTTAAATGTATTGTGCAAGTATTATTACTTGGTTCTAGTCCATTTTTGCTATCATAAAAGGCTTATTTAGTCCTTTTAATTTTTGGGGAAATGCGTTCAATCTCTTGCGGTGAACACGTTGATACCACTTTCCTTGCTAATAAAATGAGACCGTGTCCTTTATTTTAAAATGTTCGTCATATAAATGTATACTCGTACATACGGACAGCGTGCATGGGCCCATATTGTCGGGGCGCTTATGAAACGATAGTCATCTGTCATAATCAGTCGAGTATACGAGCGTATATATCCTTATATAAATATTGTAGTTGATATACATATGTGTACATTTGTACACACTCTTCCTTATTTAAACTTTTTCAAAAATGTCCTCATTATTTTACCACCGATTCTATTTTTAGCAAATGGAAATTTTAATGATGCATTTTCCCTCTATATTTGTGTGGCTGCAAGCCCCGATAAGTGTCCTTTCATTTTGGTGGAGGCGGCTAGAAGCGTTCTGGCAAGACGTTAGCCTTGTGTGTGCAGTTTGTAGATGACTTTTTTATTTGCATTTCGAAGAAAGATGAAGGACTACTTTAGTATGCAGACACAAGTGCATCCTACAAGAAGATTCAGTGTGTATTCACGCATCGGTAATTGTACTATATGTAGTCAGAGATGTCAGAGAGGCATCGTAAAAAGGTGAAACCTTACATAATTGATAAGGAAATGTTACGGAAGCATACATTTTACAAAATCGGTTAGTGGTTTCAATTTAACAGAATAAAAGCCCAAAGGAAGAAGAAAAATAGGGGAAATAGAATAGGTAATGTATCCTTTAAAAAGGATTTCTGGTATAGTCGTACGTATACAGTATGTGAAATAATTACAGGAACAAATAATTTAGTTTCAATGTTGTTTTATTAGTATGCACACTTATTACATTACGACAACGCTTACGTGAAGCTCCTTCGTAGAAGGAAATTATTATTATAAGGTAGAGTACACTCGGTCACGAGATTTTGCGATATAAAAATCGAGAATGAAAGTTATCTTCCATTTTCTATCTCTATTGCTCTTTTTCACCAGACTCCTGCACCATACTCTACTATACGTCTACCGCATATTACGCACTGCGACTCTTGAATAGCTTCTTTTACTTCTCGCCAGAATATCACCTGCCTCGACTCAGTGCAAGATGCAGAAAATACATACAAAATTAAGAAGAATCGCAGTGCGAACTAGGCGTAACAAACGCTATGTAAAAAATTCAGGCTTTATTTACCACTATCCATCCATCGAACATTCATGTTATGGCGGAACCAAAAATAGCAATCACAAGCCTTTTATCATGTGATATCAACCGCACCAAATTGACCCTGAACAAGAACGAAGGTTCAGTGAAAGCTTGGAAACTACAATAGTATGCCAACGGACTACTTGAAAAAGAAATTATTCTTCAATCATTCTTCATCATCATCATCGTGGCGCGACAGCCCGACGTCGGGCCTTGGCCGCCTGGATCGTTATCATTCAATTATCTTGGTCACGTAACCGCGTCCTCAAATCTTGGAAGCGCAGTAGTTGCGCAACGGCGTCCACATAAACTGGGCTTTCCCAACGAGATCTCGGTCGTCTAGGCAGTCTCGCTCCATCGACTCCTTTAGCGTTCATTACTCTCTTTGGCATGTGATTATCGTCCATTCGTTGTACATGCCCTGCCCATTGAAGTCGTTGTAGTTTGACGATTTTCGAAACTTCCAGCTCATCGTACAGTTCAACTCATGGTTTTACCGGATGCGCCATCCATCTCGATCGCAAACAGCCCCGAAAATTCGCTTCAGAACCTTACGTTCAAATGTGTGTAGTATGTTTCCGGAGGCTTGAGTTAGGGTCCATACTTTGGAGCCATAGCATAGCACAGGTCGTATAATGGTTTTGTACACGCTGAGCTTCGTGGTTCTGTGCACATGCTTCGATTTCATTATGGGGAGAACCGAGAAAAAAGTCTTATTAGCTAACTGTATCCGTCGCTTGATTTCGTCAGTTTCGTTGGCGCCCCTTGACAAGTTGCAACCCTACCTGGGTCGTTCACGAACTCGATGTTGAGGTCCCCCACATTGATGCTCGGTTGTGCAGGTGCCCTTGTCGCCGATCGCATCATTATTTTAGTTTTACCCTCGTTGATGCGTAGTCCAACTTCTTCTGCAGCGGTATCGAGCGTGTGCAGAAGTTCTTCTGCGTCAGCCAATCTTCGGGGCATGATGTTGATGTCATCGGCGTACGCTGGTAATTGTGTCGACTTGATGAGTAGCGTATTGCTGTTGTCCATATTCATAGCCCGAATAGGCTCGGTTGAAGAGCGTCGGTGCCAGTCCATCACCCTGTTTCAGACCAGTGCGTGTTTCAAATAGATCAGTTAGTCTATTATGGATCCTGAATTGTGAGACGGAGTTGGTCATCGTCATCTTTGTCAGTCGCATTAATTTTGCCAAATTGTAGCATGATGTACAGTACACCACGATCGATACTGTCGTATGCCTGCTTGAAGTCGACAAAGATCTGGTACACATCTACGTTGTATTCCCAGCACCTCTGGAGTATCAGTTTGGCGGTAAAGAGCTGGTCGGTTGTTGAGCGATCAGGTCTGAAACCGCTTTGATATTCGCCAATAATACGTTCTGCGTACGGTTTTATTGTATTTTCCAGAATTTTCGTCATAATTTTATAGGACGTACGTATTATTGATATGCTCCTGTAATCAATCATTCAATCAATCATTCTTACTCCGTATCAATTTAGAGTAAAAAAAATCGGGAGGGGGAGCACTTCAAATTTCCTAAACCGTAAAGTGTTTCACTGGTCCCAATTAAAAAATCTTATTTTCAGTGTGAAAAATTCCAACGTATCAGAGAATAGGAAAGAACTGAGGTTGCAGCGCATTGGGATATCCTTCCTGAGACAGGTAAAGTTGTATAACGCTGGATAATTGTACAAAGGAGCTGCGACTTTACTATGAATCACTTGAAAGATCATCTATCAGTATGGGTATAATTTCTGACTCTACCTTTCGTTTCATCCAGGACGATGGCATGTTCTCTGTGAGGGCCTCGTCCGCTTTAGACTTTAATGTTACTTTCCCCGAAGCTGAGCATGCTCAGATTCTAGTCCTGTACAAAACCTACAGTACAATAGACTATTCGGTCACAGTGTTAGTTGGTTTTTAGTAGCCGCGGCCAGAAACAAAGTGTCGTTTACTGAAAACAATTATGTAAGTTTTGGTCGTTTCAAGATAACAAACGAATTGTGGGTCTGAATCTATACCTCTATTAGTTCTTAAGATATGCATAAAGAATTTTTGACAAAAATGATATGGTGAAAAAAGCTCTCCGAAGTACCACAAATGAATTGCTCATGTAAAAAGTCGTAATAGCGTTGTTTAAATGTTTGTCAAACCGTAAAAACGTTTTTGCGTGGCTTATAACCATATGGTCATAAACCAGTCAACACTTGACTTGTTTATAACCACATGGCTATAAGCCAGGCAAAAACGGTAAACTCGCCGTTTGGCAAACGTTTAAACAACGCCATTATAACTTTTTATTTGACAAATTCATTTGTGCTCCTTGCGATGGCATCTCACAAAGAGATGTCGTAAGAAAGGATGGCATCTTAGACTGCGATGACACCAAAGCCAAAGTTCGAACGTGGCAGGATGCCATTAGTCAACCTAGCGGTACTTATCAGAGGTATAACAGCCCTGGAGTCATCTGAAAATAATAGCCATAGAATCAGATGCAAGCTCTTGTGTCGACCATGGTCAGTCAGGATGTTACGAGTACTTTTAAAAAATTCTCAAAAAGGTCAAGAGGACTTCGTCGCATTCGTAGAAGTTAAAATTTCCCAATGCAAATAAAGTTGCACTGATCTCGTTTAATCAAATAACCAGCCTCGTTAGCACCATCACATTATGTAAAACACACCAAACATTTACATATGTACATTGCAACTGTACGCAGTTTGTACTCCTAATATACCACAAAAAAAACCACTGATTACACAAATAATAGCAAGTCCCAAAGCATTATCTATCATCCCCAAATGACAGAAATAGCATAATACAACCCCTCACAATAAAAGACTACATCGTAAATTATTCTAATACCTAATCCCATTAGTGTCTGCATGAGGATATGAGCATTACATCATCACGTTAGCCACTCGCAATTTCCTACAACTTGAGCCAAAGCAAAACCTGCTCCAATTGCAACATTGCTGTGCGAAACCTTCAGAACAAATGCTTCCATCTGCTAATTAAACATTAAATTCACCCAAGCACCCGCATGTCCTTAAATTAGCTACAGTTTGTAAGAAGCTACAAGAGCTTATGCATATACTTATATACACAGATTTGCTTTGGTCTAGCTAGCGAATCTCAATATTTCGCAGCACCTACTATGTACGTGTATGAGTGACGAAACCAGCATAAAAGGGAGCGGCGATTATATACGAGCTCCGGATATTAGATCGCATAAGGACGACACATAGTAGCACTTTAATGGCCCATTGCAGTTGGCCATTATCCGCTCCGCTCTAACATACTCGGGCGAAGCAAAGTGATTTACGAGAACAATAAAGAGGTTAGAATCGATACGACAGGGACCCCGTTTATGATGGCGAAGTGACGTCACATTGGCATGCACTCACACGAAAGGAATCGAACAAGGATATCATTCACACGACTATACGCACTGTCCGACCTGTGATTTGTTGTGACTGACTATTAATTCCATTTGCGGACTAGTGGACTATTGTACGAGTTTGATAGACAACATTGAACAAAGGACACCGGTTTATGTCAATCTACACCATGGCTTGACATCGAAACTGAGGAACAAAATGCCATTCGCTCACACGGCAGCCGGTTCTATGCACCGGAGCGACCTGTTCATCTGCATCTGCCAAGGGCTACCTAACCTATTTGATGCCAGTAGGCGTATGTAGCTACAACAACAATAAAATACCATATACAGGCAATGTCAGAAATCAGTTGCAGAGGGTTTGCAACATGTTCATCATATCCGAGGTGCACTATTTGAATTTCAAACATTTTAAAACAAAATATCAAGTAGTTTTCAGCATTTACTTTATTTTCATGAAAAGAAATTCCATAGCCCACTGAATGAACGTACAAAAACGGCTCAAATTAGAAATAATTTTTGGAAAGCTGGAAAACGATTTGATCGGTTCATTTAGGCCTAAAGTGAACGTACCTAGGTTTGCGCCACCCAGCCTCTCTTGCTTCAGAGGGGGGAGGCGAAAAACCGCGAAATTTTCGGACTTTTTCCAGTTTTTTTGCAATATCTTGTAAACGAGTCATTTCTGTGACAAGCATCCTGCTGATATATTAAACACCATTAAATTATGCGCCGATTGCACTCATAAACATCCAATTCGGTTTAGTGGTATTGCTGAAATCGGCAGTGAAAAGACACCAATTTTTCCCATCTTCGGCAAAATTCCCAAGTGACCCATATTTAAATGGCCTTAAATCGGAAACGGTTGATCTAAATGAAACACCGAAAAAGCTTGTTGTAGAGCTATATAACTGTATAACTTTTATAGTGTAATGGGGTAACTTTTATAAAAGATGTCTTTTATAAAAGTTGTTTTATGATATTTAGCCTTTTCATGCAATATTTGATAAAAAACTTTTTTACAGACGGGGAAGAAGAAGACTATTGTATCAGCTGCGCGTAGTGTTTTCTGTGAAGAATGCAGCAGGCCTTTAGTGATATATACTTAGTATTACGGTTACAGTCGGAGTTCACCAAGGCAGTGTATTGAGTCCTTTGCTCTTCAAAATCATCATGTTCTATTTATTAACACTCATCTCTGACGGCCTGGAAATATCCCTTCTCTTCGCCGATGACATTGTCCTGGGTAGCAAAGACATCGTTGCTTTGCAGGCTGCACTGAATAAGTGGTTTCAGATACTGGAGGATCATGGATTGAGGATTAGCATACCAAAGACTGAGTATCTTTGCTGTCCTTTCTCAGATCCAGAGAGACCGATACCAGATATATACATTAAAGGAGAGCATTTGAAGTCCTGTACAAGGTTCAAATACCTGGGCTCAATAATCAACAAAGAAGCTACCTGCGATGACGACATCAAACATCGCATCAGTGTCGGTTGGATGGAGTAGCGAGAAAACTCTGGAGTTTTCTGCGACAAGAAAATGCCACGAAAGCTTAATGGCAAGTTGTACAAAACGGTCGTTCGTCCCGCACTCATGTATGCGTCTGAATGCTGGACTATGTACAAGACATATGAAAACAAAATGACTGCGACCGAGATAATGTCAGCCGGTGTGACCAAAAAGGATCATATCAAAAGTACCTACATCTGAGGCAGCTTGTTCGTTGAGCAACCGATCACTGAAAAGCTCGAAGATCGTCGTATGGATTGGTATTGCCACGTTCTAAGACGTCCGCTTGAGAACCCTGTCATGAAGGCACTATTAACGAATATTCCATTTGCTGGACCCAAACTCCGAGGCAGACGGAAACACACATGGATCGATCTGATGAAAAAGCAGCAACAACGCGTTAATCTTGGCGATGATACGATCCAAGACCGTGCTGCCTGTAGAAGGAAGCTGAGATTATACCGCCAGAATGGGCGAAGTGCCAACACCACAGGCAGAGCAACGCGAAGCCGCAGAGTGGTATGAACGGGCAAGGAAGAAGAAGACATAGTATTACAAGCAACAACGCAACGGTTTCGTCAAGCTGGAAATAGAACAGGATTCTAGCCTAAGACGGGATTCTTTTTTATTTATTTGTAAATGCGCATTTCGGACACCAGTTGTGTCCTTCTTCAGTACAATTAAATTCTAGCGCCTACAAGCTTATGTCCAAAAGTGAGAATTCTTTGCATAATTGCAGTCAAACGTAAGATTTAGTTAAAAATTCGATCTAACAAATGTTATCACCCAAATTTCATGTTGCCCAACAGCTGCCCCCGTACATCTGAAATTAGTGATGCCTTTGATGATCTGAAAGTTATTGGTCATCCTCTCAATACGGAAGTGCAAATTACGGGACTGAATCGGGGTAATGAATCCTATGCACTGCAGTGTTGTTGAAGGCGTTTTTAACCCCATGATGTCGACACGAGCCCATTCTTGGACGTGAAGTGAACTCTAGGAAATACGGCTCTAAAAACATTTTCCAAAGTTACACTTTTGGCTCGTGGTTAGTACGCCTTAGTACTCATTTCATTTTTCAATTTGAAGTTTGGAATCTGCCCCGTACGCCGACTTAGCTCTTCTTTTGATATTGTTTCGGGCCAGAAAATTTTTTAAAATTGGACGTGGACATGAGTTGACGAAAACTTGCAGCTTTCTGGTAACTCTTACGGAAACCTTCCATGTACTGCACCCATACAAAAGCACAGACAGTACCAGGGAGCGAAACAGGCACAGCTTGGTCTGAGGTAACGGCTCTGCCAGATTTTGGACAGCATGCCATATGCGCATTAAACCTGGTTGTTACGATGAGCGATGTCCTGTTCCGTACCACAATTTTCATGAACAATGCTACCCAAGTAGACGAAGTTGTCCAACTTCTCCACAGGCTATCCATTAATATTGAAAGAAAAAAGTGAAGGATTTCTTTTTTGCAATGGCGGGCTAAGAGCCTTGGTCTTGTTGGTATTAATCTTTAGCCGCACCTTGCTGTGTGTACACCTATAAGTCGATTAGTCTGAGGGATGGATGGTTTGTAAATGATATTGTAATTATCTTATAATCTTTACTCAATTAAATTCGATAAGCAACGAAATATTCATTGGATACGTTCTATGACGAAACCCCTTGAAGTGACACATCGGTACCTTAAAACCCCATCGTTACCATTGCATGGTGCTTACGGTCACCCAAAGAAGTTGCGTACCAAATTTTTCTTTTATGTTCTTTCTGGCCATGTCCTAAAGGACACAATAGATAAAAAAGACATAGTCCATTGTGTCCTTTAGGCCCTATTCTATCCAGAACAATGGTTTTATATGCCATTAATCATCACCTCGATTCCGATAGTGCCTATATTTTATATATATAGTTTAGACTCCATTTCGCTTCATATTCAAGAAGGTCATGTTAGATTAAATTAGATTGAAGGGTGGGCGTAGAACCCCTAAGGGTTCAGAGCACAGAGGCCGAGTGGCCCATTGTGCTAAAGCCCTGGGTCTGGTAACAGGCTTAGACCTATCGATCAAGCTTGATCGAGCTAATAAATTTGCTCAGGAGGATTATAGAAGCCGAGGCGATATCATCAGCCTCCGGGTAGGCTACTCCCGGTCCTCCCGGTCCTCCTAGGTCATGTTGGTCCTGCAGCAGAAAAACAGTCTTATTGCAAAAACTAGTCAATGGGATGTGCTTAGGATCACCCAAGGAAGTTAAACTTCAAATTTTATTGATATCAAACCACGAGAAGTGTCCGGGCCAACAAACGTATGAACGGATGATCGAGCGAATATTCAGCATGCGTCGGACGATATGTATGTCCATTATATGAATATTTGAGACCGTCTGGTTTTTTCCAACATGGAATGAAACACTACCGGCTACATTGAGCTCCGGCCGAATTACAAAATTGTGTCCATACGAATGTTGCATTTAGTGCAAGATTTTGTGAGTGGCTTCGCAGCAATTTCTCCCCTCAATAGCACACGTTCTACTTTGGCAGAGCCGTTGTTTGGCAAGAACTTCAAATACATTATTCTATTACGAACTCATTGGGATAAAGACTGGCATACACAGAGCCATATAGAAGCAGATGAAACCCCCATTTACTGTGGACAAAATTCTGGACGCAATTCCACCACATACAAACTAGTAAAAATAAACAGAGAGACACACGCCCTCCACTGCGCAACACCCGCGCAGTCAATATAGAAGCACATAAAGCAAATGAAATGTCATCCCCTCTCCTACTTCTCCTATTGGGACAATAACTTTCCAATCTGTCTCTCTGCCGCGGAACACCCGCCCGGTCCATATAGAAGCAAAAGAGATGTCAAATTTCCATCCCCCTTCCTACTTCCTCACTTGTGCCGAATTGCTTCGTTTCTCTCGCTCTTTTTCATTTCCTCTGATTTTCTCTTCAAAGCTGGCTTACAACATCAGACACGATACATGTACATCTACACCGATAGCTCGGTGGTTGGCACGGGCGTTCACTCCGACACACTGAATTTAAACCTATTGGTACGACTGTCGGAATACTGGAATTGGGGAAGCTTTGGCCTGGCTGGGGCGTTATATCCTATCTGTGAGAAACATTGTTATTTTGACAGACAGCCAAGCTGCGATTAGATCGCTGGAATCGGGACTTACTACCTCGGGGATTCTGTTGAAGTGCCGTATTTCGCTAACGAAGTCATGTAGCTTCTTCGACATTGTTGTGTGCTGGATTCCAGGTCACAATCGATTCATTGGCAATTCTAGAGCTGGCGAACTGGCTCGTCGAAAAATTACTGGATTAAGCGCTAACCTATGTAGGGTGGCATTGTTGTTGCATTGCTTGTTATTTCATTAACCTATACAGGTTAAGGAAAACAAAAGAACGCGCCTAATATATCGGTGCTATTGACGGTGTCATCACTGGGCATTGTCCAATCAAAGAGCATGCCTGGTGGCTTAGGCTGCCGTATAACGACATTTGTAGTGGTGATGAGGAGGAAGAGGAGAGTGCCTTCCATCTTCTTTGTGGATGCTCGGGGTTGGCAAGTCTGAGAGGTTAAATCTTGGCTCTTATTATACTCTAGATGAAATCTGAGAGTATTATAAGTTTGCCACAAAGTTTGTAACGCTAAGAAATAAGGCTCGCAGAAAAAAATGAATGATACAGAAGTTCATATTATCACTCGAATATCTCAAAACCGGATGTCCGTCTGTCCGTCTGTCCGTCTGTCCGTCTGTCCGTCCGTCCGTCCGTGACCTCTCTAGCTCGAGAACGCGTTGAGCTATGAAGTTCAAATTTTGCACACGTTATTTTTGACAAAAAATGAAGGCTAAGTTCGTGAACGGGCTAAATCGCTCCACCCCTTCTACCCCCTCCCATACAAAACGACACATTTTTGAAAATTTACAATAATCAGATTTTCTCAGAAACTATAAAACATATTGCTTTGAAATTTTTAATATATCACTTTTATGATAATTGTAACCTATGTTATAAAACTTATTGTAATCCTCACCCTCCTTCTACCCCCTCCCATACAAACTGCACTATTTCATGAAATACGTTAAGCCAATTTACTCAGTACGTATACAATTTATCGGGCTGAAATTTTGTACTTAACACTTAATTAACAATATCAGTTAGATTCAAAAAAAATAATCGATTACCCTTACTCCGTCTACCCCCTCCCATACAAAATGACACATTTTTGAAAATTTACAATAATCAGATTTTCTCAGAAACTATAAAACATATTGCTTTGAAATTTTGAATATATCACTTTTATGATAATTGTAACCTATGTTATAAAATCTATTGCAATCCTCACCCTCCTTCTACCCCCTCCCATACAAACTGCACTATTTCATGAAATACGTTAAGCCAATTTACTCAGTACGTATACAATTTATCGGGCTGAAATTTTGTACTTAACACTTAATTAACAATATCAGTTAGATTCAAAAAAAGTAATCGATTACCCTTACTCCGTCTACCCCCTCCCATACAAAATGACACATTTTTGATAATTTACAATAATCAGATTTTCTCAGAAACTATAAAACATCTTGCTTTGAAATTTTGAATATATCACTTTTATGATAATTGTAACCTACATTATAAAATTTATTGTAATCCTCACCCTCCTTCTACCCCCTCCCATACAAACTGCACTATTTCATGATATACGTTAAGCCTATTTACTCAGTACGTATACGATGCATCCGAGATTGCAACCAAAATTATTTATTGGCTTTAACCAAGTTCAAATTCATCTAGAGTATTGCATGATTGGGGTTTACCCCAATCGTAGTTCTTTTATGTTTTTTTTATCGGGTTGGCGGACTTGATATGACGTTGGTCAGTTACAACGTTTTATTGTGCGCTCGGGCTGAACCGAGGTTTAGGATGGTCGGGGATTCTGTATCCCGTGCGGTAACATAACGGACCCAGATGTGATCTATGTGTGCTGTGGATAATCATGGCAGCCTTTTAACCTTACCTAAACTAACCTACCTATTTCAAACTATCACCAATTTTAAGCCAACGCATTCCTGGCTAAAATCCAGTTTTTATTCTTTCCATTTCAAATGATCGACTTCTAATGATTTGTATGCATAAGCTTTAATTTTTCGACCATTGTCCGCCAGTTCCTCCTACAAGTCATTACTCATTAGTGACCACATTAATGTCCTTAACACCATAACAAACCACCAAACATTTCCTCTCCGTAACATAGTAACCAAAACGAAAACAGCATCCGTCCTTAATTACGCTGCTAGGAAAAAAAAGCCGTTACAGTTTCTTTTTCGCCACCTCATTATTTTAACGGACTTTCGTCACTTACTATTAGCAACATAAATAAATTAATTTCCGACCGCACAAATGACAAACCTTATATACGCTTGTTACCGACGACGCCATAAATTGTAATATACAATACATAATTGCAAGTTTCAAAAGTTTTTCAGATTTGTACTGCCGGAAACAATTATTTTTGATTTGCATTTAAGGTTATGGTTTCAAAACTTTGTTCAGCTGTGTACGGTAAATTAGCACGAAGCCACAAGCGAAAAAAGGAGGTGAAGGATAGCACGCGTTCATGGGTAATGACCGCTTATCTGCTAAATTTGACCGCGAAAGGTTCATTTCAATGCAAATGGGATTGTACAAGTATACTCGTAGTACGCACTAAAACTTTTCGGGTGGAAATTGGTTTTGATTTTTTGAAGATGAATCAAAAGCGATCAGAGATGAGGTGAAAAAAATGAAGAACAGACTTTTGGAAATGTAAGTACAGTACGAAACTCATAATGTCATTCGCATCCATTTCATTGAATGGCACTCTGTACAAGGACACTTGAATTCATTTTAATGAAACTTTTTTTTATATAGTTTTCAGTTTACATTCGTTTAAGGTCAATTGTGACTACACAAGTTGTGCTGGTAAGCAAGTGGGTGCAATTATGTGCTGCATGCACAAGCGTACAAATGGATCGCCATGACCAAGGTTTATGTGGTTAGGATCGTCTGGATCAAGTTTCATGTTTTTGAATTCATTGGATGTACCAGGATTCCCCCCGCGTAAACTGCAATTGAAGATAGGCTCGGTCATTATAATGCTTCGGAATTTGAATCAGCCCTAGCTATGCAATGGCACCAGACTTGCTGTCAAACAGTTGTTGCCCAACCTCATACAAGCTTCAATCCTCAAACGAAAATTCAAAGATGAATCCGTGTTGATTCCACGAATTCCAATGATGTCTATTGATATGTCATTCGAATTTAAACGACTGCAATTCCACATGCGTCTTGCCTTTGCGATGACAGTGAACAAAGCACAAGGACAGCCGCTGAATGTGTGTGGTGTTAATTTGGAAAATCCGTGTTTTTCGCACGGACAATTGTACGTCGCCTGTTCGCAAGTAGGAAAACCAGCTTCTCCGTTTGTTTACGCGCCACAAAGTAAAACTAGAGATCATGTTTATCATAAAACTGTAAAGTAAATTAACTACAACATGCAAACAAATGTATTTTCCTCCTGTTGACAAAAAAAAACATTTTTATACCCTTCACGGATGTGATAGGGTATATTAACTTTGTCATGAAGTTTGCAACGCACAGAAGGAAGCATCTCCGACCATATAAACTATATATGTATTCTTGGTCAGTATGATGAGACGAGTTGATTAAGCTTTGTCCGTCTGTCCGTCTATTTCTATGCAAACTAGTCCCTCAGTTTTATAGCTATCGAGCTGAAATTTTGTACAAAGCCTTCTTTCTATTGCACGCAATATATATGTCGGAACCAATAGAATCGGACCACTACGTCATGTAGCTGCCATAGGAACGACCGATCGAAAAATTCGTCTTTGTGAGAAAAACTTTGTTATTTCTAAAGATATCTTCTATCTAATTTCACAAAAACTATAAGTCACATAAGTCACAACGATGGTATGATACCCTTCACGCAAGGCCGAAGGCTAGCTTGTTGTTCTTCACAAAGGCAACAACGCGAGCGAAACGAGCACTATATAGCAGCTAGTTTTATAAAATATAAAAAAAAATACTTTCTCTGTTGCAAAATTCACAGTTACTCAAAGATACAACTGCCTTCATTTATTTTACAAAATTTCAAAACTACACAATTTTTCTTCATGATATTATATCGATGTCTGCATTAAATGAAACTGGAAAGTAAACGGCTTTGTCTGTTTCACAAAGACGATATTGGCTGCGTTGAGGTTCTTAAACGTTTTGATTATGATGGTTCGGTTAGGTTAAAGAGGCAGCTGCGCACAAACACAGCACACATAGACCACCACTGGGTCCGTTGTGATACCTCATAGGCGCAAAGACGCCGTGTGAGCCTAGTCGTTAAACCACCCGGATCTATCAATGAAACGATGCAGATGACCAGCATTTACGTCCTTCAGGTCATCGAGGTCAATAAAGTAGAGGGATCCTAAAATATCCTCTCTTCTACCGGCCAGAGCAGGGCAGGTGCACAGGAAGTGATGTACTGTCTCCTCCTCTTCTTCGTCCTCACAGCTTCTGCAAAAATCATTGTATGGAAGCCGGAGACGCCTAGCATGCTCATCTATCAGGCAACGCCCCGTGATGATCCCCACAACCTTTCTGAGGTGCCTTCTCTCCAGCATCATCAGCCCTGAGGAGCGGCGAGGTTTGAAGTGCGGCCAAATCTGCCTCGTAACGTTGCAGGTATTACCATTTAGCCAACCGATATTAGCACGGCTTATTGCGTTTGCCTTAATTAGCTTCTTGCATGCTGCTATAGGCATTTTGACATTGCGGAAACATCCCATGTCCATAATGACCGTACCTGCCCGAGCCAGCTCGTCTGCCTTGCAGTTTCCGCTGAAACTACTATGAGCCGGAATCCAGCACAAAGTGATGTTGAAAATGTTGCCGAGCTCCTTAAGAGCGGTGCGACATACCACCACGGTTTCCGAAGTAGTAAGGTTTGCGTCCAGCGACTTAATCGCCACCTGACTATCTGTCTAGATAGTAATATTTCTTGCAGATATGATACTCGTATTACGACCCAGCCAAGTCAGAACTTCGGCGATCGCAGTGATCTCCGCCTGCAGAACGCTACAGAAGGCTGGAAGACGAAGTGACAAGCGAATGTCCAGTTTCTCTGAGAAGACGCCTACCCCCACACCCGCTTCCGTTTTCGAGCCGTCAGTAAAGAAACTTATGGCTTCCAACTCAGGGGTACCATCTGTATCCCACTCCTGCCGCGAAGGTATTAGACCCGTGTACCCTTTGTCGAAAGAGTATACCGGAGAGGTATAGTCCGTGTCTTCTAGAATATCCAGATTGCCCAGTATCGCCGAGTGACCATTAGTAGACTCTTTCCACTGCCCTATTTCCCTAAGACGGATGGCCGTAATCGCAGCTACCTGCTCAGCCAGGATGTCCAAGGGGACCAAATTCAGCATTACACCAAGAGCAGCGGTCGGTGTGGTCTTCAGAGCACCAGTGATAGCAATACAAGACAATCTTCTAACTTTATCCAACAGATTCCTGTGTGATGCTTTATTGAGCGGCGTCCATCATACAACTACCCCATACATTAATATGGGGCGTATGACCGATACGTACAACCAGAAAACCACCTTCGGTCGCATGCCCCATTTCAGGCCAATAGCCTGCTTACAAGAGTACAGAGCAACCGTTGCTTTAGTGACGCGCTCCTGAATATTTGCCTTCCAGGATAGCTTCTTATCGAATATGAGTCCCAAAAATTTAGCTTTTTCGCTAAGGACCAATCTCGTCCTCTCCAGAAATGGTAGTAACAGCGAAGGTGGAGTGTTCCTCCTAGTGAAGAGTACAAGTTCTGTTTTAACCGGATTGACTCCAACACCAACTTGCCTAGCCCACTGAGATAGAATATTTAGGGCATTCTGCATAATATCACTAAGAACCCCGGGAAACTTTCCCGAGATAGCAATGGCGATATCGTCCGCATAAGCAACGACCTTGCAACCCAGCCCCTCTAAGTCCCAGAGCAGCCTGTTAATCACTAAGTTCCAAAGAAATGGGGATAGGACACCACCTTGAGGGGTTCCCCCTATGATAGTGCAATTAATCCAGATTAATATAAACCATGAATACGCTACGCATTTACGCTATTTAGGGTCGTCGTTTTCTGACAAAGCATGATTTCTCTCTACGTTGCGTCGCCGTTGGGGAAATGCTGCTTCGACGTTGTGTCAACTCCGAGTCAACGTTGTGTCTACCTTGCGCCAATGTTGTGTCAACGTTGTGCCAACGTTGTTTAGGTCAACACCAGACGATCAGAAACGCAACACTCGAGTGCATTGGCTCCCTCACCTCGAATTAAACGACACCTGCATTTTCAAGGTTCCACTTCATATCCAAGAAAGTGCTTATAAGCCCAAGAATATAATACATAACGCTAGGAAAAATTTGCAAACAAGCTGGATTTTTTTGTGAAGCTTCCTAATAGTGTTCCAATCAACCCCGCAAAATTACCAACTTAAAGTCATGCCGGAAGTTTTTTATAACGGTTAAAAAGGGGCCCGGATAGCGCAACGGTTACCACGTTCGCCTTCTACGCACTGGGACCCGGTTCGATTCCTATTGAATGCGGTAGTTTTCGATGAAAAAGGGGATTTACGTGTCGGACTATGAGCCCACTCAGCTGTTAAATGAGTACCCATTTGTGGGATAAATAGCTCGGTTGAGCGTGTTGCTGATCACACACCTCTGCACAAGACATACCGTCACGATCTAGAAAATGAGATGATGCTAACTCATCTCGAGGCCATGGTTCAAATTGGACTGTTGCGCCAGTTATTTATTTTTAAAAAGGGGTAAAATGGGGTTATATGACGTTGTTTTCGAAAAATAAAATAAAATATGTACTACTTTGCCTTAACCCCTAGCGGGGCATAGCGCGTCAACTACTCCTGCGCGCCATCGTACTCTGTTCTGGGCAATGAGGCGCAACTCCCCAAAAGATTTACCCTGTACCTGACACTCCTTTGTCACAGATCGACGCCATGTGATTCGAGGACCCCCTCTTGGTCGGCCTTGGTTGGAAATGGGGTTCCATTTCATGGCATGCATAGCAATGCAGTTATCACTCTTCCGCAATGTGTGACCTATCCACTGTCATTTTCGCCTGCGTATCAATTCGTCGATTGGCATCTGACCCGTACGCCGACTTAGCTCTTCATTTGATATTGTTTCGGACCAGAAAATTCTTAGAATTCGACGAAGACATGAGTTGACGAAAACTTGCAGCTTTCTGGTAACTCCTACGGAAACTTTCCATGTACTGCTCCCATACAAAAGCACTGATAGTACCAGGGAGCGAAACAGGCCCAGCTTGGTCTTGATGCTGAGATAACTGCCCTGCCAGATTTTGGACAGCATGCCGTATGCGCGTTTAGCCTGGTTGATACGACGAGCGATGTCCTGCTCCGTACCCCCATTTTCCGCAACAATGCTACCCAGGTAGACGAAGTTGTCCACCTTCTCCACAGGCTGCCCATTAATATTGATGGCAATAGGTGTCGGATTTCTTTTTCGCAACGGTGGGCTAAGAACCTTGGTCTTGTTGGTATTAATCTTTAGCCCAACCTTGCTTGCCTCCCTCTCGAGATCTAACGCCATTGCGGACAGATCCATGATTTTGTGGGAGAGTAGGCATATGTCGTCAGCGTAGTCAAGATGTTGTAGATAAGATGTCAAAGTCCATTGAATTCCTCTGACGAGTCCGGATAGGGCTGCATGCAACACATCGCCGATCACAATGAGGAATAGGATCGGTGAGAGGATGCACCCCTGCCGAACTCCACTGCGAATCTCAAAGTCCCCCGACACCTTACCTTTATGCAGAACGCGACATTTCGCGCCGTCATAGGTTGCCTTAATAATAGCCACAAGCTTCTCAGGGATGCCTCTCCTGCGCAAGGCCGCCCATATAGAATTCCGGTTCACACTATCGAAAGCCTTTTCGAAATCGATGAAAAGCAAGTGAAGCGGAGAATCGTATTCAGCGCATTGCTCGATGATGATTCGCAAGGCGTTAATGTGATCGACACAGGAGAATCCGGATCGAAAGCCAGCCTGCTCTTCATCAATTGTGCTTTCTAAGTGGGCCTTTAGTCTTTCCAGAACGATTTTAGCTATTATCTTGGCAACGGCAGAAAGCACACAAATGCCTCTCCAATTATTACAGTCTGTGAGGCTACCCTTCTTTGGAAGTTTGATGATCAAACCTTCCTTCCACTCAGTGGGAAAGGTCTCTGTATTCCACGCTTTATCAACAAGTGGTTGCAGCAAATCGGCAGTTACGCTTGGCGCTGCTTGATAAAGTTCGGCAGGGATACCGTCGAGTCCGGCGGCCTTTCCTCGTTTTAGTGCAATAATTGCAGTGACTATTTCCTCTTTAGTCGGGGCAGTGGACCGTATACGCACATTTTGATGGTTAGCTAAATTATCTATATGAGGGGGAACTTCACCAGAGGTTACACGGTTCAAGACCGCAGCGAAGTGTTCTTTCCACCGCCTCATTTGATCTTCTTCCAAGATAAGTAGCTTTCCATCACTATCTTTCACCGGATGTTGGCAGGAGTTACGACCACCTGTAAACTCCTTGATGACACCGTATACGGCGTTTAAGTTGTTACTTCTAGCGGCTTCTTCTGCTGACGCTAAAAGAGAATTGGCATAAACTCTTTTATCGCGTCGCACACTACGCTGAACTTCTCGAGCTTTCTGACGGTAAAGGAGTTCGATGCTGCTTCGATTGTCGTCTGATGCTGCAGCCAAACGAACTTTCAGCTCCTTTCTTTCAACAATCCGCTGCCATGAAGCGTCGGACATCCAGGGCTTATTCCGGCAATCCGGGTTTGGGCCGTTTAATGGTTTAATGGTATTAAAGCTATTTTAAATTTGTCATGAATTTTTACAATGCGTAGAAGGATGCGGGATTATAATAGAAAGCTGCTCGGAATGAGCACCTGGAAGCAGCAGTGCTTGAATAAAGACGACAGCTTGAAGCAGCCATATGACTAATAAGTAAAAGTAAATAAGTAAGCAGAATAGAACTAATAGTTGCAGTGTTTGTGCACTCAACTGCACTCACTGCTCCGAGTATGTTTCTATTTGTGTACATGAGTTTAATTTAATGAACATATTGAACTTGTTGTATAACACATGAACTAATGCGGTTTAAAATTCTCACTTTTGTATTAATATTATATTCTGTATGTGCATCCAGAGTCACCTTGTGAGTTTAACGTGTTCAGAATAAAATAAATTTTTCAAATATTCCACAACAAAAGTAAATAAAAGCATTAATTGATTATATATTCCCGATTATTTCATCAATTCAAAAGCGGGAAAATTTTGATGGTGAAATATATTCCTTTTGGAACTTCATTTACACAATCCGATAGTCAATCAACTCGACATAAAACTACCGCAAAAACCACTCTGTGTCCTCCCACTCGTCATGGTTTCCATCAACATCCATCAGGATAATGGTGGTGGATAACGTTGAAAGCATAATATGATCCTCGCCTCTGGATGAGCCCAGTCAAAGTAGTATATGTATGTATGTAGTTACGAATATATTGGAAATTTGGTCAAGAGCTTTTCCTGTTCGATTTTCCCACGGATTCTTCTGAAAATATCTATATCTATGTGTGCACATTGAAAATGCATTGAAATTCAAATTTTAGATCATGACCCTATTCGTGACGACACCGAACCGAACTAGGAAGTAGGGCGGCGGGCGATGGGTATGGGCGTGTAGAAAATTTTGTATGCGTTCTAGCACCTCGTTTCAGGCACTATCTTCATTGGACCGAAAATCGATTTACACCTACCTTCATTTGCATAGGGAGATGATTTATATGTTAAATGCATTCAGGAGGCTATACAAAAAGAACCAGAATTTAGCATTTTATTTGCATGTAATATTTTTTAATATGATACGAGGTAAATTTATTCTATAAAGATTTGACGAAAAGGATGGATTTGTTGCCTCTAGATAAATTCAGATTTTTATAAATTCAAATTTTGTTTGGAAGATGCATCCCTTATTTTTTAGTCCCTACTCGTATAATATCCTTATACATGCTGCAAGTGTGCCGGTTCGACTGACCAAGTTTTTCACCGTGCCCTTTCTCATGCAATTTTAAGCAAAAGAGAAAAATTGTTTTGATTTCTTAACACTTCAACAAGCTGCCACCAGCATTTAAATTCTGAAATGTTGCTCATCATCAGTTTCGTGTAATATGAAAAACCTTAAAAATTACCTGACTGAACTAATTAAAATAATAACTACTACCTACCAATGTAAAGGTAAAGTGAAAAGTTCTCGGCGGGACAATGAAATACTGCGGTTTTCAGTTCAAAAAATGATTTTATTCCTCTATATAATCTCCCTTGACTTCAACATACTTGTTCCAGATTTTCTGCAACATCAGTATTCCTTCCCGGAAGTGAGAGTCTGGAAGACTGTGAAAATATTCATCTACGGCCCTCTCAACTTCTTCATTAGATGCGAAGCGCTTGTGAGAAACAAATTTCTTCAAGTTTGCAAACAGATAGAAGTCTGAGGCTGTCAAATCAGGAGAATAGGGGGGATGGTCGAGCAATTCCCGCAGTTGTGTACAGATACAGCGTTGTCCTGGTGAAAGATTACTTTTTCTTCTTCAAGCCAGGCCTCTTCTCGCCAATTTTGGCATGCAGCTGGTCAAGAAGTTTGGAGTAATATTCGCCTGTTATTGCTCTGCTTTTTTCAAGATAATCAATTAACAGGATCCCTTTCGCATCCCAAAACACGCTGGCCAGGATATTCTGGTAGAGCGATCGACTTCGCTTTCTTTGTCGCTGAGCCAACGGCTTCCACCCACTGCTTCGACTGCTGCTTCGTTTCAGGCGTGTAGTGGCGGACCCAAGTCTCACCCATTGGGGCAAATCGCCGCACAAAATCGGTAGGATCCCGATTCAATCGGTGCAAAGATTGCTGCGAAAATCGTTTGCGCATTTGCTTTTGATCGGCATTCAGCAAATACAGCACCCATTTTTTGCAGAGCAAGACGTTCCGCACCCTTTCTTCTGATATCGCCACAGCCTCAGCAATTTCACTCACTTTCATTCGCCTATTGTCCATATTGTCCAGCACGATATCATTCACTTTTTCGATGGTTTCTAGTGTGGTTGCGGTTTCTGGCCGTCCTTCACGTGAATCGTCTTCGAGGGACGGTACTTTTCAATGCGAATCAGGTCAAGCTATCAACAGGTTTTTTTTTTTCAATTTCGAAAAATGGATTGAAATTCGCAAACGAACAAAAATTTATACTCTTCAAAAACAAATTTTCCCTAAATCATTTACTTGTACAAAATTTCTTGAATGCTCCTCAAAAATAAATGTTCAATTCCTGAAGTTGTTCGGTAAAACTTTTATGTCCCATTACGTTAACTAACGGACAAACCTAAAATACTGTTCTGCACTTCAAAGTAAATAAATAAGGAAATTTACTGTCCACAAAATTCGTATGTATAGGTATATGTTCCAGGCGTCGTATCCAGGAAGCATCCCATCCGGGATACGATGGAGTTTTCTATTTTCGTTGAAAACAGCAACTTTCCCACACTTCCCGGAACACAAATCGAATTGAACTCGTCGTTCGTTGAAATCTAACAGCAAGCGCATCCTTGCAGGAGATTGTACATTGCATAAGTGACCGTTGAGACATCGGTTGCAATGATAGTGCCAAACCAAATGGCAAATTGAAACTTTTCCGGTAAAGTGAAAAGTTTTTCTTAAGTGAAAATATGGATTTTTCATACAGGAAGTAAAGACGCCGGACCGGCGCGGTGGCGCGGCAGTGTCGTCGGCGACGAGGGAGAAACTTGTTTAACGGTGCAAATAGAAGCAAACATCTATGAAATGCCTGGCTCAGAACGTAAAAGTAGGTTCTTACGTTGGATAGAAAAAAAAGAATGTCAAAGATTTGTTGAACTTGGTCTTTGATCTTTTTGAAGTTGGGAATTTTGTTCCGATTCACTGTTATATCTTTTTTAAAGTTAGCGCAAAGTTTTGCTTGCCCCGGAGATTCTCTGCTTTTTGTAGATGATTATTTGTTCATAGTGGTAGATTGGTATTGGTAGAGTGGGTTGCTATTAAGCCAGAAAATAATATATGCGATAATTTAATGATAACGATGCATTGTCTTCGAACGTCCTTCATGGAAAAGAAACTTCGTATACGAGTACACATAGCAGATTATCTAGCGATTCTTCTTGAGCTTCGCCGATATATAATAAGCATGTCTTGCAAAGGACATACCCAATCAACCACCATTATGCCGAAATTTTACTCGGTGCAAACAACGTCGCCCAGAGGGTAAAGTCGCTTTTTAAACATTAGGCAGGTACACAGTTAAAAATCCTGGTCTATTATCAATGCTAATTCGGGTTATTATTAGATTATTATAGTATTAGATTTTAATAAAATGAAAGTATTACAATTGCTTCCGTAAAATTCACTGGTTTAAATATTAAACTTTTCTGGCATTATTTTTTTAATCAAATTGTTGGTTTAAAATTTAATCTACAGATATTATAATCTATGAAAAAATATTAATTTTACCGCGTTTTTATAACTCCTCTAAGTTTTTTCTCCATTATTTTTTTTTTCAATTTTCTGAACTTCCAAATCCTTTATTAAGCCCATCGCAGGTTAGCCAGCTAATCTTTAACTTTTTTCGCCATGGCGCAGCATCGAACCTGTGAACTCCGTGTTGTAGAGTTGTAGACCACTCGGCCACGCAGCATAATGTTTTGAGCTGACTGCGAGTAGTTATAGTGAGACTTGAGACTCAAAAAATATACTTTGTGGGGTTTACCTTTTAATTAAACTTAGATTAGAAACTAATGCGAGAACAAAAAGAACACAAAAAGGTTTGAATTGTATTAGAATTTATTACAAATTGTTTTAAAATGGAAGTAAACTTTGAATTGTATTAGAATTTATTACAAATTTGGTTTAAAATAGAAGTAAACTTTGGAAGGGTTTAGATTATAGAATTAAAATTATTAAAAATGGTGGTAGTCCAAGACCAGGTTTAAAAAAAATACCGAGATTTTTAACTGTGTAAGAGCACACACGTGCGCCCTAATTATCTTAGACCGATCAGTTTATCCTCGACAATTCTTAAGACTTTAGAGAGACTAATTGACATCCATCTAAAATCTAATCAATTGCCTACCTCGAAGCAGACTTACTGAAAGGACAGATCGGTGAATACCGCCATGCACTCTATTGCTAGCTATGAACAGACTCGTATATTGAAAAATATTTTAGTTATAAAGAATACACGAAGGTAATTTTTCTGGATACCGAGGGTGCCTTTAACAACGCCTTACCTGGGACCATCAATGATACACTCTGGAGCCTGCTTGTGGATGATTCGTTGTCTGAACTAATTAGCCTGCTTTAACATCCAGGGTTATACAGGGTGTCCCATTCATGATGGTAAATATTTAAATGGTAGATAGTATGGCTCATTTGCAGAAAATTAATATACGACATGAACCCTCTATCTTTAACCGTTACAGAGTTATAGCATTAAAAAAAACTGTCAAACCCTTGACTTCTCCAATAAATTCTAAATTTTCTAAGCCCCCAATTATTCGATCCAAGATTTGATCTTACTTTCAGAAACTACATAAAATTTCATATAAATAAACTTTTTACCGGTTAAAAAAATCACCATTATTTCAAAGATACAACCGTTCAAACTTTGAAAAAATTGTGAAATCTATTTTTCATCAAAAATCCAAATGATTATTTCGTAACGGTACTTTGAACTGACAAATCTGCAAAGTTGACAAAAGTTGCCCCATTATGTTATGTTTCGACGGGCGTATAAATATTAAGGACTTAGATTTGAAAATTTGCGAATGTGACGTTTTAAAAGTAAAAAAAACGCGGTTTTCAAGTAAAACACATTTACTCTATTTTCAAAACAATTTTACTTATGTTATATTTTTTAGTTAAGGAAATAACAGAAAAGAAGCAAAACTAAGGACAAAGGAATTCAAATCACATCCAAAGTGAAAACTACAAATATTGTTCGAAATGTCCTCCTTCGTGTTGGATACAAGCTTGATATCTTTTGACAACTGATGCGACAGCCCGGAGAGCTTCTTCCATCTTTTCTCTCAAATCGCTGCATGCCGTTTCAATTTTCCGAATCAGGTGTTCCCGCAACGTGATGGGTTCGTTATAAACCTCATTTTTCAAACTTCCCCAAACATAAAAGTCAAGAGGAGTTAAATCAGAACTTCTAGCAGGCCATGCAATAGGCCCATATCGTCCGATCCACTTTTCGTGGAATTCGTTATGAAGAAACTCCATGATAACTCTTCCGTTATGGGCAGGACATCCGTCCATCTGCCACCAAATTTCAGGTCGTTCTGCAATCGCAATACCATCGAGAAAATTCGGGCCGACATGAGTCTCCAACAGGTTATGTAACGCGGATGAATTCAGTCGTTCCGGAAGAATTATGGGTTCGGAAAGGTGGTCCCCGAGAACACCTATCCAAACATTCACCCTTAATTCATGCTGGTATCTAGAAGTTCGAGTTGCGTGGGGATTCTGATGAGCCCCGACATGCGTATTCCGCGAATTAAACACGCCACTCCGTGTAAATGTTGCTTCATCCGCCCATAACACTTTCCTCGGAAAATGCCGATCTGTTGCAGTTTTATCCAAAAACCACCTACAGAAGGTCGTCCTCCTTTCAAAGTCTGCAGGTAATAGATCCTGAACCTGTGCTAAGTGATACGGATACTGTTCGTCGACGTGGAGTGTCCGCTGAACCGCCATATGCGGGACATTCAGTTGAAGTTCAGTCCTTCGCGTGCTCGAACTGGGGTTCGCATCAAAGTGCCTAAGGATCTCGTCTTGATTCCATGTCGAGCGTTCGCTTTGATCGTTGGTGCTGTGGTTAGGGGTTTTTCCCGTTTCTCTTAAAATTCGGAACGTTCTAGTAAACGTCCCACTGTCCGGAAGTTGTCTATGTAGGAAGCGTCTACTGCACTCCCGAACTGCCTCGCATCCGTTCCCTCCAGCAACGCCATATACAAACACCATATCGGCGTATTCACCATCAGTATACGCCCTTTGCATATTTACTAATCGGGAACAACACTATACCAACCAAAGGACGAAGTTATAATATTATAGCATTAATTTCAATATTAATATTATTACCTGGTATAATATTTGTACTATTACAACAGATTAATTATGTAATAATAACTGACTTTATGTACAACAATTGAAACTGGCGGGTCGAAGAACTTGCGAGTAAATACAAGCATGATTTAGAAATAACAAGCATTTACGGTTAAAATAACTGTTAGCTTAGCAAGTACGTTATGATGTATTTTTGGCCAGAAACATTTCCAATGTAAAGTTTTTTGCTACATTAATTTGGCACTGTTAGCACATACTTGTTCATCTCATGTGATTTGCTGTACATGAAAATCCCGTTTTTTACCTTTAAAACGTCACATTCGCAAATTTTCAAATCTAAGTCCTTAATATTTATACGCCCATCGAAACATAACATAATGGGGCAACTTTTGTCAACTTTGCAGATTTGTCATTTCAAAGTACCGTTACAAAATAATCATTTGGATTTTTAATGAAAAATAGATTTCACAATTTTTTCAAAGTTTGAACGGTTTTATCTTTGAAATAACGGTGATTTTTTTAACCGGTAAAAAGTTTATTTATATGAAATTTTATATAGTTACAGAAAGTAAGATTAAATCTTGGATCGAATAATTGGGGGCTTCGAAAATTTAGTATTTGTTGGACAAGTCAAAGGTTTGGATAGTTTTTTTTTTAAAATGCTATAACTCTGTAACGGTTAAAGATAGAGGATTCATGTCGTATATTAATTTTCTGCAAATGAGCCATACTGTCTACCATTTAAATATTTACCATCATGAATGGGACACCCTGTATATACGTAGTCCAGTTTGGGAAAATCTACTATGCGCAGATTAGTCTGGAGGCGAACACTTCAAGTCAGTGTTCATTCTCCGCTTCTGTGGAACTCGGAGATAGACTGCTTTCGAATCTGAAAGGACTGAGTTGTAGGGTTGTTTCCTATGCTGACGATGTTGCCATTGCTATTTCAGATAAGCTTCAGATCGTTCTCAGTGAGGTGTTGCACAATGCTACATCGATTCTAGACAGTTGGACTAGTCGGAGTGCTGTCAGGGATAATCCTGACAAAACGGAAATTGTGACCTTTACAATGGCACAATCTACCTTGAGACGTTGAACTTCCGCACAGGAGGATGGGCGATTGACTTTTCTTGACAAGGCTAATTTCTATATCCCATTCTGGATAGGAAGCTGGAATGGAATGGAAGTATTCCGGAACGTATAAACAACGCACTACGGCACTTTAATCTTGCTGGAAGGCGACAGGTCGAAACTGGGGACTACAATGGAGGGTAGTCTTGTGGCTGTTCACATCAGTTCCTCGGCCCATTCTTTTACATAGGATTCTTGTTTGGTGGACGATAATTAGAGTGGCGACTGTTTTGGGAAAAGTACGGAGATTGGCGGCTACTACTACAACCGGGGCTTTCAGATCAACATCATCAGCAGTCTTGGATACGACGCTACTAAATCTGCTACCGCTGGATATCTTTGGCAAATAACAAGCGGCGATTATGGCGTTTCATATTTCCGAAATCGGTTACGTACGTGCGCTAAGCACCGGCCTTCGAGCTATTTTGAATAATCTTGACCTCCTTGCACATGCGGATTATGTCTCCCCTAAGCGTGTGCTTGGTAAGAATTTTGTTAGTATGATTTGCATGTAGAACAAGTGTACTCTCTCGTAAAATCCCGATAATCTATATCTAAAGTGAATATGTGTGTGTATGATCGCTTATACCGCCTAAACCACTGCACAGAATGACATGAAAATTTGTACAACGATTCATTATGTCACTGCGCAGGCTATAGGCTTGGCCGAGTTGCAAATTCTTCGTAACTGTGTTGTGAAGAAGAAAATACTTAATCACACGGCAAGAAACAGACACAAAGCTTACTAAGTCAATAGTCAAACTTCGAATATACGTTGACAATCGTTTTTTTTTTTTTTTTTTTTTTGAGTTATTTTGTGGTCAGGGAAATTTGTCGTTCTCAAACCGTGAGTATATCATTAGCGATTATAATTTGTACGCCGTTCATCAACTGTAAGTACCGATTAATCTAATCCAAATGTCATTGCACTGTTAACATTCTGTTAACATACTGTTAATACACTAGCATTCAAAATTGTCACAATCGTGAGCGTAGCGAACCCTAGATGTTGGCGACAGCTAGTATAGTATATATGTTGCAGGCCTTTGCCGAAATGCGGCTCTGCGAACTATCCCTCAAAAAAAGAAAAAAAATATGATAAAAAAGGCTAGATTTTTGGGGTGATTGTTCATAATGAATTACTACCAATTAAAAAAAAATGAATTATGTCAAAAAAAAAATTAATAATAAAAAAAAATTCCCCCAAAATTTAGATAATTCACATGAAAAAAGACTCCAGAATAGATCATGAACCATGCCACCAAAATTGCACTTTACAAAATATATTGGTATATTGGAAGTCATGCTTTGTACTATATGATGGTTCTAATAATGTATACGATGGGGTGTAATAACATAAAGTTAAATAATATCAATTGACGTTATTTCTATTCCAAAAGTGAATAATGTCAAATCGAAATTTTTTCACTAGACGTTTTTACACTCCACCAATGTATACATGGTAGTTTTATACTGCCTAAAGCGGAAATCTATACTTGTGGCTGGGCCCAGAGTTGATATCCACTTTAGGCATTACACACCTATTATTACGTACATCATAACAATAGCTTCATACCGAAGAATATAGGCTCGTACTGCCTAAAGCGGAACTCTACTTGAAGTTAGTCAACAAGGGATAACCGCTTTAGGTAGTTTAAACTTCATAACAATAACTTCACACTGAGAAACGTTACGTTCGGAGCAAGCATAGCAAAGGTACTAAGCTTCTGCAGGTGAAAATATTTTTTAATACTCCAATGAATACTTTTCAAAATTGTTCAAACAGAAGAAGAAGTATAGTATATGTGGCTGCTATTAGAAGATAGGACTGTTTCTTAGCAGCGGCCCTCCCCAAGAAAATTAAATTGGACGAGCAGATTTTAAAGATTTAATAAAGGTATGAGATGAGAAACTACCAACCTTATGAACTTGTTTTCTTCGAAGGAGTTAATAACATAATATTTAAAAGACAAATTAGAAGGTAGAAATATATTTCGAAACGCGAGAAAACCATCCGACAAAATTGCGGATCAAACTCGTTAACATGTTCCACTTTGATCGAAATACACGGAAATTACCCAAGCACTGAAACGCAAATTTTACGGGCTAAATCAACGGCTTTTCTAAATTTATGTGATGAGCGGAATCTTGAAAATTGCGTAATAAACTTAGGTATGAAATCTATAGGAACAAGCTAGCCGTTCGTTGTGACTTATGGTACTTTTGCCACTTTGAAATTAGTAGTAAAACTTGTTCCGACTTCACTGTTCCTTTGAGAGGTATATGAAATAGTGGGCCGATTTCAACCAAATTTAGGAACGTGTCAGGCAATATGATTGAATAATACGAAATTTGGTAAAGATATCTTCAGGAAGTTTTTCTAACATAAACTTGCTTTTGGAACGGTCCTTCTTATGACAGCTATATGATAAAGTAGTCCAATTTCAACCAGGTTCGAGAATGTGATTTAACTAAAGATACTATTGATTGGTGTGAAATTTGGAAAAGATATCTGCAGAAATATAGCTCCAAAAGTCATGAGCCGCCAACATAACTTAATTGGTTTCATCGTTGATTACAGACAAAATAGTCGATAGTCCGGTCCTATGTCTGAAGAACAGCGATAGATCCCTGAAAAGTCATACAAGTAACAATGAGTAAACATTTCTCCGGCATGTGGCTAAAGCTACAATAGTTCTCAAACAAAAAAACAAACGTACATATATTGTTCCAAATGTCTCATTGTCCTCATCCCAGTCGACAATTTCGACGATTTCGAACAGGAAAAAAGAAGCACTTTCCTCGGCGTCCTTTTCGCAATTTTCAGTGAAAACAGAACGTCATCAACTGAAATACAATTTCAATAATAATTTAATTTCCCTATTGTCAATGTTTTTCATCTACTGACACTACAATAAATTGTGAAAATTTAAATCTCGTTATGACTCCGACGTCTATCGATTATTCCAGCATTTCGACGTAGGACTGTCATTATGTCTTAGGCGGGGTGGCAATGTTGGGGTTAAGGAGACTGGAATTTACTTTTTTCTGTGGGGGTATGTAGGAGTTCATGTACACTACATACATATGTATGTAGTGTATACTATACATGTTAGCTGTTTGCTATAGTTTTTCTTTCTTGTCCAAGCCAAGGAAAGCTAATGGCGCGGTGAATGGCCTAGACCTACAGCACCGACTTTCTACGGCCTCCTCCATCTGCACATTATACTATTCATAATAGAAAAGTTAATTTTCAAACCATGTGTATTGAGACGGATGTGTGTGAAAGGTATTGTTGCTGCGGAATACATACAAGTTTATTTGATGACTAAACAGAATTTTCCGATTTTGATATATCGGAAAATCCTTGAAAGTTCTCCCAAACTAAATACGCTATATACGTACCTATAATCTGTTTTCCTTACAATACGGCGTTTTACTATACGGTAGTAAAGGACTGTGGACTGTAGAAAATGGGAATGGTTGAAACCTCTGCAGAGATTTTTCATCGATTCCGCATTGTTATTATATTGCACACAAGTGGATCTTTAAGAAGCCGCAAAAGTGGGCTTCGCTCAATGAGCGTACATGATTTGAATCGGAAAAGTTCTTCTGCTTCAGATGTGAAACAGATGTGGTATGAATATATGAACGTGTGCCAACTAACATTTGTTGTTGTTAATTGTCTAGACCTTTCCAGGGGACTAAAACTTGCCTCGTGCAAAAAAATATAGTTATCGCATGAGATGCAAGTACCGAGAGCATCGAATAATACATGTTACTTTTCAAAGGCACAACAACTATGCACTTCTATGAAACTGACGTGATTACGGTTGGATCAACCGATGGTATGTGGCGACTTTTAGAATTAACACATCTTTATGATCGATTTTGCAACATCAGCCTATCCATCGCATAAAGTATAGCGCCGAATTTCCAGCTTCTAGGCACTGCGTAAACATCAACATCGAAACAATCCAGGACTAGCATCTGTAAGGACAAGGATGGAAACATCATCGACAACACCGACAGCATCAATAAATAATGGGAACTCTATTTTCAAGAGCTTCTGAATCCAACATCTAACGTCATAGGCGCAGACTATGGGGGGAGGCACTTTTTGCCCCCCCCCCCCTCAATCCAAATATTGGGGGAGGGCAACGCCCCCCCCCCCCCCCCCCCCCCCCCAATATTTCAGGCACAAATATAGTTTTGCAAGAAAAGCGATCCTCACTCGACTTCTTCGTTCAAACAATCAAAGACGTAGCTATGACAAATAGGGAAGGAAGGAAGGAGCTTCTACGGAGATATATATGTCCACTGGCACTGTACCATTGAATCCTGTGCTTTAAGTTGCGTTTTGCTAGGCACCACTCTGCATCGATCACAGGCGACGATCAAAAAGATACATACTCGTACAAATAGTGTTCCGTGCTCTATGGCTTGATCGCTAATCACGAATAATATACAACGATCGTGTGCCTAACAGTAACGCACCTGCTTGACAGTCGTCAATCTGCCGGGCCCCGGTTCATGAGAATCCATGTGATATTAGCTCTAACCATAATAATAATAACTTTTCGTTCATTTTGGTTATGATTCCTCAAGATGCTGTCAAAATTTAATGGATCTTTTGTGCTAATGATCATTATTTTAAAGACGTGGACGGTAAATATATTTGTGTTTGAATTTAATTAAAATTTAATTGATTAGTTCGTGTTATCAAACACAAAAGCATTATGGTTCCATTTACAAATGCTTCATTCTTAAAAACAAACAACAGACGTCAACGTCATTTCCATACAATGCTGATTATTTGCACGGTGGGGACTCTACAACTCGAGACTTGACGAAAAAATTGGTTGCCCTCAATCATCAGACCATTTTGGTTGACTGTATAAGACTATACATTCGTAGCGATATCAAATATTTACCCGCTTTAAGACGTCGACTTTTTTAGCTAGGGCTATTGGGCCGTTCTGTTCGTGGACCTATCATCAGTAAATTTTTTTAAAGTGCAAGATATATGTTAATTGTTATTTCAAAAATGGGTCAGTTTATTGTTAGGATACCATCACAAAAAAATCGCACAACAAGGCAATCCGACAGTCAATCAAAAATGTACGAAAAGTTGTTGTGCCCCCCAATATTTTCTAACAGTCAGGGCCTCTGTCTAACGTCCCCATACAGGAAGCCCAAAACGATGGCGTTATTATTGATCATGGCCCCACTACACAACCTCCGACAGTAGACGAAGTTTATCTCTTACTCAAACTAAATAAAGTGGCGGGTGAAGACGAGATTTTGAGCTGCTAAAATCTTTTAAATGCCAAACACCAACTACTTCTGCGAATCTTAGAGAACGAGGTGATCCCAGACGATTAGCACAGGAACATCATATATGTATATGTATGTCCAAATCAGTATTTAACTGCTACAATAACTCATACCATCTCCGCTGCAACAATTAATATCATCTCTGCTACAATAATTACACAGCCCTGCATCGGTTTTGTCGAATGAATACGACCAAGTGTTTCCGAAGGGATTTTTTGCGCTGAACAAGAATCCGGAGTTCAAAATGTTCCATCACGTCAAGTTTTCGAAAGAAAAGGGGTTGAAACCCCCAAAAGTAGCGTTTTTGTCAGTTTTTGAAAAATTATTGTGCTAAAACCATATGTGTTGGAAACTTCGCTCTTATCAGAAATTAAAGCCTGAAGTATGCCCTTTCAAACGATGCAGATGAAATTTATTGCATCAACCCTTTAAGTAGCGGGTGTGTTTTTGTCTAAGAGTGTTTTGAAAACGCTAACAAAAAACACTACTTCAAGCAAATCCGATTAATTTTTAATTTGTTCATCCGCCATATTGGATCCGCCATTTTTAATTTTGAAAATCGGACATTATATTTGAAATCAGCATCCCCGAAAACCCCCGAGTAACAAGTTTCGTGTACATCTAACAAATTCTTTCTGATACTGATTTTATCCGTTAAACCTTAAAAGGATGTTTGCTACCCTTAAAACTCAAAACAGGCCTATATAAAAAAAGACGTGTGAAATATTTTTCGTTATTTTAGTAGTGTATCAAGTTTTAAGAAAATCGGTGTATTGCACTTGGGCAGTGTTTTTTGTTAGTATTTTCAAAACACTCCTAGACAAAAACGCACCCCCTACCTAAGGGGTTGATGCAATCAATTTCATCTATAGCTCATTTGAGAGGGCATACTTCAGGCTTTAATTTCTGGTAAGAGCAAAGTTTCTGACACATATAATTTTAGCACAATAATTTTTTCCAATACTGCCTAAAACGCTATCTTTGGGGGTTCCAACCCTTGTTTTTCGAAAATTTGACGTGATGGTACATTTTGAACCCCGGATTCTTGTTCAGCGGAAAAATTCCCTTCGGAAACACTTGGTCGCATTCATTCGACAGAGACAAAGTCTAGATTTGGAGGGCTGTGTTAGCTTCTCTGTCATACTGAATCCGAATCTCTGATTTTTCTGGAATACCAACGTGGCCATAGATAGCGCCGATACCATATCATACCCGGCTTTTTGGGTTAAATCAAACCTTGGATATCCGACGCAATATGACGTCAAAAGAAAAGAGAAGGGCAATTAATAAAGCTTCAGAGATAGAGGAAAATCGAAGAGATATTGAGCACCTCTACCACCTGAAAGGTAGCGAACTCCACGTTGTAAACTACGCGATAAAAGCCATTTCGAAGGATACAAGCTGTCATCTGGCCCTGGATAGATTAAAACATCAACATGAACATCATAGGCCAGGTAGTAGCGTTAACTACTTGCAGTTTCTCTGTGCGGTGACCGCTGGTAAGTTCGATTCTAAATAAAGGCTGAACTGTGTTGAGTTGGCTGTTGGAAAATCGTAATTCGACAAGGATCATTGTTACTGTTCATGTTTTACGGCACGAACCGGCGAATCGCAATTTGGGAACTGCTGTTATCAGGCTTTCTGATCGTCACCATTTTCGCTATAGCGAATGTTAGATATGTCCTAAATCTTCGGGGTATTACGGACTGCGCCCATCGGAGTTAGGTGACCCGGGAAAGAAATGGTCATTACTCACAGTGCGACCTGGATACCTAGTGATCTCCAGGAGTATATACAATAGTTATATACCTAACGTTACTGCACTAAAGCGGGGCGCTGATGGACACTTCTTAATTCCGTAGCTACTCGTGGGAACCTAATGTGTTTCAACAACAGTTTCATCTTTAAAGTAGCGTTCTAACGGCGCGACTTTTGTTGAACAACAAAAGTCACGCAACAAAACTCTCCCCGTAGGAACACCACTTTCAACAGTGTGGACGAAAATTTCAGTACGAGTAGAACAACAAAGTGCTGACGCCCGCTCTAGAAATAACCACCCGAGAAAGATCCAGACTCTGTAAGTGGGTTTCGTGACACTCTACGCCGTGGACTTGATGGCACAGTCTACAAGCGTTACCTTAGTTATCTCCCCGGAAGTCTGTGCGACTATACCAGGCCACACATTATAATACATTAATAGGAACATAGGAATCTTCATTGATAGTCAAGCGACTATCATGTCACTGACTAGAAAATCGGTACCATTAAGACTCTTAACATTGTTGGGTAACCTCACAATCTACTGGGTACCTATGCACTCCAACATTGTATTGTAGGTAATGAAGAAGCTGACGAGCTTGCCAAACATGCATCTGCGGCCCTATATTGGCCCAAATCCTTTATGCGGTATTCCAATCTGTATTGTCAAGAAGCAGATCAGGGATAGGAATTGAGTGGGAGCTGCCTCGCTGTGAGAAGCTCTCCCTGGTATGACACAATTAAAATTGTTGTTCAACTAATATTTCTTCAAAATAACTACCCTACCGAACTAACAAACTCTTGAGAATTAAGCTCTTATAGATTGTAAAGAGATCTTATAAGGCTCTAGAAAGACTCTTATATCGAAACTCTTGCAACAAAACTTATCTTTTGTAGTTTAATTATTATAGGAGTATAACTCTATGACAGTTACTGAGATTCTCCATCTCGTTGCAAGACCATATCTATTCTCTTGTTGTAAGAGTTAAACTCTAGAATAGTTTTCTCTCTCAGTTACCCGAGCCCCTTGTGGGGCATAGCGCGTCAACTGTTCCATGTGGCCCAGTTGACGTTTCGACGGCATAAACTGGTTTCGGAGAATGCAGTTACCAGCATGCACCTCCTGCACATCCCAGGCCACGAACGTCGTCGTGGACGGGATTCGAATCCAAACGCCCGTAGTCAAACATGAAACTGATGCCTCAACACACTGCGCTACCGGTCGAATAGAATAGAATAGTTTTACTCCCATAAAAATGTTGATATCAACATTAGGCACTTTTGATACTCATAAGTAGACCTTCATAAAAGTTGAAGTTTAAAACTGCTTATAATAACACAGTTACCATAGGATAACAAAATTAGATACTTATCAGGGGTGTTTTGTTATTATAAGAAAATTTAATTCATAGCGGCCATATTTTCCAGTGAAATTTTCAAATAAATAAATAATTTGTAAATTGTTCTGTATGAAAATATGGTTTTCAATTCACTACGGATTATTACTGTGATATGCAAAATGTAGGAAATAAACCACTATTATTGTGATTTTATGTTTTAAATAAATTTTAGGCAACTATGAAGCAGTAATATTTCCATTATATTTTTCTCTATATAAAATATTTGTTAGAGGGACTACACACCTTCCGTTTACCGCTCAGTTTATCACGTGTGACATCATGTCTGAGCGATAATCCGTGTGACCTGCGTAGTTTTGGCAGATTTTTACGCAGATCTGAGATCTGTGCATTCGGACCCTGATTTGCAACGATAATCTGTGCAGTTTACACAGTTGATCGTTCAGTTTTATCAGTTTTCGATCAAATTTCACCATGACCACCGGTACCGCACAGGCCACAGTTAGTTTGTACGATGTGCACACTTCGCCAAAACAGATGGAACTGAAGAAAATATCGGAACTATAGTATTTCCCAGTTGAGTTAATCCGTATCCCAAATGAAAAAATCCCTATCCCAAATGAAAAAACTCCTTCCCAAATGAATTAAACTTTTTCCCAATATAATTAAACTATTTCCCGATTGAATTCAAACAGAGTGAATTTATATGTAGCTTCCGATATGATATGATGACCCCACACGCCTATCCACGAACAAAAAAAAATACCCTTTTTTACCTTTTTTGCATCCTTCCAGTGAATATTTTTTTTTACGCAAATTTGAATTTGGACTCTTTACCTCCTGATTCCGCAGTACTTACAAATAGGAATTCAAAAAGTAGACAGCGAGATATCCAGAAGAAAGAGCGTTGAAATCTATGTCAAAATTAGCAATCCAAAATATATTTCGCACGAAATTAGGATTGATTGTAGATCCAGTAAAATAGAGCAAGGGTACATCAAATGATGGAAATTCTACCCGCAGATTTTTTTTCAAATCCCAAAATATCATCCGAAATCACTGGAACCCACGAATGTTTGATTTATAGATTTTCAGTGATCCTTCAAGATATTTCATCGGTAAGTTAGTTTTAAATAAATATATCGGAAGCTACAAGCAAATTCTCTCTATTTGAATTCAATCGGGAAATAGTTTAATTATACTGAGAAAAAGTTTAATTCATTTGGGAAAAAGTTTTTTCATTTGCGATAGGGATTTTTTCATTTGGGATACGGATTAACTCAATTGGGAAATACTATACTGGATCAACAATCAATCCTAATTCCGTGCGAAATTTATTTTGGATTGCTAATTTTGACATAGATTTCAACGTTCTTTCCTCTGGATATTTCGCTGTCTACTTTTGAATTCCTATTTGTAAGTACTACGGAATCAGGGGGTAAAATTTACAAACGGAATCGTCACAGACACCTATTTAAAGAGTCCAAATTCGAATTTGCTTAAAAAAATATTCACTGGAAGGATGCAAAAAAGGTAAAAAAGGGTATTTTTTGTTCGTGGCGTGTGGGGTGTCATCATACATCATATCATATCGGAAGCTACATATAAATTCACTCTGTTTGAATTCAATCGGGAAATAGTTTAATTATATTGGTAAAAAGTTTAATTCATTTGGGAAGGAGTTTTTTCATTTGGGATAGGGATTTTTTCATTTGGGATACGGATTAACTCAACTGAGAAATACTATAATTAAGCGAAAATTGAATGTAGCATACACACCTTCAGTTCAGGTAACTGCACAGATTTTTTTTACAGATATTTAGCAGAGATATCTCCGCAGGTAAACTGAAGGTCTGTAGTCCCCTTTAGCAGAATATTGAAAGTTGATTACTTTTAAGGCGGTGTATGTGTTTTTAAGTCAAAATATCTAATATAATTGATAAAATTCCAAAGCGAATAAATATTTTGCTTCACATTTATGAAAAAAAACGATCGTATAATATGTAATATTGTATTAAATATGATACATACACATTGCAATTTGTGCCATCGAAAATAAAATACAATCTTTCATTTCGCTCTGCTCCAGAAAATGTAAGATAGTTCATTTGTACAATCATTATCTTTCTTACAAAACTGTCAAAGACAGTGCGGCTCTAATAACAAGACTTTAGTACTTATTATGAAAGTACAATAGAAATGTGCTCTTATATGCACACAAATAGTTTCCATATGAAACTTGTGCAGTACTCAAAAAAGAGTTAAAATTTGGATATACGCTAAAAGTATCTCCCATAAGTGTGTCGTAAGCTCTCACAAGGTGTTTTTAGTACTCTACCAGAGACGGCTATTACACTATAAAAGTTCTTTTACAAATATCGTTTGTAAAAGATATTTTCGAAGAACTTTTCTAGTGTAATAGCCGCCTAAGAAAAGATTTGCGACGTGAACGTTGCTTGTTTCAAGTGCTTTTCTTACATGCTTGCACACCTTCCTCTTTAGGCGGCTAATATCATTCATAAAAGTTCATTTAAAATATCGTGAGTCAAAGATATTTGTAAAAGAACTTTTATAGTGTAATAGCCGCCTTAGCAATATTTTATTACCATCCAGTGGGTTTATTCAAACGCATTCACATCCACCAAAGCTCATTAACATTATTCCCCAATATTGGAAAATTCACATTTGGAAATTTCGTAATTGCCGCAAACAATAGAATCGCATTTGCTGCAAAATTTTCACCAACGAACTTTGTTAAAAAAAAACCATTCCGAATGGCATCCACCATTCTTTAAACCGTTAATCTGCTAAGCACGTCGTTATATCTTGTCAGATTAGAAATTGCTTTGGAAAAGCGGGGAAAACAGTTAGGGTTCAGTTCAGATAAGCCACCACCCTACTCAATTAATGATATGGAAAACTTGTAAAACTCATCGTAACGATTGTGCTGAAAATGACGGGAGCTGAAAATAATGATGGTGGTGAATGGTGCCACTATCAAAAATGGCCAAGGAAAATGGCGAGGACAAGGCCAAGAGAGGCTTCTACGATGCCTAAAAAGCATCCTTCTGAATTTTCCTGCTGTCTATTTTTATTTCGGTAAATGAATGCTCCAGTGAATCAAGTTTAGTGAATGCTGAGCCTGGCATGTATCCCTGAGGGTGTTTTATTTTGGGAACAGTGCTAGTAAGAATAATATGGATAGAATTTGAAAAAGCTGCTAATGTTTTAAATTAATACGAATTTAAGTTAAAGGTTTCTTTGTACATTTCTCCGGAGCATTTGCCCGTATTACACTAATTAACAGTTCTGGATGGAGTTCTGGAGCAGGAATATTTGATTTGTTAATATGTTAAAATAATAAAATAAATAACTGGCGCAACAGTTGAATTTGAAACATGGCCTCGAGATGAGTTAGCATCATCTCATTTTCTAGATCGTGACGGTATGTCTTGTGCACACACCTCTGCATCGATCAGCAATACTCTCAACCTAGTTATTTACCCCATAAATGGGTACTCATTTAACAGCTGAGTGGGCTAATAGTCCGACACGTAAATCCCGTCTTTTATCGAAAACTACCGCATTCAGTAGGAATCGAACCGGGGCCCAGTGCGTAGAAGGCGAATGTGCTAACCGTTGCGCCATCTGGTTAATATGTTCCATAGTTCATTTATTTATTTAAGTAAATTAATGTAAAGCATTAGTTCTCAAAGTGTGATATTTCTGGGGGGTCGCGAAGACATTTTCAAAAATTTAAAATTAAGCGGTCCTCACACCGACGCGAAAAAATCGCGACGGATTTCTAGATGTTCACATCAGGGTGACAAAAAATCGCATTCAGTGTTCGTTGTGTATTTTGTTGTGCAACTTGGTCTGCAGCGAATTTTGACGCCACGGCAAAATTTGCAATAGGAAACGTCACCATAGATTCGTAAGAGGTTGAAGCTGTTTTGCTTGTAGCAGTGGTTGAGGATGGAAAGGCAAAGGTAAATTTAATTCCTTTAACAATGGATGACGGAACGTTTATAAACGCAGTCAGGTAAAATTCTGCCTTCTTAGGGAAAGAAGATTATGAGTGCATGGTATAAGTTTCGATGCACCGTTACTTATTGATTTTCTCGGAAAAATCGAGGGCTTGAAATAAAAAATAAAAATTGGTACTTACTACATTTTGCTCCAAGCTCGTTGGCAATATCTTTCCAGATTTTTTTTCGTATGTTTTTTTTTCTGTTTTCATGTTTCTTTTTTATAATCACGATCAGTTTTTCGATATCATTAGCCCTATCCAATAAACACGTACTTGTGAAGTAAACAAGAAGGCATCGACGAGAATAAAATCGCACTCAGCGATTTTTTGTCGTCGCCACAAAAATGTTTATTAATTTAAAACCAATTCAACTTTATAAATGTATTTAAATTTTCCAAGTCAACTTTATAAAATGTAATTTAAATTTTCCAATTCACGATGTTGACCGTTCGATAATTTCCAAGCGAAAACTCTGACTGCACTACTCGAACTTTTAACAAGAGTGAAATTCTAACAACGGCAAACAAGTTAATTTTAACGACAAGCGGTCCATTCGTGACGTCGTGATGTACAGTATTGGTTCAAGGAACTAATTGTGCAGTTCAAATCTACATTATAAATGATTTTACGAAAATATTGTAATACTCGTACAATTTAATTAAATATAAAAAAGATAGTGTTGCCGCGAGGATTAAATCCCGGTAACTCCTAGGCGTGGAGCCTAGGCACTATCCTCTAGGCTAGGCTGATGAGCTCGATGCCGTACAGTGAATCGGTTGTGTATACATATTAATATGGTTATTTGGTCAACGCATATCGTGGCTACTAATGTTTCCATTCTCAGGGCGTGGATCGATCCTGAACAAAAATCGCTGCACAAAGTGACGAAATTTCGTGTCGGTGTGGAAAATTTACGTCGCGAATCCACCGGGCGATTTTTGAGGCGCCGGTGTAAGGATAGCTTTAAACGAAATATTTTAAATTTGATTTTATGGAAAAAAAATCAAAAAAATAACAATATGATATTACGGCAATTTAAATCGTGTGATGGGAAGTAAAATATGTTTTTGTTCGTCGGAAGTTACGAATTAAGGTTCACACGTCGTAAATATTTGCCCAATTCTTTTTCAGGAAGAATTTGTCCAAACGGAGCAATTTTCAAAGCATTTTCCTCACGTGTTCACATGGCGGTAGATATTGCTACAAAGCCTATATCTCCATGCTTTTCTCGTAGTTGTCATGGTAACCAATATTTACCGAAATGTAACAAAAACCAAATAAGTAGTTACATAAATATCTGTGGTTCACACATACAATTCTCGCCAATATTTGCCTGTTTTTTGCCAAATATTTGCGACGTGTGAACTCATCATCAATGTTTATTATTTTTTAACTCGAAGCAACTTCGGGTTTTGATATTAGAGAGACTTCGATGAAAACACTTTTTTCATATTACATACCATAGTCAAAATACGCTCAAATATCAAATTAAATATCAATCGAATGATTGATTTTTTCTATTTTTTTTAACTGATGTTCGGAGAATTTAATAAAAGCGGGATTCCAAAATTTGAATGACCTTTAGGCAGAATCCAGAAACCAAACAATTTTTTTTATATAATAGTCTGAACAAAAGTGTTTGGACATAAGTGGAGATTTTTTTTCTAATTTTTAAGCGATTTTTCTGAAAAAAAAAAACCACCAGAAAATTCAAAATACTTTCTAAAAACAAACAAAAAATATTTTTTTTTTAGATACTGCTTGAAGTGGATTTCGCATTTTCTTAGTACTATACTTAATGTTCCCTGAACTCCACATAAACAGGAAAAATATTCAAGTGTTTCATAAAAGAATAAAACTACTTTGATTGGATTGTAGACACGACTCTGCCGTTTTTTCTTTGATTTTTCCTTTCTTTTTTTTATTTTGTTTGAACACGTCTTAGGGATCGACCATGTTCTCTAGATAAAGCATCGTAGAGTGATGACCGAGACTTCACGACTACGAAGCCCGTCCAATTCACGTTATAGGTTCATCCAATTTGAAATCATTGTCAAACTTCTTGATCAAAAATCGTTCACCCCCTTTCGTTTCATGTGGCCGCATTACCAACAAGGATTGACCATTCAATTCCATTATTGCTCCTTTCTCGCATTGCAAGTACACTTGTACTTATAAATACACACCCCTACTAAATTCCAAAGGAGCTTCCATTTCATCACGCGCTACTGTACATCAATATATGTATTAGAAAGTCATAAAAGCCAAAAAATCCTGTAAGGGCACAAGCCCTTGAAGCTACTAAGATACAAACGGATGTCAGGATAAGAACACACCAAACCTCTCGCATACAATCGTAAACTTGGGTGAAATGCAAAAAGTATTCCACACCCCATCCTCTCGAATCCTGCCCTAAAGAAGGAGCTATAAATAGAAGTCGATCTTGGGTCCAAGTAGACACAACAAAACCAAACCTAAACCTTAACGATGACGACGACGAATGACGAACTGGCGTTTAATAAAGGCAGGTGAAGTGATTAAAATCTGTAGTGGCACCTGCCTTTTACTATGGTGGACAAGTATTGGCCATAACAGTCCTGTTCGCTACGCTATAAGTATTGTAGTTTAATGTATCTTGCACGCTTCTGCAAGTGATTTGTACTTGAGCGGATGTTAAACGACGTTGGACACAAATTTCAAAAGCAACCTTTTTAGGAGAAAAAGGAAGACGTTAAATCAATATTTCCAGCATCGTGGGAACTATGCGCATTGGTATCATCAAACAGATGGCCGCCGAAAAATACGAAAGACACGAAAGCGAAGCTTTTGCTTTTGTATAAGCTTTATCGTTAGTGTAGTGTAGTGGAATATTATTGTATTTTTGAAGTATGGTATACAAATTCCGAAAACGTTTTCTTTGACATTTTAGGGGTGAAACGAGGTTATAATGCTATGCTACTATCAAAGGATTCGTTCGGAAGAACTGTCGTGACTGATAAGGAATTGTCTAGAAATTTAATCTCGTACAATAATTATTCGAGAGTAACATCTTTCAGTCGCCTTTTCTTTTGAAGTTTTCTTTTGTATTAAGCTTAGTTTATTAACCGGTGCAAATATTCAGTAATATGTCAAGAAAATTATTTATTAATCTATTTTTTCTGTGATGTGGGGCATAACAATAATGCCACGGCATTTCCAGGTATGTCGTAAAAGGCGACTAGGACAGGATGTGTATACTAGAAACTTGCATCATCCCAAATCTTTTACATGCAAACGAAACTTCCACTCTAACTCATCAGATATACCATTTGTGACCCAGGAATCTATATGGGCGGCTTTGTGCGGAAGAGTCATCCATGAGAAGCTAGTGGCTATTATCAAGGCGACCTACGATGGTGTGTCAGGACGAATTCTACATTAAGGTAAGGTGCTGGCTGAATTTTAAATTCGGAGTGGGCAGTGGCGTAACGGCACCATGAAATAAGCCATTTGGAAATAAGGCATTAATGGATAATTTCGGTTGAAACCGAAAGTGTATAGATTCTTTCGGTTTCACACTCAATGATTAATTTCGTTTAAAACGAAGGTGAGTATGTACTAAACATGACTATTTTCGCTTTCCTTCTTTCTTTCTCATACCTTATTTCAGTTTAAAATTGTGCATAGCAAAAGAAAAATGCTGGATGCAGATATGCTAGGACGAAACGGATGCAGGTACATGTACAAAGAGTGAAACAGGCGACCTAGGGCTACATGCGGGGGTTCGCAACGCCCTTGGAGCGGAGCTAGCCCAGCTCATTCCAAACTTGCATGCAAACTTGTGCGATACTGCGGGTTGTGAATTAACAGTCGCTTGTGTGGGCTTCGCTCGCTACGCTCGCTCCGCGCTTAAGGAATCACAACCCTCAGTATCGCGCAAACATGAATGCTCGCTTCGCTCGCTCTGGGTACAACAGTTAGATGTGTGGGCTCCGCACTTAAGGGATCACAACCCTCAGTATCGAACAAACATGAACGCTCGCTTCGCTCGCCCTGGATACTGCATTGCTATTTTCGTTTTTATCGCATGTCTTATTTCGATTTGAAACTGATATTGTTCATACATAGCTTATTTCGTTTATTTTCCGATGAATACTTTCGTTTCCAAACGAAAGTATATGTATGGATTATTTCGTATGCCTTATTTCGCTATGGCTTTTTTCGGTGCCCCTGGCGTAACTATCTCCAAAAATATCGTGTTCGGCGGAAAAAAGGGCCCAGGCGCAGTAAAAGTCTAACTCAGTGGCGGATCTAGAAATCGAGTTTGGACGGGACACGACTTTTTTTTAATAGATTGTAGTTTTTTAGAAATTCTTTGCCGACATTCAAGAGAGTTAACACTTTTGGTTATCAAACACTGACGTACTACCCATACTACGTAGCTACAGTTCACCAAAACCCGAAACGATACTGAGGTTTCAGAATTCAGTGGATGCTTGTGAACAAATCTAGGATCGTCACTTCGGCGAAGCTATGCGATTTTTGAAAAGCCACTAAAGCAACAAATTCGCTAAATTTGCAAATTCCTATTAAAGAGATGTGGTTTGGTGCAACCAAAATATAACTCGGTTCGGTGGTAAATGTAAATCTTTTGACTCAAGACACCATAGCCTTTAGTGAACATACAAGGGTAAGGTGAAATGTTCTCGGCCTGATAATGAAAGACTGCGATTTTCAGTTAAAAAATTATTTTATTTTTCTACATTATCTCCCTTGACTTCAACACACTTGGTCCAGCGTTTCTGCAACATCAGAATTAATTCCCGGAAGTAAGAGTCTGGAAGGCGGTGCAAATATTCATCTACGGCCCTCTCAACTTCTTCATTGGATGCGAAGCACTTTCAGGAAACAAATTTTTTCAAGTTTGGGAACAGATGGAAGTCTGACGGCGCCAAATCAGGAGAATAAGGGGGATGGTCGAGGTAATCGTGCCCCAAATCCCGAAGTTTTCCCATCGCCAACGTACAGTTGTGTACAGGTGCCTTGTCTTGGTGAAAGATGATTTTTTTCTTCTTCAAGCCAGGCTTCTCACGAATTTTGGCATCCAGCTTGTCAAAAAGTTTGAAGTAATATTCGCCTATTATTGTTTTTTTCAAGGTAATCAATTAACAGGATGCCTTTCGCATCCAAAACACGCTGGCCATGACCTTTCCGGCAGATGCGGTCGACTTCGCTTTCTTTGGCGCTGAACCACCGCACCGGCTTCCATCCATTGCTTCGACTGCTGTTTCATTTCTGGCGTGTAGTGGTGGACCCAAGTCTCATCCATGGTGACAAATTGTCACACAAAATCAGTCGAATTCCGATTGAATCGGTGCAAAGATTGCTGCGAAAATCGTTTGCGCATTTGCTTTTGATCGGCATTCAGCAAATGCGGCACCCATCTTGCGCAGAGCTTTCGCATCTCTAATTCGTTGTGTAAGATGTTTCGCATCCTTTCTTCCGATATCCCCACAGCCTCAGCAATATCACTCATTTTCATTCGCCTATTGTCCAACACGATATCACGCACTTTTCCGATGGTTTCCGGTGTGGTTTCATTTTTTGACCGTCCTTCACGTGGGTCGTCTTCAAGGGATGTGCGACCGCGTTTAAATTAAGCTGCCCATTTTTTAATGGTAGACATCGAAGGAGCTCAGTCGCCATAAACTTTTGCCAACTTCGGATGAATTTCCTTAGGGGTTAATCCATCCAAAACGAAGAATTTTATGACCACACTCCACTCTCCATTTTAACAAAAAACACGGAAGACGTCGAGTACAAAAAATCGTGTAAGCAAATTACTTGAAAGAACAAGTTGAAACTTGTCATACGAACTAATGACACGTGTACCGAGGCAGGAAGCATACATTTTTGCGGATTGTAACGGTATTTCTGTGCCAGGCCGAGGACTTTTCACCTTACTCTAGTATACCATATGCATTTTTGTTTGAAGTGAAGATTTCCCGATTCAGTAGCAACCCGACAATTAAGATTCACAGTGAACGTAAATTCCGAAAGAAAATGTTATTATCGTCGAGTCGTTACTGAAATCACTAGATTAGATTAGATTAGATTAGATGGAGGGCAGTTGTCCCAGAGGGCCAACAAGCACTGCGACCCGGAAGTCTATTGTGCTACACCCTGAAGTCTACGCAGATTAGTGATCTGACTAATTCTCGAGACCAATCATCCCAACAAATCTGCTCAGCTGTTCGAATGTTAGTGAGGCAATCGTTTCCGCTTCAGGGAATGCATCGCCGAAGCACTTCAAGCGGCGGATATGAAGTGCATCACAGTCACAGAGAATGTGCTGGGAAGTCTCATCTTCGCTCTCACAGAAGCGACAGCTTGGGTCAGAGACAATTCCCATTCTATGCAGATGACCCCTCAGGGTAAAGTGACCTGTAAGGAGCCCACAAATAGTTCTAACCCGGTTTCTGCGTAGTCTCAGCAGTTCGTGGGTACGGTTGCGTGAGTGGCCAGCTATAAACAGCTTGGCCTGTCTAAGACCAGGGGTATTATCCCAGTGCGCGATGGTTACTGAGTGTTCCCATTCCCTGATGTGCCGTCTTGCACTACACAAGGGAATTCCACAGTATGGCTCCGGACCGACGAGTGGGGTTACAGATGCTCCCCTGGCCAACTCGTCCGCTGTTTCCTTTCCTGGGATACCAGCGTGTCCGGGGACCCAGTAAATGGTAACCTTATTTACTCAGTACTCAGTACCGGTACTGAAAAAACCGGCTCATGGTTTAAAATAGCGGTACTGAAAAAAACCGGTACTAGTACCAGTACTGAACGAATACCTGTGAGTCCCGGGATACCTCTTATGGTACCGGTACTTGAAAATATCAAGAACCGGTACTGAAATCTCAGTACCGAACAGGCCTACTCCAACCGATTCAGCCGCAAACCTGCGACAAGTTGGGAAAGGTGGATGATTATTGTTACGCCCCACACTACAGGGGAAAGACAACACAAATATCCATGGCCACGTCGGGATTCGAACCCGTAGCTAATCAGTAGCATGAGACATCAAACTGACGCCTCAACGCACTGAGCTACCGCGTAGCTAGTATGTATTTAGTATTTTTTAGAGTAATGAATACTGAATATTTTCGAAAATAGCAAGAAGTTACCCTTTATAAGACTGCCCCCTGGGTTGTTTTCCGATGCGGATGCTGAAAATATTCGTAATTATGTATGTACAATGTACATGCAGCATGCAGTTCATTTAAGCAGTTTAAGCCAATCATAAAGTTTATTTCCTATGAACAAAGTGTCGATTCTTTGTAAATACAATACATATTGCTAATTGCTTTGACCCTTGCAGAGGGATGACACTTTCCAGAAGTGTAGTTACTAGCATGCACCTCCTATCCGCGCCTTTTTATACTGACAAGCTCGAAGCACTGTGGAAGTTCTATTAGCATCTTCAGGCAGTTTTTGTTCGTACCGAGGATCGAACCTCCGTTCACTAGACTGTAGAGCGGTAGCCGAACGGTCACGGCTACCGAGCGCGTCGAATAACATGGAAAAACAGAACAAAATCAGTCTGCTGCTCAAATAATTTTTTTTAGTTTGTATTTTTACAGTAAGAGTAGCTGTTTACTGCCCAGTAGAAAACACAAATAGCGCTAAGTGTGGGCTGTTCTGATGTCACACGCCTCATAAGACGAATAACTTATCACAGTCGTTCTGAAGTATTCGTCTTAAGATCCATCTCGTGGAGTTGAGAAAACGTATTATCTTCCCGATACCCGTCGAGTATATATCTGATATGTCAAGGAACCCAATTATTGATACCTGGCCCTTGCTGGAGCCGGAAATTTGTACAAGAAACGGATCTGAGTTAAATTCCTGCAACTCCGTCAATAAATAAGGTATAGCCAATCTGACCGCGTGCCAATGCCCCGTCTTAACCGCTGTAATTCTAGCGACATCCGAACGGATTCTCTTCAAAATTGTTTTACGTGGGTTATATGATGGTCATAGGTTCCTAGACGTGGCACGCGTTGTCAGGATGCCCCATCTTTCGCTAGCCCGTGCCATGAAGTGTATACGAATTTACCTCTTTACAGCACTAAAATGCGGGTGGACAGTCATCTCTGAGTCACCGACTCATAAAGTTCAGAGCCCGGTCTCGTCAGTTAATGAGCCCACTCATTTCTCGCTATAATCCGTTATTCTGGAACACACAGAAGCGAAATTTCAAAGAGTTCGGCCAGTCCAGCCAGGTTGACGCGGTATTGTTTGACAATTTCCGATGAGATCGTCACTGATACAATTAATCGCGGCCTGGCTATCTGTGAAGACACCTTTCTTATTGCCAGCACTTCAACTTGAAACTCCCGGTCACCTCCCTCTCACACCATTCCGTTGTCATTGAGAATCTATTTTAGTTGCGAAGTGTTTGTCAAAGTCCACTTCGGTGACGATATAATATGTTAGCAACATGTCTCGTATTTGGACAGGTAGAGAATCCAGTATATATGGTCTAGAAGTTCAACATCTAAGTTCCCTTAGTCTGGCAGGGACAGCGCTGTATGAGGATTTGAATTGTATTTCTAGGTGTAAAAAGAGTAGACCTAGGATAATATTTAGTGCGTCCACTGGATATGAACGCATAGCTCACGCAACTGCGATGCAAACGGTTCTTTGCACTTTATTCAAAAAGTCAATAATATACTTCCTACGACGCTCCCACGGCAGCCAGTTCTACGCATCGAACGACCCGTTCATCAGTAACGGCAAAGGGCTGCCAAACCGCTTTAACGCCAGTGTGCAAAAATTTGTCGCACTACAGCCGTGAACAGCCATAAAACCATCTTTGGCTGAAGTCCCTAGCCTCTGCCGCAAGTTCTCTTGCAAGCGTAGATGGTTATATAGACTTTCCTTGTAAAATGCTCAATGTTCATCATCCAACTAAGATTGAAGTCGAGAATGTGGTGGTGGTTTTAAAGAATGGCCATTAAGTTGTGGGAGTTGGAAGTCCGGTATTTTAGTCCTTGTGGTAAAGAGGACTAGCTCAGTTTTGCTCGGATTCTTAGTCCATACTCTGCAGTCCAAGTGTTTACTATACTCAAACCTCCACTCATAATTTCACTTATCACTGGTAGGAACTTTCTCAAAACTATAGAATTACTACATCGTCTGCGTATGCGATTACCTATACCTTGGCTCCTGACGCTTTCAGCTTTCTTTTGAGTCCGTCCATCGCTATAATCCATAGCAGAGGAGACATCACCCCGTCTAGGTGGGTTCCCCTCCGCACGTTGTAATGAACTACATTATGATGCGTTACCGATACCTTTAGTTTTCCGTAAAATATTTGTTTTAGGTTTTTCGAAAAAAAAAGGAATGAGTATTTGTGAAAAATTGTTTTAAATTAATTTAGCGGTCGCGTACACCTTAGGTTACTGTCTCCACAACCTTCACACACAAACACTCAGGTGAATTGTGGATGGTTAAGGTTTTGACAGTTGGGAGTTGTTGTGGCTTATTATTACGCCCTACACCACGGCGGGAAGACAATACATACATCCATGACCACGAACGCCGTGGACGGGACTTGAACCCGTAACGAACGTAGTCACACATGAGATTGACGCCTCTACGTACTGAGCTAACGGTTGCCCCAAACTGAAACTAAAACTAAACAAACTAAAACTATTGAAGAAACGATAAAAGTGGCGCTGACCTGTTTTATCGAACTGCAAAAGATCTTTTATTTTGTGACAGAAATTTTTTCGCTGAGGTTAACCTTTTTTTTTATGTTTTTTTTTGGCTATAACTCAAATTCTACAAAAAAAGGGCAAACCTCTGATTCGTATAACCAGCACCCACAAAATTACACCACAATTTGCTCTAGAACAGCTCCTATAAAACCTTAATGCCTCTCTCTCGTTACAAAGAAACGCGGCGATCATTAAATACAATTTATACAAATTTTTCTCATTTTGGTATTTCACAGCAACTGATCAATTGTCCCTATTCTGCTGTCTAGCCGAAGCTTGGATAAAAACGGCATAACCAAAATGTATGAAGCATCTTTTTCTAAACAGATTTGTTTTTCCAAATTGGTGGAATGTATTCCAGAAATGAATAATAATAATTTCAATCGACACTGCAATTAAATGGTAGATGTAGATGCTCGACGCATTCTTTCTTATCTTAGGTTAATATGAATTTTTGGTTGGGTAGCAGCGTGTGGTACGTTTGCGTTTCGTCAAATTTGAATATCGGTTATCTTCAACCGCTAGTACTTTGACTTCAACCGAACAACTATTTATAAAATTTCCATCAGTAAATTATCCCAAACTTATCCAACCACTTCACATTTCAGAGTGAAAAGAATTGAACCGTTATATTGACCTAGGACCGACGGCTGCACAGTACACTCGTAAAATAACGAAAGTCAAAATTTCAGCTTTAGTCGGGATAGGCTAATGCGAGGCAGATAAGGTCTATAGCATCGCGGCAAGTCCTTTTTTGGGGAGACTCATATATTCATACTCACGTTCACAAGTCCTCCTTGGTCTGTTGTTCCTCCTTGCCTTCAACGATCTGAAGAGCTTTCGACTTTTTCGTCCGTTCTCGTGATAAGAATCTTTTTCTACTGATGCTGCTATCGTTGTAGCTGTTGCGGTTGTTGTTGGGAATGTAGGAAAAGTGAAAAGTATCCTCTTCAGTACACTGCTCCGTCGCGACGCCTTTGAGCTTCTTCACTTGATTATCATGGCACAGAACTTTTTTCGACACTTTTTTTGTGCATGTACTTTTGGCTTTACGTTATGTCGCAACAACACAATCACTTTGTTTCATAATGGGACTCAGTCGTCTTTGGGCTCAAAGTAAGAATCCTCTTGTAATTTATATGGACAGGGAATGGAAATTCACTCCGAATTCCTCGCTAATATAATTAGGAAGGTGCAGAATTGATGAGAAGAGACGCGCGCGAACTCCCCTTGAAAGCGAGGTCGTTCTAATTGTACTCCCTTGCGCGGATTTTGGTCCACTACGAAAGTCGATTCACCTTGGAAAATGAATTGCGTCAGGTGGTTGCACTGCTGAATCCTTCCTCGATATTACACTTTTGCTAGATGGGTGTATTTTCTAGGGTAATCCGGTCTGATTATTGAATTCATCAATTCCAGCGCTGAACCGCAAAATACCCGAGCAATTCGCAGTGTAAGTTAACATTAAGGGTTGTGTTAGAAAAGTCACTTGACCGGCTATTCGTACGCAAAGAAATTTTCCTGGGAATGTGTCCAAACGCTTTGAGCCATCCGCACCACACAAAATGTTTACGTTCACAGGAACCAGGGGGTGCACAGTCGAAAGTTGTCGAGGGAAAACCGAGAGATTGACGATGACGACGAGAGAATACAAAAGCCGAGTTCTTTTAGGGAAAACAAGACTGAGCTAGGTCTACCACCACACCGCGAAAATTCAAATGAAAAAAGCCGAAATTCGAATATAAATCTGTAATATGCACGAAGAGGCGAGGCTAAATGAGAAAGGGAAGATAGTGGTGGCTCGGGTGGTGGCACAAAGGTAGTTTTCAAGTTTAGTACACACAAGGACGACAGACCCGAATTGGGGAATTCACGAAAAGAAACCCTTCTAAATCTCTGGTCGACTTCACAGAAACGTCTTTTCGGCACTCACAAAGTCAACTATTTCTACATTCATGAAAATCCTTTGAGAATTACAGAATATCTCCACCTAGAATATCCGCTTCACTAATTTTCCAATTTCTTATATGCTCTTGCACCTTGAAAATTCACTTGGATAGTCCCTATGGTATCACTCCCGCTCTTATAATGCTTTCCCGAACGCTTTAAATCTCGACATAGACTGAACTCGTCAGCCCCTAATTTTCCGTAGTCCGTAGACTTTCGTCCGTATTTCCCAAACTTCCAAGGTTCTATCGGGAAAGCGCTTTTTCGTTCAGAACGGGAAAACTATGCGCCAGACTTGAACCTGACGTGCACATCAACGTCGAATACAAGGGTAAATTTGACGAAGCTTTTCCATGTGTTTACATGGGAAATGCTCGGAGGGTTGAAAACCATCGCACATGTGTATTTGTGGGTGGAAAATAGTAGATGAGATAACAATGAAAATTTTGTTGTTTTAAAATGTTGCTCATGTCAGAATTTTATGAAAGGAAGTTTGGCAGGAAAGCTTCAAGACGCCAGGTGTAGTGATGCCCAAATTGAATATGTTCCACTACCGTGGGTAAATGTGGATTTTGTTTTCTAATGTAGAAATAGTTCAGGTGAATTTGCACGTTTCGCGATTTTGAAGTGGATTCAGAGGAACAGGCAAACGACAGTATTTATATGCAACCAGATAGCGTTAAATTGATTTTCGATTTTGTGGCGTCACGGAAGTAACGTCATCACGGTGCAGGAGGCCAGTTTTGGGTATGGAATGTCGTCGCTTCCGTTTGGTGCATAACAATACATAGTCGATTATTTGATGTACGCGACGACGCACAGTGGGACAATAGTGGACAAAAGTCGAAAATCGAAGTGTCCTGCCGGGAGTTAATTTTGAGTGTTTTTGATTCTCGACTGGTTGAGGAATAAATTCTGTCCAGATTTGCATTTTTCATATTTTTTATATTTTTAGGGTGATACTGTGTGGTAAAGTACAGCAACGGAAAAAAACTGCTTTTAGTGGGTAATTTTCGTTAGGTAATATTATTATGAAGGTTTATATTGCAGCTACTTTGGTGAGAACCTATTAACATATACGAGTATTATGTTGGCATATCGTAGTGATAGTTTGTAGTAACCAGCGCCGCATAACAACAACAAAAAATTACTTTAAAGCAATCCAGTAATCATTTTCAACGATAATCTAAATAAAATTATCCTAATGATATTGCAAATTATCGCCAACTATCTCAAAAAAGATGAAATAAAAATATGATTTTAAACCGTTCGAAAATACATTTTTCTGAAGATAATAATTAGATGTCTTCATTGCAATAGTATTGCAGGATAAATGAGAAAACATTCTCTAAAAAATATCTTTTTCAAGGATAGAAATAAGATAAATTTGCATAGGACTACGCCATCAAATAAATTGGCAATTATTTCGTTCATGTAGTATATAGTGCAACGGTGTGTATGTTAACCTTCTAAGCATTGGGACTCTGGTTCGAAACCCACTTATGACGATCGGTTTATTTAAATAATAAGGAAAAAAAGATTTGGATGGCAGACTAAGTGTTTGTTCACACGGGTCATCTCGTAATCGGCTCGTCTGCGATTCGAACTCCACTTCCCAAGCAAATCGATTCGGTTACGTGCCGACCAATGGACGACCCGTGTGAGCATCTCCATGCATTTGCGTGGGAATTGGAGTTCAAATCGGAGACGAGCCGATTACGAGCCGATCACGAGACGACCCGTGTGAGCAAACACTAAGAGAGGAAGAGGAAGCGCGTCCAGTTGAAACAAATACCCAATTAAAAATAGGAATACAATTTTTATATTGTTTATTATTTAACGTTTATATCATCCTTGAAAAGTTATCTTTTCAAAGAATAAATTAGGATGATTTCCCTTACCTTATTTTTATCACAAGTAAGATATCACTCCGGCTGTACATTTAATACGGAGCTCTTACATTTTGCTATCATATCAAGATATCATTTGCGATATATGATATCTAAGGGAAGATACCTTCAAAGTATCACTGTGCAACTTATTGTTTACTGGGAACTCACTCAAAAAAAATAAAGTAAGCTAACAAACCAAGCGTCAATAGGCGTCAAGCAAAAATTAGGCGAAATCGAACCGAAATATTATTGTATATATTGTATTATGAAATGATACTTATGTATATTATCGAGCAAACAGTTGCGTATCATTTGGAAGATAAATTACCCAAATGATACGACGGCGATTCTTCCATACGATAAATTTATAGATTACACAGGCCTGCATAAAAATACTTTTTAAATTTTTTTTGACTTTGATAACTGATTCTTATGTATTTTTTCGTGCTTAATTCAACACCGAAACCCATTTTTCTCTATCACGTAAGGTTTTCCCACAAAACATGAATTTAGGATTACGCATTAGAAATAGAGTTAGCTAACTAAATCTTATTTTAAATGTTTCATTCGTTCTTAAATTTTACCAAAATCAATGATTCTTATGTATTATTAAGTGCTAAATTTAAAAACCGAAACCCGTTTTCTTTCAGCACGTAAGGTTTTCCCACAATACAGGGACTTACAGCTAAAAATTAAGGAAAAATATAAAAGAACTACGATTGGGGTAAACCCCAATCATGCAATACTCTAGATGAATTTGAACCTGGTTAAAGCCAATAAATAATTTTGGTTGCAATCTCGGATGCATCGTTAAGACGTAAGACGTAAGTCGTTAAGACGTTAAGACATATTTCATGAAATAGTGCAGTTTGTATGGGAGGGGGTAGAAGGAGGGTGAGGATTACAATAAATTTTATAATGTAGGTTACAATTATCATAAAAGTGATATATTCAAAATTTCAAAGCAAGATGTTTTATAGTTTCTGAGAAAATCTGATTATTGTAAATTATCAAAAATGTGTCATTTTGTATGGGAGGGGGTAGACGGAGTTAGGGTAATCGATTACTTTTTTTGAATCTAACTGATATTGTTAATTAAGTCTTAAGTACAAAATTTCAGCCCGATAAATTGTATAGGTAATGAGTAAATTGGCTTAACGTATTTCATGAAATAGTGCAGTTTGTATGGGAGGGGGTAGAAGGAGGGTGAGGATTACAATAAATTTTATAATGTAGGTTACAATTATCATAAAAGTGATATATTAAAAATTTCAAAGCAATATGTTTTATAGTTTCTGAGAAAATCTGATTATTGTAAATTATCAAAAATGTGTCATTTTGTATGGGAGGGGGTAGACGGAGTAAGGGTAATCGATTAATTTTTTTGAATCTAACTGATATTGTTAATTAAGTGTTAAGTACAAAATTTCAGCCCGATAAATTGTATACGTACTGAGTAAATTGGCTTAACGTATTTCATGAAATAGTGCAGTTTGTATGGGAGGGGGTAGAAGGAGGGTGAGGATTACAATAAGTTTTATAACATAGGTTAAAATTATCATAAAAGTGATATATTAAAAATTTCAAAGCAATATGTTTTATAGTTTCTGAGAAAATCTGATTATTGTAAATTTTCAAAAATGTGTCATTTTGTATGGGAGGGGGTAGAAGGGGTGAAGCGATTTAGCCCGTTCACGAACTTAGCCTTCATTTTTTGTCAAAAATAACGTGTGCAAAATTTTAACTTCATAGCTCAACGCGTTCTCGAGCTAGAGAGGTCACGGACGGACGGACGGACAGACGGACAGACGGACAGACGGACATCCGGTTTTGAGATATTCGAGTGATAATATGAACTTCTGTATCATTCATTTTTTTCTGCGAGCCTTATTTCTTAGCGTTACAAACTTTGTGGCAAACTTATAATACTCTCAGATTTCATCTAGAGTATAAATACAACCATAAAAATGTGCCTTTTTTATTTTTGTTGGTTTTTACAATATATTTTATTAAAATCACACATTTTTATGTATACCGAAACCCATATTTTCCTATCATGTCAGGTTTTCCCACAAAACATAGATTTAAAGTGGAAAAGGGACAAAAGTGGAAACAGGACAAAACTTGTGGATCATTTTTTTTAGTCGTGCAATAAAGTAAAAAAAGGTATACAAATTAAGTAGATTATGTATGTTTGGTCTTTCCAATGACATCGTGCCTCGTTCTTGACCAATAACAAATTTTTATACTCTAGATGAAATCTGAGAGTATTATAAGTTTGCCACAAAGTTTGTAACGCTAAGAAATAAGGCTCGCAGAAAAAAATGAATGATACAGAAGTTCATATTATCACTCGAATATCTCAAAACCGGATGTCCGTCTGTCCGTCTGTCCGTCCGTCCGTCCGTGACCTCTCTAGCTCGAGAACGCGTTGAGCTATGAAGTTCAAATTTTGCACACGTTATTTTTGACAAAAAATGAAGGCTAAGTTCGTGAACGGGCTAAATCGCTCCACCCCTTCTACCCCCTCCCATACAAAATGACACATTTTTGAAAATTTACAATAATCAGATTTTCTCAGAAACTATAAAACATATTGCTTTGAAATTTTTAATATATCACTTTTATGATAATTGTAACCTATGTTATAAAACTTATTGTAATCCTCACCCTCCTTCTACCCCCTCCCATACAAACTGCACTATTTCATGAAATACGTTAAGCCAATTTACTCAGTACGTATACAATTTATCGGGCTGAAATTTTGTACTTAACACTTAATTAACAATATCAGTTAGATTCAAAAAAAATAATCGATTACCCTTACTCCGTCTACCCCCTCCCATACAAAATTGGGGGGCAAGACCTTTTCCATAGTCCTCCGCGTGGGCGCCCCCTGGTAACGGCAGTGTATCAAATCGCTGACGGCCAATGTCTTAGCGATAAGACAGTTTGGAAAAGGCAGATAGCTGTAGCCTGAATGGCTGACGAACACCTAAGCGTCTCAGGTCTAGTAGGATGGAATGACTTGCGTAGTTGGACCTGCTACATAGTTGTGTGGGCCCCAGCACGTTTATTAAACCATCTGAAGCAGCTATCTCCGAGGCCATCCCCTGAATGGGGTTAAGCGACGTGCTGACAACTCGTCCTTGTAAAAACCACTCCATGTCAAGAAACCTGGAACAAAAGCCTCGGATTGGACGGATCAACAACGACGACCACGCAAACGAATGATGGATTATTCTTTCGGATCCTGGAATGTACGCTCCCTGAACAAACCGGGGGCCGAGAAGGCCCTCCTTCAACAGGTCGAAAAGTACAAACTGAGCATTACTGCAGTCCAGGAAACAAATTGGCTTGGCAGCGAGATTAATGACAAGAAATCGCACACAATTTTTACAAGTGGCAAACCATCGGGCCGCAAGGAGTTTGGAGTAGCATTTATAGTGAACAATCACCTCAAACCGCATATTACTGACTTCAAACCCATAAATGAACGGCTGTGTGCGATTCGCATCAAGACTCGATTCTTCAATCTCTGGCTCATCAATGTGCATGCCCCCACTGAAGTTAAAGAAGACGCAGTAAAAGACGAGTTCTACGCCCGCCTTGAAACTTTCTTCGACTCACTTCCAACAAACGACGTCAAATTGCTGCTGGGAGACTTTAACGCGAAAGTCGGGAATGAAAGTTGGCATCGGGGGACCTCTGGAGGCCACAGCCTCCATGAAGAATGTAACGATAACGGCCAGCGACTTATCGACTTCGCCTGCAGCAGGAATCTAGTCGTAAGCTCTACGTGTTTCCCGCATCGACGCATTCACAAGCAGACCTGGAAGTCTCCAGACGCACATACCGTCAACCAAATTGACCACGTCCTCATTTGCAGGAGATGGGCGTCTAGTGTCATGGATGTCCGCTCCTATCGAGGAGCAAACTGCGACTCAGATCATCACTTGGTGAAGACGACCTACAGATGTAGAATTTCCTCAGTGCACCAGTCTAGAATCAGCCCTCCCAAAATCTTTGCGGTTGATAAGCTCTTGAGTGATGCTACAGCGGTGGCGTATACTACCGCCCTTGAGGAAAAACTATCACCTATGCTACACAACATCAGCAACACAGACGTCCATGGGTTCTGGGAAGAACTCAAGGGTACCATCAAGGATGTCGCAGAGAAGGTCGTGGGATATAAAGCCCGGCGAGCGCGAAATGACTGGTTCGACGAAGAATGCAAAAATTCACTTGACGCGAAAAACGAGACCTACAGACAATGGATTCAACGAGGAACCAGAGCCAGAAGAGAAAAATATGACGAGCTACGGCGAATATCGAATAGAATAATTAGACGTAAGAAACGTAAATACTTTGACGAGCAGTTGCTGAACATAAACGAAAACTTAGCTAATAGGAACACCAGACAAGCGTACAAACTAGTAAATACAATCAAGAACGGCTACCAACCCAGGACTAGCCTTTGTAAGGACAAGGATGGAAACATCATCAGCGACACCGATGGTATTAACAAACGATGGGCCTCTTATTTTGAAGAGCTTCTAAACCGACCATCTAACATCCCCACACAGGAAGCTCTCGACGATATTGTTGATCTAGGTCCACCCATTCAACCCCCGACAGTAGAGGAAGTTGATCTCGCGTTGCGGTCACTAAAACGAAATAAAGCGCCGGGCGCTGACGAGATTCCAGCTGAACTGCTAAGATTCGGTGGAACGAGTCTAGTTGATGCCATACATCAATTACTCCTGCGAATATGGGAGAACGAGGAGATCCCAGACGATTGGCGCAGAAGCATCATCTGTCCAATTCATAAAAAGGGAGATAAACTGCGGTGTGAGAATTACAGGGGCATATCACTAGTTTGTACGTCCTATAAAATTTTGACGAAAATTCTGGAAAATAGAATAAAACCGTACGCAGAACGAGTCATTGGCGAATATCAAAGCGGTTTCAGACCTGGTCGCTCCACAACCGATCAGCTCTTCTCAGTCAAACTGATACTCCAGAGGTGCTGGGAATACAACGTAAACGTATACCAAATCTTTGTCGACTTCAAGCAGGCATACGACAGTATCGATCGTGGAGTACTGTACAACATAATGCTGCGGTTTGGTATACCGGCAAAATTGGTGCGACTGACAAAGATGACGATGACCAACTCCGTCTCACAAGTCAGGATCCAGAATAGACTTACTGATCTATTTGAAACACGCACTGGTTTGAAACAGGGCGATGGACTGGCACCGACGCTCTTCAACCTAGCACTGGAACACGTTATTCGGGCCATGAATATGGACAACAGCAAGACGCTACTCATCAAGTCGACACAATTAGCAGCGTACGCCGACGACACCAACATCATGTCCCGAAGATTGGCTGACGCAGAAGAACTTCTGCATACGCTCGATACCGCTGCAAAGGAAGTTGGATTACGTATTAACGAGGGTAAAACTAAAATAATGATGCAATCGGTGACAAGGACACCTGCACAACCGAGCATCAACGTGGGGGACCTCAACATCGAGTTCGTGAACAACTTCATCTACCTGGGTTGCAACCTGTCAAGGGACGCCAACGAAACTGACGAAATCAAGCGACGGATACAGTTAGCTAATAAGACTTTTTTCTCGGTTCTCCCCATAATGAAATCGAAGCATGTGCACAGAAACACGAAGCTCCGCGTGTACAAAACCATTATACGACCAGTGCTATGCTATGGCTGCGAAGCATGGACCCTAACTCAAGCCTCCGAAAACATGCTAGACACTTTTGAACGTAAGGTTCTACGGCGAATTTTCGGGGCTGTTTGCGATCGAGATGGATGGCGCATCCGGTACAACCATGAGTTGTATGAAATGTACGATGAGCTGCAAGTCTCGAAAATCGTCAAACTACAACGACTTCAATGGGCAGGGCATGTACAAAGAATGGACGATGATCGCATGCCTAAGAGAGTAATGAATGCAGAACGAGTCGACGGAGCGAGACTGCGAGGACGACCGAGATCTCGTTGGGAGAGTTCAGTAGGTGTGGACGCCGCGCAGCTGCTGGGCTCCCAAAATTGGAGGACGCGGTCACGTGACCGAGATAATTGGAGGACAATGATCCAGGCGGCCAAGGCCCGACGTCGGGCTGTCGCGCCACGATGATGATGATGATGATAATTGTAACCTATGTTATAAAACTTATTGTAATCCTCACCCTCCTTCTACCCCCTCCCATACAAACTGCACTATTTCATGAAATACGTTAAGCCAATTTACTCAGTACGTATACAATTTATCGGGCTGAAATTTTGTACTTAACACTTAATTAACAATATCAGTTAGATTCAAAAAAAATAATCGATTACCCTTACTCCGTCTACCCCCTCCCATACAAAATGACACATTTTTGATAATTTACAATAATCAGATTTTCTCAGAAACTATAAAACATCTTGCTTTGAAATTTTGAATATATCACTTTCATGATAATTAAAACCTACATTATAAAATTTATTGTAATCCTCACCCTCCTTCTACCCCCTCCCATACAAACTGCACTATTTCATGAAATACGTTAAGCCCATTTTCTCAGTACGTATACAATTTATCGGGCTGAAATTTTGTACTTAACACTTAATTAACAATATCAGTTAGATTCAAAAAAAATAGTCGATTACCCTTACTCCGTCTACCCCCTCCTATACAATATGACACATTTTACCAACGTTGCTCTCTAGCTTGATATCGCTTTGAGCTAATACAAAATGTTGTCTTTTGACAATAAGCTGATTTTCTCGAAAAGTGTTACAGCTATTAGTCTGAAATTTGGAATGTATATATACTCTAGATGAAATCTGAGAGGTGATGGGATCAACAAAGTCTTAACGATGCATCCGAGATTGCAACCAAAATTATTTATTGGCTTTAACCAGGTTCAAATTCATCTAGAGTATTGCATGATTGGGGTTTACCCCAATCGTAGTTCTTTTATGTTTATTCACAGTTTTGTACCTTTTATTGCATTTTTATTGCATAGCTCAAATTTCATCATAAAGTAACTAGCAACATCGGAGTCATTCTGGAAAAAAAATTATTTGATCACTGTAGAGGAGCTAGTTAATGTGTTCTTAGGAATAACTGGTGTCCGGAATATGCATTTACTATTAAAGAAAGGAGCTATCTTGTTTTAGGAAAATTAAACTAGTTTACACCCGATTTTGCTAGTTTTTTTTTATCTGTTCAAAGCAAGAATGGCTACTTTGCTCAAAATCCCTTTAACACTTTACATATTAACTACCTTAACTGAATTCAATAGAAAAAAAAATGATTTTAAGATTAAAACATAAAAGAACTACGATTGGGGTAAACCCCAATCATGCAATACTCTAGATGAATTTGAACCTGGTTAAAGCCAATAAATAATTTTGGTTGCAATCTCGGATGCATCGTTAAGACGTAAGACGTAAGTCGTTAAGACGTTAAGACGTATTTCATGAAATAGTGCAGTTTGTATGGGAGGGGGTAGAAGGAGGGTGAGGATTACAATAAATTTTATAATGTAGGTTACAATTATCATAAAAGTGATATATTCAAAATTTCAAAGCAATATGTTTTATAGTTTCTGAGAAAATCTGATTATTGTAAATTATCAAAAATGTGTCATTTTGTATGGGAGGGGGTAGACGGAGTTAGGGTAATCGATTACTTTTTTTGAATCTAACTGATATTGTTAATTAAGTGTTAAGTACAAAATTTCAGCCCGATAAATTGTATAGGTAATGAGTAAATTGGCTTAACGTATTTCATGAAATAGTGCAGTTTGTATGGGAGGGGGTAGAAGGAGGGTGAGGATTACAATAAATTTTATAATGTAGGTTACAATTATCATAAAAGTGATATATTAAAAATTTCAAAGCAATATGTTTTATAGTTTCTGAGAAAATCTGATTATTGTAAATTATCAAAAATGTGTCATTTTGTATGGGAGGGGGTAGACGGAGTAAGGGTAATCGATTAATTTTTTTGAATCTAACTGATATTGTTAATTAAGTGTTAAGTACAAAATTTCAGCCCGATAAATTGTATACGTACTGAGTAAATTGGCTTAACGTATTTCATGAAATAGTGCAGTTTGTATGGGAGGGGGTAGAAGGAGGGTGAGGATTACAATAAGTTTTATAACATAGGTTACAATTGTCATAAAAGTGATATATTAAAAATTTCAAAGCAATATGTTTTATAGTTTCTGAGAAAATCTGATTATTGTAAATTTTCAAAAATGTGTCATTTTGTATGGGAGGGGGTAGAAGGGGTGAAGCGATTTAGCCCGTTCACGAACTTAGCCTTCATTTTTTGTCAAAAATAACGTGTGCAAAATTTTAACTTCATAGCTCAACGCGTTCTCGAGCTAGAGAGGTCACGGACGGACGGACGGACAGACGGACAGACGGACAGACGGACAGACGGACAGACGGACAGACGGACAGACGGACAGACGGACATCCGGTTTTGAGATATTCGAGTGATAATATGAACTTCTGTATCATTCATTTTTTTCTGCGAGCCTTATTTCTTAGCGTTACAAACTTTGTGGCAAACTTATAATACTCTCAGATTTCATCTAGAGTATAAAAAGATTGAAAACTGTGATGCTAACCTACAAAACTTATATTAAATAGCCATATTTTTAACTGGAATTTGTGACTAAACTGTACGTGATGGAACTTTTTCATTATTTTTCCCGTAATCAGCGCTAAAAATACTACGCAAATCACTTATCAGATTCCAGAAAAATTTCATTGCAGGCCTGTGTTATTTGTCGCTTTTTCAACAATTAAAGGATATCCCTTTGGTGGAAGAATCGCGATACGATTCCAATTCGCTAATCAATCGCCAAGATGTTATTTCGCCAATTCACACATAAATAAACCACAACTGTGTCATTCTCACTGTTTGTAGTCTAGATAGCGCAACGGTTAGCACTATGGATTTTCAAACATGGGAACCTGGTTCGAATCCTACAAATATCAGTTGTAAAACAGGATGAAATATAAATTATGAGCGTCAAAGAATATGTAAGATAAAAAAAGGATAAAGATTAATCTAGAAAAAAGAGCGATAGTAATTTTTGCTTTAGTTGACTCTCATGTCCAAAATTTCTTCTATGCAACATTTTGTCAATTCGTCAATTTATCCCTGTCGCGATTCGCTTTCTTGTTGTCGACTCGTTTCGCCAAAGTTTCTCCTGGAGGTTTCGCTTTCGGTTACTATTTTTTTCCCGCGATAAGATGGCGATATTCCTGGCAATAAATTTATCTTCCAAGGCGAATCGCGTTCTTATCGCGGAAGATAGAAATTGTTTGCTGGGTAGTATTAGTACATGTATATGTATTTGTATAGAAGAAGTTAATAAAATACAATAGTTAATATAGAGACTTGAGTTGAGCAAGACCTGTTTCAATACTAGTCATAACATGGTTTCAGGTATCATTATATTAAATGAAGAAGTCTGCCAAATCAAGTTGGGTTAATTTGAAATCAAAAAGGCCAAGTCCGATTAGAGTCATATAGTCAAAGTCGAATTAATTAAAAAAATCGAAAACCGAAAGAGATTTCTCGTCAGTGTCCAATTTTGATGAGAGAGCCTGACGATAGCAGTATCATCGAGACAAAGTGAAAAAAAGTCCAATAAGTGCACCTAGCACCTTATCGGCTTAGCCTGCAGTAGGAGTTTAGTCATAAGCTCTATGTGTTTCCCGCATTGACACATTCACAACCAGACCTGGAAATCTCCAGATGCACATACCGTCAACTAAATTGATTACATCCTCATTTGCAAGAGATGGGTGTCTAAAGTGATAGTTGTCCGCTCCTATCAACGAACAAACTGCGACTCAGATCACCACTTGGTGAAGACGACCTACAGATGTAGAATTTCCTCACTGCATTAATCGAGAATCAGCCCTCCCAAAATCTTTGCGGTTGATAAGCTTCTAAGCAATGCTTCGGCGTATACTAACGCCCTTGAGGAAAGACTATCCCCTAGGCTACACAGCATCAGCAAAACAGGCGTCCATGGGTTCTGGGAAGAACTGAAGGGAACCATCAAAGATGTCACAGAGAAGGTCATGGGATATAAAGCCCGGCGAGCGCAAAATGACTGGTTCGACGAAAATGCAAAAATTCACTTGATGCGGAAAAGGAGGCCTACAGACAATGGATTCAACAAGGAACCAGAGCCAAAAGAGAAAAACAGGACGAGCTACGGCGAATATCGAATAGAATAATTAGAAACGTAAATACTTTGACGAGCAGTTGCTGAATCTAAACGAAAACTTAGCTAATAGAAACACCAGACAAGTGTACAAACTAGTAAATACAATTAAGGGAATAAGGACTAGCATCTGTAAGGACAAGGATGGAAACATCATCAGCGACACCGATGGCATTAACAAACGATGGGCCTCTTATTTTTAACAGCTTCTGAACCTACAAACCTTCTAACATCCACGCACAGAAATCTCTAGAAGATATTGTCGATCTAGGCCCACCCAAACAACCCCCCACAATAGAGGAAGTTGATCTCACGTTTCGGTCACTAAAATGAAATAAAGCGTGGGATGCTGATGAGATTCCAGCTGAACTCCTTAAATTTGGTGGAACGGGTCTAGTTAATGCGATACATCAATTACTCATGCGAGTATGGGAGGACGAGGTGATCCCAGACGAATGACGCAGAAGCATCATCTGTCCAATTCAAAAAAGGGAGACAAACTGCGGTGTGAGAATTACAGGGGCATATCACTAGTCTGTATGTCCTATAAAATTGTCACAAAAATTCTAGAAAATAGAATAAAACCGTACGCAGAACGAATCATTGGCGAATATCAAAGCGGTTCCAGACCTAGTTGCTCCACAACCGATTTACTTTTTACCGTCAAGCCTTTGAAGAGAGAGAATCAGAGGAAATGAAAAAGAGCGAGAGAAACGAAGTAATTCGGCACAAGTGAGGAAGTAGGAAGGGGGATGGAAATTTGACATCTCTTTTGCTTCTATATGGACCGGGCGGATGTTCCGCGGCAGAGAGACAGACTGGAATGTTATTGTTCCAATAGGAGAAGTAGGAGAGGGGATGACATCTGAAGTGCTTCCTGTGCTTTTATATAGACTGCGCGGGTGTTGCGCGGTGTTGTTGTGGAGGACGTGTGTCTCTCTGTTTACTTTTTACGACTGGAATTGCTTCAAATAGTTTAGTGTTGAGTATATGCGGATTGCTCCTCCATAGTTATTCTCTATGATGTATACCAAATCTTTGTCGACTTCAAGCAGGCATACGACAGTATCGATCGTTGAGTATTGTACCCACAACATCATACCGCAATTTGGTTTTATATACCGGCGAAATTAGTGGGACTGACGATGAACAACTCCGTTTCACAGGCTAGGATCCATAATAGACTTACTGATCTATTTGATATACGCACTGGTCCGAAATAGAACGATGGACTGGCACCAACGCTCTTCAACCTAGCACTGGAATACGCTATTCGGGCTATGAATATGGACAACAGCAAGACGCTACTCATCAAGTCGACACAATTACCAGCGTACGCCGACGACATCAGCATCATGTCCCGAAGATTGGCCGACGCAGAAGAACTTCTGCATACGCTCGATACTGCTGCAAAAGGAGTTGAACTACGTGTTAACGAGGGTAAAACTAAAATAATGATGCAATCGACGACAATGACACCTGCACAATCAAGCATCAATGTGGGGGACCTCAACATTGCAACTTGTCAAAGGACGCCAACGAAACTGACGAAATCAAGCGACGGATACAATTAGAAAATAATATAAAACTGACGATGATCGCATGCTTAAGAAAATGCTGAATATACGACGAGTCGTCGGAGCAAGGCTGCGAGGAAGAGAGCTCGTTTAGTTGGGAAGACTCAGTAGACGATGACACCGAAAAACTGCTGGGCTTCCAAAATTGGATGACGCGGTCAGTTGACTGAGATAATTGGAGCACGACTATCCAGGTGGCCAGATAATGATAAGGAATTGACTAAGTAATCAGTGTTAATTCAATTTTATTTTATCACGTACACAAAATATTAATTTACTAACAACTATTGGACGCATGCTGAAAAATGTTTGAAACTTAACTTACTAGGCGATTAGAAGTCATTCGTTTTCCAAAATTATGGACTCTGCAATTTCATCTCTGGGATTGAACTCTGGCATTTTACCAACTTGGCCATAAATGGTTCCACTGCGAGTTTTTCGAATTACACATGTTTGGTTGGCAGGTTCCATATATTCATTGACTTTTCTCATCACGGTACGATATATCTCATGATTGCGTGCCTGTGCACCAGGTCGTCTTTTTTGTGGTGGCCTACAATTAACAGAACTAAATTAAATTTATTAAATAAAATATGAAGTGAGAAGTATGTGAGAATAAAGGAGGTCATAATTTTATAACGTGTGTAAATATCAAATAAAGGGTTCAATTCAATCAGTTGTGCCACGGCGCCAGTCGCACCGTTTCGGTACCCAGAAAATCTGGTGGGAAGTTCAGAAAGCTGAGAGTCGATATGATCGACTGAAATGTATGTGAAGACTTAGGCAGCTTTCACATGGCACGTACGATACACAAGATTCTAGCGGAAAGCACCAGTGGTGATCGAGCTTTCTATACGAGTGCAATTTTAAATTAATCGTCGCACATACAAAGCTCGCTCACCACTGGTGCTTTCTGCTAGAAACTCGTGTGCCGTGCGTTCCGTGTGCAAGTAGCCTAAAAGTTTAAGACCTCATTGCAAAAATCTCCATATCCGAGTATCTGTTGTTTTTTTATGAGATGTAAATCAAATGAAAATCATTAAGAGCGCAATTAAACGGAATTGGGTTGCCTAGCGAAACAGTTTCTACAGTTTAATATAAATCAATTCAATTTCTCGAGTGAATTGTAACATTTCTACTGCACCAGGGCCCCATTCTAACGCCAAAACTCTATCGATAAAATTCTCTAAGCAATTTTTTGACTAACGATTTAATTTTTTTTTATCAAAAAAAAACAGTTGTTTTTAGGTGAAAAGCATTTAGGCAACTTAAGCAAGAGAGAGATTTAGCGTCAGTATTAAAATTAAAATTCATTTAATGATTAAAATCACCTTTCGCGAGATCTCCGAATCTGTCGCCTGCGTTCCAATAAATTCCGTTGTCTTCTCTCGTCAATGTAAAGGTACACCAATCCCAAGATAAGGAAGGAAAGGGCGATGGAGTACAAACACCAGCTGTATGTACTGAAAAATCTGAAATATAAAAAAAAAACACGTTATGCATTTTGTAAAATTTTACATTGACGTACTAAGAGTTTTACTTTATAAACAAAACATTTATAGCTTTCAAGGCTTGATCTTTCATAGCATTGGTCGATTTCTTCGGCCCGTTGCGGAAATTCGCCCAATGAAATATTTTGTATGATTCCATTAGTTAGGAAACAAAGATCTAAATTTGAATTTACTGAAATTTCGTTCAAAACAAGTTTAGGAGTTTGACGTTCTTGCGTCGATTTGAGGTTGACCAGCTTCAATTTCAATTTGCACAAATTTTTTAAACTAATCATGAAATAGAACTTCCATTGGTTATTAATTTATGTTATCCGTTGGATGTCAAATAACTAATCGACATTTGAAGTTCAACACGAAAAACAATTTTGTAGTATTGTAGGTGCCTTGGATTAAATATATATTTTTTTTATTTCAAAACTCAATAACGGAAATATACGAGGGTTGTTTCATAAGTATCCCTTTTAGAGAAGAGATCACACTCAATTTTAAGTTTTGATTTTAATTTTTTTGACGAATTTCGATACATTTATTCCAGTCATATTCGGAAGTACAATATTAAACCCATAAAAAACCAAAGTCCAAGCGTATATACCCTAGACTTGTACAAACCTAGTGGTGATACCAAAAGTACCAATTGGCAACGACCATTTGCATTAAAAGTGAGTTTCCTATATGACCAGTTTATAGACTCATTCAGGAGGATGTTGACCATTCTCAAAATAAATTAACTAACCCATTCTACAAATATTTGTCGAGTTTTCCAAGTCATTAGCTTAATTTTATCGAAAGTTATCGCCTAGTTGAAGATTCATTTGTAGGGTAGGTAGGGATTCCCTGGGTCACATCTTGCCCATCATTGCCACCAACCAGTTAGATCATGCTATGAACATTCAAGCAAAACGTCAAATCTCTAGCTTCATTCTATCGAAAGTTATCGCTTATTTGAAGTTTCATTTGTAGGGGAAGTAGGAGTTTGGTTGGTCAGATTTTACGTATTTTCAATATCAGCCAGCTGAATCCTACTACAAACATGTAACCAAAAATTCAAGTCGCTACCTTCATTTTGTCGTAAGTTGTTAGTTAAGTTAAACATTTGACCAACATTTCAAGTTGCTGGCTTCATTCTATCAAAAGTTATCGCTGTTGGAAGTTTCATTTGTAGGGGAGGTAGGGGTTCCTTAGATCTTGCCCATTTTTACCAACCAAGAGATTTTATTAACAGCATTCTACAAAAAATTTTAACTTGCTTGTGTCATTCTATCGACAGTTATCGTAATGAAAGGAATTTTTAATTTTTTGAAATTTGTAGGGAAGATAGGCGTTCCTTTGATCTGATTATGCCCAACTTACTAAAAGTCAAGCAGCTTCTCACATCAGGATTACATGCCAAAAATCAAGTGTCTACGTCAATTGGTTCAAGAGTTATAGACAAAAAACCTGAAAAGTAGGGTAGTACGGGGTTCTTTGTAAGAAAATTACCGTTAGTTTTCCACTGATCTATTTTATTTTTCAAGGAGAGTATAAAATTACCCTCACGAGCAATATACCAAAGCTAGAGCTTTTCATGTTTATTTAATCGGGAGTTATATGTAGATACATTTAAGTATTTGACATATGTAGGGGAGGCAGGCGTTCTCTTGGCCTGATCATGCCCATTTTTAATACCAACCAATTAGATCACACTGCCAACATTTGACCAAAATTTCAAGGCTCTAGCTTCATTCTATCGAAAGTTATCGTGCGAACGGACAGACAGACGGACAGACAGACAGACAGACATGGCTAAATTGAATCAGGAGGTGACCCTGATCATTTATATATATATGCATTGCTATAGGTCCAGAGCCTCCTTTAAGGTGTTACATATTTCCGTCGTGACTAAAACAATATACCCTATACTAAAAGTCTAGGGTATAAAAATTGTTAAATTCCTCCAGTAGGCCTCAGCTTCGGAGATGGCTTCTTTATTTGCCAAAGACCGCTTTCCTCCAAACCATTTTTTCAAAATAGGAAATTAATAAAAATCACAGGGGTCAAATCTGGAGAATAAAGTTAATGGGGTAGCAATTCGTAGAGTAAGTTTTGTAGCTACGATTTGGAACGAATGAGCTTTCGCATTGCGATGGTGAAAAAGTACTGTGTTCTTTGTCAAATGGGGCCGTTTTTTTTTCTTAAATTCAGAATCCATAAATCAGCATAGTATTGCCTTGGGATAGTCTGTTCTTTCTCTAAATAATCCGTAAATACGAGTATGATCCCTCGCGAATCCCAAAAGACAGTGGCCATAGCCGGAGGATGCTACTGTTTTTGCCTTTCTTGGACCAGCTTATTTATTTTTATTTGCTCCTTCGTCTCTCAAGTTTAGTGATGAGTCCACGTTTCGTCACCAGTGACAAAACGCAGAAGAAACACTTTCGGGTATCCCTTAAATATGTCCAAACAACTGCTTAAAATTTGTCTGGCGACTTCGTTTTTGTTCATCCGTACCCATCTCGCCGAAAGCTTACTCATGCTCAATTCTTCGTGTAATATTTTTTGAACGCATTTAGTTGATATGCTTGCGATGCCAGCTATTTCTCTAATCTTCATTCTGCGATCTTTTAACCCCGGTTACAAACTGTCGAACTCAAACATGTTTCAAGTGGACCTTTTTCTTCAGATTTATTTGAAGTATGTATGTCTTGAGCCCTTCGGAGGACACTTGTAACATGTTCGAGTTCGTGTTCGACAGTGTGTGGCCGGAGTAATATCATATTATGGGTTTTGTGAGCCACATTCTCAGTGTAAATCACCTCAATCGAAGCTGGACGCTCTTCGTCAAAATTGATGTTTGGCCACATTTAAATTCATTTAGCCAATATTTGATGGTTGAAATCGAAGGAGCATGATCTTTATAAACGGCTTGAAGCTTTACTATAATTTGCTCACACATACTCATTTGCCCTAACCCCTAGAAGGACATAGCGTGTCAATTATTCCATGTGGCTTAGCTGACGTTTCGTTGGCATAAACCAATTTCGGCTCCCATTTAGCCACCCACCTGTGACAAGCCGGGAGATGTTTGTGGCTTATTACTACTCCCCGCAACACAGGGGAAGATAACACAAACATCCATGGCCGCGAATGCCGTGGACGGAACTTAAACCTGGTAAATTATGAAGCTGTGCACATACTCGTATTGGATCACAGTCGCGTGTAATCTGTCTTTCTAACAACAACCACAATAAGATGTTACCTTTTGAATGATATAGGGTTTTCAAGCAGGAGGTTTCATTTAAAATAGCTCAGGTCATGACGCACAGCGGTCAGTATACTGTTGTGAATTTGTTTTATGAATTCTCTCCACAGAGTTTCTGATACTGTGCAATATGTCACTTCCTCCATCATAAAAATTTATCCACTGACTAGTACCAGCAAATGCTGATAGATTTTTTGTTAAGTCAGCTTTGCGGTGTGAAATTTGATAACCAATGGATGAATAGATGCGACTGTTGTTCGCTGCAATGCTACTTCGGTACTGCTGGTACAGGGTGTTTCGATTCTGCTATGTATTATGAACTTAGCCAATGCAATTTTTAAAAAAGACAGTTTATTCTTTTTTGCGGAAGTGTTGTCATTTTAAAATAAAGTACGCGCCCGGTAGCAGTTGTCTTTCGGTCACCCCTCGACGATACTAATCTAGAGCTCGGAGTTTAAGCCTCGGCGCGACCAAAAACTGCCTGTGGGTACTAATAGAACTCTCACAGTGCTTCAAGCTTGTCAGTATAAAGACGGCGTGGATCGGAGGTGCATGCTAGCAGCTGCACTTCCGAAAAGTAGATATGCTATCGAAATGTCAACAAGGCCTAGAAATGCTTGAGATTTTGATGCGCTCCTGCCCCTGGAGGGGTTAAAGCAATTAGCAGCAGACTCTGCAATTTAGTAAGGAATTCAATACTTATGAAACTCTTTTTTGAAGTACTCAGAAATTTCGAAATATTCAAAGAAAACTTAAAAAAAGCAGTTTAGACACCCTCTCCCCATACTTCTCGACCACCTATCAACGGAAACTTTGGAGAAGACGGCTTTTATTAATTTCGCAAAACTTCAAAACTACACGAATTTGCTTAACCTTCATAGGACCGACCTCGAAAAATTACGTTGAAGACCAAGTGGGGTGTAAGTACACCCTTAAATTTTTTGTATTGTATAAAGGACAACAAATATTTTAGACAAAAGATTTTAATTTTATATTTTGAAAAATAATCTTGGAAAAAAACTGAAATTAAGAAACCGTGATATCCGTATACGTAGTACAGAAATAACTATCACACTTTTTACAAACGATTCTGATTTTGGTAAAATATAATCTACATTCAAGTACTGATTGTACCAAAAACTTCAAGATTACCTGTACCGCAACGAACAAAATTAAAAATAACTCATTACAGTATATAGCAATTTATTTAAACTTTTTTGTATGAGATAAGAGGCATATTTAAGAAACATATCTCAGAGGAAATTTAATAGGAAATTTTTTTTCAGAAGATATCCTTAGAAATGTCAGTCTGGGGTGCGGCTGCACCCCGCTCGGGATTATGAAGGTTAAAAAGAAAGCCGAAATTTTCAGGAAAAACTGATGCCAGTAAACATAATATTTTATATTGGCCAATATACTTAGCAAATACTATAAATTTTAACTTTTCGGATAAAATTGCTCCGTTGAAAGAGCTTTTTATTTTATAAAATCTGCTTTCTGTACGTATCACATTTTAGAAAATTTTAAACATAAACATTTTTAGTAGCGAAATCTTTTTTAATGATAACGGCAAAGTTTAAATTTTATATTAATTATGACGAATGGCTATCCCATTGTATGTTTAACTTGATGTTAAGCATATGACCCCCTCAGATGTTTTCGATGAAGCACAACCTGCCTGTCCAATTTTCGGCCTCTTCCGAGCATTTGATGCTCTCTATTTCACCGACAGCGCGCTGAATATTGCCTTTCAAAGTATGAATTTTCTTGTAACTATAAGTTTGACTCCATTCGGAAACGTAATTTTGCTCTTCGCAAACTCATTCAAACAAAGAGGGTCTAATCACTAAACCTTACTGAATATAAATGTCAAAAACTTTAAAAAGTTAATAGCATACTATGTTAGTTTCACCATTTCTATCAAGCTTAAAAATAACACTTCATACACGTGCTAGTAAGAGTATAGGTATTTATCATTTTTTTAACTAAAATTTTATCCCATAAAAATTAAATGCCCCACTGTACAAGTGCAACAATCGTACTCCAATAATCTCCAATTTAGACCATTTGCATACACATTTTCTTAAGTGGATTCCTTTTATTAAAACTCAGATTAAACAAAGCGAAACGATTGTTAATGCAAATTTCAGAATAATACAATACAATTCCAATCTTCTGAAAAAATAATTTCGGCTTATTCAATTTTCAATTAAGTTCATTGTAAGCTTGGCAGTGTGCCAAGATGGTAACAAATAACACATAATACGAATACTCTGGTCAACTTACTCGGGCATTCAGATCAATTTGAGTTACTTAACGCTTCAGTTGAAAGGATTGCAAATCATTATTATCCATGGAAGTTGTACTTCAATTATGGATAAAATATGATTACGGTGGATGAACATTTTTTTTTACTTTTTTTTTTGGTTTGTTGAAACTAATACATTTTCGTACGTCCAACTCACATTATGCTAATCTATAATTCCCATTTACCAAAATAATAATAATAATAAATAAACAGCCCGAATACATTCCACCAGATTGAAATAATTTCGCCCCAACTTTTCATGTCTGTGCTTTCTGTCGTACTATTCAACAGTCGGAATTTATAGCCATTTAATGTAACTTACATTTCCGGATTTCGTATGATATTGTACTTGTTACAACCCATCGTGTATTATTTCGTGATTTTAAATGTGTAATGCCAATTTCCCATGCTCGGGATAATGGTTGTTGGGTATTGAAATAAATTAAATATTGAAATATTGTAATATCACTTCAGGAGGACATTAACTAATTTTTGACACTTAATTGCTCGTATATTATCCTGAGAGGTACGTGTTCAGGTTTGGATATTTTTCACCACAATTGTGATCTGGAATTCTTATGTAAATTAGATTCAATATTTTCATATTGACATGTATCTAGTCTAGTCTGTTGTAGGCTTTTAGTGAAACTCGTCATTTCACGATCTGCCTGGTAAACAGTTTGATTTTGATTACATTATATACACCGCCATCATTCCTGGAAATCCCGGCAAATTATGAGTAAAATGCACACTATTACTTCGCTAAATGCCTAATTTAAGCATGCTCGTCATTTAGTGTAACATTTGTTGCCGCTAGGCATGATGTACTATATTTAAGGAAGGTTCGTACTACCTAAAGCAGGAATTTCCGCTTTAGGCAGTAAAAACCTACTTTACATACATCATAATAACATTCCTTTTATGTATTCTAGTTTTAATCAAATAACAACAAGTCGATGGACATACAGTTTCTCAAAATGCCGGCTTATAGTACTACTTTGCCATAACCCCTAGTGGGTCATAGCGCATCAATTACCCCTGCGCGCCATAGTACTCTGCTCTGGGCAATGGGGCGCAACTCCCTAAAAGACTTACCAGTGCCTGACACTCCTTTGCCACAGATCGACGCCATGTGATTTTAGGACCCCTCTTGATAGGTTGAAAACGGGGTTCCATTTCATGGCATGCAAAGCAATGCAGTTATCACTTTTCCGCAATGTGTGACCTATCCACCCACTGCCATTTTCACTTGCGTATCAATTCATCGATTGGCATCTGACCCGTACGTCGGCTAAGCTTTTCGTTTGATACTGTTTCGGGCTAGGAAATTCTCAGAATTCGACGAAGACATGAGTTGACGAAAACTTGTAGCTTTCTGATAACTCTTTAGGAAAATTTCCATGTACTGCTCCCATACAAAAGCACAGACAGTACCAGGGAATGAACTTGATGCTGAGATAATTGCTTTGCCAGATTTTGGACAGCATGCTATTTGCGCAGGATATCATCAGACAAAATCCGAGATTTTTAACTGTGTACGCAGAACGAATCATTGGCGAATATCAAGGCGGTTTCAGACCTGGCCGCTCCACAACCGATCAGCTCTTTACGGTGAAACTGATACTCCAGAAGTGCTGGGAATACAATCTATACCTATACAAAATCTTTGTCGACTTCAAGCAGGCATACGGCAGTATCGGGCATGGTGTACTGTACAACAACATTATGCAATTTAATGACGATGACCAACTCCATCTCACAGGTCAGAATCCATAATAGACTTACTGATCTATTTGAAACTCGCACTGGTCTGAAACAGGGCGATGGACTGGCACCAACGCTCTCCAACCTAGCATTGCAATACGGTATTCGAGCTATGAATGTGGACAACAGCAAGACACTACTCATGAAGTCGACACAATTAGCAGCGTACGCCGACGACATCAACATCATATCCCGAAGATTGGCCGACGCAGAAGATCTTCTGCATACGCTCGATACCGCTGCAAAAGAAGTTGGACTACGTATCAACGAAGGTAAAACTAAAATAATGATGCAATCGAGAGCAAGGACGCCAGCTCAATCGAGCATCAGAGTGGAGGACCTCAACATTGAGTTCGTGAATGACTTCATATACCTGGGTTGCAACTTGTCAAGGGACGCCAACGAAACTGACGAAATCAAGCGATGGATACAGCTAGCTAATAAGACTTTTTTCTCGGTTCGAAATTGAAATCGAAGCATGTACACAGAAACACGAAGCTCCGCGTGTACAAAACCATCATTCGACCAGTGCTATGCTATGGCTGTGAAACATGGACCCTAACTCAAGCCTCCGGAAACATACTAGACACATTCGAACGTAATGTTCTGCGGCGAATTTTCGGGGCTGTTTGCGATTGAGATGAATGGCTCATCCGGCACAACCATGAGTTGTATAAACTGTCCGATGAGCTGGAAGTTTGGAAAATCGTCAAACTACAACGGGCAGGGCATGCAAAGGGAATGACGATGATCGTATGCCAAAGAGAGTAATGAACGGACGACGAGTCGAAGGACCGAGACTAGTCAACCTCGCAGTCTCCGTCCGTCGGTGGGGGGCAAAGACCTTTTCCATGACCGTGATTACTGGACGGTAACGATCCAGGCGGCCAAGGCCCGACGTCGGGCTGTCGTGCCACGATGATGATGATGATGCATTTTTAACGACTGACACAATCTATCAACTATTCGAATTCGGAATTTGTCAATTTGGCTCGCGTAATACACTGTCGCTTACTGTGATACGAGCCAGAATTTCAAGCAGAAATGACGAGCTGTGAGCCAGTACGGCCGTATACAAAATTGCGATATGATCGTAATACACTAACAAGCTTTACCGTAGAGGAAACAAAACTGCGTATTACTCGCTAATGTATCACCGCTGACATCGATGAACAGACATTTTTGCATTTTATTCATATTCACATTAAAAATGGCCCGAATTGAAAAATATTGGCCACATCAGACTTGAAATCAAATTGTCTTTAACTTTTAACTTTGCCTTTTTCCATTTGGAAAATTCGTTTTAAAGTTCTGTTAGCTGAAAAAGTGATAAAGTGTGATTTTTCATCTCAGCCTCAAAAAATGTCGTTTTCCTTCTATCGGTTCTGAATATATTACTGAATCAAATTTTAACGTTGAGCAATGCATTAGACGCAGAATTTGATGCTATTTAATTTCATGCCATAAAATTTTCGATCGCAAGCACTGTTTAGAAGTTATAAGGAAAATATTTGAAATAAGGGCTCAAATCTCACAGTTTTCCAACTGTCAAAAGTTAAGCTCGCCTTTTGCAAACGTGCAAACTCGGTTTCCATGTATTTGGTATCTATAGAAAGGATTATAATTATTTCCAAATCATTGCCTAATTTTCCCTATAAAGCCTCCAAATTGGCTTAATTTTACTGGCCTATATGAGCATTTAACCAAACACACTTAACAACCATTTGTTGTAGATTAGCGTTTCCCAAAGCTTTCAAAATTAGAAGAGTTGCGGCTATTAGCTCCAGGCTGTCTGATTTGCTGTATAGGTCAAGAAAACTCAAACATAAATATGGTGATCTAAGAAAAAAGTCAAGGAGTTTTGAGATTTGGCACTACCTGCTATCATACTAAAAACTCTACAAATTTTCCAAGATATAATTCTTTTTCAGCACTTGTGTTCCAAATAAATGGAAAAAATCGTCTTTATTTTGATGTATTTAGCAAATATTGAAAAAAATACTTGTTCCAGGAGTAAATTCAAACTCCAATAGCGTGTGAAATTCATCATATCAGTTTAGACTCATTGGTGATGAAGCATGATAAATTTGGAAGTTTGACGCCCTAAGACACATTCATATTTTTAGCTGAAATGTCTTTTATATTATTTATTAGCAGTTATTCCTGTTATTTGTTATTTTTAGCTGCTCAATATTAGCTGTTAATCGACATTAACAATTACACCCAACATAACCTGGGATTAAAAGAGAGTAGCACATAGCTTTGCCAGTGCTTAGCAAATAATGAAGGCCACCGAGATGATGTATTTAAAAAAATAGGAAACCTGTTTGTTTTGAAACTCGTATAATAAAACTAAACGCCAGTACGTATTATATTTGATCAAGCGGGCCATTTTTTCCTTCAACTAACGAAAAGTTATTTTCTTGCCATTATGAATTCGTAAACTGACAACGATATCCGCAAGAATTTGCACCGAACTGAAAGTCAGGATCTCTTCTTTGACCGAATGTAAAATCATTTTGTTCCTTGAGGAAGAATATCATTTCAGTTGGAGACAGTCATGTTTATGTTTTCTTTAGCTCCGCTGCTGCAGCAGAATAATAAATATTTCGATTGGTTTTGAATCCTCCTCGAAATTTATGAACCCAACAACTGAACTACGGCCGACGGAAAAGTAGTACTCACTAAAGCCATCAAAAACATCCAAAATCGATAGTAGACACCATCAAGAATGACTATAGCATCATTTGGAAGTTGGGAGTGTTTTCTCTGGATCCTGCAACTGGAATTGTAGGAAGACATTATAGGAATGATGGCGACACTCGACGAGAATAAAAGTTGGGCACTTTGCCCGAAATTAGATACTTCATCCATTCGGGTCCTGGAATGATATTATGGAACTAGGCCAATGCCATTGGTTTTGCCATCCTTAGCTCCAGTGAAGAGAGTCTTCGGCTGCATCATAATTCAAGGCGATATGTGACTTTCGTCTTGGAACTGAAGAAACAGAGTGACTTAGTTTGAATTAAGAAAGTTTAAATCGGTTCTATACAAGACGGCTCCTTTTCTTGTTGTCGAATTGAAATAGTCGGATGAAAATGTACAGTGGTAGAAAGTGCTGATAAATCGCTGAAATTTTAGTAAAGAAATTTGAATACAAGTAGCATCGAAATTTGTGTACTGAAGATTACAGACAGAGAGTATTTGGCGAAACATACTCGTACTTATGATTCGACAAATACCATTTCACCAAGTACATTTTTAATTTACATATGTACGAATACATTACATTCAATTCGAAAAGACCATTTGAAAACTTAATCACTCCATATTAAGCCATGATGAACATCTGGTAGTTGAAAATTCTGTTGAGCACAATAATAATGCTGACTGACTGTCCAGCATATGAAATTCGTATCCTCTCTTAGTTTTTAATTATTTCCCACTTCTTGAATGAATTAGTGGCCCTAAGTACTGAAAGTCACAACTAGGACGGAGAATGATAAAAAAATTTCCTCTTATAAGTCCGAGAATATGAATGGGGTGCGCACCTGATGAGATGGCGGTGGGAACGGGGCGATTCCTCCCGGTCCCGGCCTTTCAAAGGAGGCCCGAGATTTTCAAAAATAAATGTAAATGCGAGTAAATGCCCGATGGGCCCCACCCTTGACGAACATTTTCTTAAAACCGGCGAACTTCTTTTCCTAAGTGCAAAAAGTTTAAAAAGTTCTTGTAAAATGATTTAAGGAATGTATTTCAATATATGTTATGTCATGACCGCGGCATTCTAGCGTTTTCAAATATTGACTTGTTATCTGGGGCCCCAAGAATGTGGAGTTCCAAGAAAATACGGCCCTCAAGATGTGTGTGTCCCCTGATATATGGGGCCCATCTAGAGATGTATGGACCCCAAAATGTATGGAATCCTAAGAAATAATATGGGACTCCCCAAGAAGATGCATCGGGCCAAGTTGTAATGAACCACCTGTAATGAACCATATTATGGTCTGATAGTGCTGCTCCCACCGGCAGATCGAAACAGCACCTGATGAGTAGTGATCTGTTGGTGGTACGAAACCAGAGGCCAAGGGTCCCATTACACCCGGACCCAGGTGCGACCACGTGGGCGTCTGATCCGTCCGCCAACCATTCCATCCTTTTCGACTATTTTTTTTTATGTCCTATTTTTACCTCCTCTGTTTGTGTTGTCTTCCCCAGGCCTATGAATTTTTGTTAATACGTAAAGGCAACGAGCGGCGAAAACCCCGCCCACATCTCCCGAACTGAGCTACTGCGAGCATAGGTCGCTGTTTAGCTCGTTGAGGGGCCCTTTTCTTCGCCAGATGGCACGGCCCGACCTTCACGGTCATTATGATACCTAAGGCTCCGTCCCCACGGGCATCTTCGGATGCCACCAAACCGTCCATAACATATTTGGCGCCCAACACCCACCTTGCTACAGCCAACAGGTGGTTCATTACAAAGTAGACTCAACTGTATGAAATGTATGTATGTATGAAAACCTTTCAAGATGTTTGAAATCTCATGATATATGAAACCGCTCGATATATGGGCACCGAGAATGTATATAGCTCATCTAGAGATGTATGGGGCCCCAAGATGTGTGAAATCCCGAGATATATGGGCCCAATTCTATTTTGTTTTTTTCTTTTTTATTCTATTACTTTGGTACTGGGGCCTGGATTTCCTCTCGGCGGCCCTAGGGTGTTTCAATAAATATGTACGAAGACTGACGGCTTACTACACAATAGAAAGTATTTGGCTCCTTTTAACACTAGTTGCAAGATGCACTTTATCTATCCACTTGGTGAATTAATTCTCCTGATATGCACCGCGTGTATGGTATTTAAAATACGTAGTGCAATGTGTTCTGTCATAGTCATTTTACAGTAGAGCGACACACGGTTGAACAACGCGTCGGAATTGATAAAACATATTATGAGAAATCGCGTGCTGCTCTGGCAAAAAAAAATTCTCCATTTTTGAATATACGACTTCGTAAACAAGAAAAACTCCCGCATATGGGGCAAGATCCACAGTGGTATCAAGAGTCACCATTGCATCGGCAAAAACTCATTCGTTGGTCATGTAGTGTTTTCGGGCCATAGAAGAGTGACCCAACGACATTGTCGCCCTTAACTATTTTAGGGCCCTGTTCAACTAATAAAAAATCGTTTGTGACATTTCAAGTCTTAGTCCTTAAAAATGCATATTAGACATACACACGCTTCGAAATGTTTGAAGCTGTTGAAGTAATCTATAGCTTACAGTCTTGTGATGCCTGTTTTAGCCAGCCCTTCCCTCACGAAGGCCAAGAGAAAATTGTTCAATAAATAAACTTTTGCCGTAAGAGTAAAGATTCATTCCTTGTCGAGGTTTATGGAAGTGAGAGCCATTTTACAGGCGTAAAATTTACGTTAATCCCCAAATTTATATTACGATTTATATTTATAACGTAAAATTTACGCTGGTCGACGCTTTCCAACATTTTGTGCGCGTGGGCAAAAAATTGTTGGAGTGCAATGGAATTTTGGATTCCAATCGAATTTCGTTTTGGTTTTTTTGGACACTGACACTTGGATTAGTATCCTGAATAAAATTCCGTTCGAATGAAGAAAAGAGAACGTTTTTACTTTCCTTTCTTCACGCTGTTCATAATGTCTGCAGGCAATTTAGATTTAGTAAGAACAATATTCCCTATTTTCAAAATTGCTAATCTGGCTTGGTGTTAGCAACAAAATTTCGGTCTGTTTTCTTGCATTGAAATATCACTTTTTTGCAACTGTGTGGCACGCCTAAAGATACTTCGTTTGAAAGTGGCTCACTGTCCTAATAAGGTTGCCGACCCCTGCCTTAAGTGATCATCACACCGACGCCAAAAATCGCAGCGCGAAAAATCTGCGGTGAATCCGCGGCGGAAATTTTCGCAGAGGCAAAAATCTGACCACGGCGTCTTACGAGGATGTTCACACCGCGCTCCAAATTTAAGCCGCGGATTGTTGCGCTTCCTAATTTTTCGCATCGATATGATATTCACTTTAAGTTTATGCCTAAAAAGGTTTCGTTTTGGTTTTGTCTTATGACAAACGGCACCGCGCCTATTAAATCGCCCATGTCGGGTTCATTAACGAAATAAAATCGTACTGCCCCCACATTGGGCGCCGAATATTTTCGGGCTTTTTCGACAGATTTCTATTGTAAATAGTCACATGAGAAACGCTTTAAACTAGCGTTTAGGTACCTGATACTAATCTGCCTTAACACCTGACGAGGAATACCGCGTCAATTGCTTCATCAGACATATGTTATATAAGAATAGATTCTCTAGTTTCTCGTGCTACCTTTTTCACAAAAATAGAGGAGAATGAACTAAGGGCCGACTTTAAGAAGTAAGAAGAAGGACGACGCTAAGATGTTACGAGTAATTTCACATCAGTTGAACAGTGATGTCGAGGTGATAAGTACAATAAGACAACAGTACAAACAAAATGCCGCGTAGCGCGGAGAGCATCGAAATAACTATTTTAACATTCCGCTGAACAAATTACATTTTATAAGAAATGATAGGATCATAGTATTTTCTGTTATATTATTCATTTAATTTGCATACATAATGACGATTCGGACACATCGGCGTCCTTACAATAATACTGGTGCGGCAGCGTATTTAAGTGGAGCAGCAAACCGAGCGGCTACAGCTGGGGCGGCAATGGCTGCTGGAGCACTGTAAGCAAAAGGAGCGGCAATTGGAGCTGTGTAAGCTAAGGGAGCAGCAACAGCTGAAGCCGTGTAAGCAACTGGAGCAGCGGCAGCGTAAGCAACTGGAGCGGCAGCTAGTCCATTGTAATTGCGAGCGATGACTTGTGAACTGGAAGCAGTTACGACAGCTGGGGCTGCGGCAGCTACTACTGGTGCACTGTAGGCAACTGGAGCGAAAACTCCTGGCTTAGCGAGGACGGTAGCGATCACGGCGCAAAGGACAACGAACTGCAGAGTAAGGTTTAATTGAAAATGGGTTTAAAAATGTGAATAATCGTTACAACGAACAAGATTAGTATTCACAATCATCTCTGCAGCCAGTACTTACGTATTTGAACATATTGAAATATTTGAATGGTACTTTTGATTTCACAGAAAATGAGTTGTAAAGTGAATGATTTGTTTCGGGCGACCCGTACTTTTTATATCCAATTTATTCGTGGCAATTTCTTCTTCCACCACCAATAAAAAACAGTTACAACAATTTATTTTGACCAAATCAATAGCAAAAGCATCCACTAGCCCACCACCCCAAAAGAAAAATACATGCGACTAATTGACATTCATTGTTCGTTCGTCCAAACCATTTGCCGAGCGTAAATATTCCAGTGAGTTCACCATCAGTGTGTACTCTTTTGTACACGGTTTCCACCAAAACTTATGGAGCACGATTGCTATATATCGATCAAGGTCGTTTGGCGAATTGCATTTCGGTACTCGTCATTGTCGCATTTTTAAAAAACTTTTGAAAATACTGATTTAAACAAATCGAACGTATTATTACAAAATAATTATCGAGAATAACTGTTGACGGCGGACTGTTAATAGAAATGTATTAATGGGATTTCATATAAATTGAAGCATTAAATTTGGGATATGTAATGTCTAGAACTTTTGATTATCGTGCAGTTTAAACCAGTTTGTGCGGACCCTTCTTTGCTCTGAAGCGTTCTAGCACATTAGACCACTCATTAGACCATACCTAGCAGACCAGCCATTAGACCACGCATTAGATACGAATCCTCGCATTAGACCACCTTTATACCGGTCATTAGACCACGTGTTATACCACCTAAGAGACTTACCATTATACCATGCATTAGAATAGTACATATGAATTGGTTGATTTTAAAAGAGGACTTCTAACAATTGTGTAATTTTACGGGAAAGGAAAAAAAAACGAAGAAGTTTTTTTGTCGAGCGACGGCCATCGACTACCATACAATATGAATGATGCTTAACGTGCCGTCGCCCTCATCAGTCACTAGTGATACTACACGTTTTAGAATCTTTTAAGAATGATTTCCCACCGAAGAGTGCCCAAAAATCGTGATTCGCCGGTTTCGACCGCTAGTGCGAAGCGCGGGTTATCAAACGCCTCTGCTTCGCGCATGGCAATAGTGGGAGAAGCGTGACCGGGAATGACCTAAGACAGATGTTGTTTTGCCTTATATAGGCCGACCAACATGACCCGGGTGCGAATTCCTACCCGAATGCAAATTGCAACGTGCAGTTTGCAGGTATGGAATTCAGTTGGATGAATGTTAAATGAATAGCGTCAAAACTGAGATTCAAGATTTAAAAAAAAAATAAACCTACTAGTATGAGACAACATTTTTTAAAATTATTTACTTTTGAATGTATTTAAACTTTGTATAAGTTCACTTTTAAAATCAAACAGTATAAAGCTTGTCGGATTTAGAAAGAAAAGACAGAAATAAAATTTTCTCCTCTACTACAACATGGTTATGAATTGCAGAAGTGCCGGTATAACACTAAACGATATATTGCTTGGGATACAAAATTTAGAGTTCTGCTACTTTCACTGTCTCTTCATCGGTAGTACTATGTTTGAGCATAAGGACCACCACAAAATCAGTTGGTCCTCTGTTGATCAGCGCAGAACACAAAATCAGATCGACCACTTTGCCATTAGTAAAAGATTCAAGAGTCCTCCTCCTACTGGACGTGCGAAATAAGAAGCGTGCCAATATTGAGATAGGAAGAGACCATTATCTTATGATCGCTAATGTCCGATTGCGCATTGTAGTCGTACGCCGTCCTAGCGACGAAAGATCCAGGCGCTGCAAATTCAACACTAATCGTGCTTAAATGTGGCATCAGAGTCCATTTCCGCTTTAAGTGGTAATAACTTTTATAGTTCTTAAAGCGGAAATTCCTCTTGCAATTTCAATTTCATTTCACGGAATATCGTATTTCACTAAAAACCTACAACATATAGACTTTGCATGGTCAGAGATGCTTCAACCTGTGCGTTGCAAACTTTATGACAAAGTTAATATACCCTACTTCGTGAAAGGCTTAACATTCTTCTTCCTTGTCTTTTCATACCACTCTGCGGATTCGCGTTGCTCTGCCTGTGGTTTTGGCACTTCGCCCATTCTGGCGGTATAATTTCAGATTTCTTCTGAAGGGTATTACATATAACGCATAACCACGCATATGATCAGCCCATTTAAGGTAGCAGAGCAAAAGAAGCAAAAAAATCTTAATTGAAATAAGTGTACTGAATTCCTACTTAGTGCTAACTTAAAACATTCGAAAAAAAATTAAACTTTTTTGGTAGTCGGGCGTCTACCAGCTTAAGTTTTAAAGCGGCCAGACGTCCGAGAATTATAAGTTTTAGTCGAAAACTACTTGTTGTATTTGGTGCTAATTTGGTATAGTCTTTCCACTCCGAAAAAAAAAACCGGATTTTGTTTTTTCAATCTTGCAGAAAAAGTCTTCATTAAAAATTCGGCGAGAAGAATTCTGGGTGAAAATGATGGTGGACGGAATTTCGTAGAAATAATAATATAACAAACGAAATCACAACCATAACTTTATGAATTTTTTTAATTGTTTTGAATTCGTTGCCGGTCGCAGTGGCAGCTGGCATGTCAGCCTATCAATTAAATGTTACGATATAGCGGTATAAGTATTAGTATTAACATAGCCATAGATGGTCCGGAATTCCTCTCCGGTAAAACTGATCAGGCCTTCCGGATTGCCGGAATATGGCCTTCACCACAGTCGTTTCGGAATTCCTCTCCGGAAAACTGATGAGACCTGGCCTTGAGGAATTCCGGATCCTGTATGTCGAAATTGGCCGGTTTAGGCGGCCTGAAGGCGGCCGGATATCCAATTGAAAATCGATCCGCAAAAACTAACCGCAATGAATTTTTGGAGGAGTTTTTGTTTCGATATATTAACCAATCTGAAACTTACCAATGGCAAATAAGAAGTAAAACTTATTATAAAGTTAAAAGAGAAGCCGCCTGTTAGGTCAGTAAATTCAAGATTCTAATATTATCATATATTCACAATGTACTCTATAAAGATTATATGAAGATAAGAAAGAATTATTATCAATCTGAATAGATAGTATCATTTTTTTTCTGTGCATATTGACGCATTACATAGTATAAATTTATATTGTAACTTAGTGTTAACATTACATTCAGATCTTTCGCATTTAGTTCCTATTACAATCTTAAATTTACTGGCCAAGTTTCAGATTGGTACATTGAAATAAACTCCAAAAATCAAATTTTGTCAGTTTTTCCTGATCGATTTTCAATTGTGCATCCGGCCGCCTTCAGGCAGACTGAACCGGCCAATTTTGACATACACGATCCGGAATTCCTAAAGGCCAGGCCTGACCACTTTTCCCGCAGATAAATTTCGGAACGTCTGTGGTGAAGTCCAGGCCTGATCTGATTTTGCATCTGGCCGCCTGAACCGGTCAAATTTCGACACGATCCGGAATTCCTCAAGACCAGGCCTTATCAGTTTTTCTGGAGAGAAATTCCGGATTGTCTAATGTATTATGGAGAGAGTCTAATGTATTGAAAAAAGATTTAAATTTAAACCATTTGGGAAAAGATCGAAGCACTTGGAAAAAATGGCTAATGCATTTGGGAAAAAGTCTAATGCATTTGGGAAAAAGTTTAAACAGTTTGGGAAATGCTATATGCAGCCTTGGCCAAACGTATTAGGCACCCCTTCAAAACACATGTAATTTGAAACGTGTGTTAAAATTGATAATTTCTTTTAATATTTACGATACTGGTTTGTCCAAACAATAATAACAGCAATAAATGATCTTCTTTGAAGAGCCATGAAACATCTGGCGTGCAAATTCCAGGAAATGGGGTATTTGAGAAATTGTTGATAACATTTTGTCAGTCTCCATTTGTTATGTACTTATAGGGTGAGGTTGCTTGTTTTTGTAATTTATTTGCAAACTAGACACTCTGTGCAATACAATATGCCTAAAACGAGTGAGCTTGGTATTGAAAAACGCTGTAGAATTCAGTTATTACATGAACAGGGCAAATCTCAAGTTGAGATTGCCAAGCTAGTGAAATGTTCTCGGTGCGCAGTGCAATCTGCTATCATGCGGTTTGCGGAGACCAGTTCTCATGAAAATAAGCCAAGAACAGGCAGAAAACGCGTAACTTCAAAACGCCAGGACAGAAAACTTGTCCGCGACTCTTTGAAGGAGCGTAAAAAAACATCTTCTGTATATTGGTGTCACCATACGCTGTCGAACTCGAACTCGAACACGAACCTGGTACAAATGTCCTCTGAATAGCTCAAGATACACACACTTCACATAAGTTTGAAGGTTAGGTTAGGTTAGGTGGCAGCCTTACAACCTCGCATAGACCGCTTGGGTCCATAGCGATGCCACGAATTGACAACGGGGCAAAGGAACTACGTATTGGGATTAGTTAATATCGTTGGGTAATTGTTGAGTTCGAAGGTTTGCGTCGCATTTGCGAATTCCAAAAGACTCTTTATACTGAGGTCCGCGACCGCCTTCAAGTTGCGGAAGAAGTAGGCACCAAGACAATTTTGTCTTGTTCTTGCGAGTGCTGGGCATTCACACAAGAGGTGTTCCAGAGTTTCTTTAATGTTAGGCAGCCGACAGTTTCTTCAGCCACTGGAAGTGATCAATCCTAGCCTATAGGCATACTCCCCTATCAGACAATGGCCAGTAACCAATCCGACTAGCATCGCAGACTTACCTCTCGATAGTCCTAGTAGTATGTTAGTTTTCCCTGGATTGTAAGAATTTCAGAATTCCCTCGTTATCCTGGATTTGATGGCTTTGTTCCAATCATTATTGGCCAGTTGCATCATCTTACATTTCTGATCTTATTGCCTGCACTGGTATAGGAATTGCTATTGTCATTGCGCTATCAAGAAGAAAACCGGTCCATTTGTACCATGTTCAAGTTTGTGTTCGAGTTGGAGATCGACAGTGTATGGTGATACTCAAGGTAAGTACAATCGAATTTATTGTATATAATTTCTGAGTTATTGCCTTTTCAGTTATGTGAAATCGGTTATGTTTCTTTTTTTCTTAAAAATTGAAATGCCTATACCAGCTACATGCTTGAGATATCCAAAGAAAACAATCGCATGGTGTAGTCTGGAAATTTCAGAGCAGTCACTGTGATAATTATTTATACCTATACATGGTGAATCGGGGCGTCAGTAGCTCAGTTCGTTGAGGCGTCAGTCTGATGTATCATGCTATCGGTTAGTCATGGATGTTTGTGTTGTCTTCTCCCTGTGGTGTGGGGCGTAACAATAAGCCACAACCTTTCCAGACTTGTCGCAGTTATGCGGCCAAATAGGCAAGAGGTGCATGCTAGGAACATGTATCGTCCAAAACAAGTTTATGCTAACGAAACTTCAACTAAGCCACGAAGGAGTAGTTAACGCGTTATGGTCCACTAGAGCAAATAATAAGTAAATCCGAAAGAAAGATTAGGGTTAAAATGAAGATAGCTTCTTTACATAATTACAAGATTGAATTTTACTCAAGTATTATTTGCAATAATTTAATAAAACCAGAATCAACATGAAATATAGCACAGTTAATCAACTAAATGGATCAAGCATAACATATGTGGGTAATATTCATGTCCGATGAACATAATTTTCATATAGTTGCCCTAATTCCAAAGTTCAGTATTTAAATTTTTATTATTAACATATTGTTCAAATGCCATTAACGCCAATCGATTCATTAAGCCACAACATTGAATGCGCTTTTAACAAAATTGTGAGTATCGAATCATTATACAATTAGTGGCGGACCACTGCACTAACTAAAATCGATAAAATCCATTAATCGACTAGCCGCAGGAAATTAATGAACTCGTAACATAAAAAGTTTGGAATAAAATGCTCCTATTAAGTTCTAATTAAGTTGAATATTCCTAACACGTTGCACATCCTTCCTGTCCCGTCAGAAATGCATTGAAAAAACACACTTCTCCGTACCTATAAGTATAACACATATTCCTGCATGTTTTGTTCCCGACAGTGAATGTATACGTCAGCATGTTACTAGTATCTAAACTGGTCGATTCCCAACTATATTTGTGTCAACTCTATGCCCCATTTATTGGATAGTTTCCCGGATGACGTCATTCGAAATACTCATCCTGCTTTTTAGTGGCATTGGACATATCCTACTTTCGTTCATAGAATTCATACGACAACAAGCTTGCAGGTTCTCTCCATCAACGTGTACGTGTGCAATCCAAACCCATTTTTTGGATTCAACTTCTTCAGTATGAAAAATATCTTCAAAGTTCTTTGAGGACTACCATTTAGTATTTAGAAGAAAATTTTCCAATGCTAATTGGGTGGTACATTTGCAATGGAAAAAAACATAGCCCTTGATTTGCTGATTGATTTGATTTTTTTTAGTCAGTTGCAAAAGTATTCGGAAACTCATGTACTGTGGGTACAGTGAATACTGCTTTGTATTTTTTGAAGTTTTTAATTATTAAATAAAAATTGTAATTAGCAAGCATCGATGCTTTCTAGTAACATACTATATCTTTCCGGAAATACTGTGTCTCAAACGATAGAAATTCATTTCTACATCAGTCTATCAATCTGTTTATCATCGAATATACAGTTCCAGGTTCTTATATATCAACTAGTGAGCTCAATGCTCATTTACTTTCACGAATTTCTACAGCTCCACTATTTACTCTGTAGTGATTGTTATGCATCTAGGTGGCGCCAAGAAATTCTACCAAGACTCCCAAATTAATGAAATTTAATTTCATGTTTATTATTAAGAAAATCTATTTATAAAAACGGCAACTCACTTACAATCTATAGTGAACATCCTTTTCGGGTGAAAGTTTGCTCCAATTGATTTTCTGTACAAATAGAATCCAAGAAATACATGATACTCACCGAAGAGGATACTAGGGTAATCGGATGACATGTTTAAGGAACATGTTCAACACTTCTGTTGTACGATATTCCCTATATCGTCTTCTATCGGGATATGTCGTTTAAATGGAAGAATCAGGTTGAATGCTGTACCAACCAACCTAAATAATGTTTAGGTGAATGGCTTCATATTGTATAATAGATTGGTTCCAAACTGGTAAAATGTTGTCATGACCTACTTTGACTTTGTGCAACCAACTGAAGAGTACTCGTATCGATATGGCTCGGACTTAGGTGATCGAAGAAAAAATGTCAAGAAATTTTGAAACTTGGCATGGCTGTTGGTTGGTGCATTAATTTTTGTGCTCATATCTTTAAAATTGTGAATCACAGAGAAAAACTTTCTGGAACAGAGTAAAGTGATGTATGCGCATTTTTCCGATATTTGGAAAAATATATCAACACGGTGATTTTTCCGCTTTATAGGAACAAAAGAGCAAATGATATGATATATTTGATATAAATATTTTAGTATTTTTCAAGTGAGATTATCTCGAGAACTATCATGAAAAAAAATGGTCGTTTCATTTCCATTGGCATTTAAACTTCGAACTTTTTAAATAAGCCCTAGGCTTCTGCAGTCGAACAACAGTACGTTTTATATCGGTAAATCTAAACTGAATAGCTTTAATCGATCGAACATCCAGCGATACCAAATATTATGATTTATCGTATTTTTTATGATTTTCAAATTCAAATATGTACGATTTAACGATTTTTTTTTCGAAACTTAGAACAAATTTTACAATTTTGAAACATTGAGAATACGATTTTAACGATTTTTTTGTTCAATCAAAAAAAAAATCTACATTACATATTTCAAATATTGAAAATATTTTTTCATCTAACACCTAGTACGCACTGGGATTTTTTTAATAGATTCTTTGCATCTCGTCAGCCTCGACTTATTGTTGCCGTGAATTTTGTACGTATTTTCTGCATTTTGCAATGAATCAGACGAGATTCTGGCGAGATGCAAGAGAATCTATTCAAGAGTCTATCACTGTGAGGCCCGTTTTCTTAATGTCTGGCCAACGCTAACCGGGAATTTAATTTATCGAATCGATAACTTAAAACGGCTGATACGATTTCGTTAGGTAAAATTTTTAACGTTTGGACATTGAAATTAGTTAATAATAGATTAATTAACCCATTTGAATTTATAAACGTAAAAAACTCTAGCTGACTAATTCGTATAAGCCGTTTTAGTTTATCTATTCGATAAATTAAACTCCCGGTTAGCGTTAACCAGACGTTAAGAAAACGGGCCTGAATCTTTCAAATGGTTCCAATTCTACCCAATGGCCACACACTTTTGAATGTATTTCTTCACCATTGCTTTGTTCATGAAACGACATTGTCGTTTCTTCCCAAATTTCGATGGAATCGGTGAATGCCACGATATTTTTTTTAGGATTTCGGGAAATTCTAAATTTGGATAGTCCGGACGGCGCAACGGTTAGCACGTTCGCCTTCAACGCACTGGGCCCCGGTTCGATTCCGGGGATTTACGTGTCGGACTATGAGCCCACTCAGCTGTTAAATGAGTACCCATTACGGGGTAAATAACTCGGTTGAGCGTGTTGCTGATCACATACCTCTGCACAAAAACCGTCACGATCTAGAAAATGAGATGATGCTAACTCATCTCGAGGCCGTGGTTCAAATTGGACTGTTGCGCCAGTTATTTATTTATTTTAAATTTGGATTTTAGAAAAATGTTTGGGGATTTCAAGGATATAGAAATAGAACAATTTTGGGAGACGATTTAGGATTACAAACGAGCAGGTGGTTCTATAGCATTTCCTTGGATTGGCTAATTCATTTCTGAAATATTAAATTTACCCGATTCGTCAGCAAATATAGAAAAAGATTCCATGTAGAAAAAGGTATTCTCCGATCCAAAGGATATCATAGACTTAAAGAAATCTCTTGCTACGATATGGAATTCACAAAAAAAAATTGAAGAAAAATTTCCTAGCATATTTGCAATCGTAATGAATCTTTTGTTTGCTCTTCTTTTACTTTTGTATTGATTGGACCCGAAGTCCATACTTCACTTCGCAATTGGTAAATCAAATGAAATAATAATGACTTTCCCTTGTGTAGTACTGCATATTTTACCGGAGTGCTTCATTTAATAGAGTTTACACCTAACACTGTCCTGAAACATTAGTTTACTATAAATAAAAACTTGCAGTTAAAAGAAAAGTCTCAGTTTTGTCTGAAATATGAGTTTAGATGATTAATTTATAATGTACGATTTTTTTTGGTGATATATCGTATGGAACTAAATATATTGTAGTGCAAGGGCCGGCAACCAACGGTCCGCAGGCCCCATGCGGCTCTCTGTAAGTGTTTGTGCGGCCCGCTAAGCAATAACGAATTATATCCTTATTAATAAAACCACGCTACTCAATTGCAGTCTTGATTCGAATGGTGTTCGATCCAGGACAATACCACAAATGTCAGTGCGAAGAGACTAACCGAAATTGCGTTTTGTTTTCAACAATGAAAGGTTGTCAAGTTACGATTGATTTTCGGATCGCAAACCCCCCTACTACGCAATTGCGACGATTTAAAAGGTCCGCACAATGTCAATTTATACTCCCCTAAGCTCTCCATTTTATTCAATTTATTTGAAGTATTTTTTTAATTTTGAAACAGAGCTAGAAAATCTTAAATCGTACTTTTTTAAATCGTAAAATTTTTTTTCTAGAGCTCTTCTAAAATCATATTAGAAGCTGAGGCTACTATTGGCACCGAAGATGAGCGTTTTATTTGACTTGTCTGCGGTCATTTATTCGCGTATTTAACAATGTCGGCCGGCGCTTTCGTAACATCTAAATTGACAATTTTCATATTTTTTGGAACTAAACTGGGATTGAACGCTCTGTTGCCGTAGTGTTATCAATGGGATTTTAATCTGCTTTCTTGCACTTGACATCAAGTTCTTTTATACTCTGCGGTCTGCTTAAATAAGGATTTTTTTTTTTTTGAAAATGGTCCACTGTTCTAAAAAGGTTCCCTAACCCGGCTGTAATGTGTTCTATTGTTTGTAATGTATTTTACTGTGCATTTGCGAAGTTGGAATACGAAAATTCAACTCTAATTTAATCAAATCTATTGTATATACTCGTACTTCTGTACGATTGTCCGTAATTTGTGGCCAAACGGATCGGTTTCCATGAACATATCCGCTAGGGTCCTCAATAGTTTCAATCCAGTGTTTTAATTTTTTGATTTGGCCGCAGTCCCCAAACTCATCCCCCACAAGGGGGTGAGTAGGCGACAAATTGAGATTAAACCAGTCGAAAATTACTAAGATTATTGTCGAATTGGTATGAACAAAGACCACCCCTCCCCAGGGGTGGGTAGGCGTAGCAACAACCTCCAATATGACCAAAAAATTGTGAGCGAAGCCAGCTCCCTTAGCTAGAATGCAATAAATAGGGGAAAGTACGATTTTTACAATTTTATGGAACGAGTTGGTGCGATTTTCACTTTTCTTCTTTGACACCACTACACACATCATTGCTTTTATTAGAGGGATTTTTTTTTTTTCAATATTACGCCTGAGTGAAAGTTTGTAATGAGCCACCATTAATGAACCATATCTTGGTAGTGCTGCTTCCACCGGCAGATCGAAGGCAGCACCTGGTGAGTAGTGATCTGTCGGTGGTACGAAACCAGAGGCCGAGGGTCCCTATACACACGGACTCTGATGCGAACGCGAGGGCATCTGTGCAGTCCGCCAACCATTCCATCATATCACCTCATGTTTTTTATTGTTACCCATTTTTGCCTTGTGTTGTCTTCCCCGGGCCTACGAATTTTTATTAATACGTAAAGGACAGGGGCAACGGGCGGCGAAAACCCCGCCCATTTCTCCCGAACTGAGCAACAGCAAGCATAGGCCACTGCTTAGCTCGCTAAGGAGCCTTTTTTTTCGCCAAATGGCACGGCTCCACCTTCACGGTCATTTTGCTACCTTAGGCTACGTCCCCACAGGCATCTTTCGATGCCTAACAAATCGTACGAGGGCGGTTCAAATATGATCGAGACAAACGCTGTAGATGGCGTGCCTGTATGTTTTGAAGGTCGCCGCTTGAGTATGTGATAGCTAGTCCCTTGCAAATAGTGTGGCATAGTTTTCGTCGCGAACGCACGTTTCACGCGCGTGCTACGACCATGAGTGAACATCAAGTGCCGACCGCCGTTGCGCAACGTATTGTCATTCGTTTTTTGGTGTGGGGAAGGCGTTAAAAACACGGAAATTCTTCGGCGTTTGCGAAATCAGTTCGGTAGTGAGTGCCTGAGTAGGTCTGCTGTGTTTAAATGAGCCAAAGCGTTCAAAGATGACCGCGAAACCATCGAGAATGAGCCGCATGATCGTCGACCGCGAACCAGCAACACACCAGACAACATTCGCCGCTTGGAACATCTCATTTTGGAGGATGAATGTTCGAAATATTTCGGCTGAAGTCTGCATTAGTATTGGTAGTGTAGAGTCTATCATCCACGAACACCTTCAATATCGCAAAATAACGGCGCGATGGTTTCCCAAACTGTTGAACTTCGCGAGTCCTCATACCTCATCCTCTCACGCTCGATACAATATCAGAATTGGGGTGGGAGGTACTAGAACACCCCCCTACAGTCCGGATTTATCATCCTGCGACTACCACATGTTTGGACCACTGAAAGAAGCCCTTGGAGGTCAAAGATTCAACACCGACGACTAGGTAGAGGAGTTCGTGCGCACATGGCTGTCCAAGTTGCCCAAGGAATTCTTCGATACCGGCATCAAAAAACTTCCGGAGAGGTGGCAAAAATGTGTAACTAGTGAGGGGAATTACCTAGAAAAACTGTAAATTTTTGTAAACATTTTCGATAATAAATAAATGTGTCAGAGCGTTTGTGTCGATCATATACTCGTACATTGCTATACCTCCGGAGCCTCCTTTAAGGTGTTACATATTTTCGTCGTGACAAAAACAATATACCCTATACTATAAGTCTAGGGTATAAATACTATACAATCGTGCCTTTTGCAAGTGTGAATCTAATAATTTGATTATTTTTAGACTGCGGCCTGTACAAACGAGTGTTCAGGTCAGGTCAGGTCTGTTTAAATTCATAATATGAACGTAAATATTTTTCTTGCACTTTCAAGATATGAGAAGAATTGTAGCTCAGGAAAACTCTCATCATAGGGAGATAAACGATCTAAAGTTCAAAAACTCAGGTAAATCCTCCTGCACATTTTAATTCCTTCATCATAGAGAATATCGAAAGGAAGAGCATGCCACATATTTACAAGTCTAGGTACATACAAACTCGTATTATTAGAACAGCACGGAGCCCTTTTCGTCCGAATTATGTAAATTTGCAGACAGGAAAAGACGATGAACCTTAAACTTTATTGCTCATAATGCTGTGCTAAAGAGGCTGAAAATTGGCATATGCACATTGTGTGATGATGATGATGAACATTCAACATTTGCTATCATCGTCTTGTTTAGACTAAGCCATCCAAAAGTGCAGCAGACTGCCGACAATACGGTTGCAGGCGGTAAATACTGGTACTTATGACGTGGCACACGACGTGTTGTCCTGTGCTCTGTGCATCGTGTCGGTTGTAATATTTCCTTTGGCTGGAAAAGTGCATACATAAATAAATTAACCATGTGAAAAACGCAGGACGAGGCCTTTTCCGTAGTTTTTATCGACAGAAAGATATTTTTGGATGAAATTTAAGCTAATTTAAGAGAATACATAACATGCGTTCGCACCGAAGCCAAATTACTTAATATGGTCCGATATTTGTATGTACACGACGTTTCAAATTAATTTCTTTGCTCCGGTCCGAACATACTCATTGAGACACAAGACTGTACCACGCAGAAATGATTTTCGAAAAATCAATGACCCGGTGCATTGACACTCTATTTATTGAATAAAGGGAAGTATGTACACTGATTTATTTTTCTTTTAATAAGAGGAAAAAAATCATTGGGGAAATTATTGTATATTCGGATTTTCTTATATTGTTTACATAAAATAAAATAAAAATCTTGACTAGTCTATTGGTTTTTCATGAAATGTTTATGTGTGAATCATGTAATTTTAATTTTGTTGAGACGTTTTTATATCAAGTTTATTTCAAACAACTCTAATTAGTCACACATAATAGGTGCGTTTTTTCAACATCCATACAGATCAGAGCAGGTTAGTATGTGTTTTCATACCAAAATCATTGAAAGCTTTTGAAACTGTGACGTCATGCGCAGGGAGAACGAAAAAGTTACGCACTTCTTTGCACCTGAGTCAAACTCATGTCTCGTAATCGGCTCGTCTGCGATTTGAACTCCAATTCCCAAGCAAATGTATGGATTCACACGGGTCGTCCATTGGAAGTGGAGTTCGAATCGCAGACGAGCCGATTACGGGACGGCCCGTATGAGCAAACACTTGCCAACTCACCGAGTAAATGTGTTTTTCAGACGAGAGACGTTTTACTGGCTCATCCATTTGATTCCCATGTTAAATCTATCTGCCGTTGATGAGTCGATGAGTCAAACAACAAACACATTAGGTTGTTCTTTTTGTACAGAGCAGAGATAAGCGACAAAAAAAACGATACAGACCAGAATAGCGAAAACGAGAACGGGTCATGTCTTTGTTGGGAGTGTGCCTTGGTTTAGTTAGCATTCAAACGTCAAGTCAAATTTCAAAAGGAAACTTAAATCCTTAGCACAGATACGGACAAATATCCTGTAGCCAGCAGAATCCTTTTGTATGTTTACTTTTCCATGTAATTACACAAAACAAACATTTTATTGAATGGAAATGAATTTTATATACTTCCTAGACTTAGGCTGCGCGCAAGTTGGCACACGGTCGCGTTCACGTGTTTTATGTCAAACGGTTTGAGTCTATGGTTTTCAACCAAAGACGCGAATCTGTCAATATGATAAATGCTCGGCTATTGTCGTATAAACAAATTGAGTTCATTATTGTGCTTTAAAATGGATAATTAGGTAAGAATTGAGTGGCAAAACAAACGACTGGGGAGTAGTAGGATGTGCATAAACACACATTTCATACTAAATTATTGGCGTTAATACACAATAATGAATCCAATTTGATGATACGACAACAGCCGAGCATCTATCAAATTGACAGATTCGCATCTTTGGTTGCAAACCATAGACTCAAACCGTTTCACATAAAACACGCGAACGCGACACGCGAACGTGTGCCAACTTGCGCGCAGCCTTAAACTGTCCGAAAACTTCGACACCTGCGCTGCCAGCATTTCATTTCTGTCCCCATCTTCCTAATGAGCTATCGCTATTATGTTTTACCTGGAAAAACATATCCACAAGCAATTTTGCATTTTTATTTATACATTTTTTTCACTTTTTGTTGGTTACCCCTCGGATACATTTATGAGTACCCGGGTACTCACATTCATATTATATGGGGTTTTACCCAGAAAATTATTCATTTATAAATTTAGCAGTTGCAATAAAAAAGGGTATACTTCAAACAATAGGTTTATGACTTATACGTATCCTGTGTCAGGATTAGGTAAAATCCTGTTGCATACATTTTTTTAATTCGAGGGTTTCCATTCAATTTCGACTTGATCATTGGGAGTGTAAGACTGTAAACAATTGGAAATGGATGATATTAGCCATGCTCGTTGGCAACGTATGACGGACGAAGAACGCCACGATTATATAGGAAGTCTTGTCGATTTCACTGTAAAATTTCACTGCACAACACATAATACTAAACAGTAACTACTGTATCGAATAGTAGAGCGATTCGGGTCAATGAGCCGCATCTGATCGGATAGGACGTTGAATCGATCAACAACTACGTAACAGAGCAGACGTGCTTTACACTATTCAAGGAAACATTTGTAATATAGTAAAATAATATCTAAAAATGAACATTGTCAGTTTGTGAACGCGGGCTTACTCAAGGTTTACCATGTTCCCTTTCCGCTAAACCTAGTTACGTTCGGGTATTTCTCAACAACTACCAACGAAAGGAACACAGTTCACCGCAAGCAAAATAACGGAAAAACTTACCTTTCTTGTCCCAATATCGCTCGTATTTTGTTGATGGGGTGCAAATGCACCTCATGCCGAAAAAGTAACATTTTTAGTGTCCGGTAGTCTAGGGTTAAATCAAATTCGTTTTCCATCGGCAATTAGACAAATGATTGTGTTCATCAAACACCCACATTAAACTGCACACATCACATATCTTTGTGCTGAGGTTGCTAAGCTAAAAATGAAAGTATCTTTGAGATTCTCAGCATCACGGAACAAGTTTCGCATTCAAAGAACTGCCTTCCTTCTCGATTGTCGCTGCAAAACACTCGACTCGACCATTTAAGACTGAAATGTACCTTCGCGGTACCTCTGCTGGCTCTGGAAATTGGGACCAAACAAGATCCACACAGATTTGCGGATCGTAATTGACTTTCAATTTCAGAATACATCAGTTGTCGCGAATACAGCTTACTAGCGAGTCGTGCCGCGTGGGTCTTGCGTGCAAAACGTGTGCGAATTTCACGACATATCGGTCGAACTAGAGTGTTGCGCTTGTGATCGTCGATCTGTGGTGCTAGCGAAGCGCGTGCATTATTTTATCCGATACACGGCGAAGGTGTGTGTTGCATGTTCTTAAGAATATTATCTCGTGCGATATCTAAGGATAAATTTAAATGCATTCCAGATAATCTAATCTGCATCTTTACACTTGCTCGGCATAAAAAGTGAGTGAGCTTTAGAAAATGTGTGAAAATATACGAAATGTTAGGTGATATGTGAACGATAAAGTGGCGTGCCGCAGGGTTCAAATAGAGGTCCATGACCTTTTCTTCGAGATATTTAGCTGATTGTAAGATTTACTTGCATCGTGGCAACTGACAATGAAATTGGTTCTATCATTACATTACTTTGATTTTTATTGAATCGGATTTACAAGATTGATTCAATTGAAGTATTAATGAAGGGAAAACGGAGATATGAATAGCGGCTCGCTTTGAAAGAGACAGAAAACAAAGCTCTTTTTTCCTTTACTTTAAATAGAAATTGTCCTCATTTTTTGCTTTTACCTGATCAGCTATCAATAACGCTCCATTGAACATGTCTCTTGCCATTTGACCTTTTTCTAAAGTATCAAATTTCAATTAGTTTTTGCACCTTCGAACTAAGCAAGAACTTAATAACTTTAAAAACAAATGTGTATATATTTTAGTGAAATATGTCTTTCCATATTAAAAATTATTAGTCTGTCTGAAAATAATTTATTCAAGGAACTGTCTAGGAGGGTGGTAAATTATGTAGCAGATTAAAATAAAGTTGTCTGCAAATTGCATAATCCCCTGGCCTGGCTATTTTGTTTTCTCCTATTTCTCTGATTATTGCAAAATTCAAACGAATATGAAACTGGATACGAGTACAGTCCACTCGCGCTAACTTGAACATTTTTTTCTGTCTATTGTCTGTTTTATAACTTGAACAAACGCAAAATATGATATAACTTAAAACAACAAGTTCCTTCGAATTTAGTGAGAAAAAAATTCAACTAGTTTTTTGACACAGAATTTATTAAGCAGCGTTCTCACGATGTGACTTTTATTTAACAATAAAAGTCGTGCAACAAAAATCGAACGAGGAACAGCACTTTCAACGGTGTTGAAAGTCCTTTCTGTCAAACAAGTATTGTCCCGGGTAAACTTTCGTTGTTCGACTCGGAGGTCGGAGCAATGCGATATGATGTGATTTTCAACGAATAAAATGCGACAAATGACGTGATTTTAAACGAATTCAATTAGATAATGTGACTGCGACTGTTAACTGTAATAATGTGTTCGCGTGTTTTGTGTTAAATCATATGTGAAATATGTGCATGTGCTCTGCAATGTACAGGGTGGCGCAAAAGAAACGAAGGGGTTTGAATAGTCTATAATTCCTTTATTTTTGAATCAATCCAATTTCTTTTTTTTTTTCTTAGTACACTTCATAAATGGGGAATTTTGTTAATTTAAACGTGAAAAAAAAAATCGCGTAAGTGGTGTCCATTCTCTCAGTTTTGCAAATTGCGATGTTTTCATGAATTTTTTCAAGATTTCAGGAGGTATCGCTAAAATTTCTTCTCGAATATTATTTTTAGTTGGAGTATGGTCTGGAGTATGTGTATGGCATATGAATAAGGCACAGACCATACTAAACTAACTAACTAACTAAACAATAATATTCGAGAAGAAATCCGAGCGATACCTCCTGAAATCTTGAAAAAAATCATGAAAACATCGCAATTTGCAAAGCTGAGAATGGGCACCACTTACGCGATTTTTTTTTTCACGTTTAAATTAACAAAATTCCCCATTTATGAAGTGTACTAAGAAAAAAAAGAAATTGGATTGATTCAAAAATAAAGGAATTATAGACTATTCAAACCCCTTCGTTTCTTTTGCGCCACCCTGTAGAACGACTTTTATTGGAACGTGGGAACAAAGTCTAGTTAGTCACATTCGACTATCGTCGTTCAACAAAAGCCGCATCGTGAGAATGCTTCTTTACCAGCAGTGACTCTGAGGTGAAGGTCAACGCAGAACTTGAGTAAAACGAGCGTGTAAAGTGCGGTTTTCACGCTACGACTGTTCTATCGTTCTGCACGCAACGATATTGCAACGTGATTTACACGCTACGACCTAAGGTGTGTTTTGCTAGGCACTTGATCGTCGCACATTGTTCGCGATTAGCGATCAACCCATAGAGCACGGATCACTATTTGATGTATCCTTTTCATCATCGCTTGCGATCGAAACAGAGTCTAGCAAAACGCACTTTTATCCAATGAATAAATCGTAGCGTGTAAGCCGCGCTTACCATCAACCGAAGTTATAAACACTTTTAATGACGCCAATTATTGGGCCACGGCCGAAAATCTTAATATTTGACAAAGAATAAAAAAATATTAAAAATAAACTTCATCCTACTCAATTGCCCCAACCCGTTGTGAGGCATAGCGCGTCAACTGTTCCAGGTGGCCCAGTTGACTTTTCGTTGGCATAAACTGGTTTCGGAGAATGCAGTTGCCAGCATACACCTCCTGCATATCCATGGCCACGAGCGTCGTCGTGGACGGGATTCGAACCCGAAACGCCAGTAGTCAAACATGAGACTCATGCCTCAACACACTGCCCTACCGGTCGCCCCAAAAAAAAAAAAAAACAATAATAAGAATAATAAATAATAAGCATTAAGCTTTATCAAGTGCAACTGTGATAGAAGAAACTAATTGATTCCGACGAATTTCCTAATACATAATAAATAAAATAAATAACTGGCGCAACAGTCCAATTTGAACCACGGCCTCGAGATGAGTTAGCATCATCTCATTTTCTAGATCGTGACGGTTTTTGTGCAGAGGTATGTGATCAGTAATACGCTCAACCGAGTTATTTACCCCATAATGGGTACTCATTTAACAGCTGAGTGGGCTCATAGTCCGACACGTAAATCCCCGGAATCGAACCGGGGCCCAGTGCGTTGAAGGCGAACATGCTAACCGTTGCGCCATCCGGACTACTTCCTAATACATATTTCTACGAAAACCATTTTTCAATCAGAAAAATGTGAAATCCAATTGCGGTTCAATGAGGTGAAAACAGAGTCGAACTAACCAACTTCTATGAGCAACCGCTAGATGCAGCCTGAATGGTGTCACGCTTTATGTTCCATCGAGGTCAGGATCTACCCCCGATAAATCACGAGAGCGGAACGTTAACCCATATAGGTCAATGTTGTTCTTGTAGAGCGTGTTATTTTTCTAACCTTCATAGGTTAAGATTCGCAAAAGAACGGGCCCAATAACATTGTATTAGAATTTAAACTTTCTCTTGACATTTGAGTTTAAGTTTGAAGACACACTAAACCTACTAAATTTTCCTCTAATTTATCCTTTTGTTAATCTGTTATGTATCGTTTCTATGTTGCTATTCTGTTATTTTCTGCTCACAAAGAAACATCGTCATTATATTATTGCCTGCGTTTACGAAAAAAAAACCTGTTTAATTCCGAAATTCAGATTGATATATTTTAAGGACGAGTTTATCCAAACTGTTTATTGAGCGGCTCGTTTGATTTAAATTTAATACAAATTTGTAAACCATAGGTGCTCCCGCAGCTTCTAAACTCGGTATAAACCATGAAACCACGAATAGGGGAAGTTAACCAGCGAAAAAATGTGGATCATTACACCTCCTCATGCTTTATATGAAATCTGAAACTGAACTGCATTCAAAGCAATTGCAACCATGTTGATTTAACTTAAACGTAAATATCGGCTTTTCGATAATACGTATACAAATGTACTTGTACTCGTATATGCATAGCATACCTACTTCAGACATGTCCATTTACTGTATATACGGATACTTATCGGCTTCAATTGATTAAAAAGCAAACTGATACGTCTGCTAATTTCGAATCGTTTCTTTTATTGTTTGAAAGTGCAATAGCATTCGAAAGAATATGATGACTATTCGTAATAACAGTACGAACGATTTTCCTTTTACTGAAAATTGATATTGGCAGCTAATAAAACTCGGGGGCACTGGATTTAAAAAAGAAGTACAGAGTTGCTGACATATCGAACATTTTGAATTACTCATTCGTATTTCTCTGCTGATTAATCTTACAAAATGTGCCATTTAGCCTCCTCAGCGACAGAACCTTTTTTTTATCAATAAAAATTTTCTTTTATTTTCTGTATAAATTCTAAGGAAGTTTCAGTAAATAAGAAGAATTTTCATTGATTAAAAATAAAGTTTTATTGATGTCAAAAAATTGTTCTAAAATTTACAAAATCGACAGGGGCTGCAAAACTTTTAGAAATCAGTACCGCTCTGACAATAAAAACACCGAAAGGCAAAATGTTAGCGTCTCTTATTAAGTTTTAAAAGTTTTATTTTTGAACAAAGTCTCGATTTTGATTTTTTGTGAACATTTTTATTTAAACAATAAATGAACCGGAATATAGAGGAGGGCTATGCCCGCAATCCGAGGGTTTTATAGCAAGTGCTTATTTTGGTATGTAAATATTGGCTCCCTGCTCTTCTTGGTACCACTCAGATGGATACAAATACGATAATTAAAATGTCTTACCATGCAAACTTACTACTACTACTACTTTGCCTTAACCCCTAGCGGGGCATAGCGCGTCAACTACTCCTGCGCGCCATCGTACTCTGTTCTGGGCAATGGGGCGCAACTCCCCAAAAGACTTACCCAGTACCTGACACTCCCTTGCCACAGATCGACGCCATGTGATTCGAGGACCCCCTCTTGGTCGGCCTTGGTTGGAAATGGGGTTCCATTTCATGGCATGCATAGCAATGCAGTTATCACTCTTCCGCAATGTGTGACCTATCCACTGCCATTTTCGCCTGCGTATCAATTCGTCGATTGGCATCTGACCCGTACGCCGACTTAGCTCTTCATTTGATATTGTTTCGGGCCAGAAAATTCTTAAAATTCGACGAAGACATGAGTTGACGAAAACTTGCAGCTTTCTGGTAACTCCTACGGAAACTTTCCATGTACTGCTCCCATACAAAAGCACTGATAGTACCAGGGAGCGAAACAGGCCCAGCTTGGTCTTGATGCTGAGATAACTGCTCTGCCAGATTTTGGACAGCATGCCGTATGCGCGTTTAGCCTGGTTGATACGACGAGCGATGTCCTGCTCCGTACCACCATTTTCGGCAACAATGCTACCCAGGTAGACGAAGTTGTCTACCTTCTCCACAGGCTGCCCATTAATATTGATGGCAATAGGTGTCGGATTTCTGTTTCGCAACGGCGGGCTAAGCAACTTGGTCTTGTTGGTATTAATCTTTAGCCCAACCTTGCTTGCCTCCCTCTCGAGATCTAACGCCATTGCGGACAGATCGATGATTTTGTGGGAGAGTAGGCATATGTCGTCAGCGTAGTCAAGATGTTGTAGATAAGATGTCAAAGTCCATTGAATTCCTCTGTCGAGTCCGGATAGGGCCGCATGCAACACATCGCCGATCACAATGAGGAATAGGATCGGTGAGAGGATGCACCCCTGCCGAACTCCACTGCGAATCTCAAAGTCCCCCGACACCTTACCTTTATGCAGAACGCGACATTTCGCGCCGTCATAGGTTGCCTTAATAATAGCCACAAGCTTTTCAGGGATGCCTCTCCTGCGCAAGGCCGCCCATATAGAGTCCCGGTTCACACTATCGAAAGCCTTTTTGAAATCGATGAAAAGCAAGTGAAGCGGAGAATCGTATTCAGCGCATTGCTCGATGATGATTCGCAAGGTGTTTATGTGATCGACACAGGAGAATCCGGATCGAAAGCCAGCCTGCTCTTCATCAATTGTGCTTTCTAAGTGGGCCTTTAGTCTTTCCAGGACGATTTTAGCTATTATCTTGGCAACGGCAGGAAGCACACAAATGCCTCTCCAATTATTACAGTCTGTGAGGCTACCCTTCTTTGGAAGTTTGATGATCAAACCTTCCTTCCACTCAGTGGGAAAGGTCTCTGTATTCCACGCTTTATCAACAAGTGGGTGCAGCAAATCGGCAGTTACGCTTGGCGCTGCTTGATAAAGTTCGGCAGGGATGCCGTCAAGTCCGGCGGCCTTTCCTCGTTTTAGTGCAATAATTGCAGTGACTATTTCCTCTTTAGTCGGGGCAGTGGACCGTATACGCACATTTTGATGGTTAGCTAAATTATCTATATGAGGGGGAACTTCACCAGAGGTTACACGGTTCAAGACCGCGGCGAAGTGTTCTTTCCACCGCCTCATTTGATCTTCTTCCAAGATAAGTAGCTTTCCATCACTATCTTTCACCGGATGTTGGCAGGAGTTACGACCACCTGTAAACTCCTTGATGCCACCGTATACGGCGTTTAAGTTGTTACTTCTAGCGGCTTCTTCTGCTGACGATAAAAGAGAATTGGCATAAACTCTATTATCGCGTCGCACACTACGCTGAACTTCTCGAGCTTTCTGACGGTAAAGGAGTTCGATGCTGCTTCGATTGTCGTCTGATGCTGCAGCCAAACGAACTTTCAGCTCCTTTCTTTCAACAATCCGCTGCCATGAAGCGTCGGACATCCAGGGCTTATTCCGGCAATCCGGGTTTGGGCCAAGGATGGTATTTGCGCTATCAATGTACGCATTTTTTATGGCATCCCAGTTTTCGTTTATGTCACTATCTGGTTGACTAGTTATCTCAGCCGCTTTTTGCGCAAGATGGTCATTATATTGTTGTAAACAGCTGAATTTTTTAGTCGAGCGGTGTTGAATTTGCGGGGCCTGGATCTTTCGTCGCTGGGGCGGCGCACGGCTGCAATACGCAATCGAACATTAGCGATCATAAGATAATGGTCTCTTCCCATCCCAATATCGGCACCCTTCTTGTTTCGCACGTCCAGGAGGCAACTCTTGAATCTTTTACTAATGGCTAAATGGTCGATCTGATTTTGTGTTCTGCGCCGATCAACAGAGGACCAACTGATTTTGTGGTGGTCCTTATGCTCAAACATAGTACCACCGATGAAGAGACTGTGAAAGTTGCAGAACTCTACAAATCTTTCACCGTTGTCATTACGATCACCAAGACCGTGTCTCCCCATCACATGTCTGAGCCCATAGTTATCAGCGCCAACTTTCGCATTCAAATCACCCATAACCATTATAATGTCACCTTTAGGTGTTCTGCTCTGAGCGGCGTTTAGTTCTTCGTAGAAGGAGTCTTTTGCCAAGACATTGTCGGGTTCAGTAGGGGCATAACATTTTATTATTGAGATGTTCCTCATTTTGGTCCGGAACCTGGCGGTCAAGACCCTGTCAGAGACCGGTTCCCAGGATAAGAGACAGTTTCGCGCGGCTCTGGTTAAAAGGAGCCCCACACCTGACTCACGACGACTACCGGTAGTTTTACCAGAGTACAACATTACAGTGCTGCCCGTTGGAGAGATGAATTCTCCGCTGTTCCACCATCTTATCTCACTAACTCCTAAGATATTTAATTTGTTCCTCAGAAATTCACTCTCTAATTGAAGAAATCGTGCGTTCTGGGGACCTTCTGATCCATTGTCCAGGAGAGTACGCACATTCCAGAATCCAATCTTTGTCATTGTACGATAGCTAAAAGTCGTAACCGTTGAGTCAGTCCTTATCCGAGGCATAGTTGACGTTTCGTTAGCATATAAAGATTTCGGATAGTGCAAGTTGCTGGCATACACATCCTGTCCTTTGATTGTCGGTTTTAACGACAGGCCCTCAAAGGGAAAGGCCGTGGTATTTTTTTCACACCCCACACCACAGGGGTGCCTCAACCAAATCATCGCACCGCCCGCCATCACTGGCGGCTTGACGTTGGTTGGCAATGGTCAGTGACCACTGCCGTTCCAGGGGGCGCCCACGCGGAGGACTATGGAAGAGGAGTTTTTGCCCCCCATCAAACTTGCATGAAAAAAAAAATAAAAATAATAGAGTCAGCGACCAGCCTACACCCAACCCCCCCCCCCCCCCCCATTCCCTCCTCTACAAGCAATGCCAAAACCCTAAAAAGTAAAAAAAGCTTAATAAATTGACTTGAATTTATTTATTTATTATTAAGAAGAAAAAAACACATACCCATTTTTAGTATTTTTATTTTAAAATTACAAAAATTATAATTGCAATTTATTACGAAACGTAAGCTCGGTGATCTTTGCTGATTTCGGCAACATTAGTACGAATAAAGGATAAAGTCGCTCGCATGTCTTCTTCTAAGTTTCCACAGCTCTCGCGATTTTTCGTTTTAATGTTTACCATCGTTGAAAATCCAGCTTCATATAGATGCGACGTCAAAAATAATAATAATATGTTGAGTGCTTGCTCTGAGTAGAGCAACGTCAGTGAACAGGAAAAGTTGGAAGAAAGAAACGGATTTCTTATCCAATCGATTGGTCCCGTAAAAAACAATGAAGAAAATTTTATATCTGGATTGACTGTTTTCGCTAGGGTGCAAATCTTTTGGCCGATCCTATCACAGATAATCCCCCGCCCAAGGGTCTCATATTTGTAAAAAAAAACTAAAGTTAATTAACCTCCAACTGCTCGGGAACATTAGTATGGACTTAATTTTTTCCACTTCGAGCGGAGCCGAATGTAGCCGGGAGGCGTCTTTCAAAAACCGTGTTCAGTACGTTGCCAAGCCAGTAACGAGGTCGAGACGTTTTTGCAGTGCATTTGTTGTCTGAAATGGCCATCAAACCGTGCTCAGTACGTCCCCCAGTCAGTGACTAAATCGATACGATTTTCTAGTGACTAAATGGTCAAAAACCGATATCCATCTCGTCCTTTTATGCGGACGAGACAGAAACATTGGCGTAGTGGCTAAATGCCTAAGTCCGTATCGATAACGTTAATTTGAAAGAATGACAAGCTTTTACCACCTAAAGCGGAAATGAACTCTGAGGCCACAGTCAAGGAATTTCCGCTTTAGGAACTACAAATTCCCGTATTTGGGTTTTAAGTTCTTACTACCTGAAGCGGAAATGGCTCACAGTCAATTTCCCACACTCAAGGAATTTCAAGGACCTCAAATCCACCGTAAGTGCATCATTAAAATAGATTCATACAGAATGAGCTAGTTCCCCAGGTTGGGGACGTATGAATGAATATGATATGATTGAGTGAATACGCCTTTATTGCCATTTTAGACGACAGATGCAATCAAAAAACGTTTGGGTTTCGTCCACATTAAGGAACGAGATAGATAGATAAATAGATATTTAGCCATTTAACCACTAGGAAACCGCATCGATTTGGTCACTGATTGAAAAGGTACTAAACACGGTTTAGTACCATTTCAGACGACAAATGCACTGAGAAAAACGTCTCATCTTATCCCCTTTGAAGGGACGAGGTCGATACGTGCTTTTAGCCACTAGGCACTAAAAGCACGTATCTGTTTGGTCACTGGCTTAGCGGCGTACTGACGTACTTTTTGGATATGAAGCGAAATGGAGTCCAACTTAGAAAATATGAGCACTGTTGGATTCGGGGTGATGATTCTGGATATAATAGAGCTTCACACACACAAAAAAAAACAAATGGACAGAAAGATTATAAAACAAAATTTGGAACACAGTTTCTTTGGGTGACCATAGGCACCACACGGTGCTTATGGTCATCGGGGTTTAAAGTACCGTTGTGTCCCTTTAGGAGGGGTCTTCGTCATATTTTATAAAACATTCGTCAATTTATTGAATTAAGTTACTTTATCATTTAAGGCGGTGATCGATTTACTCGCGATAGTATTACTCGCCGGTTTTACTCGTCAGCCGGCCTTGGTACTACATTAAAAGTAGCACTCGTCGGTATTACTCGACGGTTTTAATCGTCGGTAATAATTTAACCGTTTCATAATAATTTCACGGTTTCAATAATTGCGAGGTAAATAAAGTAACAAGCCAAAGTCACTCGTTTTCTTTTAAGCAACTAATAAATTGTAAAACAAAAAATCGCGGCTTAATGTTCGCAGATGCAGTTTTAACGATTGACACAAACTATCAACTATTCGAATTCGGAATTTGTCATTTGGCTCGCTTGATACACTGTCAGTTACTGCGATGCAAGCCAAAATTTCAAGCGGAAATGACAAGCCGCGAGCCAGTGCAGTGCTATACGAAACCACGATATGGACGTGATACACTAGCGAGCTTTACCGTAGAGTAAACAAAACCGCGGTATTACTCGATAATGTATCGCCGCCTTTAGAATAATCCACTCATAGGTATAGTCTACATCTTCTATAGGTCTTCACGCAAAAATATTGGTAACGATGATGTTATTTAGATAGGATTTTTTTTCCACACAAACCTTTTTTGGTGGAAGTAAATATGTTGGGCCTGATTTCTATTGTAAGGTTTGCTTGAAGAAATCAGTGGTATAAGGGAATACATAGGTTAGCGGAGATATCATCTATAGGGTTTTTTTCCTCCTTCCTCCACTCTCTCCTTCACTCTATAGGCATATGTACCAACCTGGTGCATTCGTCGGCGTCAGGCCTTGTACTGTCGTAGATAGCGTATGGTATTTTTTCTTCAGAGAAAATTGAAAAAAAAGGTCCTAAAAAAAAATAAAAAACTCTGAGATTTCGCGAAGTTCGTACCACATCTTAATTTCTTATTTATTTATGTGTACATATTATTTAGATGGCGGCATGTTCCTTTTGCTCTTGGTCCGCGGTACTTCCCTGACAACTATTCGTTGGTATAAGGGATGGTACTTACTGTATACATGTGCTGTTTATTGATCATTTATTCATGATAGTCACTTTGCTCTATTCATAACTATTATCGCTGGGAATCAACATTAGTTAGTATGTATTTTTGGAGCTTTTTTTGAAGGCCATAAAGCTTTTAAATTCCTTAAAGGCAGATGGTAGTTTATTGTAAAATAATGCGGATTGTATTGTCGGGTCTGTCCTCATACGTTCAGTCCTTGGAATAGGTATGGTGAGGTTCTGCGCAGTTCGTACTGGATAGGTGTGGGTTTCGTTCACTTTCGGAGGCTTAATATTACACTTTGTCTCTGCATGGCAAGTCTTATTCATCATTTTTCCTCTTTCCATCAAAATCATTTGGCTTAAAAACTGAATTTGTAGTAATTGTTAAGGTCCGAGTTAATTATATTTTGTAAGGTGATTACGCTATGGCTTGAATATAGCAATAATGTGTCATCAGCAAACAGGATAGATTTTGCAACAAGTCCACAATCCTTAAGTCCATTCACATACAGTCGAAACAGTTTTGGGCCCAATATGGAGCCCTGAGAGACACCTACATTCACTATCATAGAGCTGCTAATGTTTTTATAATTTTTCGTTCTTATTTCACGGTTGCATAAGTAACTTCTAACTAAATCGTCACCTTTTCCTTTGATGCCTTATCTTCTCCAAAAAAAATGGTGTGGTCAATCGTGTCTAATGCTTTGTTGGAGGCCTTTCTGTCGACATCAAATCTTAGATTGAGAGAGGGGCTGCGGGCGTCAAAAGGCCCACTAGCAACGTGGCCAAACGATCTATTGTGCTATACATGTGACACCAAATCTTACTCTCCCTGATGTGGATACAGCTTTCTTCACAGTTTGTTTACTGGTTTCTTACCTTTCCATGTAACACACTTTAGTATCACTTGATAGTCTAACTAGGCAATGACTTATCACCTAGCCACTGTACGTTCTTATTAATGTATACCAGTGCCGCGCTGGTTCACTTTTGGCCGAAAACCACTATCAAATGAACAATATAAAAATCCTTTCAAAATTATTTTAAGCGAAACAAGAGGGGCTAATTGCGCAGGTTCACCAATATCATAGAGATTTGTCTAAACTGAGGCAGAGAAAGAGGAATATTCTGGGTTCTTAACCTGATTGACCAAGCCCCTTTTTCCGACGATCCTCCTACACATAATTCATTTCATTTAGTTTCAAATGCCAGTTTTGGCTGGGGGTAATAAAATATTACATTTATTAAATAACAAATCTCAGTTCTGACTATTTTGAAGACATGGCCACGAACCACTATTTGGAAGACATAAAAAAATAGGCTAAAAAGCTAAAAAAAAAGTAACACGCTGCAAAATTAAACGCAAATTTCATGACATTTTTTTAAAAAAATGTTTTTGCAGGGACTTTTCACACAGCCTTATTGTGGGAAAGAAAATTGTTTTTTTTTTTTTATAATTTGAAATTAAAAACACCTTATTGACTTTGCTATTTTTAAAATTTATTTTACAGTAAATTTCAATATTCCGGATGCATTTCGACTATTGTCATCCTCAACGAGTACATTTAAACTGAGAGAGTTTAAATGTACTCGAAATATTGAAATTTATTGTAAAATAAATTTTAAAAATAGCAAAGTCAATAAGGTGTTTTTAATTTCAAATTATAAAAATTCATGGACTTTGCGGTTAAATAATTTGATCATTTTTTAACACAAGACTCGCGAAGAAAATTGTTACCATTTTTCGTGTATCACCTGGGACTCATTAAAGCAGGAAATTTCGAACTTTCCGTTAAATGCCAAACTGAACATGGCATTTGACAAATGAGATAGACGGGATGCCGTTTTTAAAACACGGAAATAATCACAATGTACTGGTCAGCAATTCTCAAGAGCTGACTCAGCGATTTTTTTATGAACGCAGCCATTGTTTTTCAGTGATCATCGCTCTCAATACTAAACTAGCGCTAGAGACCAAGTAGCTAAAACTGGAAAATTAGTATAGCTACCTAATAATACAATATATGAAATATTTAATGCATTTAAACTGTGCATAAGGATTTTAAAGAAGCTATAAAATGTTTGCCGCCGCATAATTACAACCTAATCGCGCAGATATTCCAATTAATCTAGCTGACAATGACATTGCTCCATAACAACAAAAATCGTTAAGTATTTAGTGGTCATTAATTCACTTTGGTTTACAATTATCATTGTGTAGTACTTGACATATTCTAAATAATTCTATAATTGTGTTTGCATCACTTCGGTATAATATTCAAGTACTCCTCAACATTTGCCGGGCATATGTGCTTAAACAAGCGCAGCCTAAACACAAAACCTACTTGAAATCCTAGACGTACGTACTTGTATTTAGAATCTATAAAAAATGCACGTAAATCCAAGTTTTCAGTGTCAGTCATTTAAATTTACGAGGGCAGAATGGCTTTGCAGAATTCTAAAGTAAGCACTCGAGCGAGTTTGTCTGACATCAAATCAAAATTGCATTACTCTGATAATCACTTAGTAGTAGTTTAGCTTCCAATTCTCTCAACGTTGTTCAGTAGTGACCTTCCTGAGTGTCGGCTACCTAATCTTACATGAGAAAATTAGCTGGATCTCGTCTTCCTGATACCTCGTAGTTTACAAAGCTCAAGTGGGTCGACAGTCAATCGGCGTGAAAACAATTCCAAGGTTTAATTGAAGTGCATGAATGGGATCACATGAGAATTTGATGGGATGCATTTCAAGTTGTGCACTCTTGACCAGTAGATGATTTGGGCGATTGACATGATATGATCAATGATATGATTGAAATAAATGAGAGAGTCGGCTGTCCAATTGGGAGGTTCGCAACATTTTGACTTTCGTTTTTGGGGGTTGGATTCTTTAATGTATTCACTTACAAGTTCCCTGACATATAAACATCAACAAATTGCCGCATATTTTTATACCCTAGACTTTTAGTATAGGGTATATTGTTTTTGTCACGATGGAAATATGTAACACCTTAAAGGAGGCTCCGGAGGTATAGCAATGTATATAAAATATATATAAATGATCAGGATCACCCCCTGATTTGGTTTAGCCATGTCTGTCTGTCTGTCTGTCTGTTCGCACGATAACTTTCGATAGAATGCAGCTAGAGACTTGAAATTTTGGTCAAATGTTGGAAGTATAATCTACTTGGTTGTTATTGAAAATGGGCATGATCAGGCCAAGAGAGCGCCTACCTCCCCTACATATGTAAAACAATTAAATGTATCTATAACTCCCGATTAAATAAACATAAAAAGCTCTAGCTTTGGTAGATGGCTCGTGATGATAATCTTCTACTCTCCTGGAAAAATAAAATCGATCAGTTGAAAACTAACGGTAATTTTCTTGCAAAGAGTCCCGTACTATCCTACTTTTCAGGTTTTTTGTCTATAACTCTGGAACCAATTGACGTAGACACCTGTTGGCTAATATTGAAAATACGTAAAATCCGACCAACGAAACCCCTACTTCCCCTACAAATGAAACTTAAAATAAGCGATAACTTTCGATAGAGTGAAGCTAGAGACTTGAAATGCTGTTTAAATGTTTGTAGCGTGATCTTATTTGTTGGTGGCAATGATAAGCAAGATCCGACCCAAGGAACCCCTATCTCCCCTACAAGTGAAACTTCAAATAAGCGATAAGTTTGTAGCATGATCTTATTTCTTGGTGGCAATAATGAGCAAGATCCGACCCAAGGAACCCCTACCTCCTCTACAAGTGAAACTTCAAATAAGCAATAACTTTCGATAAAATGAAGCTAGCGACTTGAAAAATTCGACAAATATTTGTAGAATGGGTTACTTAATTGATTTTGATAATGGTCAAGATCCACCTGAATGATTGCCAACGTCCCCTGTGAACTGGCCATATAGGAAACTCACTTTTAATGCATATGGTCGTTACCAATTGGTACTTTTGGTATCACTTCTAGGTCTATACAAGTCTAGGGTATATACGCTTCGGACTCCGGTTATCAAAGAAATTGTTACTAAAGCCGAAGTCAGACACTCTGGCACACTACCACATACATATATGGTAGTTTTCGATAAAAAAAATTGACATATGAAACTATGGCAGCAATGACTAAATTAATAATACACAGCGGAATCGCAATATGTTGTGACAGCAGTATCGAAGCAGCTTTTCAGTGGCTTGTTGTATTCTGAACAGAAGTCGCATCTAGTCATCCATTAATTGTCAATATGAATATAATAATATACGAGTACAAATATGAATTGTCAATAGTAATGTATGAATACGACCGCGCGGGTGTCATTTCTGAACTGTCAGCAAATGGTTCCAGTCAGCTAAGAAATTTTTGTGGTGGAGAAAATCACATATCACAAATTTCACCTAAATTTTGCCTCTATGGGAGGCCAAACTTAGGCATGTAAGGTACTATGTCAGACATTTTAATTATGGTGTTTTAATCCAACTGAATGGCACAAAGGAAATCGTCAATGGGCGGGGCTTGTACAACGAATGGACGATGATCGCATGCCAAGGAGAGTAATGAATGCAGAACGAGTCGACGGAGCGAGACTGCGAAGACGATCGAGTGCTCGTTGGAAGAGCTCAGTATATGCGGACGCCGAGCAGCTACTGGGCTTCCAAAATAGGAGGACACGATCACGCGACCGAGATAATTGGATGACAATGATCCAGGCGGCCAAGGCCCAGCGTTAGGCTATCGCGGAACGATGACAGAAAATACAACACACATTTAATTATAGTTAGATCGTTTTACTTTGTATTTGAAAAACCTCTCATGCTCTGATAACCGATTCGCTTATTTTTATACACTTCACAAATATGGTAGGGTATTTATTAACTTTGTCATTAAGTTGGCAACGCACAGAAGGAAGCATCTCCGACCAGTGGAGGATCCAGACGGAGGGCATGGTGACCCGGGCCCCTTCCAAAATGTTTGGTATATAAAGCTTGGTCTTGGAATATTCGAAGAAATACTCGAAAATGATTTTAAAAGACAATATACAAAAGATATCCAAGAACGGTGCCGTTTTTTTCGTTATGCTTTCCTCTACAATTTTGCATAAAATCATGAAGTTCATGGTGCTGGTGTTGGCGCACTTGTATGCATGCATCGTCTGAACGAAAACTTGTGTGCAAAGATTCCCCGCAAGATGGAGTCCTCTAACCTCTTCTCTGGAATTCGGTGGTAACAACAATAGCTTGCTGAAAAATTTGCGAGATTGACATGAGTTAATTTTTGCTCTAAGAACTACTCCTTCTGCTGCTTTGAAGATGCTGTTTAACCTAGTTCTCCTTCGAATTTTTGGTGAATAAATGACCGCAAATACTGTCATTTGACTCTACGACACCGATTAGTGGTTTACTTTAGTCTGCGGACATGCTGCTATTCTAAAGAACCCAACTATTTCGGTAACGACTGACTACACCTCAACCAAATATGCGCTTAACAAGCATTTCGTCCGCCTGAAAAAAATCACGTAGTCGCGCTTCTCTTGTCAAATTCAATAGATCTCGGCGATTATGATTACGCTCAGATTGGGAGATAGTCGCACCACTGAACTCTTGTCGCTGAAAAGGCAGCACATCAGACCTGTTGTTGGAGTCATCACATTGACATAGCTGAGCAGTACGCCATGTGGATGATGGTCACATCCATCGTTTTATTGGAAGTTCTGTCAGGTTCAATAATTTGGTTTATCGAGTGATAAATCCCTAGCGATAACAAATTGTAGATCAAGAATAGTAACTTATTATAACTAACCTTATTTTGCGTAGAAAGCCATGGATTCTACGTTCATCACTGCATGCTTCTCTCCGTATTTCTTGAGGAAGGAAAATTGAACAAGTGGTGGCGTACCCTTAGCTCTCCAGGCGACACACAAAATCAGGTCCCCTCCGAACTCGATTTCTAGATCCGCCACTATCTCCGACCATATAAACTCCATATACTTGTTGGTCAGTATGACAAGATGAGTCGACTATACTTTGTTCGTCTGTCCGTCTGTCTGGTTCTTTGCAAACTAGTCGTGTCTCATTTTTAAAGCTATCGAGCTGAAATTTTGTACAAAGGCTTCATTCTATTGCACGCTATATATATGTATATATATATCGGAACCAACGGAATCAAACCACCACCTCATATACATAGCTACTATAGGAACGACCGGTCCAAAAGTTTGTTTTTGAAAGCAAAAATTTCTTGTTTCTAAAGATATCTTTACCAAATTTCATATTATTCATTCGTATCTAAACCACATTCGCTAATCTGGTTTGAAATTGGAGTACTATATCATATAACTGTCATAGAAACGACCGGTCCATTTAATCGAATTACAGCTTCCTATGTTCATCTGATCGGAAGTTATACATATATGATTGAATAAACATTTGTAGGGGATATAGGCGATTATTTGTTCGGACTATACCCATTTCCAAAACCAGCCAAGTATAGGTCAACAAACATTTGACCAAAATTTTAAGTTGCTGGCTTCATTCTATCGAAGTTATCGGGCAAAGTCGCCGTTTAAAAAGAGACTGTTTTCAATGGCCGTGCTTTGGCGAGCACCTAATCCGGGATCATGATTTTGATTATTCCGATTTCTCTCCCAAACGCTTTTCCCCCAATTTCTAAACCGGTTAAACATCTGTCAGAAGCTGTGGCTTCTTATTACACCCCACACCACAGACAACAAAACACATCCATGGCCACGAACGCCGTGGATGGGATTTCAAACCGTAATGACTGTAGTCATATAGTATATGAGACTGACGCCTCTACGCACTAAGCTACCGGTCGCCCCAAGTTAGGAGCTTTGTATTTTTTATACCCTTCACGGATGTGATAGGGTATATTAACTTTGTCATGAAGTTTGCAACGCACAGAAGGAAGCATCTCCGACCATATAAACTATATTCTTGGTCAGTATGATGAGACTAGTCGATTAAGCTTTGTCCGTCTGTCCGTCTGTCCATCTGTTTTTATGTAAACTAGTCCCTAGCCGAAGGCTAGCTTGTTTTTTTTTGTCTTTATATAAAACGGCGGAATATACCTTTTGTAAGAGCAAAAATGAACGAAGCAGGACCCGAACAAGGGAACAGTCATGCCAGATCTAGCGAATCATAGTGTCGTGTGTCGGTGTACCGCTCATATGGAGCAACCATTAATATATTATATTTTACCTTGTGACGAAAACAATTTACTCTTTAAATTAAAGGTCTGGCAGGGTATAAAAATCACAACGAAGTTAAATTTATGGTTTTCAGGAAAGCCATAGTACAACATATTACAAAAATACTCAAAACTTAATTTTCATTATTATTAGTGAAAACATGATTCATTTTATTTCTTGCGTCTGTTTCAATTTTATTAAACAAATATCGATCAATTTTAGGATGAATACAGTAAATTAAAATATATTGTTTTCACAACGCTAGAAATCAGACGATTTTAATTGATGAACACTATATTTTAAACACACTGGATGATGACTTAATCATTCCCATCATAGACAGACAGCATAATTATTAACAATTGTTAAATCAACTTGATCAATTCTTTTATTTTGTTTCGCTTTCTTCCCTTGTGTCTGTGTCACAGACCTACACGTTTCAATTCCTAGCTGTGTCATTGTCATGACATCGTTAAACAAATCATACATTTAAAATGTAGTAATGGTAAATTGAACAGAATGTTCTACAGACAATAAGCAAGAAAGCTATGATGATGATCTATTAATTTTCTCTAGAAAAGTTGTAAATAAAATGCCATTGTCTCTAGTCAAACTCACATGACATCAGAAGCTGATATTTAGTCATTCATAAAGTGGAGAAGAAATCACCAACTACAATAATTACTAAGTGGTTTTGCGTAGATAGGTACGTAGATAATGTTTAGTAAGAAACACCTATCCATTAATCCCAAATTGTCTCATAGTAAAATATGTTAAGTATCGTATTTCGTTCTTTGAACTGTATAGAAAAATCAATAATTTATTGGATTTTATTAATCTTTGTCGCCAGCAAATCACTGCGTCATGTCTTTTTCATTTGTAAAATTTTATTTTCAATCAATTATGGTGGCATTATCTACTCCTCAACGTAGTCCCAAAATCTCCAGTAAATGAAATATTTTTATATACAGACCTAATTTCCATAAGATCATTAAACTTTAATCTAATTCATTGCACGAAACACAAAAGATTGAATGCTATTTACTTACGCTTTATTTATTGTGATAAGGCTCCATTCAATTCCAATTAAAAATTTGGTCCAAACTGTGAAAGAATAATCTAATGGCTATCGCCACATCGTCTACAATTCGTAGCTCTGTTCGAATTAATTAATTTCAGTCAAGTTTCCCTGGGAACATTAACATTAAAAACAAATATTTACTGTGGCAAAATGATGAATTCAAAAAATAATCTTCAAGAGGCACTTTCAAGCGTCTAATTATATGTTTTATTTTTTTATTTCACACTTGATTTAATGTTAATTAGTATGTAGTATCATATTTCAATTTGCTAAATATATTCTAATTCAATTTGTTTTTGTTTTTAATATGTTTTGACTATTTTCGTTGTCAAAATTAGTGAGCCTTCAAATTACATAATTAATAAATTACATATCGTCAACTATATTTTCCGATGAGAAGAATATTTGTAATTTAAAAACTTTCAATTTCTCCTTTAAGCCCGGTACACAGTTCGCCGTGAAATAAAATCGCCGTAAAATCAATACAACATACAATACAAATTTGCAACCGGTGAAAACGGTCGCGAAATTTTGTGGAAAGCTATATTTCACTTCGCCACCTACTACTATTTTGACAGACGAAATTTTCGCTGTGGGGAGTTATATTTTCGCTAGGTGGAAAAAATTTCCTGTGCATCTGGGACGAGAAATATTTTTCATCAAGATAGTGGTGGTTGGACGATCAGCTGCTGGCATTTCACTGTTACTCAATGTTTGTGAATAATTTCATATTTTACACAGTTGTTTCACACGCCATTTCGCAGGTGAAAAATGGAAAAACTTCGCTGGTGAAATTTCTTCATTTCACGCAGATTTCTCCTCGTGAGCACCCCTTGGCACGGCAGTGCTCGTTAATAATTGTTAACTATGTAAGTCATGCCGCCGTTGTGATGTGGGGCGTAAGAATAATGCCACGGTCTTTCCCCTTGCCGGTTTGTCGTAGAAACCAACTAAAAAAGGGCAAGATGTGTATGTCAGCAACTTCTCTCTCTCTCAATTGTCCTAACCCCTTGTGGGGCATAGCGCGTCAACTGTTCCATGTGGTCCATTTGACGTTTCTCGGCATAAACTGGTTTCGGAGAATGCAGTTGCCAGAATGCACCTCCTGCACATCCAGGGCTACGAACGTCGTCGTGGACGGGATTCGAACCCGAAACGCCGGTAGTCAAACATGAGACTGATGCCTCAACACACTGCGCTACCGGTCAGCAACTTGCATCATCCGAAATCATCTATATGCTAACGAAACGTCAAGTATACCTCGGATAAGGACTGACTCAACGGTTACGACTTTCAGCTATCGTACAATGACAAAGACTACATTTTGGAACATGCGTACTCTCTTGGACAATTGATCAGAAGGTCTTCAGAACGCACGATTTCTTCAATTAGAGAGTTGGCTTCAGTGGTATAATTTAAACATCTTAGGAGTTAGTGAAATAAGATGATCAAGCAGCAAAGAAATTATCTTTCCAACTGGTAGCACACGAAACTGTCTCTTATCCTGGGATCCAGTGGGAGCCGGTGGGATCCGGTGGGAACCGGTCTCTGACAGAATCTTGACCGCCAGATTCCGAACCAAAATCCAACTGAACGCGACAATATCGTCGCGAAAGACTCCTTCTAGGAACAACTAAACACCATTCAGAGCAGAACACCTAAAAGTGACATTGTAATGGTTATGGGAGATTTGAATCACTTTTGCATTCAAATCTGGTGCTGATAATAACGGACACAAGCATTTAATGGGGAGACACGGTCTTGGTGATCGTAACGATAGAGTCCTGACACTTTCACCGTCTCTTCATCGGTGATACCATGTTTGAGTATAAGGACCTCCACAAAATCTCTTGGTCCTTCTGTTGATCGGCACAGAACACAAAATCAGATCGACCACTTTGCCATTAGTAAAAGATGCAAAAGTCGCATTCTGGACGTGCGAAATAAGAGGGGCACCGATATTGCAATGGGAAGAGACCATTATCGTATGATCGCTAATGTTCGATTGCGTAAAGCACCCGTGCGCCGTCCAAGTGACGAAAGATCCAGGCACCGCCAACTCCACACCAGCTGACTCAAAAATCCGGCTGTCTGTCCAGCTGCACAATACAGCGACCATCTCTTGCAAAAAGCAGCTGAGATAAGAATTCGCCCCGATAGTGACGAATGACGTAAATGAAGACAAGGATGCCATCAAAAATGCGTACATTCAAAGCGCAGGTACCATCCTTGGTAGAAACCCGGATTGCGGGTTGGCTTGGTTGTTCGACTCATCATGGCGGCGGATTGTTGAAAGAAAAAAGCTGAAGGCACGTTTAGTTGCATCATCAAACGACAATCGAAGCAGCATCGAACTTTTTTACCGCCAGAAAGCTCGAGGAGTCCAGCGTAGTGTGAGATGCGATAATAGAGACTATGCTAACTTTCTTCTAGCCTCGTCAGAAGAAGCCGCAAGAAGCAACAACTTAAACGCCGTATACGGTGTCATCAAGGAGCTTACAGGTGGACCTAACTCCTGCAAACAAAGATTAAATAGTCGCTGGAATTATTTCACTAAAACGAGAAAAGACCGGCGGACTCGACGGTATCCCTGCCGAACATTATCAAGCAGTGCCAAGTATAACTGCCGGGTTGCTGCACCCACTTGTTCATAAAGCGTGAAACACGGAAACCATTTCCACTCAGTGGAAGAAAGGACGAATCATCAAACTTCCAAAAGAATGTAGCCTTACTGTAATAATTAGAGAGGCATTTGCGTACTTCCTGACGTTGCCTAGATAATAGCTAATATTGTCCTGGATAAAATAAAGACTCACTTAGAAAGTACAATGGATAAAGACCAGGCAGACTTTCAATCCGGATTCTCCTGTGTCGATCACATTAACACCTCGCAAATCATCATCGTGCGATGCGCTGAGTACGATTCTATGCGTAACCACTTCACTGGTCTTTCAATTATTCCCAGAAGACTTTCGACAGTGTGAACCGGGATTTTTTGAGCAGGAGAGGCATCCTTGATAAGTTTGTAGATATTATTAGGGCAACCTACGATAGCATGAAATGTCGCGTTCCGCATAACGGTAAGGTGTCGGGGAACTTTGAGACTTGAAGTGGAATCCGGCATACTCTCACGGATCTTATTCCTCATAGTAATTGGCGATGTGTTGCATGCATCCCTATCCGGACTAGACAGAGGAATTCAATGGACCTATACATCTTATCTACAACATCTTGACTACGCTGGCGATATATGGCTATTCTCTCACAAAATCATGGATCTGTGCGAAATGGCTTTAATCTCGAGAGAGAGAGGCGAGCAAGGTTGGGCTGAAGATTAGGACCAAAAAGATCAAGGTTCTTAGCCCGCCGTTGCAGTCTGTAAAGGAGTATTTCGTATACCTGGGTAGCATTGTTGCCGAAAATGATGGTACGGAGCGGGACATCGCTTGTATCAACCAGGCTAAATGCGCATTCGACATGCTGTCCAAAATCTGGCGATGCAGTTATCCCACTATTAATACCAAGCTGGGCTTTTTTGCTCTCTAGTACTGTCTTTTCTATTGTGTGGGAGTATCACCTGGAAAGTTTCCGTTAGAGTTACCAGGAAGCTGCAGGTTTTCGTCAACTCATGTCTTCGTCGAATTTTAAGAACTTTCTGTCCCGAAACAATATCATATGAAGAGCTAAGTCGGCGTACAGATCAGATGCCAATCGACGAATTGACAGGCAGGCAAAAATAACAGTGGCTAGATCACACATTAGTTAAGGATGATAACCGACTTGCTTTACTTGCCGTGAACTGAATTCCCATTTCCAATCAAGGCCGACCAACAGGGTGTCCTAAAATGTCATGGCGCCGTTCTGTGGCAAAAGAGTCTGAGTGGGGGAGTTGCGTCCGATTGCCCAGAACAGTGTAAAATGGCGTGCAGCAACAGTTGACGCGATATGCCCCACTAGGTGTTAAAGCAAAGTAGTATATGTTTGTAGGCTGAATTGAATTTACTCGAATATTCAAAATATTCAAATTTCAATAGTTTGACGTGCACAATACGATACATATACTTTATGTGACTTACTAATGACATCATCGCTACACTCTCTCCATACTCGCCATCCAGATGAGTGTCTTGATAAAGATCACGTGAAGTTTTCTTGCCACATGGATGTGTAAGGCCTTTTCCTCACTTGTCGGTACGGCAGCGCACTGCTTTCATTTACGAACCAAACCGTATATTTTCGGCATTCATTGTTCAGTATCACACACGTCCTCGCGATGTTCTCTTCTTTCTTGAATATTCGGCTAGTTTATAGTTGTATAGCACAGGAAACTTCTCAATTTCTTGCACTAAAACTACGTACACATCTCTTTCTGCCATTTTTTTCAAATTTTTTGAGCGACGTTATCTCTGTCAATACTGAAAGGCCAGTGGATGTTCCTTCCGTGACGCGGTAAAACGAAACTATCTCTCCCCGCACCCGCGAATACCGAACCAATCAAGAAACACTCATTGAAATAAAGAGCGCTCAGTAAGGTTTCGAAATCGCGTATAACGAGCATGCTGATCCCGCACCGCTGCCGAACCGACAAGTGAGGAAAGGGCCTGAGGGTGTGCTTACGTTGGAGCTTCGACAAACGATAAGAGTAGCGCTGGTAGTGATACATAAAGCTGTTTATGTTGGAACAACGCATTTGCTATCTCTTTTTTCCAACCTATGATAAGAACTGCTTTCAGGGACGCTCTAAACGTTTATCCTGGCTCCGACATAAAGCAGCTCTATGTACCTATAAAAGCACGAATCCACTTCCATCAGCGCTACTCTTATCGTGTGTCGAAACTCCAACATAACCGCACCCTAACTGATTCATGCGGCAATATGGAACTAGAGGCGATTGTGTTAACGCGAAATTGATTCCCCTTTTTTATTTGTGATGGGTCTCCCCGTAGCAAAACCATGTCCATGATAAAACTTATGATAACTTTAATACATATTTATTTTTCTATCTGAATAAACTGACTCTTCAATATTACTGTAAATCCACCTAAAGCGACAAAACATGTTCAATTTGGGAAGCCGCATATCGTCTTCGAAAGTCAATTTCGCTATTAGCGATAAATATCATAACAAAAACAATAAATGGATAAACTAATGCGATTAAAAAAGCCAATAATAAATGATCGATCATTGTTTGGAGGCCATTCCACCTCAAAACATAGACGAAATCTGCATTGTATTAATTTGGCAATAATACCAGTACCTATATGCACCTATAGTACATTACTTCACAAAAAAAGTAGCACACCGACTATTCTTCCTACTGGAAGGAACAAGGTAGGATTGCCGTTTTTGCTACTAGTGTAGGGAAGGTGAAAAGGTGCCAACATTTGCACCTTAAAAATAAATTTGCAATATAACGGCAAATTTAAGTAAATTTAGATTCATCTTATTACTGCCGATCAAAAATCCTACTTTAATTGTGTTGTGTCGTGTTTTCTTTGACGTTTGCTATTGCTTAGCTAGTCAGTGACGTCCTGCAAGATATTATTTTTGTGTAAACCAATAGCCAGCCGTCGACTTATGGAATACATTTTTTAATCCAGGGTGTATATGTACCACGACTCATGGTGATTCTCTAGAACACCAATACAATGCCAATCCAGAGGAACACCAATGATGATGATCTTTTTCGAGTGTGGAGAAGAGAAAACGAACGTTTTCTACCCTATGCACTTCGACCAACATTAGTGTTTTCATTTGGTGGTTGATCAGTCATGGTGTAGGAAGCAATCTCCTTGTAAACTGTTGCTAATCGGAAAAAATAGCAAACGTTGGAAAAAAGAACAACACGCAACACCCGTAAAAACGAATTTTTGATCGACGGTAGCAAGCCTAATTTTAGTTTTTTAGCCATGTGTTATAAAATTGAACTAAATTTCCAATTATACTGCAAATTATATCTTTCAAAATGGTTGTTTCTTTCCACCCTTCCTGAACCAGTAACAAAAACTGCAACCCTGCCTTTCTTGCTCTTTTCAGTAAGAAGAATAGGGAGTGAGCCATATTTTTTATGGAGTAGTGTATCTGTATACTCCAAAGTCCATTTGGTCGGTGTTGCGTCTGTATAAAATAGGCACAACACCGGTGTGTTGAGCTGGAGAGAAATTATGTGAAGATCCAATGAATCATATGTGTTGTGAATATTAAAATAAATATATGTATATGTATGTACATAGTCAGTTGTGGGCGTCCTGATGAATGGAGAAAGACAATTAAACCACTGAGACTGATGCTACATACTGCAATTCTGCGGTGGGTGGTAATAATCGAGAGCACTGCACTGATGATTGAAGATGAAAGCAAAGACATTCTGGACGAAAGCGTTTAATGTGACAATTATATTGTAATAGAGTAATGAAGGAGTACCTGTCCCCCGATTTACACGGTACTTTTTTTTACACGATTTCGCTGTGGCACGGTTTTGAAAATGACCCTATCCCTCAATTTAAACGGTACTTTTGCACTTTTTTTCAGAAACTGAAATCAATATTAATACTAATTTGCGACAAGGGCTATAGCTTTATTCCATGAAGAGATATAGTAAGTGGGGCGTAAATACTTTCCTGAAATCAGCCATAAGTATTTTTACTGATGGCTCACAAGCAGAAGGGTATTGGTACTGAGGTCTGACGCTGGGTATAGTCCTGTAAATCAATTTCCCGGATTTTGGTAACGTCTTTCAGGCGGAGATTACGGCGATTGATGAAGCCTTGGCATGGTAGATAGCATGGATTAGCCCGGCCACAAATTGTCGACTTGCACTGTGTTCGTGTTTGAGTTTGTGTTCGAAATTGTGTTTTTGAGATAATATGATATCAGTAAGGGATATCACCACCTATACCGATAGTCAATCCACTATTAAATCCCTCGACACCGCGCCACTTCGAAAACCGAGGTGGGGTGCCGCAGCACACTTATTAAGTTGGACGATTTTCCCAATATCACCCTGTACTAAATTCCTGGCCCTAGAGGTTTTACATGTGACTGCCATGCAGAAGGGGTAGCTCACGCGGGAACGACCAGCGAGGTAATTGGTTGCTTTCGCACTATCAGAATGCAAGAAGCTAGTGAGGACAAATACGGTCAGGTGGCTACCTGGCGGCACCTGTCATATTGCCACACGTTGATCACACTAGGTGTCTCCGACTTCCTTACAATGACTATGTATTGTAGAAGCTGTGGGGATGAGGAGGAGGAAGACACCATCCGGTTTCAGTAGTCATCAATCACATACTTAAGGTTATTTAAGACTCTGAAAAAAAGTCGAAAAAGCCCAAAAATAATCGGCGCCCAATGTGGGGTCAGTGCGATTTTATATACACAGTTAATGAAATTGAAATGAACAATCGAATCAAACACGATATTGAGAGGGTATGAAATTTCATATACCTTGCGCGAATATCGCTGAAAATGGCTACGAAACTCTTGAGATTAAACGGCGGATCCAGCTTGCAAAACCGCAGCATCTACGCAGTTTTCCCCCTGAAGGCCAGATGCATCCACAGAAAAGCGAAGCTCCAAGTCTACGAAAAGATAATCCGATCGGTCTATGCCATGGTTGTGAGACTTGGACCCTCACTCAGCCATCTGAAAAAATTATCAACGAAGGGCCCTTCGACGAATCTTTGGAGCGACACGCGACACCAATAGCGAGGAAAGTACAGCAACGAGTTGTACGAGTTATTCGACGAACCAGAGGCCTCCATATTTATGAAATTCGAAAACTGCAGTGGACAGGTTATCTACAAAAAATTAACGAACACCGAATCTTCACTTACTCACGACTTCTGGAGGACATATCCCACCAGGGGACGACATGCCTTATAAGTAATCGAATCGACGGATGGTACTTAATTAACACAAAAACTGAAACCTTTTTGGACCTGAGACTACGTCAAGTTACCTTAATCCACCTTAAGTCATTAAGGCTCGGGAATATTCCTGAAAGAAATATCGAAATGGGCAAATAAATACGCGCGAATTTGCCTAGCTTAAAGCTACCTAAAGCAACTTAAAGCTCCATTAGGCATCTCAAATGTGAAAATGAACGGAAAAGGTCTTTAAACTCTTCAGAAATAAATCCAAAGGTCGAGGTCTGAAGGTTTTAGCCATCATCAATAATTATAAATTTAAAGCTCATAAAAAATATTACAGCAAAAAAATGAAGAGACCCTGTTAGGTTTCGGGCTGAACCTACACTAGACGACCAAATACTGATCCCTGAAAAACATCAACTCCTAGAATGCTTTACAATACCAGAAACGAAAACGGGAAACCTTGTTAGGCCTTAAGCTGCTCTGCTGCATCATTAAATTGAACTATCGCTTGGTCGAATGCAAAAATATATAATATACTGCGCCCAATGTGGGGTCCTATCCGACTAGCTTAAGGCCTACTTAATTCCACGTCGGTGAAAATTTACAGTAGAAAAAGCTGGGTGCCAAAATCTTTGGAAACCCAACGTGGGGTCAGTGTAATTTTATTCAGTCCATGAATTTCTGTTTCATCGAGTTCTGTTACAATCGAATAGGTGTGCGGTAGCGTTAGTCACAAATCATAAAAATTGAAACTATTTTAAACTTTACCCTAAGACTACCTTATAATTTTCGAAATGTAGCGAATTGATCGATTAGGCGGGAAATTTGACACCCTGTACAAATGTACAGTAGTACATATACAATAGTAGAGCAGGTTCTGGATACATTGATGTATAAAGTATGTTCGAGTATATCCCACAAAATTGTTTGTATGCCACTGTATCTCAATTCGTTCTCAACCAATCTTTACCTCAACTGTTAGCATAATCCAGCTATTAATATATACATATTTCGTTTCAGATTCACCATCCTTTGTTTAACTCTTAAAAGAACCCGTATGCGACTTGAATCTTGCAATAACGTATCACGATGAAGCTGATTCCCATCTTCTTAACTCTGGTTATGATTGCAACATCGATATTTGCCCGCATGCAGCATGCAACGTATCTTAGACATTATAAGGAGAACGACACGAACTCAACAGTAATTCCTAATGGACGTACGCCAGCTCCGAACATAACTCGACTAGAACGTGTCGATAGATTGACTGCCATAAATTCGCGGCCTCCGCACGTTCGACGAAGACGTCCAGGGTTCAGAAAGGTTGCCAGGAACTCCACTACTGTTCTGCAACGACCAAACAACGTGCCGAACGTGTACCATGATGTTCCTGCTTTTGGACAAGACACTTGGAGGCGAATTGCGGAGGAAGAAACATCAACCACGAATGCTCCTCCGCTGGCAACCACTGTAATAAACGCTCGTGGGAAAAACTATCATAAGAATCATGACGGGTAAGTGCAATAATTGTCGATTGAGTCCAATCTCTGAATGTTTCTGTTGATTTAAATAGGTTCTATTTAGTTGGAATTTATGAAACATTGCCGAAGGCAGGGAGAATTTAATAGTGACTGCAATTTAATCCCAAACTTATTCGAGAAAAAAAAAACTCTTGCAAACACATAAGAGTAATGTAACTATTGCAAAATTCTATTTTATTCATAGCATTATAAAATAGGTTGCGGATACTGCATTAAATTATCACGCCTACGAGGCGCAACTGTTCTTGTCATCCAAACTAATCCGAAATTTCATCGACCCTCTTTTCACTTTTTTGGCATTGACACATATATTTTTCATCGCGGGGCATTGGGGGACACTGTGTTACTACCCTCCTTTCCTTGCCGTATCAATTAATGTTATACGACAAGAAGACTTTGCTTTCACCCATCATTTGCTTGAATGCAAAACGAACTCTTGTAAGGAGAGTAAAATAGTGGACGCATAAGTATGATATATACTCGTGTGTGTTATGATGCATCAAATAACGTTCAGTTGAATAGCATGACTGAACTACACAGTATTACGCCTTCACACATTTAATTTTTAAATTGTTCCGCGTATGTTGTCATATGAGACGTTCTCTAAAGAAGCGATTTTTTCTGTGGGTTATATCTCTGTAACAATCACTCCCAGCGAAAAACGCTGTAGAAAAAAATAAAGTAGACAAAATGTAAAATAAAATACAAAAATAAGGTCCTATTAATTTTTATCGTAGGACTAATACTTTAAAAAATACAGGGCGTACAAACATTCACGTCAGTAAAAACGTGTATAGTCTCGAAAACAATTTTAGATAAAAAAAAGGGGTTTAATCGTTTTTTATCTATACTTTTGTAATCTTCAATTTTGTCTCAGAAAGTTCTATCAACCTTAGTCATACGGAGACAAAAGCTGAAAACTCAAAAACGTCTTCATAGAAGAAAGCAAACTTGGTTGCTGTGGTTGGGTCATGAGTTGAAAAGCAAAATTTTGAACGGAGCGTTTCAATTTTGCTCCTGGGGCACCTCTGTAACATAGGTTTGCCGAGAATTCAGAAATTTTATGACGAAATTCTAGGTCATTTTTTTTAAAAATGAATATGTTTTTCTTATGGTGAAATTGATTACCCCAATAAGTAAATCAGTGGGGCCAATCTTAAGCCATGTACAGTGTATATATTGTTCGTGCCGAATTTTGTTTCACTTTTTTTATATCGAACGAGAAAGCAAAATAAAGAAGCAATAATTTTTCTTTTTTTCTCATTATTGTCAAGGGAAAGCGCAGATATACCCCAAGTATAATTGTTAGACCACAAAAAATCCTACAATTGGCTATCTTTTTTTTTTTCATTTCTTTTCGCTGAAAATTGTGCCATGTGGAGGGCTTCAAAGTTAGTAGTTGTAGTGGGCCTTACTGTGTAATCACCGCGTTGATCATTGGTTTCACTAAGATTTCGACTCCATTAAGGGGGGAAACCACATTAGGAGGTTCCAGAAATCCATTTTTTTTATTCCATAAATTGTTAGCTTACCAATCTAAGAATACGCTGCCAAAATTCCAAAGCGAAATTCGCATTTTTTTAGATTTTATGAGCATAGAATCGAGCGCTCATCGGGTATAGTCGTCAGGCTCGAACGCACTCTAGGGGGTAGGGCGGAACACTACCTCAGGTAGTGCTTTATGTATTTACGTAACCTTGTAGCTGAAACCCAGTTTTGCATCTTTGTTTTCAAATAACGGTATAGTAGATACTAGAAGCATCAACAAAAGGGATTATTTCAGTTATATTCTGTTTTTAAAACACGTTTTTCTCAAAGTCTTACACGAAAAGTAATGAACCGATCATTATAAAAATTGAAAGTATGATTCTTTATAAAATTACGAAAAACATGAACCAACATCTAGGATAATATCATATTTTTAAGGGTCCTCTTTTTGCAAAATCAGTGAACAAAAGTGGTGAAAATTGAAAAATTTTAATTTTCATTATTTTCACCTGCATTGAGGTTAATATTCTTAGAAAATAAGTTAATAATGTAAAATTAAAACTTTTTTGATTTCGGATAAAAATTGGAATCGCTACACGGCCCGCAATTGGAGAACTCTAGTTACGGCCTTCAGTGGACATCAGTGCGTAACTTTGTTATTTTTGACTTACATTATTAAAAAAAAATTCACAAAAGTTGTTCGAAATATGAATAATTTAATGTCAAAATTTGATTAAATTTTAATTAATTCTTCCAACTCAAAAAAAATCAATGGAAATGAGCCTTCTAATGTGGCTTCCCTCCTTAAGGCAAATACCAGACATAACATTGTGTTTTCTCATGTAGTTATGACATTTCAGTGTTTGATGAATATTCACATGATGCTGTGGTTTAATTTTCGTTATTTTAAAATCGTCAACTTTTCTTAGGGGAAGCAAACGCATTGTTGTCATTACAGATTATTGATGTGCAGAAAGTAAGTGTTAATTTTTCACTCTTATTTCTGATCATACTTTTTCACTGTCGCTTCTATGAAAAAGTAACAATGGCTAAGTTCATATCACACAACGGTTGACATACTGTTGCTAATTTGTTTTATGAACTCTCTCCACTGAGTCTTTGATGGACACAACATGCTTCGAAAAATGTCATTTTCTCCATCACAAAAATTCCTCCGCTGGCTAGGACCAGCATATGATGATAATTCTGAAATGACACTCGCGCTGTCGTATTCATATGATTTTTCGTTAGTTGTCAGTTTTGAACTGGAAATTTGACAATTGATAGATGAGTAGATGCAAGTGCAGTTCAGAACACAACAACCTGTTGCAAACCTGCTTCGAGACTGTCGCCACAGCATGTTGCAATTCCGCTGTGTGTTTTGAACTTAGCCAATGATAACTAGTACTTTACGAACCATGGAAATCAGTAAAGTAACTAAAAGTAACAAGAAATCACTAAAAGTAACAATATGTCACTAAAGTAACTGAAAGTAACTAGAAATCACAAGAAGTAACAATAACTCACTATGGTAACTAAATGTAACAAAAAATCGCCAAAAGTAGCAAAAAGTCACTGAAGTAACTAAAAGTAACAAGAAATCAGTAAAAGTAGCAAGAATTAGTGACTTCTTGCTACTTTTACTGATTTCTTGTAACAAAAATTCGCTAAAGGTGGCAAAAAATCACTAGAAAACAAGAACTCACTAAAGCAACCAAAAGTGGCAAACATCTTGAAATTTTTATCGCAGTGGGAAATAATGCCATGTTTTGAACTGATCTTATTCTGGCCCTTAACCTTGCTCAAAGAAACTAGTAAAGGTTTTTTTCGGTCGCTGATCGAATCTAAGTCAAAATCGCACAAAAAAAGTGGGGGATCTAGAACGGCAATACTTTCTTTTCGCGAACACGGTCGATCTTGCAGGCAGTAGAAATTTGTTCTGTCTGTGATAAAAAATATGAAGTCAAAATTTAAAAAAAAAAAAAAAAAATGGGTATCCAGATTATTACGTAGAACCACGAAGAAAACCATCATTCCAAAAAATGTCAAACAGCACTCTGCAACTGCATGCATAATTTGCTTTCAACTTCTATCATGATTATACGAGGGTCAGTCAGAAAGTAAGTTTAAGGGTTCGATTAGGGGGGAAGGAGTGGTCAAAACAAGGTCATTTTTGGAAAATTCAGACATTTTTTTATTTTTCTACCAAGTCGCCATCTCTCTCAATACATTTTTTGTATCTACAAACTAATTTCAAACACAAAAATAGACTTATCGGGCTCAGCGATGCGTCAAATTGGTTGGTATAGATGAGAGAACAACCTCCTAAAATTTCGTTAGTTTATCTTTTCACCACGTGGAGCGTTGCCACCCTTAAACTTACTTTCTGACTGACCCTCGTACATTTTCCTCCTGGAAGAAACCCAAAAACGGTTTTTCTAAAATAATGATCTGCAACATTGCAAATGCAAACGTGAATCGGATTAATCCATTCCATTTTATAAACGTAGGTTAGGTCCGCCGACCTAGGTTTTCGGAGCTTAGTCATGTGCCATACTGGATCAGGTCCGATGGAGCGGGTCATGCCATGACTAATCGAAAGTGTTAATTTTGGTTCGGTATTTAATTAAAAGATAACTGACCTTTGCAATGACACTACTTTTAAAACAATTACGAAAAAAGTAGCAGCAAGTCAAAAGGTCTCGGTAAATGTTTTTCGCAAACAGAAGAAAACCATCTATTGAGTATGGCAACTTTTTTGAATTCACGTTTCAAGCGAGGAGGAGTCGCAACCAAAATTACTTTGCAATCCTGCAAAGAATCGTTTTTTTAGTTTAAACGCGAACACATGATCAAGTGCAGTTTCCCTTACATTTCCAAGAAACCAACTATTTATAGTTCGATGGGAGCAGGTGGGCGTGTATTTGATTTTCGCCAACGTAATTCTTCTGGATCTTTATAGCATCCAACCATATTTGCACTTGGTAATATGTGCGAAAAATATATTGTTATTCGGAGCTATTCGTAGAAGTCAGCACGGACAAACTAAATTTCGAGGCTGTGCCTTAGTCTTCACTAATTCAAAAGACCCTAACCATAAGGATTAAAACAAATGTTTAGATTGCCGCATCCCTGGGAGATTATTCCAGTGCCGCAGCCCTTCCATTTCCTAACCTGCGCCCTGGCTGTAGACCAGCTCAGCCCGCAGTTGAAATCGGGTCAAAAATTTATGCTTCTCTTTTTTGCATTTTCGTTCGATATCTCGAAAGGAATCAAACGCAAAGATATCTTAGACGTAACATAGACGCAAAAAACCTTCAAAATGAGCTCCGAGTCGACCTTGCAAGTTCAATAGTAACCGAGTTATGGTGAGTTATAGCCAAAAAAAAAAATAATTTAATGTTTTTATATAACAAAAAAGCCATACCAGGATCAGAGGTTGAAAAGTAATATGCAAGCGGGTTCATTCTCCTCAGCGTAAAAACATATCCATGTTTTCATTTATCCGTATAGCGGAAGCAAATTTCTCTTTTTTATCAAACAAGCAATCTGTTGTACGAATTGAAAGCCTTCAGTGCAAACAGTGAACAAATGATTTGCGATAATTTCAACAACCGGATAGGTTTTTGTTTAAATCGAATTTCACTTTCCAGCGATTGGAATAGCAGAGGTCGGTCATCCACCATGACTATGACAACACGTATTAATTATTAAGTCATGCGGCTACATTGACAAAGACAAAATGCAATCTATAAGCTCCCATCTGATAGACATTATTGGCGGTTGGAGGCCATCAGACCGAAATGACACAGGTTCTATACACCATGATTTGCAATTAAGGTGCGAAGAACCTGCATGTGTCCAACCATTTCTACATCACACGATCTGCAAACATCGACATCAGACAAAGTGTCCGCTTCCTTAAACTTAACACGCATGACCAACACTCGTAAATCATTTTGTTGTTTCATTGTGGAACAATGACAAAAATTCATTGCAAATGATGTGTCGCTGTTTCGCTTGATGTCCACGGCTGTGTGGGAAATAAAGATTGAATTAATTATAAGACACAAAGATACAAGCCAAGATGCTGGTACAGCTGGTTAAAATAGACTGGACCAAGTGTTACCAATCACCTGGTGATATTTACTAAAAATAAAAAGAAAAACAATACGCGATTTATGTAACTAAATATACAGACAATTCAACATTTCTAGCAATGCCTTGTCGTCGTTTCGTTAACATATATATTTCGCATGGTGCAGTTGCTAGCATACACCTATCCGTATAGCCGTCTTTTACTGACAAGCTTGGAACGCAGTGAAAGGTCTAATTACCCACAGGTATTTTGTTTTGTTTTATTAACGCGCTGCGGAAATGAACCCCTAAACTCTATTAGATTGAAACATCGAAGAGTGGCGACCGAGCTTTAACAGCTACTGAGCGCGTCAAATTGTACTGTGTCAGCAGTATCAAACCAGGATTACAGCGGCTTGTTGCATTATGAACAGCAGTCGCATCTAGTCATCTATCAATTGTCAAAATTTATAGCTCAAAATTGGATACCGACAAAAAATCGAATGGATACGACAGCGTGAGTGCTATTTCTAAACTGTCAGCATATGCTGATCCCAGCTAGCGGAGAAATTTTTGTGATGGAGAAAATTACATGTTGTGTCCATCAGAAACTCAATGGAGACAATTCATAAAAGAAATTGGCAACAGTACGTCAACCGCTGTGTGTTATGAACTTCAATGAATTACATACATAAATTGATAAATTTTTTGTTTGATTTCTCGATTATGACACACTTTGCATAATAGCACAGAAAAACCAATAAAAAAAAATAGAAAAAAAATTGATGTACATACGTTTGTATAGCAATTTCAAGCCAAAGTCTGTTCAAAAGTATTCAAATCCAAACGCTACCATTTCCATATTTACCCTCAGTGAGTCCTAAAATTATTACCGAACACGGTTATTACCACGTTATCCCCCATGCGATTCTAACCAAAAACTGTTTTGATTTATTTTTTTTCGGTTTCTGGGATATTTTTAATTTCCGGGGCACGGGGTGAAAAAATCGTTTTTCACTCAGATTTTTTGTCACTTATCACTCGCGTCACCCTAAGACTCTCAAATTTGCAAAAAAAAAACAAAATTTTTTTTATTTTTAATTTTTTTTTATTTTTAATCTTAATTTTTAAATTTTTTTCCTTATTTTCTTGTTCTAATGATTTATACTGAGTGTTTGGTGTGTTTAAAACTGATCAAAACGCTGTTGCACGCAGAGCGAGCGAAGCGAGCGTTCATGTTTGTGCGATACTGAGGGTTGCGATCCCTTAAGCGCGGAGCGAGCGGAGCCCACGCAAGGGAATTTGCGAATATTTCAATTTTCCATGCCTCTAATATTCCAAACACTCAGTATAAATTAATAAATTGCGAAACAAAAAACTTAAAACAAAAATTAAAATTAAATTTTTTTTTTTTGCAAATTCTTGACTTTTAGAGTGACGCGAGTGAAAAGTGACAAAAATCTGAGTGAAAAGTGATTTCCCCAGCCGGGGCCCCGGAAACTAAAAGGTTGCCGCAAACACGTAACGGACGGTTTGGTGGGGTCGGATCCTTAGGTAGCATAACGACCGTGAAGGTCGGGCCGTGCCATCTGGCGAAGAAAAAGGCCCCTCGACGAGCTAAGCAGCGGCCTATGCTTGCTGTAGCTCAGTTCGGGAAATGTGGGCGGGGTTTTCGCCGCTCGTTGCCCCTGTCCTTTACGTATTAACAAAAATTCATAAGCCTGGGGAAGACAACACAAACAGGGGAGGTAAACTTAGGGAATAAAGAAAAAATAGTCGATAAAGATGGAATGGTTGGCGGACGGATCAGACGCCCACGCGGTCGCACCTGGGTCCGAGTGTAATGGGACCCTCGGCCTCTGGTTTCGTACCACCAACAGATCACTACTCATCAGATGCTGCTTCGATCTGCCAGACCATAATATGGTTCGTTACAGGTGGTTCATTACAAACATTTAACCTAAATTTCAAGCCTTTAGCTTCATTCTATCGAAATTTATCGTGTGAGACGGACAGACTGATCTTTTATTTACATTGTTATACCTACGGAGGCTCCTTTAAGGTGTTACATATTTCGTCGTGACAAAAACAACATATCCTACACTTTATAAAGTCTAGGGTATAAAAATGGTGGATGCAGATATGCTATGACGAAAAGAATGCTGTTCACATGCATACAATGCAACGAGTGACCTAGGGCTATACTGGGGGTCATAACCACCTGTCACCAAACAGAAATTGTCCATGGCGGAAAAGTAGGCATGTATATGCATGCAGCATTAAGGCCGAAATACATGGAGACGTGAACGGACGGACGTATTTATCTTTTGGGTATTATCACGGGGTCAGGGGCAGATGTGCATGATAACAATTTATTCATCCTTTTGATTGCCATTTCGCATTCTTGCAGTATAGCATAAAATCAATGCATTAAAAGCGCCGTACATGTATACAGTCTCGTTTCGATGTGCCTCGTATAGACAGTCACAACACTGGTATTGTTCCCGGAACAATTGTTACTGGTGTAAACACCCCCAATGAGAATAATTCATCAAAAAAATGATTAATCGAAAATTTCTGTCCGTCCACGTCTACATGTATTTCGGCCTTTAATGCTTGTGCGACGATCCATATGCACACTTTCGTTCAAAAGTGAAATTACCCATAGACTGAAAACAAAATAGTAGATACAGGATGCTGTTACGTACAGAGCAAGTGGAATGAGTGACCTAGGGCTATGCACTGGGGGTCTCAAGCCCTTAGGTGTGGAGCGAGCGCAGCTCGTTCCAAACCGAGATTGTCCATGAAGGAAACACGAAATAATCACGACCCTCAGTATCGCACAAATATGAACGCTCGCTTCGCTCCCTCTGGGTGCAATAGCCTCTTGCGTGGGCTCCGCTCGATACGCTCGCTCCGCACGCAGAGATCACGACCCTCAGTATAGCACAATCATGAATGCTCACGTTCGATCTAGGTGTCAGGGCGGCAACTCACACAATTGTCAATTTGGCATTTTTATCTAACATGGACACTGCCTGGCTATTTTTGTTGCTTTTTTTTCAGGCCTCATTTCGATTTGAAACCGATTATATCTATGCATGCATTTCGTTTATTTTCTTATGGACACTTTCGGTTCGAAACGTAAGTATCTATATGGATTATTTCAGATGACCCATTTTCGCCATGGCTAATTTCGGTGCTCCCGCCAGCTCTATGTGGCTCTCTCCCATGTTAGTAACTCCAGTAATCTCTACGCTCACATTCCTTGTGGTTGTACTGCTGCTAACATCGTTTATAAAGGGACTTTGTTGCAGTGAACTAAGTTGCATACGTCAATCGCTTTGTTTTTCTCTCTACTTTGATTTGAGCACTGATACACATATTTCAACGGACTGCTGCACTGCTGGCAGAGCCTCGGACACGGTTATTTCAAATAATTTTCAACTCAGTTAAAACGTGTGCAAAGGTTGTAGCTTATTCTTACACCCCACACCACAGAGGGGAATGGAATTGCAATAGTCCTTCGAAAATAGCTCAACTGAGTGGGTCCAAAAAAATAAATATTAATATGTCCATATTATATAGATAATTAAAATACACAAACAAAATTTAAACGACAACCCTCAACCGCAAAAACCAACACCAAATTTACTACGCTACCGAGGCAAGATACATTATGTAGCTTGTTTGCAGTGACACAACTTTTAAATACTACCCGGCAATTTTTAGAACAGAGCCAAAATGAAGCCATTCTACATTCGGCAGATACTTCTGCAAACAATCTGACGATTCGACCTTGCTACTGACCCGCACAATTCCCGGTTTCGTGGGCTAGCAAACAGCAGAGTAGAGAGCTCTACATATGGAATTTTCTGAAACGCCTCCACCACCATCGTAATAATTACAATAGCCGAGAGAATTTTATAAAGATATTTATTTAGTATGATGTACTATGTACCACATTATACGGTATTTTTGTTTCACCTCATTATTGCCGCCATCATTATCAGTGCGCTTAATGAGCAATTATCGATTTTTATCGCTTTTAACAGACCGAATTTATTTTTAGATAAGCGCATACTGCAGCAGTTTCACGAGCTATTCAGTTCGCTGGCTTTTGTATGAATGAAAGGAAATGCGGGAAGGATAGCCACATTTTACGCACTTATCCTAGACCTAGGGTAACACCTGTGTCTACGCTAACGGCCATTAACCCTCCGCTTTTTGAACGTTAATATCATAATGCACACCTTTGCATTTCCACCCCGCGCATTTTCTTTTTGCACTATCTTGCATTTTAACGAAATTCTCGAAAATTCAATTTTGCTGTTGCAACAATTAGCGTGAACTAATTATTGCAACAGCTCAGCTAAATTAATTCATAAATACGGTCGCGACCATGGCCACGTTTACCGTGGATCTAAAAGGAGTATTAATTAGGTCGTATTAGGGTTAGTAATAATTCGTGGTGTGTTTATACAGTACTAAATATGGCAAATGTCAGATGTTAGTTTGTCACTTCGGTTGGAAGAGTATTTTGGAAATAGCAGGAGTCAGTAGAAGCTACTGGCTCCTGCTACGAGTATTATATTAAAGGCACTTTTATACCGCCGACTTTGATAAAACAAAAACTGAACAAAACATCCGTTTACACCGTGGTGAGTAAGGTGGGATTAGTTAATACGAGAACATAGTCCCGCGATGTAAACGAAGTGCCTGATTCTGGGGCTCAGTTAACTAGAACTGTTATTAATTACATGATTTTCTTGGCGTAATTCCACCGTCCACAATTCTACTCTATATCAGTTTGGTTTCCTAATATTAATCATTTGCGGCTGAGGTTATTTCATATTCTCTTCTATCGAATTATTTTCCAGGAACTCTGTTCTTTATGGCCAGTTTCATTGTTTTCATTTGAATTTGCAAAAGTGAACAAGTTCTAGCTGTCAAAATCCCAGCACCCGGTATCAGGTGTTGGGTTTTTGTTTTGGATAAACTTTCAACCGGAGCCGGGGATTCGGTTTTGTTTTGGATAAATGATTAATCGCTGTATAGGAGACGGTTAGTGTATATCCGATTATAAACGCTAACCAGACATGGAGGAAATTAAATTGTGCTAAATGGCAGTTTATTGTTAAGATAAGTTTTAATCGGACATTGAACGCCGCGCCACGCCGCGCCATGCCGCTCTGACCTGCCATCTACCACCATAGCAGAAGCGAATCGAATCACTATTCCACCTCATCCCGGTTATACAGAATTCCAGTCCTTTGAAATCTATGTAGTTATTCTTATAAAATTGTGTGTTTTTTTATAGACAAGCGGATGTCGGGGTTTGGCGAAGGAGGGTGGCCGGTTTTTGGCATAAAAAACGTCGTATTGTTAATTGCCTTCACCGCTCCAGAAGCATGGACGCGTCAAAATCTCTTGCATTACTATGCCTTGTTAGCGTTTCGATAGCATATTTTCAGATGGTGCATCTGTTAAAGTGCACCTTTTATCCGAGCCGTCTTTTTACTGACAAGTTCGGAACGATGTGGGAGTTCTAGTACCCAGAGATAAGTTTTATTAACGTGCCGGTGATTGAACCTCTGTTTCTCTAGGTGCAGCATGGTAGAGTGTAAATGAGAGTAAATGTTAAATATCTCAAACAAGCCAATTTTAATTCGAAAGACGCACATGTTCGCAATAACCTACTCACATTCTCAAAAATAGTACGAGTATGTGCAGTCGAATTTTATGATGCATGTGTAGCCATGACATTACGATAATCTTGCCATCTTACACGATGGTCGTGTTTATTCGTATCTTTAAAACTTATTGAATTTAAAAGTTCATTGGAGTGGGAAAATAATTGAAAGGATTATTGATTCGGGCTATCGAGGGCGAGGCCAATAGAAACAAGTAGACTTAAGATGTAGGTTATGACGAGGAATTATATAATATGGAAGATACATAGTAGTAGTATCTATTTCTTTTTCGTGAAACATATTTCAAATGACTTTAAATTAATAGCGTATTGTTAGAAAACACATAAGAAAAGAGATTCTTTCTTGGGAATAGTACGTTCATATTCCTAATCGAGCTGATTTAGATTTGCTTCGCATGGAAAACTTAACATAGCCACATAGAAAGTAGAGGAAATTAATTGAAACTTCCAGGCTGACATTGATGTATTTTCACCATCATGTTCTTGTCATAATTGATTACGGCACACAAGGAAATATAAAGGTCGGTTACGGCGTTCAAGTGCCTGACGTCCTAATGTTATTCGAACCCTTTCGCCCTAACTTTTCCACTCTTTTGCATGATGTAGCCAACCAACATGATAGACCCAACCCAGTGATTCATTCATTAATCTACATGTCATGGAGATTCAATCAAAACCGCAATTTGTAACTTAAAGCCATTTCGTGGGTTCTTTCATCTCTTCTTGACTTCGCATTCACTATGTAAAGCTTTATAATTATTAACTTCCTGATATGATGATGATATGTTTGCATTTAATACCGTTTTATAAATTGTAATAGATGCCGAGGAAAATCTTTTACTTCCGAATCGACTGAATGGCGGTTTCGTTTGATGGACTGGGACGTGAAGATATCATAGGAAGACAATAAACTGTCGCAAAGCGCATTAGCCCCTCATCTTATGGTGGAGCATCGTACATTCAGGCTGTCTCCTAGAGCATGCACATTTTTGCGCGTTTTATCTTTGATTCTTGTCTAGAGTGATGAGCCCTACTCTAATGCAGGGTGCCGGCAGGAAATAATGGTCACTACGATGGGAAGAAGGAAAGAAAAGCTGTTTAAGCTGGGTTAGCTCCGGTAAACATTCGTAACCCTTGCTTGGTGTCAAATTTTGCAGTTCTTAGTCCTCTATAATTTTTTGCTTAATGTATTATAGTTTTCCGCAAAAAATCCAATTAAAGTTGAAAACTGATTACTAATTCAATGAAATAGCTTCAAAATCCTTTAGGCAAAGATGTAGATTAAGTTAAAAACGGGCGATCCGAGATTTTTCTTTTAATTTCTTTTAGGATATGTAGGAGCCTAGGCCCAGAAAAGTGGTCGTGGAAGAATAGGAGGGGTGTAAAGAGAGTATAGCATACATGTATGTATGCTGCACGCGATCCAGAAATCGTTTGTAACTCGACAGCCACTCATCGTAGAGCAAACAACTTGGCATCCAATCGTTCGGTTGTCTTCTAGAATTTGACTTCAGAAGCATACTCGCGAAAAAGTAGTAATCGTTTACCAGGAAATTAGAAAATATCTTCCAATCCCTTCAAAAAGCCTCAAAATATAGGGAAGGTTGGCGTTCATTCAGTAGGATCTTGCGCATTGTCCAAATCAACCAAACAAAATTTCAATTTACTAGCTTCGTTCTATACGAAGTGATCGTGCGAACGGACAGACAGACAGTCTTGGCTAAATCGAATCAAAAGGTGACTCTGATCATACATTGCCATACCTACGGAGCCGCATTTAAGGAGTTACATATTTTCGTTGAAAAAAACAGTACACCCTATACTTTATAAAGTACTCGTATAATGAAATTGGTACTATGCTGTTGTACGTATGGCAATACCGTTAAATGAGGATAGATCCTTTTACTTCTTATGTGATAATGCTAAACTCACAGTTTCTATTACTACATTTAGAATTACTAAACGGTATAGTATAAGAAATTATTGTATTAGATCTTTTGCACGGCTAGACCACAATAGCTTTCCATGCAAAAAAAGAGGTCCCCAGAAGGCCGGGGTCGCACGATTGAATGCACCAGTCACTCTTCACTCGTCCTCCATGGAAATTACAACAATGGCGCCCAATGTGAGCGACAATGACGACGAATGCCATTAGCATGCCAATGATCGTCCAAATTATCTGTGCGGATGCGAAAACGAACATGAACAAATGACGAAGCAATTTCAGAGCAGTAAACTCTGTCAAAAGAAGATGTTGCGGGAAGAGCGACGCTCTCATGTAGCTCTCCCCAAACTACAAATTTATTTAAATGTATATGTACATGAATTTCAGAAGTGACTTACTCTCTTGCTCATATTTAGCATTTCCAAGTGAAGAAGGTAAAATTCTGAGGCAAAGAGATAATAGATACAGAAAGTTAATTATTTACTCAATTCCCCTAACCTCTTGTGGGGCATAGCGCGTCAACTGTTCGATGTGGCCCAGTTAACGTTTCGTTGGCATAAACTTGTTTCGGAGAATGCAGTTGCCAGCATGCACCTCCTGTTCCCCCATTTAGCCGCCTACCTGCGACAAGTCGGGAGATGTGTTGCTTATTATTATGCCCCACCATAGGTGCCGACAATGGGGGGGGGGGGGGCAAGGCACTTTTTGCCCCCTCAAACCAAATATTGGGGGGGGGGGGGCAACGCCAGCCAATATTTCAGGCACAGATATCGTTTTGCAAGAAAAGCGATCCTCACTCGACATCTTCGTTCAAACAATCAAATACGTATTTAGCTATGACAAATAGGGAAGGAAGAAAGGACATATATATGAAGGTTGTACCACTGAATTCTGTGCTTTAGGGTACGTTTTGCTAGGCATCACTTTGTGTCGATCGCAGGCGACGATCAAAAAGATACATACAAATAGTGTTCCGTGCTATATGCTTTGATCGTTAACCACGAATAATGTACGACGATCGTGTGCCTAATAGGAATGCACCTTAAACAATGTTTGACAGCCGTCAATCTCCCGGGCCCCGGATCATGAGAACCCGTGTGGTATTAGTTGAAAAACGGGTCGTTCCGGTACGAAGAACCGGCTGCCGCAGGAACGTATTAAAACTCGTCGTTCAATTTGCTTATGATATATGATATTAAGGGCTGGATTATAGTGTGCGTAACGAACACGACTTCTGCTGTCAAATAAAGTTCAACCAATGTATTTCAGATGGCGATAAGTATACTCTGCGCGAATAATACGTGGCTCACGAAGACGAGTTCAACTTTTTCGGAATCAATGCGCCACAAAGTGCCAATTCACATATGCTTGTGTTTTAAAACTGTGGGCGACTATTTATTTTAGTCTAAGTTACTTCTATGCCCTTGGAAATGCATGTTTGTACTTTTAATTTAAAAAAAAAATGTTGCAACTTTGTTAGAAGGTCAGTTTTTCACAGTTCAAATGTGTCAAACGAACGCGGGCAGAAGATTTAACTATAACAGGCTGAACAGCTGACTTTCGTTGGCTTCGTCTTGAGGACGTTTTTCATGCACAATATAACTAAGCGGTAAGACATGAACGGTAAAAATATCTGAGTTTGAATTTAATTAAAATTTAATTCATTATTTTGTGTTATCAAGCAAAAAAGCATTATGGTTCCATTTACTAATGTTTGAAAAATTGGCTTCATTCTTAAAAACAAACAACAAACGCCATTTCCATACAATGCCGATGATTTGCACGGTCGGGACCGAACAACTCGAGACTTGACGAAGAAATTGGTTCTAAATTGGTTCACCTCAATCGTGAGACCATTTTGATTGACTGTATGAGACTATACATTCGTATCGATATCAAATATTTACCCGTTTTAAGACGTCGACTTACTAAGCTAGGGCTATTGGGCCGTTCTGTCCGTGAACCCACCATCAGTAATTTTTTTTTACAGTGTAAGAGATACGTTAATTGTTATTTAAAGAATAGGTCAGTTTATTGTGAGGATACCATCGCAAAAAAATCACCCAACAAGGCAATCCGCCCCCCCCCCCCCCCCCCCCCAATATTTTCGAACAGTCGGCGCCTCTGTGCCCCGCACTACAGGGGGGAAGACAACACAAACATCCATGGCCACGAACGTCGCCGTGGACGAGATTCGAACCCGAAGCGCCGGTAGTCAGACATGAGACGGATGAAATTTATTTATTTGATTCGAAAATTTATCTACTTGGTCCGAAAATGTATTTATTTGATTTGGGAAGGTGTCTGTTTGGTCCGGAAAGTTATCTATTTGATTCGGAAATTGTCTTTTTGATCCCGAATCTATTTGTACCGGAATTTTATGTACTTGACCTAGAAATGCTATATATACAGTTAAATAAATTTGTAGTTTGGGGAGGGCTACGTTCTTCTCATTTAGTTAGTTACCTTAGAATGACAATTCAGGTTATTCTCCCTCCCAAAACCACGCATACTAATATTTGTTTATAAAATGGAAAGGAGATCTTTGCACGTTCCTCAGAACAGAAATAATCGCGTATTCCGATTAAGCTTCTCGTACACGATACGCGTAAACGTGTTAGGCGCGTTAAATCTACGATACCTGTCGTGTGCATACTGTATACAGCAAAGTACAAGTGGACCGGTTTTCTTCACGTTTATGTGAAGTGTATGTGTGTGTCAGAGGACATTTGTACCAGGTTCGTGTACGAGTTCGACAGTGTATGGTGACACTTACTTATGCTCAGACGAACAAAAAATAAAACACGGAAAACATGAAATCAGTATTAGAAATCGAAATTCCTCATACAATTTTGTTTTTTACATTTAATTTTTTTTTTACGTGGCGTAAAAAAATATGACCATAAAAAATAATTTTTTTACATGTAAATAATTTTGTAAAAAATGTAAAGTAAAAAACCAGAACAACTCTGATCGTAGTTCACGCCTCGACTAATAGTGACTTTACTGCTGTAGCGTATAGAGCGAGCATTCTAGGGCGGTGTACTGACGGTTGCAACACCTTAAGCCGCGCAGTTTGCAAAGCGAGCAGAACTCACAAAGAAGTTATAACAAAAAACAAAGCGAGATACCTATATCATGATAAAGTAGAAGGTCAATATTATTTTTAATCCTAATGGATGGTATTTGTAATGCTTTGTACAGACGAGTATTTTCAATTGTCTGATTCTTTTTTTTTTCAAAAGTACTAAAGCGGCTTATTGGAGCTCGCGATGACTTCCTGAACCAATGTTCGTAAATAACAAGAGTACTACATACATTCCATAACTAAGTTAACAAATGGTTTTATAAAACGTCCGTAAATCGTATTGACATAATTTAAAAGTAACGTGCGGTTATCACTATTCACACCTCTTATCATAAAACATTCAGATAATTTCACTTATTTATCACCAAGGTATCAGCATTACTTTCAGTAAACGACCGACTTAATCCGCTTAAATGGCCTCTCCCAGATACGCTATAATGCAAATCAACAAGAGATTGGAATTTGCATTCTTGAAACGATAAATCGCCTAGACGGAAAAAAATAAAGAACAGGGGCTTTTGCTTCAAAACGTGAGGAGGTCAATCGGCAGAAGCTGCAGGATATAAAAATCCATTCAAGTGGCATGCACACAAAACTTGAAGCGAATCAAATTGCACAGGATGTGGTTTTGTACAAGCCGTCATCAAACAAAAAAGCAATGGGAGTTGAGATGGGCTATTGTTTGTCTGCCGCTAAAAATCGTCTTATGGTCATCATGGCAGGTTTTTGATGAGTTCTTTCTCTGGAAATTTATTACTGGATTTAAGCCTGTGCTAGTTATTCGCATTCGACTTATTTCTTTTGCATTAGTTTGTTAATAATGACGAACAGTCTAAAACAGGGGTCGGTAAACCCCGGCCCGGCTCTGGCTTTTATCCGGCCCGCGAAGTTAGTGTTGTTTTATGTTTTCAACATACAAAAGTAAGTAAAATAGTTAAAAGCTATTTTTTCACACAACTTCATTTGTTTTAATGAAATTTAGCTATTTTTTTTTTTGCTCAATGGAAATGATCATTTAGAGGGCGCGGAATGGGCAATCCCTTCCCAAATCATAGGTGTACCATATGGTAGAAACCGGAAAAGTGTGCTGGCATCATTAGACCGCTCCAAATCACTATGTTCCTCTGGCTCTGCATTTTTTAAGCCTATATCCATGCCATTGTACGAGTATGGCCAGCCAGCTAGCCAGGTTCTAGTTCAGAGGTTTCGTGGCACTAGCATTTCTATCTGTGGAAATATGCGTCTCAATCTCTCTCTCTCGAAGCTATAGTCCAGGCTAGGAAGTCCGAAAAGGTTTGATTAGAAAAAAAATCGTGTAGTTTTGAAATTTGGTGCAATTGTTGGAGACAACAATGCTCTGAATATATGCTCGAAAGTCCTGGTTGATAGGTGGTCAGGAAGGGTCAAAGGGCTTTTGACCCCCCTTTTCTGACACATCCTGACCACTTATCAACGGGGACTTTTGAGCATTGTTCTCATCAATTGTGTCAAATTTCCAAGCTCCATAATTTTTTTCCTATTTTTAGTTAGATGTCAAAGCTAAAAAAAAATGAAAAAGTAGGGTAGTTTGGGGCACTTTGTATGGGAGGTAGCCTTGGTTTTCATCCGATTGAACTAATTTTTACAGGCAAGTGTACTTAGGTCATAGGCAGTCATCCACCCGAATGTGACCTGTCTGGTTTTATTCGGTGCTAAGTTATTGGCTTGTTTCTAAAAATAGTATTTGTAGGGGAGGTAGGAGTACCTTTGGTCGGATCATCCCCATTTCCGGAATAAACTAAGATATTAGTAGGACTATTTTACCAAATTTCGATGTCGCCAACTGTATTCTATCGGGAGTTATCGTGCGGTTTTCTCTTGTGAATAAATCGATGAACCATATAATTTTTCATGGTCTAGCGTATAATAAACCATTGTATGATCTAGGGTATAATATATCATTTTGTAGGGAATTTGATGTGCTTTGATTCGGCCTTGAGACTTTTTTTTAGAATCCATGGTTTCCAAAATAAAAGGACCTTTGACCGCTCTCCCCTACACTTCCGGACCCCCTATCATCAGGGACTTTTGATCACATATTCAGGGGACTGTCCTCAACAATTGTACCAAATTTCAAAACTAGATAATTTTTTATACCCTTCACGAATGTGATAGGGTACGGATGTATTAACTTTGTCATGAAGTTTGCAACGCACAGAAGGAAGCATCTCCGACCATATGAACTATATGTACCTATATACTATATATGGTCGGTATGATGAAACGAGTCGATTAAGCTTTGTCCGTCTGGCCGCCTGGTTTTATTTTATACAAACTTGTCCCTCAGTTTTAAAGCTATATTATAGCTTTTTCTATTGCACGCTGTATATATGTCGGAACCAACAGAATCGGACCACTACGTCAAATAGCTGCCATCGGGCCAAAAATTCGTTTTTGTGAGAAAAACTTTTTTATTTCTAAAGATATCTTTCTCAAATTTCACACTAATCAAATCGCATTCCTGCATTTGGTTGAAATTGCACTACTCTATCGTATAGCTGTCATAGAAACCACCGATCCAAAAGCAAAAAGAAACGCAGGTATTGTGTATCATCATCATATGGTACCACTTAGTAGCAGGCTCGGCTCTACCATATGCCGTGACTGTGCATTTGGAGAGGGTGTCATTATGAAGGACCCGAAATATTTTGTCGGTTATCCATTTCTGTTTCGTTGACTAGATAAAATCACAATGACTCCATATTTGGCGCCGAGTATTTTCAGGCCTTTCTGATCATTTTTGACTATTTGCTACTGTACATTTTCACTGACGTAGGTTAAAAAAAGCCATGAGCTAGCTTATACATGAGCTAGCTTATAGCTTGCGAGCAAAAATACTGAATCAAACCGAATGCACGTGTATTTGTATGCATATTTTGAAAAGTACATTATGTATCCCTACAAATCGTATATCATTTGAAAACTTTAAATCTTAGCTTTACATTAATACCACCTTTAACAATATTTGAAGATAGATTTTAAAAGAGTGGGACTTGAAATCAAAAAGTAGGAAAAATAGGGATTTTAGAAAATAGAGTGTGGTCAGGTTTTTGTTAAATAAAACAAAAAATTTTGAAAAAATAACAAAATTATTTATTTATTAATATCTGGTATTACCACCTCTTGCTCTAATCACAGCTTGTAATCGATTTTTAATTGACATTATTAATTTTTTAATGGTATCTTGAGGAATTTCGCCCCATTCCTCTATTAAGGCCTCCTTCAATTCGTCGATAGTCGAAGGCGCGGGATCTCTGTGTCGGACTCTTCTTTTGAGCTCGTCCCACAAGTGCTCAATGGGATTTAAGTCATACTTGCCACAATAAAACGATCGTCTCTATCGGAAGTGCACCTAGAGTGGCCGGGTCAGGGTCTCTGATTGTAGCTACCTTCCTCTCGAAACCTGTTATACACTCTTGACACAGTAGACTGACTCATTCCGAGCGACTGTTCTCTGAGTAAGCCCTTCCGATAATAGGGCGACAACTTGAGCCGCTTGCTGAGGCGTGGTACTCATGAATGACAAAATTGTGACTTTTATTGCGTTAAACTTATTCAATCATCCTTCCAGATTCAACTGACCATTGAAAACCCTTTGCAGATGCATTTATAGTGTTAGTTTGCTTTGTAATAACCCATTCATAAATGTTCAATTTTCCGACTTTTTAGCGACAGGTAGCGTTCATTCATAAAACACTCATTAAATAGTGATAAAAAAGGTATCATTGTAAAGCTAAGACCTCAAACTTTCAAATGACATACGATTTGTAGGGATACATAACGTACTTAAATATACATACAAATACACGTACTTTCGGTTTGATTCAGTATTTTTGCTCGCAAGTGTAGTAACTTCAAGGCATATAAGGTAACTTATAATTAAAAGTTAAAAAGGTTTCTGAATAACAGTACCACGTACCTATTCGATTACCCATTTCGGTTTTATTGACTAGCTAAATCACATCTCCCCCACATTGGGCGCCTAATATTTCTTCGCTTATTGGCAACTTTACGACTATTTTTGACTGTAAATTTCCACTGATATAGGATCGAAAAGATAACCTTAAGATTGTCTTAAGGTATCCTCAAGGTACCTTATGGTAAGGTCTGAAAATGGTTCGGGTTTTTTGTCTTATGACTAAAGGTATCGCTTCGGGTTTTGTGTCTTATGACTAATGTATCGCACACGAAGTTTATTTTACATTTCGTTGCACACTGACCTCACATTGGGCACCAAGTTTTTTGACTATTTTCAATTCCAAATTTTCACTAACGTATGATCAAAAAAGCCTGAAGAAAGTCATGCATAACCCATCTAGTTGATGTCATCATGATTGGATGATTCGAAAAAGAAACTACGATGCAGAGAAAATTTCGCTTCGATGTATCGGACTTATGACGGATGACTATACTTCTAGTTAAATTTGTTTAGTTTCATTTTTAAATAATTGAGTTTTGGATCAAAACTCTATACTTCTCTCTCATACTTCTCTGTCAATTGCTCTAACCCCTTGTGGGGCATAGCGCGTCAACTGTTCCATGTGGCCCAGTTGACGTTTCGTCGGCATAAACTGGTTTCGGAGAATGCACTTGCCAGCATGCACCTCCTCTACATCCATGACCACGAACGTCGTCGTCGACGGGATTCGAACCCGAAACTCTATATTTAGAATTCGCCAAAGTCTTTTTCGTTTTTGTTTCAACCACACCAAGATCGGTAATTTTTTCATAACAACAATAGTTTTCTGTTGTGACAGATGCTGGTGGCGCTTTTCCATAAATAAAGAGGACAGTAAAGTCGATATCAAGAAGTATACGTATACACATTTCGGAGCAGAATATTCAAAAAATTCTACGAGCGATTGGGCACTACAGGGCACTGAAATAAGTAAGTCCGGTAGGGGTAGTAATTCCAAAAAGTACAACTGAACGGATTGAAAAAGCTTGGGCGCACGGCCATCACCACGATGTTATAATATTATAATTTTTTTTATCATTTCTGTGGAGCTAATTTTTTTATACTGAAATCGTTATGCGAGTGCATTTAATTTTGTCTGTTTTTTTTTGTCATTTTTTAGTCTTAAACGAAAGAAGGACAACATACAGTTGAGGGGGAATTAATCTCCTGAAACCCACCTCCGTATCTACGCTACTGTTCAAAAGAATTCCAATTTAGAGCTAGGCAAGCAAAAGATCAAAAGAATACAAAAATAAACTTTCCAGATTAAGTATTAGGTTGAGGAGTAAGCAACATTTCTTTACTTGTTTACACGATTTCCAAGTTGTTTACTAATACAGTTCTTACCATAAAATATGAAGTCACAGAAAGTCGATGAAAATTGTGCTGAACTGCATGTTTACAAAATGTGGAAATCCAAATATTTATATACTAATTACTTTCCAAATAGAGTAAAAACACGGTTGGCATTATGAAATGTTTACAGACGGAGTCATTAGAGGTGCTGAGTCCGTCCGTCAGAGTTCAAGCATGATTATTTGTGTTTCAACAGAACTTTATACATACATATATTGAAATTGACGCACGACTCAGATATTTTTTTAATCTTTATATGCACATTCTATTTTCTTTGGATACAACATAAAACTAACTTTAATTTTTTCCTGCTTGTACATTTTCAGACGACATATTTGCATCCAGCATAAAACCATTCAGGTGCCCGTCAAAACAACAGAAGTGTACACCAGGCCAACCTGGCGTCACGTTAGTGAACCATGTCATGTTAATCAAATCTGTACAACTTTGAAAATGTTCCAGGAACCTGCCTATCGGGATATCATCCGTCAACAAACTACTAAGCAAATTGTTTATGATTGTTGTCCAGGCTGGCAGCAAGCTACAAAAGCATCAAATGGCTGCACCAAACGTAAGTGGAATTGGATCATTAAAAATGCGGAATTTGTCCCTTAGTATCACCACACACTGTCGAACTCGAGCACGAACCTAGTACAAGTGGACAGGTTTTCTTCACACCTATGTGAAGTGTGTGTGTGTGTCAGAGGACATTTGTACCAGGTTCGAGTTCGAATTCGAGGTCGACAGTGTATGGTCGCAACTTAGTTGCAAAAAAACACAGTTGTATATGTATGTATTTCAAACAAGGACCCAATACTTAAAATTAGGGGTGTATGGCATTGTTTAGCGGATGAGGATGAGGATGTGGATAAAAAATAGTTTGGGTTTGAGCATGCGGATGAGGATGGATATATTTGATAATGAATAAATAAGGATACGGATGAAGGTGAGGATGGGGATATATTTACTAATTTGTTTCTATATGCGAAATATTAGCTGAGAATAGGTCTGTTCGGTACTGAGATTTCAGTACCGGTACCAAAAGCGGTATCCCGGTACTCGCAGGTATTCGTTCAGTACCGCTACTAGTACCGTTTTTTTTCAGTACCGGTATTTTAAACCATGAGTCGGTTTTTTCAGTACCGGTACTGAGTACCGAGATCCCGGGATTTGAGTACCGGTACTGAGTACCGGGATCCCGGGATTTGAGTACCGCTACTCAGTACCGGGATTTAAATATCTGTTCTTTTCAGTACCTGTTCTTTTCAGTACCGGTATCCCGAGATCCCGGGATTTGAGTACCTGTTCTTTTCAGTACCTGATATTCAAATATCCGGTATTTCATAAAAAAAAACTCGTTCATTCGAAGTGAAGGTTTTTCAACGAGTCTTCAGGTTTTAACATTGAAAATGTTTATCGGGAACCAATTGGAATTGAATATTATGGACATTTGTGGGACGGAAACGACGTAAATATACGAATATGTATGTATAGGTATTTACAGGATGTCGTCATCGAGTTATCGGATGTGGTCGTTGTCGTTTAACGTACGTTGCTATAAGCGCAATTTTTGTGTTGGTACACGAGATGTCTAGAGTCGTTCATTATAAGATGAGTATTTCCCCACCAGAACAGGGTGGCCATTCTGGGGTGGGCAACCCCAAAATTTTTTTTTCTGTTCTGTCTTCAGATTCGGAATCAGCGACCCAAAATTACCTTGTAGTTCAAACCAGCCGGATCGGACGAGTATTTCCCTATGAAGGAGGAAAATGTGTTACCGTAAGCAACTTTAAGGTTTTTCATTGATTTTTATCCTATGACAGTGAGAATTTAATAATTGAAAAGCTTGAAAGTATTCGGCGCTCAATGTGGGGTCAGTGTAATTTTATCTAATCGATGAAACCGGAATGGATAATCGAATTGGCGCATGGTACCGTTGATCGTACGAGGCGACTAATAGGACCGATCACGTGCAGGCAGCAACAACAATTCTATATGAGCCTACGGCTCTGTTCAGCATCTTTAGGACCTCCCACAGGTCAGTATGCGTGAGTGGGTTGCCGGGTCTGGAGACCATCGCCGGATGTAAAAGTAAAGTCCATACTAATTTATTTTCCACACACTAGTGTCATCCAACTCCACCTTTCTACAGATAGGTATAAAGCGCTATGAGGCAGTCCAAACACTGTATAGAGAAGCTGAGCGTTGCAAGTTGGAATATCGGATCCATGACGGGAAAGAGCGAAGAACGGGAGGACATCATGACATGGAGAAGGATAGACATTATGTGCATGCAGGAGACAATGTGGCGAAATGACCAAGTCGACCAAGCTCGTTTTTTGACGAATTCCAAAAAGTATAAATTGTACTATTATGGAAACTCAAATGATAGAAACAGGGTTGGCGTTATTCTATCATCAGCTTTACTTGGCAGCATCGTGAGTATCTCGAAGATAAGCGACCACTTGATGAGTATCAAATTCGTTATCTGCGGAAGAGTGTGGAACGTCCGAAGTACCTACGCTCCCTAAGTAGGTTTGCTGCAAAGTGAAAAAGAGGCATTTTGGAGCGATGTTGACACACTGCTTCAAAGTATACCAGATACCGAGCTGGTTTTTTCGGAGAGGTTTTCAGTGGCCATGTGGGAGAATCGATCTATGATTACGAGGATTGCCATGGTAGGAAGGGTAGTCAATCTATAGCCAGAAATGAAGAAGGTGAGGCTATCCTGACTAAGTGCAAATCACACGATCTGGTCATCCTCAACACATGGTTCATTATGAACCAAAGGCACATGATCACATATAGCAGTGGAGCTCATGCGACGCAGATAGACTATCATCTGTGTCTAAATTTCATGAGACATTGGGTGAAAGACCGCAAAGTGATCTTGGGTGAATCTGCGGTTACTCAGCACCGGTTGCTCCTGACAGAATTTACTTTGAAAGGAGGAACAAGACCGCAAGCAATCCCCAAGCCAGTCGAGAAAATCGAGTGGCACCATCTCAGCAACGAACGCTTTGAATCTATTGTAACTCCACTCATTGTTAAAATGAAGGAGTGGCTTCAATACAACACCAACTGCGACGAGCAAAGTCCAACACAAATGCGGAATGCTTTGGATGAAATGTTAGTAGGTGAGGCTGAAAAGACACTGGGAGTTTCGAAAGGCCCACTCCACACGAACAAGGAGACGTGGTGGTGGAATAAGGAAACTAAAGAAGTAGGGCAGGTCAAATCGAACGCATTCAAGTCTTGGACAACATGCAAGACAAGCAGTGAAGCCGATAAGGTTCAACTTCGTGAAAATATGATAAATGCCGGAGGCAAGTAAAGCGAAAGGTGGCTCAAGCAAAGGCAATTGCAGCCGAGAAATTCTATCAGGAACTGGAAGATCTGACTGCGGATAACAGATCATCATTGCAAGGTCGCAGCCCAAAGAAAAAGAAACACTCGAGAGATTCAGGCACCAAAGTACGTTGAAGACTCACAAGGAGTGTTCCTGGTTGAAGATACAGCAATCTGAAGCAGAGTGCGTGATTACTTTGACGACCTTTGAACGAAGAATTTCCGCGAGAAGCTTTTCAATGATATCGCCGATTTTTCAGTGGAGGAGGTGATGAAGGCAATGATGCAGATAAAACGCGGAAAGGCAGTCGGACCGGACAATATACCCTTGCGAGCGAGGTGTCAGAAATTTCACTTACCCAAAACGCAGACGATGCTGCTGCTGCCGCTGCTTTGCGTCTGCCGGCAATGAAATTCTTGCATTATGCTTACTGTAGTAGCAACTTTTATCCCCCGCGAATTGAAAAAAAAAACGTCTTATCACTGAACATTGACGAACAGCTGGTTAAAGAGATGCTAGATACTAACATAATAATGAGCTCGAGCTCATGCCTAGAAACTCGTCATCTGACAATGTTTTTAGATTTAGAGGAATTATGTTTTTGTAACTCTTTTATGGCCTAGTTTTTTTTAACTGACCGATCAAAGTAGATATGTTTTATGCTTTGATTTAAACGGATCACTCATACTTTAACGATCTTGTGTGACTGGGTCAAATTATTCTTGACCAAAAACGTTAGCCGGAAGAATACGCTCATCAATTAGTAGATAGCTTAGCGGCAATAATTTAATTATTAAGTTTTTGATTTTTGTGTTACTACAATTATTAAAACATTGAAATTTATTTACATTTGTTCCAATTTAAATTTCATTTATTAATTTTAAATTTTTTTTAACAGCTGTTTGCAAGGCGAAGTGCAAAAATGGCGGTACATGTATCAAACCAGACTTATGCAATTGTCCGAAAGGATTTACGGGCAAGTATTGCGAACTAGATATCAATGAATGCAAAGAGCATAAGCCTTGCGATCAGCTCTGTTACAATACAGAAGGATCATACCATTGTAAATGCCGCGAAGGATTTGTTCTCGATTCAGATGGTCAAAGTTGCCGAAAATTAGGTATTGCTTTATTTGTGTTCTAAATTTCATGATAATTCTTCCAATTTTTTCAATATTTCCAGATGGAGACATAAACGGAATTGAGGCAAGAGATCTTGAAAATGAAATTGATAATGAATCGTTAATATTTCGAATGCATAAAATAGAAAAAATGATTGCAACGGATAAAGTTGCCGCTAATGAGTTGCACAAAACGGTGGATGCCGCAACAAATATGATTGATACATTGAAGACTCGCGTCAATACTTTGGTACGTACGTAGGTATTAAATGGATGATAGTCCGAAACACTTCTTTTATTTAAGTTTATCGATACTACACATAGACAACATACATATAACGCTTCTCGGTTCTATTGAGGAATACATATTATACATATGTATACTCGTATTTTCTCAGAATACAATATAGCGAATATTCACCAAAAAGCGAATGACAGCGAACCTTTATAATTCACTTAAAGTGAAGTGAAAGTGAAAAAAAAAACGAATCAACATAGGGTCTTCATTTTAGTCAGGGTATGCGACTCGCCAAAGAGCCACTAAAGCGAATGTAAGCGAAATTTTTTATTATAAATATTTTGTGTTCCTTTTAAATCAACGCTCTTCGCTAAATCCTCGCTAAAAGCGAATATATGTGAGGATTTCTTAGATGATTCAAACAAACGATACTTATGTGTCGGAAACCTTTGGCAAAGGTTAGTACGAGTATTTCATTCGCTTATAGCGGGAATAGTTCTGCTTTTGCACATGCCTTGTAGTTTTGAAAGTGCTGTGCTCAGAATATCCACATTGGTTCCAAGTAATGAAATGAATGGCGAAAGAAAGTAAAGGTAAACTTCAAACGTCTAGCAACTTAGCATTTTTGCATATATGAAACAGAAAATGCCGAAAGACTCCCTAGCATGCCAAGCGAACCGCCAGCAAATTACCAGTGAGTCACTTTGGCGAGGAAAACCTTCACCACCGAGTCGCCGATAATAGCTATGTCGTTCAAAATGTACATTCGCGGCAAAACTTGTTTCCCGATTCACTGGCGAGAAACCTTTCCTTTAGCGAATATATTGTATAAAATGCTTATATATTCGCGAGGGGCGACTCGCTAGTGATCCGAAAAAAAAATCGTCGCAAATGTAAATTTCAAACGACAAAGTTATCACCGGCGAGTCGTTAGTGAATTCACTAGCGAAGCTTTTGCTCGTCATAGTGACTCGCTGCTAGCACGTTTGCGGTTCGCTTGTTATGCTGAGTTATATCACAACCCAACAGCGAACGCTCTCTAAGTAGCGAAAGATAGCAAACCTTATTTATTCGCTCGTACTAAAGAAGAGCGAACAAAAATGCCACCTTCATTCTAGCGAGGGTATGTGGTTCATTAGAAAGCCACCAACCAAACGTATGTATGTAAGTGAAGGGTTTTACATATTCTAATTCTTTCTTATTTTCAAGTCAAAATTCTTCGCTAAAAAAACTCGGTTGGAGCGAAGGTACGCGAGGATTTAATTAGAATATTCGCCAAGAGTGAAGGTTTCTTTACTCGCTAGTGAACCGAGAAATAAGATTCGTCGTGAATGTAATTTTAGAGCGAAAGTGCTATCATTACGAGTTGTCAGTAAAGATATTAGGTGCGTTCTTTTCTACTTGAGTGGAGGTTAATTTGGATTAACAACATGCAATTATAGAAACGTATTAACCTGAAGAGCTCTACGGGCTAATAGACCTACACTGGAAAGATGTCGCCTGATCTGTTTGGAAGATTGTAATGTGCAAAGGTTGTCACCAGAAGGTGTTTAGGGGGATGAAGCCGAAAGTGACCGTGAAAGACCGAATGCTCCACAACAAACTGAGCGGCGGTCCATGCTTGTTCCAGCTCAGTTCGGGATATTTGGGCAGAATTTTTTGCCCGCTCGTTGCCCCAGATAGCATATACCATGGGCCTTGGGGGTTTCAAATTTGATGGCGCAAGAAATCCATGATTGGGAGGGCATGGTCGCACTGGGCCCGCAACATCTTGGGGTCCCGATCGAGCTGTATAACACTTTAAGACTCCATGACCTGCAAGGGTGAAGGATCTGTCCTGATTGGACGGTATCTCCCTCTTTTTATATATCTTTTCTGGCCTTCGTGCCCTGTTATTTTGAAGTTGGGCTGTTGCATCCCTCGTCCCTACACGGGATTTTGCGTTTTTGTCTATGGGAATTTGGTGCATAGGCACCACCACTAGCTTTTCTTGTTTTCTATTTGTCGTTATATCGCAGGTTTTTTCCTTTGTAGCTTGCTTTACCTTTGGAATAACGGGCAGACATGTTTTATCTTTTTTTTATTATAGAGGGGGGAATTTCGTTGTTCATGAGACACTGCCGGCAACTAGTGTTAATTGTTCGGCAGCGACATGGGACTTTCATCTTTAGTGTGCGACCACTTAGCCAGTAAAACCTTTAACCCTCTTTCTCGAGCACTCTCCCTACGGAACTACCTATCGGTATTGCGTCGCAGGGCTGGTTTTGGCTAATTAACCGCTAATCTGTTGCGTCTTTTTTCGTATTTGCTCCTCTTTCCTCAGTTTCCTATGGATGTCGCATATTGTGCGTTACGGCATCCCAATTGGATTCAGATCTTATCATGCGCTCCACTATGTTATGTGGATTGAGGTCATTGCCAAGGTCGACCTCCAGTGCTTCACGCTTTCCCGTAAATCGTGGACAGTGAAAGAATACATATTCCGGGTCTTCCACTATTCCTGAGCACCTCGGACAATCGGGCGAATTGTCCAGCTTGAGTCTGTGTAGGTACTTCCTATAACCGCCATGTCCAGCAAGGAACTGAGTTAGATAGTGATTCACCTCTCCATGCTTGCGGTTCGGCCACAATTCGATTTGCGGGATAAGCATACGTGTGCAGTTGACCTTCGAAGTTTCATTCCACCGCTCTTGCCATTTCCTCAGAGATTCGCACCTTTCCGGTTTTTTGCGCTCATTAGATACGTCCGGTGGCTCCATACATCGGCCTTTGTGTAATCGGTCCATTTCGTTTGCTAGAATATCTATGGGGATCATACCTGATACAACGTAGGCAGCATCATCTGATGTTGTTCGGTATGCACAGCACACTCTTAATGCGGTCCTTCGATAAACAGAGTTGATTCTTCGACTGTTACTGGCGTGACGAAACGCGTCCATCCAAACTAGTGACGCATACAGAAGTATAGAGGTGTTCACTCTAGATAATAAAAGTCTCCTACTCGGTCGTGGTCCTCCCACATTTGGCATCAGCCTTGCCAAAGCCACAGTAGCCTTAGCTTCTCGCATATGTAGTTGAGGTGCTCTCCAAATGTCAGCTTCGCGTCAATCATCACCCCCAAGTACCTAATTGCTGGCTTAGAAATGATGATGGCGTTTCTGACTCTGATCCTCAGAGTGTTCTTTTTTCTTCGGTTACTGATGAGAACGGCTTCCGTCCCGTCTTTTGCTCAGCTAGCTTGCTAGCTCCAGTCCTGCTTTATCCAACTACAACTTAATAGTTACGATTACTTCGGTGGCATCCAATTCAGTGAATTCCGGCTCCTTGGCCACCACCTGGTGGTAGCTCTGTATAAGTCGCGTCAAATAGTCAGGCACGCCTATCTCCTACAAAGATAAATGAATGCATTTCCAGTTTGCCGAATTGACGTTTTTGACGTCCAGTGTCACAACCGGGCAACATTTGCCATCACGAAGTGCCTGTTTCCCTAAGTCTGTCACTGTCAAGATGGGATCGACCGTGGAGCACGCCCTTCGAAAACCAAACTGCCGGTCCGACAGGACTCCCTTTGCCTCTACGACGGCAGCTTCTTCCCCGCAGTGTCTAGCAGGCAAATTGGGCGATATGAGTTTTTTTCGCCCAGCGGTTTGTTTTGGTAGTAGAATCAATCTTTGTCTTTTCCATACAGCAGGGAAAACTCGCTCGTGCCAACAGGATTTGAAAGCACTGACGAACCTACAGGGAACCGTGTCAATTACTGCTTTCAACACACTATTTCGAATGCCATCAGGGCCTGGTGCTTTATTGTCACCTATTCTGGAAACGATCTCCAAAATCTCTCTGTCAGTTAATGCCGGTATCGGCTCTTCATGGACCATTTCCTGGTTTTCAATGTTTTCTAACGCATGCTGGAGGAAGAGAACTGAAACTATCTGATTTAGTGGAAGAGGGCACTTCACTTGGATGTATGGTAACTGCTCAGTTTTTTCATAACTATCCTACAGGCCGTTCCCCAGGGATTTATACCTGCGTCCTCGCAGAGTTGCTTCAAATAGTTTCGTTTGCTCTTTTTTATTGCCTTCTTTAGTAGTCCGCATGTTTATCGTGTTTTATCTTGTTGTGCGCTAATGAAGGAGGCGAGTGACTGCCATGCTCACCCACCCCGCTACTACCGATCACTGGGATAGTCTACGTCTACCTCTGGATAGGGTTTTCCCGCACCTTGGGTGTGAGTAGACCTTCACGGCCAATCATTACACCCGTCCTCCGGTCTACATTACTACATGAATAGTTATAGTCCGGAATAGTTTCTGGAACGGCAGCAACCCCTTTGCTGTTGGCATTTCATAAGCAATCTGCTTTTATTTGTTAGCTAAAAACTGATACATGGGGTAGACATCTGATATACAGCCGATGTCTCTCTAATTGCCTTGACCCCTCGCCCTCCAGAGGGATGGGCGCGTCAACATCTCTAGCTATGCCTTGTTGACGTTTCAATAGCATATCTACTTTTTCGGAAGTGCAGTTGCTAGCATGCATCTCCTATCCGCTCCGTCTTTATACTGACAAGCTCGGAGCACTGTGAGAGTTCTATTAGTACTCACAGGCAGTTTTTAAGCTCTAGATTAATATCGTAGAGCGGTGACCGAACGATCACGGCACGGCCACCGAGCGCGACAACAACCGATGTCAACGTCACTATATTTAGTTTTGATATGCAACAAGAGACGAACGAAACACTAGTGTTAATAGCGACAACAATTAAACTTTATGTGTAGTTGATGGTAAATACAACAACTGCCTGTGATGGCGTCTCAACCTCAACTGCGATTGACTACTGTCAGCCGCGCAGCTAGTGGTGAGTAGTCATGGTCGCCACATTTTGGAAACCATCGCATCGATGACAGCGGCGCATCAATCGTCAACTATTTAGCAGCCGCCGAGTTTCGCTTAGATGACACCGGCGGCGCTGGCGCAACGATCGACATTGTCATGTAGTCTATATTTCTATTCAACTGAATGTATTTTAAAATTCTCCCTTTATGGGTGGAAATTGCAGATATTTTATGATGAGAAATTGATCCTGACTATATTGTCGTGAGTTAACAGTAAAAACAAACACGAGTGGTGGATCCTGAATATTTTTGCACACGGCGCTAACCTTCACTCGAATGATAGTTTGAACTGTTCGCATCTTAGAACATAGAGGCATGGAATGAGCTTGTCCTGTATGTCTCTGGCTCCAACATTTGGCGAATAAGTCGACAGCCAGCCTACTCGGTTGTTGTTTGATATTGACATAAGTATGTTGACTGTTCTGTCGAATTGTGCATGAATAAAGGTCAATTCTTGACAGATTATCGACAGTCAGCCTACTCAGTTGGCGTTTCGGTATTGACATAATTTTGACCGCACTGTCGAATTGTTCATAAACAAACGTCAATTCTTGTCAATATTTAAATTTCATAATTACTAAACGGTCTACTGAGTTAGCTGACTGTCGACTGCATGTCGACTTAGTACCCAGATTTTGGAGCCACTGTTTCTATGGAGACATACAGGACAAGCTCATTCCATGCCTTTATGTTCTAAGGTTCGCATCAAAGTTCTTTGAATACTAATTAATACATACGTGATTCGACCCATTACATATTTTTAAAATATTTTATGAAATATCCTAACCCTCTTTTTTATCTATTTCAGGAACGTAAACATTATGAACTAACTGACATTCAGGAAAAGTTACGAAATTATGAGACTCAAAGCAGAAAATTGGAGAGCTTAATTGGAATTTTGTTTAAATGCCGATCCTCTCCAAATTCGTACTGTCCTTATACATAAGTTTTACTCTTATGGTTACACAACCATCTTTAGGAATGTAATTGTATTAAGTTTTTGTACTGGCATGTAAATTTGTGATATATACAATATAAACTCATTGACATAAGTACTAGACTTAAAATATGAAGAGTAGATACTACATACAGGCAGGTTACAATAAGTTATTACAATTTTTTTTACCCAGCATAAATTGAAATACGACTTTTTATACTTTACTCATAGAATGTATCGTGTCTGTAATTTTTTTACATTTTGTACATTAATTTGAAAACTCTATAGAGAAATATTTTTAAAGAATAAAATAGAAGGAAAAATATGTTGAATTTATGGTTTTTTAGAAGCTATGAATGGGTTTGTGTTTCATTTGCGGCTTGACCTTCTGTAACGTCGTCGTCAAGGAGTAATGTTGAGAGAGCTTCCCATTTGTAGGATTAAGGCACGACATTCAGCAAGTGTCTTCAGTAAATTTCGGCGATTTAATTACCTATTGACTATCATTACATTACGCCCCAGCTATGACATAACTTCGAAGATAATTGTGACCTCCGTTTGGAAAACACTACAGTAATCCGGGAGTCGGAATGACAATCTGATCATCCACACCTCCGAGTAAACAACAGCCCCGACACCATGATTCTTGGAGCCGTCAGTAAAAATGCTTATGGCATCAGATTCTAAAGTGGTACTATCCGCCCACCCCACTCCCGAGAGGGGACCAGGCAGAAGAAATTCTTTTCAAACTCAAGTCAATAAGCCTCTGTAAGATCCCAAAACAGAGTACGATGGCGCGCAGGGGTAGTTGACACGCTATGCACCACTAAGGGTTAAGGCAAAGTAGTAATGGGCAAAAATGTATGAAGCCTTCCACTCCAAATGGGACCTATGTTACTGAATAGTTCACTAAAATGGAGCAACTTTTACTATGGCAGAAACAAAAACAAGCTAGCCGAAGGCCTTCACGGTCATCATGCAACCGTAGGCTCCATCCATACGGGCATCTTCGGATGCCCACCAAACCGTCCATTACATATTTGGCGCCCAACGTGGGACCCATTTCTGGTAAAGAACAGAACTAAAAAGGACCTCATCAGGTTCTTTTCAGTCCTTCCACCGATTTGCATCCCCACAAGCACATTAAGACTACTTGCTCTAAGTCTTAGGACTTAGTCACGTACCTCAGACCTCCATAAATGCTTTGAATTGCCGGCATTTGGAGCATCTTCGGTGTCCGGACAAAGCGCGGAGGAGCCCTGGGAACCTTTCTGTTGCCAGGATTGTCTTTTCACTTCCATTAATATTTTTGTGAACATTGTTGCATTTGTTTCTATTATTGATAGTTTTCAGAGATCATGAGTGAATTATTGCAAGGAATGCCGTGTTGCGCCTCTACTAACCTCGTGATTCTCTGAACTCTTTTGATCATCTGAATAATGGGGAAATGTAATTCCCCCCCCCCCCCTCCTCTACATTGGTTGCCGGTAGGAGGAGGAGCTCAGGAGTCCAGTTCGTATTTTTCCTTTTTGCAGCACATTCTGTCCTCAGCTTATACTTCTTTACAGACCTCGAAGTAGAAGCTGCCCTGTAATGAACCATATTCTGGTCTGGTTGTGTTGCTTCCGCCGGCAGATCGAAGGCAGCACCTGATGAGTAATGGTCTGTCAGTGGTACGAAATCAGAGGCCGAAGGCCCCAATACACCTGGACCCCGATGCAAGCACCCTGCCCACGTCTCCCGAACTGAGCTGCAGTAAGCATAGGCCGCTGCTTAGCTCGTTGAGGAGCCTTCTTCTTCGTCAGATGGCACAGCCCGACCTTCACGGTCATTATGCTACCTTAGGCTCCGTCCCCACGGGCATCTTCGGATGCCCACCGAAACGTCCATTACAGTGCGTTTCAAAACAAATAATAATAGTCCGAAATTACAACAGGAGTTTGGAAACTATAAAAATATTCACACAAAAAAATTATAGTTGGCAATAAAACGACTGCAGGATGTGTGTCACCAGTACAGAAAAATGAAAACGAAATATAGAGGGCTACGCCCGCAATCCGAGGGTTTTGTAGCAAGCGCTTATTTTGGAATATAAATATCGCCTCATTGCTCTTCCTGATACCACTCAGATGGATAAAAAAAAATATAATTAAAATGTCTTACCCACTTACATTTTACAAGCCAATTCATATTACGTGATTGTAACGAAACTTAGAACATATTGTTACGTGTACTGGGTGGGTATCTTTTACGACCCACACTGTACTAATCTCGAATGATCGATGACCAGTACAAATTGAATGGACACTAGGCTATTCTCGAGCCATCTATAGTCTAGAACCTTCTCCAAACAGAAACATTGAAGCGGATTCTCGAACCTTCGTTGAGTAAGCACCCGAGACTGGAACATCTCGAAAAATCTGGAGTCTTCGCTAAATCGACGAATGCATGGATCTCCACCTATAAAAGGCAGATGTCACCGAACGAAGGGGCAGTCGTGAGGTAGTAGTTAGACTCGACACTCAGTGGCGGTTGGATCGCTATAGTGCCGTCGATATAGTTAAAGCTGGTTTGACGTTTTGACGTTGGTTGTTAGTACGCGTGTGTACATAGTTCGTTTTGTAAATAAAGTGTGTGTGTTTTTCAATCGAAGTGTTTCATTATTCAGCACAAGAATATCTAACGAACCTGCTTTGGTTTCGTGGTTTCGCTCAACAGAGGAAATTACATATTACAATATTATTGCCTAAGGTGTTGGTTATCGTTGACCATCAGTACTTTTGACCTCGAACGTGTTTAAGGCATGCAGGGGTGTGCTAACTGTAACTATAGAAATAAACTATTATTACTTCAATAATAGTTTATTTCTATAGTTATAGAAGATACGTATGAGAAGAAATGCAAATTCCATTATTTTCCTATTTATATGCTATTCGGAACCCACCTTCCTTCAAGTTTTCATAATTCTAAGTATAACGGTCTCGAAATGCAAGGGGGGGGGACGAACTTATATTTTCTCTATTTTCTCCTCCCCCACTGTTCCCCTTTCTAAAAATTTCAAGAAAATGCGAAAAAATGGAATGTACTCAACATTACTTTTCTCACGAAACCTCACTTGCCTATGCCAGTCGAAAAAAAAATTTGGCCTTAATTTCGCCTCTATGTGGACACCCCCGCCCCCTTCCACCCGGTAAAGTTGGCCAATTAAAACACAGCGCCCCCAAACCAATCTACACCCTTTCAAAAATGATTAATTAAATAACTGCAATTCGCACTAAGAAAAACAACATGAAAGTATGAGTATGAGGCCTGTAGGTGTATTTTTTGTGTGGATAGTGTCAAAATGCCTGACTTTAAATGAATGTTTTTGACCGATTTCATAAGGGTTTTGTTTTTACTACAAACCCTAAAAACCATTGCAGACTCTAGCACACTTCTAGTCGCGAAAGAGACAGAAAAGCGTGTTATCCTGCAAAAACACTACCCACGTGGACTGTGATGCTCATGTTTGCTTTATAATATGTATTTAATAAACATTAACCCTACAATACCAAATGAATACAAAACTAGGGTATAAGGAGTTGAGCAAAAAAAATTCTTTCAGCTATAACATTTTACAGTTAGCGTATTTTTTGTTGCCATGGTAAAAGTTACTCCATATTTAGTGCACAATTCAGATATATACGAGTAGGTCTTATCAGTGGTGAAAATTTGGACTAGGTTTGCCCATTGTTGAATCCAAAATTTCGTACTTTTACCTGCTTTGCTGGCATGTACGAGAGCATATACTACAGATCACTACCAAAACTTCTAATCAAATTTGTATCTTTTTTAATGGCATTGAAAGCAATCACGAGCCATTATTCACCACTAACCGCTATCCGCCCAAATACATAATGGTAATTTGACTTCTAGCTGCCAGTTGACTGTGTATAGCAGGAGTGCAAGCATTAAATGTGAACGTAGTTGGTGCCTAGACACTAGACGCGCATAACGAAACCAGCCAATAAAAAGAAAAAGTGTTAGAACTTGCTGAGAAGCAAAAAGTGATCGGGTGCTGTCATAGTCATCTATCATAAACTTGACGTATTTTTCGACAAATGTTTTCATACTAGTTTGTTTTGACGGTTGTTTAGGTTTATCTGTTTTTATTTGATGGAGCAATTAGGGGATACTCCCAACCCGTTCACTACGACATGCGGGACCACAACAATCGTTGTTCGCATTTTGGTTTTATTCCACGCGAAACAAAATGTAGATGTTCGAATCACATTCAATTAAAATATGAATACATAAAATTTGAATAGTTCTCAAAAGCTTGCTCGGAATTTCACAAACATTCACCATCTAGTGAAGACATCGACCAAAACTTTCATACAAGCAATTCATTCATTTTGAACGCTGGTTCAATTCCCAGCGTGTGTATTTATATTTTCGTTATAGGTTTGTATTGTACATTTATGAATGTACGTGAATTCGAAAGTGGAATTCATAAAATAAGGTTAGCAGATGGGTAAGGTCGAAATTCAGGACACACTCGAAACGAAAATAGTTCGTTGATATCAACTCGCCCTTTCTTTTGTGTGTGTGAAGGGGTATAATATAATAATTAAAAAAATGAACAACAAACAGTTAATATATACAGTTAACAGCTATTTATTTGTTCATATTTATCCGGGCTGCCGATTTTATTTAATAAATTTAAATTTTCTGCTCGTGAAAGACATTTGTAGAAGTCATCGCAAGGCATTTGGTTGAAACTGAACTGAACCATTGCAATACATCGAACTGTGTTAACCGGCAGACTATTTCGTTGGTCACAGTATTGAGTATTAATTAGCGAAAAAAAAACTTTCGCAGTTAGCATTGTACCCCGGAATAGAAAGAAAAAACTGGGAAATTTTTAAAATTTCGGAGCAACAATCCATATTTGAATTGGCTCGAAAAAATTGACAAAAATGGGCTTTGCGAGATTGCTTGAAAAAAAACATTTTTTTTTTCTCTCTTTGAGCTCAAAAAAGAATTCAAATTAATCAGTTGGTCAAATATTTTTTTCGTCATCGATCAAAATATTTTTTGATTTCAGAAATTGCAATGAATTACAAATAGGTGTTGAATTTTTGCGAGGGGATCGGAACTGAAGCGCAGCCAATTGAAAACCTGAAATTCCATTGCGATAAGTATTCAAGAGCTTCTACTTGAACCGAAAAGGCGCTTTCCTTTAAATCATTCCACCCTCCTCTTTTGCCGTTTGAATTTAACTTATTTAATTCGGACATTAGAGTGAGAAAAAGTAAATGTTGATCAATTCTTTCACGCAAAGAATGAGCGACTGAATCAATGGTGCAATCGAATCTCGATTATCCGTCAAGCATCGGACCAGCAGCTTGACGGATAATCAGAATGACGGTTAATCGGAAACCAATAAATTTCCCAATTTTATTACTAAATTTGGTATTATATTACGTCGCATTTTGCGATGATACACATAAAGGAATCTGGTCACAATATTGGGGATGATTTTAAACCCGAAATTCTGCACATCTGTTCAAATTTTAATTATTTATCAAAACATTTAAGTTGCTCATTGCCTCTTAATTATTTTCCATTTTTGAATTTTTATTTGTAACATTCTATTTATAGATTTCGATTTTGCATATGCACAACGACGGATAACCGAGGTTCTACTGTATAGGTATATTAAGTTTCCAAAATACTGTTTTCTTGTTTTTACTCTTTTTTCTCTTTACTTTTCTTGCTTTCAATGACATTAGATTAGATTGAAGGGTGGGCGTAGAACCTCTAAGGGTTCAGAGCCCAGAGGCCGAGTGGCCCATTGTGCTAAAGCCCTGGGTCTGGTAACAGGCCTAGACCTGTCGATCAAGTTTGATCGAGCTAATAAATTTGCTCAGGAGGATTCTAGAAGCCGAGGTGATATCATCAGCCTCCGGGTAGGCTACTCCGAAGCAGTCTCTATGTCGCCGGGCTAAGGCGTCGCAATCGCATAAAATATAGGTCGAAGTTTCGTCGTCTTCGCCGCAAAAGCGACAGCTCGAATCAAGAACAATCCCCATACTTCGCAAGTGGTCTCTCAGGCTTGAGTGGCCAGTCAGGAGACCACAGATGGTTCTAACCTTGTTCCGGTTTAACTTTAGCAATTCAGTCGATCTGCTACGCGAGTAGCCCGAGATGAAAAGCTTTGCCTGCCTCAACCCTGGTTGATTATCCCAATAGGCTGTAGCCTCATTGCGTTCCCAATCCCTGATGAGATTCATGATTGTACAGGTTGGAATGCCGCAAAAGGGTTCTGGTCCGCAGAAGGGAGTGGCCGAAGCTGTTCTGGCCATTTCGTCGGCCTGTTCATTGCCACTGATACCAGCATGGCCAGGGACCCAAAATAGAGTTACTTTGTTCCGAGAGCCAACTTTATGTAGTGCTTAGGCAACTATATACGATCCTGGATGTTACTGTGCTTTTTGGCTGTCAGAGAATATGGCCACGTTCTTGTTCCCATAGCCAATCTTCAGGCAGAACTCAGCACATGCCTCGATGGCGTGTACCTCCTCCTGGAAGACAGTGGCAAACTTCCCCATGGGCATGAAAGTCCGATGATTGGAACCCACAATGCCCGCCTACCTTCATTGGCTTTCGAGCCATCCGTGAACCACATGATAGTTGAGGGGGGAGATTGGCATATTTCTCTTGCCAGTGTTCTCTGTCCCATATAACGGCGGTGAATCGTTTCTTCCATGGACTTTCCCTCACAAGATGATCAGATGGCATACTTGTGAGAATACTTTCATTAAGCCAGCTAATTTGTGCTGAATTTAGCTTTACATTCGCGTCGCATGCTACAAGTCTCGCGGTTGCCATTTTGGCTTGTGCTTTTATGTGGATGTGTATTGGCTGTAGGTCGAGCAGTACATCAAGAGCACTAGATGGACAGGAGCGGATAGCCCCCGTCACCATTAGGCACGCAAGTCTCAGCACCTCGCCTAAGGTGATCTTTCCAGTAACAGTGAATGCACTTTTGACATGGATATGTCTTATAGCTGGGGGTCATCCTAAAAAAGATACAAAGTATCTACACTGCATGCAGATACATCGGAACATGGATATGTCTACGACTACCGACTGCGTTGAACCTGTTGTGTTGAAGATATCGACGTAAGTTTTGTAAAGATCCCAGTATAGTTATACTGGATGAAATCATTTGAAAAACACATCCCACGCTTTCGGTAAGCATAAGACATATCCATGTACCCATGTATCTGGTAGCAGTGTAGATACTCGTCATAAATTCTGCTTTACTTTGTCCTGTCCGCTTGGGCTCCTTTCTCTCGCGGGATAGTTTCGTTTTCGTTTGCATCGTGTGTGCAATATTCACCTCCTCTCGTGCACCCTGTTCCATCTACCTGTTCCATCTACCCGTTCGGTACAGTTTGCAGACTGCAGCCTATCGACATTTCTCTGAGTACGTTTCTGCTAATCGCAATCACGCTTCCCACCATCTTTTCCCAATCGGACGTGTGTTGTGTTTGTGTATCTATTGCAAAATCGCTCCCACACTATCCGTCTCATCCCACCCCTTTAATCAACAGTCCGGGTCCGGCACACACAATCCGTTTCTCAAGTAACGCGTGCGACTCTATGCGATTGTGTCCGGCAAACAGAAAGGGAAACTAACAAAAGTAAACAAAACATTCCAACACACGCACAAAGAGAATGCACAAGAAAAATTTTGGAATTTTTGCAGAAGGGAGGGGGGGGGGCATTTGATCTTCTGCAGACCTCTGAATGTTCATCATGTTACGATGAGCTGCCCGGAACTATAACATCCTGCGGCGAATATTTCTCTATTTCGGGGCTTGGGAGATTTTAACAAAGATTAAACATTACTAAGATACCTCACTTAGTACGATTTAATTTTTAGAACGGGATGCACTCATGTTTAATCTTTGCCAATAATTCAAAGGTAAATTCCCTTAAGAGAGTTAGAGACGGCAACACTTCAGTAATGGCAACTGCCTATAAAGTTTCAATTGGTGAGTAACATGCTTATTAGTTGGCACCACCCCTTTGTGAACGCGTATGGGAACCTACACATATGCAACTACTAGTAAGTCGCGTTAATTTGTATGAAGTAGGGTATCTTCCTTATGGCTAATCTTTGATTTTAACTCGCGCAGTACAAATCCGCCATTTTGTTTTATGATACGTTTGTTGCATGTGTGGTGGGGGCCAGATTGTGGGCTAGTCAGACCTCAAATCGCCGCCATTGCAAATGCACAACCATTTGGATAGAATGAACTTCATCCGCGATGGCTCTCGCTCTCTATCTTCGGGGGGCGGGAACTATGTAATGTACACACTCTCAAATTGCGTCTGCGCATGTCCAAATGTTAGTCGAACTGACTACTTGCTACTTTTTCTAGGACCCTATTGATTCAGATATGTAGTACAACGTGCGCTATTTTATTTGTTTGGATTCCAGCCATTTTGAACATTTTGGAATTTTTGCGGAAGGGGGGCATTTGACCTTCTGCAGGCCTCTGAATGTATTGTACATCATAACATATAACATCCTGCGACGAATATTTCTTTATTTCGGGACTTGAGAGATTCTAACTCGCCTAGTATAAATCCGCCATTTTGTTCTATTTGTTTATTGCACGTGGGGTGGGGGCCCACATTGTGGACCAGTCAGACCTCAAATCGCCGCCATTGCAAATGCACAAACACAGTCGCTGGATCACCCGATTTGGCTCGAATGAACTTCATCCGCTCTCGCTCATCTTCGGGGGGCGGGAACTATGTACACTCTCTCAAATTGCGTCTGCGCATGTCCAAATGTTAGTCGAACTGACTACTTGCTACCTTTTCTGGGACCCTAGTGATTCAGATAGTACAACACGGGCTATTTTATTAAATGATGAATGGGAATTGGCGGAAATTGAAGGTCATTGAAAGTCCGCCCGTTCACCCGTACACTATGTTGTTTCTTGCCGTCCAGAACGTCAACCTTTATCGCTATCAAATCAACATCCCAACATGTACACACAGGATCCCCGCAAGCGCACCGCCCGCGCGGATCTTCAAGCAACAGCCATGCACAATGACCACTTCACTCAAACGACATGCACAACCAGAAAAGAAAAATTTTCAATGGGCTTGTTTCCTCTTCTGACCCCCGAGTAGAAAAACAGACATTTCGTGTGACGGACAGATTTTTAGGATGACCCCCAGCTATAAGACATATCCATGTCAAAATCTGTCCGTCACACGAAATGTCTGTTTTTCTACTCGGGGGTCAGAAGAGGAAACAAGCCCATTGAAAATTTTTCTTTTCTGGTTGTGCATGTCGTTTGAGTGAAGTGGTCATTGTGCATGGCTGTTGCTTGAAGATCCGCGCGGGCGGTGCGCTTGCGGGGATCCTGTGTGTACATGTTGGGATGTTGATTTGATAGCGATAAAGGTTGACGTTGTGGACGGCAAGAAACAACATAGTGTACGGGTGAACGGGCGGACTTTCAATGACCTTCAATTTCCGCCAATTCCCATTCATCATTTAATAAAATAGCCCGTGTTGTACTATCTGAATCACTAGGGTCCCAGAAAAGGTAGCAAGTAGTCAGTTCGACTAACATTTGGACATGCGCAGACGCAATTTGAGAGAGTGTACATAGTTCCCGCCCCCCGAAGATGAGCGAGAGCGGATGAAGTTCATTCGAGCCAAATCGGGTGATCCAGCGACTGTGTTTGTGCATTTGCAATGGCGGCGATTTGAGGTCTGACTGGTCCACAATGTGGGCCCCCACCCCACGTGCAATAAACAAATAGAACAAAATGGCGGATTTATACTAGGCGAGTTAGAATCTCTCAAGTCCCGAAATAAAGAAATATTCGTCGCAGGATGTTATATGTTATGATGTACAATACATTCAGAGGCCTGCAGAAGGTCAAATGCCCCCCTTCCGCAAAAATTCCAAAATGTTCAAAATGGCTGGAATCCAAACAAATAAAATAGCGCACGTTGTACTACATATCTGAATCAATAGGGTCCTAGAAAAAGTAGCAAGTAGTCAGTTCGACTAACATTTGGACATGCGCAGACGCAATTTGAGAGTGTGTACATTACATAGTTCCCGCCCCCCGAAGATAGAGAGCGAGAGCCATCGCGGATGAAGTTCATTCTATCCAAATGGTTGTGCATTTGCAATGGCGGCGATTTGAGGTCTGACTAGCCCACAATCTGGCCCCCACCACACATGCAACAAACGTATCATAAAACAAAATGGCGGATTTGTACTGCGCGAGTTAAAATCAAAGATTAGCCATAAGGAAGATACCCTACTTCATACAAATTAACGCGACTTACTAGTAGTTGCATATGTGTAGGTTCCCATACGCGTTCACAAAGGGGTGGTGCCAACTAATAAGCATGTTACTCACCAATTGAAACTTTATAGGCAGTTGCCATTACTGAAGTGTTGCCGTCTCTAACTCTCTTAAGGGAATTTACCTTTGAATTATTGGCAAAGATTAAACATGAGTGCATCCCGTTCTAAAAATTAAATCGTACTAAGTGAGGTATCTTAGTAATGTTTAATCTTTGTTAAAATCTCCCAAGCCCCGAAATAGAGAAATATTCGCCGCAGGATGTTATAGTTCCGGGCAGCTCATCGTAACATGATGAACATTCAGAGGTCTGCAGAAGATCAAATGCCCCCCCCCCTCCCTTCTGCAAAAATTCCAAAATTTTTCTTGTGCATTCTCTTTGTGCGTGTGTTGGAATGTTTTGTTTACTTTTGTTAGTTTCCCTTTCTGTTTGCCGGACACAATCGCATAGAGTCGCACGCGTTACTTGAGAAACGGATTGTGTGTGCCGGACCCGGACTGTTGATTAAAGGGGTGGGATGAGACGGATAGTGTGGGAGCGATTTTGCAATAGATACACAAACACAACACACGTCCGATTGGGAAAAGATGGTGGGAAGCGTGATTGCGATTAGCAGAAACGTACTCAGAGAAATGTCGATAGGCTGCAGTCTGCAAACTGTACCGAACGGGTAGATGGAACAGGTAGATGGAACAGGGTGCACGAGAGGAGGTGAATATTGCACACACGATGCAAACGAAAACGAAACTATCCCGCGAGAGAAAGGAGCCCAAGCGGACAGGACAAAGTAAAGCAGAATTTATGACGAGTATCTACACTGCTACCAGATACATGGGTACATGGATATGTCTTATGCTTACCGAAAGCGTGGGATGTGTTTTTCAAATGATTTCATCCAGTATAACTATACTGGGATCTTTACAAAACTTACGTCGATATCTTCAACACAACAGGTTCAACGCAGTCGGTAGTCGTAGACATATCCATGTTCCGATGTATCTGCATGCAGTGTAGATACTTTGTATCTTTTTCACCAGACTACTGCACCATATTCTAATATAGGTCTGACGATAGCCTTGTAAATCCAGAGGGCTATTGAGGGTTTTATTCCCCACGTCTTACCTATTTTACATATTGCCTACAAATCCACAAAGCCTTAGTGGCCTTATCTGCCACTACCCTGAGATGTTCTTGCCAGAGTAGTTTACTGTCGAGGATGATACCCAGATATTTGGTGTGATTTTCCATGGGAAGTGGTGAGTCGTACATTAGAGGGCGTCTGATGCGACTGAGGTTTCTTTTTCTGGAGAATGGAATGACAACTGCCTTGGATGGGTTAACTCGAAGTCCGTTGTCGTTGCACCATTCTTGTACAATGGCAAGAGCTGCTTCAAGGATGTCGGGTAAAACCCCCTCGAACTTTCCTTTAATCAAAATAACTAAGTCATCGGCGTAGCACTGTGCTGAGTAGCCCATCGTCGAGAGTTTCCACAGCAGGCTATCAACCACTATGTACCACAGTAGAGGAGACAGAACTCCTCCCTGTGGGCAGCCACGGGTAACATTAGCAAGGAGGGTAACGCCTTCAATGTTGGTGGTGACCCTTCTGGAAGAAAGCATATGTCTTATCCAATCTATTGTTGTTGTGTCCGCATTCTTCCCCTTAAGTGCCTTGTTAATGGCAGTAAATGATGTGTTGTCGAAAGCCCCTTCTATATCAAGGAAAGCTGAAAGAGCCGTTTCTTTAACCTCCATTGTTGCTTCAAACTCCCTGACCAGACAGTGGATAGCGGACTCTTTACCCGCTTTGTAGGCGAACTGTCTAAAGCTGCGTTTCCACCGAGCGAGCGAACACAGGCGAACGAACGAATTGTGTTTGTTCGGCTGGTGGAAACAGTAAACGAACGAATATTTGTCGTTCGTCCGTGTTCTGAGCGGCGAGCGCGCGAATCTTCGTTCGCCGTGTTCAGTTGGTGGAAACAGCTAAGCATCGAAACAAATGAACATTCGTTTGTTCGCTCGCCATTCTCAAGTGACCGGGCTAGGTCGATCTTTTGTTCGTTCGTTGGTTTGTTTGTACTTAATTGTTAATTTTATTTCTTCAATGGAGTGGAACAACCAAAAAGTGCTGGAGTTCATCGAACTATACCGCGACAAACCGTGTCTGTGGGATCCCCAAGTTCTTGATTTTAAAAATATTTTAGAAATAAGAAAAATGATGCATGGGGTAATATAGCTTCAGTGATAGGTTACACTGCGGTAGACTGCAAGAAGAAAATGGAGTCACTTCTTTCGTCTTTCCGTCGAGAGAGACAGAAGCCGGAAATGCATCGCTCTGGTGAAGGTGATGAAAAAATGCACCGTTTCCATCGTGCGAACAAATGATGTTCTGCGTGATCATATCTTCGTTCGGAGCACAGCTAGAGCAAACATTCGTACGGCTGGTGGAAACGATTTAATTACTGTTTTTCCACAACTGACCGAACGCACGATCATTCGTTTGTTCCGTCATGTTTGTTCGTTCGCTCGATGGAAACGCAGCTTAACATGAAGAGGCTTTCTCTTCAGCAGAGTTTGACGAATATGCTCATCCAAGATTTTCTCCATCGATTTCAGCATAAACGAGGTAAGACTGATGGGTCTGTACGATTTAGGGTCGTCTTTAGGGCGATTGCCCATTTTCGGAATGAAGACCACCTTCGCAGATCTCCATAAGTGAGGAATAAATCCCAGTGCGAAGCTGCCTCTAAATATGCTCAAGATATGGGGAGTCAGTCGACCTGGCCCGGTCACTTGAGAATGGCGAGCGAACAAATGAATGTTCATTTGTTTCGACGCTTAGCTGTTTCCACCAACTGAACACGGCGAACGAAGATTCGCGCGGTCGCCGCTCAGAACACGGGCAAACAAACAAGGATTCGTTCGTCTACTGTTTCCACCAACCGAACAAACACTATTCGTTCGTTCGCCTGTGTTCGCTCGCTCGGTGGAAACGCAGCTTAAGACATACGCCGGGCAACCAATTGCAACTATTTCAGAATTCACCTCGTTCTTCAACAGAGCGATGGAATTTTGTGAACCTCCCCGGTTCAACCCTCCGAAGCTGGTCATCGTGTTGTCTGCAACAAATGCTGACAATTTTCTTCCTAGATTATATCGGTGCAGAGCGCCGATTATCAGGTTTTTAATAATTTCAGCTTTTTCATCGCTCGTCTCTAGCAAATCGAGTAATTTCACTTCAATGCCGTTTTTTTGTGATCGAAGTACTGAATAACGAGAAAGAATTTGTGCTCCCATGATTTGAACTGTCCGTGCTGATGCTAAAGAATGATGTTTTCTCGAGATCCCTTACGATGAGTTTTGGGGAGCCAAAACACCAGTTTTTATAGCTTCAGTTTTTGTGCGATCACATGACACTTTCTTCGCTACTTCGGAATCGGTAAACAAAATTGAGGACACTCAGCCCAAAAATCAGGACGTTAGGAAATATATAAAAAAAATCAGGACTTGTCCTGAAAAATCAGGACGTCTGGTAACCCTACATAAAATAATGTATGTATGTAATTCGATTCAAATCGAAACGTATTTGGTGCATCAGAGTCGGAAGCAACTTCCTATCAAGTAACGATGATGAGTTGTAAAACTGCCCTCTCAATTGCATAATTCGATTTTTAAAATCAAGAGCAGAAGTTTTACAGTTGACAATGGAGAACACTTGAAATTAATTAGGTTAGGTTATAGCAGATGAAAGGTACTCTCCTCCTCATCCCCGCAACTCCTACAGAGGTCATTATGTGGAAGCCCCAATCTCCTAGCAAGTTCGCCGATCGGGCAGTGCCCTGTGATCACCCCCCCCCCCCCTCTCCCAAGAGTCCGTAAGTTACGTCTATTCAACGCCAGCAGCTCCGCAGAGCGTTTGGGATCGATCCTAGGCCAAAGTTGCCTAGTAACCATACAAGTGCTACCATTACTCCACCTCGCGTTGGCAGTACTCAACGCGTCAGCGTTTACCAACATTTTACAGGCTGATAAAGACCACCCGAGATGACGTTGACTAAGCCCGGTCCCCCCATTAGAGCCTCTTCTAGCTAGTTCATCCGCTTTGCAATTTCCGTCAAAGCCACTGTGGGGCGGAATCCAACAAAGGGAGAAATTCCCCATCTCCAGGAGACAGGTGCGGCATGCGGCAACAATCTTTGAGTTTGTAATCACAGACTCCAGGGATTTAATCGCCGGCTGTCCGTAAAAATGATAATGTCCTTAGCAGCTATGACATTGCGCCCGAGCCATATGAGAACCTCCCAAATAGCCGCAATCTCCGCCTGAAGAATGCTGCAAAAGTCAGGGAGATATAGTGACAAGTTTATATTCAACTTGTCCGAGTACACCCCCACTCCCACTCCTTTATCCGTCTTAGTGTCACCATACACTGTCGAACTCGAACACGAACCTAGTACAAGTGGACCGGTTTTCTTCACACCTATGTGAAGTGTGTGTGTGTGTCAGAGGACATTTGTACCAGTTTCGAGTTCGAGCTCGAGTTCGACAGTGTATGGTGACACTTAGAGCCATCGGTGTATAAACTTATAGCATTTGACTCCTGGAAAGTGTTGGCCTCTCACTCGAACTCGAACACGAACCTAGTACAAGTGGACCGGTTTTCTTCGCACCTATGTGAAGTGTGTGTGTGTGTCAGAGGACATTTGTACCAGGTTCGAGTTCGAGCTCGAGTTCGACAGTGTATGGTGACACTTAGAGCCATCGGTGTATAAACTTATAGCATTTGACTCCTGGAAAGTGTTGTCCTCTCACTCGTCCCGTGAGGGGATTTGGCTTACAAAATTCTTTCCGAACAGATACTTGGGAAGAGTGTAATCCGTCACCGCAGGGAAATCCAAGCTACTAATAACAGACGAGTGTCCCGTGGCTGCCACAGTTAACTGTCCAGTTTCCCAAAGACGAATGGCTACGTTCGAGGCCACCTGCTTAGCAAAAATATCTAAGGGGAGCAAATTGAGCAAGACATCAAGGGCAGCTGCTGGCGTAGTTCTAAAAGCCCCCGTGACCGTGATGGTGATGCTCACCATTCTTTGGAATTTCTCTAGCATACTTCGGTAAACCGCAAAATTGAGGGCAGTCCACCAAACAATAATACCATGCAGAAGTATAGGTCGCAGGACTGAGACATAGATCCAGAAAACAATCTTCGGTTTCAGGTCACACTTCCTACCTACGGCCTTCTTACACGAGTATAGCGACACAGTCGCCTTAGCTACTCGCTCCTGGATATTGGGTCTCCACCCCAGTTTAATTAATTACTGAAATGAAATAAACAACTGGTGCAACAGTCTAATGGACCAAGGCGCAAGGACTAGAAATAAGTTGGCATCATCTCATTTACTAGATCATGGCGGTATACTTAGAGGAGTGTCAGTCAGTTACCCGAAATGGGTACTCAACAGCTGAATGGGCTCATAAATCATAAATCCCTTTTAATAAAAAAGATTGCTGCATTTAATAGGATTTCAGCCAGGGATAATGTGGCGTAGATAGCTTTTAGCAGAGGGAAGGGACATTACATCGGCACTACATTTTTTTAATCCTCAGTCTTCGGGGAAGAAGCCGTTTGTTCTAGTCTCTACACTCCAATTCGACATCGAGAGAACATAGGTTCAATGCTTGGCCCGTCAGTAAAAACTACCTGTGGGTGTTCCGAGCGTTCCGAGCCAAGGGCGCCACTAGAAATTTTTCTAAGGAGCACTCATTTGAACATTTTTTATGTCATCTTACAACAAAATGTGTTGTAATTTTTGTTATTCATAGACTTAGTCCTCGTTCAAACACCAACATGTCACGTGCCCCGTGCCGCGCTTGTTTGCTGTGAGGTCTCGGTCGCCACTATTCGATGCTTGAATCTAGAATTCACTGGTTCATTTCCCCGGCACGTTAATGAAATGAAAACCTATACGTATTGTGGATACCATTATGACTCCCAGAGCGTTCCATGATTGTAGCTATACGAATAGGAGGTGTATTCTAGCAACTGCGCCATTCGAAATTTGTATGCTAACGAAACGTCAACAAGGCACTGCTAGAAATGTTGACGCGCTTATGTCATACATAGAGGGGTGTAATGAACCATATTCTGGTGTGGTTGTGCTTCTTCCACCGGCAGATCAAAGGCACCACCTGATGAGTAGTGATCTGTTGGTGGTACGAAATCAGAGGCCAACGGACCCATTACAACCGAACCCCGATGCGAGCGCGAGGGCATCTGCGCCGTCCGCCAACCATTCCATCCTTATCGCCCCACTTTTTTATTATTCCCCATTTTTGCGGCCATGTTTGTGTTGTCTTCAGCACACCTGTGAATTTCTATTAATACGTAAAGGGCAGGGGCAACGAGGGGCCCGCCCATGTCTGCCAAACTGGGCTACAGCAAGCATAGGCCGGTGCTTAGCTCGTTGAGGGGTCTTTTTCTTCGCCAGATGGCATGGCCTGACCTTCACGGTCATTATGCTATCTTGGGCTCCGTCCCCACGGGCATCTTCCGATGCCCACCAAACCGTCGATTACAAGGATTAAGGCAATTAGTATTAGTAGTATACCACGTGACTGAAATTACTTTAACATCGTACAAAACAATCTTTTGACATTTGGATACGTTACAATCCAGACAACCATGGCCCTACTTCGGGCCGTAGTGATGATGTCCGGACGAGGTAGAATTCAACCGGACATTCGAGACGACGTTGCTATTGTCAGCAGCAGGCGAAGCACTACAGATTAAATAATACCCATTACTTTTTAGTCAAAAGAAATGTTTATTGTAAAGTTCTTTTTATTAGTTTTTTAGTATGTTTCTTAATACATTTTTGACGATTATTCTAACTACTTAATCTACTAAACAGGCTCTATATATGGTTCTGACAGTAGACTTCAGATTAAACTTATCACTACAAATAATAATAGTTACATACATTTTGAACTAAAGGTTATATGACTTGGTTTAATGTTGAAATTGTTCAGTCGCACCGTTCTTACATTAATTACTATATTTCTCTTGGTGATAACGCAAACATTTTTTTACTATTTCTTGCACCGGCTGCGTCGTGCGACCTTAGTGCACACGTATTGACATTTGTATCATGTGTGGAAATCATTGGTGTTTTATTGCTCCTGCCAAATGTGCTAAGCCCTATCGAAACAAACTTTAATACGTAATCGAAGTCTGTAAATCACTCAATATACTTGGCCATTGAAGTATCGATATACGTATTCAATTAGCTTCCATTAATAATTTCATTCCAATAAGAATTAATTTGTTCATTTGAATTTGGAAATTTTCACTAACTCTATACGAGGTAAATAAAATGATAAATGTGCTATTTGCTTTTTATTAATTCATTTATTTGTGTTTTTATATTTCTACGTTTTGGTTTCATTTTTCGAAGGTTAGAAAATAAGCCAATATTTAATAGGAAATTGATTACAAGGACTATACTGACAAATTTAATAATCGTACGGACTATTTTAGGAAGCGTTACAATAGAACGCTCAAAATATTGGAGTATTTAAATATACAGTAATGTAATCTATCCAAGATTATTTAAACTTGACAACGATGTAAATTTATATAAAACGAATTAATACCTTAACATATAATCTAGCGTCACCTAATTTCCTTATTATTGCCTCAACATTTTTCTTTTAATCCTCAATCGTAAACATTGTATGATTTCCTTACATACCTTTTCATAAATATCCAACACAGTATTTCCTTCATATTCATAAACATTACTAACTTATGTCCAGAACAGCCATACAAATACTTTGATCGACCGATCGATTTTTTACTGAATCGAGCACCATCGTCATTCTTCCTTTTTATCTTCCTTAAGTCCAGTTTGAACTTCAGTCTTTTTCAAAACACTTCCACCGGTAAAGCCCAAAATTCCACAACTGATTGCCGCCAATCCGCCGGCTTTTAAGCCTACAAGTAGTCCAATGGGACCGCCTACTGCTGTTCCAAGTACGGCTCCCATTAACGGATACATCGCTTTTTGATATTTGAGGGCGGCTCTAAGTTGTACCTCACCTTCATTGACATTTTCCAAGGCTTCCTCGGCATTATCGGCAATTATATTCACTTGTTCGCCTTGCTCGTGAACTATTTCGCCGAACGTGCTGAACATTGTGTGTAAATCTTGCACTTCGCGATGTAAACTTTCGAATTCTTCAAGACAGGCCTGCCGCGCTTGAAGTTGTTGTTGCTGTTGTATGCTGTAGTCGGCATGAATTTGCGGCAGTTGACCTTCAACTTCGGCAATCATTTCGTCGTCATAATTGTAGGTGCTCCTTGATTTTGTAGGTGTGGATGATTCGAATTTCATAGCTGTAAGGAAAAAAAATCCACTTTTACTATTACTACTTCAAAGCCCATGAAGAAAAGTGTTAAACTATGTAATATTTTGGTCAGAATTTTTTTTTTAATGCCAAGGATAAGCTTTTTGTTGCTATGATGAAACTGAATGCTCGTCAAATTGCGAGAAGTACACTCAAACAAGGGAGCACAGTGTCCATGTGGAAACCAACGATAACGGCCAATTCCTTCGTTCCTGCGACAGCAAGTTCTACGCAGCGGATCGACCCGTTGCATCAGCAACGGCCAAGAGCTGTTGAACCCCTTTAACGCCAGACGCGTTGCTACAACAATAACAGCCAACGCCTCATTAATCTCACAACCAGCAGAGAGAGTCATGTTGTTGTAGCTCGGTGATTAACAGCATGGCTTCCGAAGCATGCACAGTAAAACCACGGCCTTGGATGCCATTACATCCCGAATCCATAATGGTCTCAAACAGGCTTGTCCTTGTGATATAACAATATTGGTGGCGCTTGACCTGCCGAAGGCCTCCGACACTATCAGCCATTCAGCGCTTTTGTCTGACATCAACCGTTCATTGCTTCTGACGCAAGTAGTGAAATGGATTGCCAATTATCTCGCTAGCAGGCAATCCTATACAGATTTCAGGAACAGCAAATCAAAGCTTAGGAAGATTAAACAAGGTGTGCCTCAAGGATGAGTTCAATCTCCTACCTTGTTCAATCTATACCTATCAGGATTCCCAACACCTCCTGAAGGGATCGACATCATCTCCTACCTATCCCGCATCGACCAGGACGTATCAAACATCTGTCCTGCATGTAACGGAGCCCCTCACGACGTAAACCATATCTTTCACTGCCCAGCTGTACCCACGCACCTGACTCCTAGATCGCTGTGCGAGAACCCAATAGAGGCAGCTAACTTTCTATCCCTCAACACCGGGGATGAAGACGAATCCGTAGGCGTTCCTGCGGCAGCCGGTTCTTCGTACCGCAACGACCCGTTTTTCAACGGCCAAGAGCTGCCAAACCCCCTCGATGCAAGAAGAATTGCAGTATTTGAAGCATCGCTACCACAACAACAACAAATCCGTAGGCATGTAACCAACAGACACACCGAATTCTGACCAAACAACAAAAACATGTTGTTGTAGTAGCAGAAGTTCCGGGTGTGAGTGTGTTAGGTTAGGTTAAAGGGCTGCCATGATTATCCACAACACACATAGACGACATTTGGGTCCGTTGTGTTACCACACGGAATACAGAATCCCCGACCATCCTATACCTCGAACCAACCTGAGCACACAATAAAGCGTTGTAACTGACCAACGTCAACGTTTGCCAAGTCCGCCAACTCGTTAAAATAGTAAGAGCCAAGAATAAACCTCCTCAGACTTGCCAACCCTGAGCATCCACAAAGAAGATGGAAAGTACTCTCGTCTTCCTCCTCATCACCACAACTTCCACAAATGTGGTTATACGGCAGCCTACGCCTTCTGGCGTGCTCTCCGATTGGACAATACCCAGTGATGAGCCAAACGACAGCACCGATATATTGTCTACTCAACGACAGCAACTTAGAGCGACCCAAGTCCAACTTGCGCCACATCTGTTTAGTTAAATTACATGTGCCGCTGCTCAGCCATCTCGAGTTAGTCCTGCTGATCGCAGCCTGCATAATGGCGAATTAGCATGAGTCGAAAGCGTGTACTTTCAGCTTCAGCCGTTGTACCCCGACGAGCCAGTTCGTCAGCTCTAGAATTGCCAACGAATCCATTGTGACCTGATGCCGGATTTCAGGTCACAATGTCGAAGAAACTACACAACTCCGTTAGCGATATATGGCACTCCAACACAATCCTCGAGGTAGTAAGTGCGGATTCTAGCGATCTAATCTCAGCTTGGCTGTCTGTTAGAATTACAATATTCCACACATTCCTCGCCGCATAGTTGACCACTGATCTTCCTATCGCGCATCCTGTCGCACACAATTGAAGCATGGGGGGATGACGTGGCAATGCCGTCCAGAGTTACTCCAAGAATTTTAGGATGATTCACGGTAGGAATAGGATGATTTCCAATTGAGACCCTAGTTGCATCTTGACTTCCCTCGTCCAGTTGGTAAATAAGGTTGCCGAGGGTTTAGGCGCTGAAACGGTTAAATCCTTGCCTGTGAAGAATGCATTAAGTTCTCCAAGGTTTATACTTTCGCACATTTCCGTGATGTTGTTCCCTGTTGCCAGAATGGAGCAGTCATCGGCATAGGAGATAACTTCGATTCCTACAGGTGGTGTTGGGAGTCCTAACACCCTAACGCCCAGAGGTACAAAAGGGTTCCCTTTGACAACAACGCATACAGATCAATCATCGCAGCAATACATCATGAGGAGGTACAAACATCGATCGCAGGACTAGGTTCAAATAGAGTTATCTCGACACAACCACCAGCCATTTCTCCCGATGAGAGAATACTTCCGAGAGCAGCGAGAACGACACTCGCCCAACTTCGATCGGGCTGGTGTTCGCGTCTTAACTCCTACCTATCTTGCATTGACCGGGATGTCACGAACACATGCCCCGCCTGCAATGGTACACCTCACGATGTGGACCACATTTTTAACTGCTAGCGAACCGTCAACTATGCCACTTAATGATAATTTCTTTATGTCTCTTAGGAATAGTTAGCGCATTTTGCCCCACAAGGGGTTAAGGCAAATCATCAAGACACATTTGATGCTGCTGCCGCTGCTATGCTTCTGCCGGGAATGTGAACGGCTTGTTAGAATGAAACAATGATAACACGTAGCAGCCTGTTGCCACTGTCGAAATACCAGATCAGAGCGATGGTGGGAGCCCTCACTGTCTCATCGGTGTTCTCACCGAACCTAATGCTTCGTTTACACGTGAACCTTAAGCAAAACACTGAACAATGAAAAATTGCATTGAAAAGCACTAACTAAAAGATACCTTTCTGTTCTTACATGGCCATGTAAACGAAGCATTACTGGAAGGCAGCTTTATTTGCGGGGCGACCGGTAGCGCAGTGTGTTGAAGCATCAGTCTCATGTTTGACTACCGGCGTTTCGGGTTCGAATCCCGTCCACGACGACGTTCGTGGCCATGGATGTGCAGGAGGTGCATGCTGGCAACTGCATTCTCCGAAACCAGTTTATGCCGAGAAACGTCAACTGGGCCACATGGAACAGTTGACGCGCTATGCCCCACAAGAGGTTAGGGCAATTGAGAGAGAGAGAGCTTTATTTGCGCAGTCAGTACTTTTCCTAAGCTTTGTCTACGAGCTTTCTTTTGGTAGTACTGTTCTTGTTGATGTGTAAACATCTTAATGCTCGGTACGGGGTAAAATCATAGAAGTTGCGGAATGGGTAAACATTCTTTGAATTCTCAGCTTTAAGTTTAGTGTGTACAAATAATAATCTTCGTTATGAGCTACATCGGTAGCGTGGACTATAGATCATGCCGGTGCGGTCCCGGGTTCTATTTCCCGTCGTGGCGTGCGTTTCTTTTTTGTTTTATTTTTTTATGTGTAAACATTTTATTTTTTTCTTTTTAACATGAAAATGTATATTGGGGGGGGGGGGGGGGGGGATTAATATAGAATGCGACCAGAAAAGCGACACAAAAAAGCGACGTGATTCTAATGGAGATTCAGGGAGTTTGGTGCGTAGGCACCCCACTTAGGTTTCTCGTTTTCTTGTGTTTTAGTTGTGTCTCGCGGGTATTAGATTATATTTTGAATTTTGTTGATCGGGCAGACGTGCGATTTCTCTTTGTACACTAATGGAGGAGGCTGATGACTGCCGTGCTTCGCCCACCCCGCTACTCCCGATAGCTGAGCTGGTCTGCCAGCGCACGTCATGGGTAGTCGTCAGAGAGTGGTTCTTCGACACGTGATGTCAGTAGGCCTTCACGGCCGAACCGACCCTCGTCCTCCGTGTTCCATTACTACAATGTGGTATAGTGTGTTTGAGGGGTATTGTGGACGGAAGGGTGATGAAAATAGACATGCAGTGAATGTGTAATATGCATTCTGTGTATGGTCATTGTGCGCGATCGTTGCCATAATGGTGACTAGGTGATGTTGGCTGGATGTTGATGGCTTACTATCATGAGACGAATGCACTAGAATACGGCTATTTTAAGCCCTTTGGTGAGGACGAAAGGACATGCTCCGCAATGAACTGATATTTTTTTTTCATCTTGATGAATTTGGTGAGTTTCTTGCCATTTTTCTCCAATACAACAAAGGGATCTTTGGTTAGAATTCTGACTCGAGCGACTTTTGACAACGTGCTCATTTTTTCAAAATACATATTCATCAACTAATATCATAATTTATACTCGGTTATGACTGGATATCGTTTTACTACAAAGATTGGGGTCTAGAATATGCGTACTCTCCAAGACAATGTATCAGGACGTCCCTGGGTTTATGTATATAATATGACCGTAAACAGAAAACAATGACACGTCGGAATAATTAGCAAAACAGTAATATTCACACAGTATTTCCAGTTGAGCGTCGATTCATTATGCGATGTGATGTTTACACATAGCCCTCGAGTTCAAAAATACTAGCTCGGATTTCATCGATACAAAGAATGATGTTCTCTCGCTTATTCTTAATAACAGTAGTTTTTTTTTTTAAACTAAATCAATCTACAATTACCGAGATGCTCTCTTCTACCAATGGCCCCTTGACCAAGGAGCATCGTAGCGTTAAAAATTCAAATATTCGCTATACTGACCCATGTACTCCTGAATCGCTTCCATGGCCTTGAGTCGCCCTGGCCGTATCAAATTATCGAACTTGTCCACTTCGCTCTCGTTGATTTTGCCCCGCAACACATCCATCTCCAACAGTAAATTCCTCAATTGTTTGACGACCCGCATGGCGTTGATTTCCTCTTTTTTCACCTTTGCCCAGTCGCCCAGCGCCAGGCTCTTCTCAATGTTGCTTTTGTGATTCTTCAGCAGGCCCAAATGATGCGGAATCGCCACCTCGTTAAATTTCTTCACCGAAAGTTCGGCTCGTTTTAGCGGAATACGCTCCATTTCACGCACTTCGCGCTACACTTTATCGGATCGTTAACGTTTAAACAATGGACAATTCAAGACAATAAGTTAACCATACCAAACTACGCCATTGACCACCTTCGAATTGCAGTACAAACGAATAACAGATGATTTTGACATTTGGACTTTGTGTTGACATTTGTTGGGGTGTGTGGGTTGTTTCTTTTCGGGCTCGCTGTAAGAACCAAAATAAAACGAATGGTTTGCGTCTTGGGTTCTACCCACTGGGACGAACAACGCGAAATATGCTAAATACAGCAAAAAGAAAGGAGCTATTCTCGATCCTATGGACACCTTAGGCCAAATTTGTATAAGTGATATCCGCACTAAGGAAATTAACTCCCAAAGATAAACAAACTAATGAAAAAACAAACGGTCAAATTTTCGTCTATAAACATTTCTTAACAAAACGAATCGCATTACATAGTCCTTATTAGCTAGAAGAAGAATCGAAGATTCTCTAAAGAGGCACAGTCACGTTACACCACGCCTGTCTGAACTTCTGCTTTCGCGAATGCAAGAGCTTCCGGACTTTCTTTTGCGTCTTCTTCGGCTTGTACCATGACGGGTACGACCCGTTCTCATCCTTGAGGGTTTTTGTGTTGTAAACGTGCTTCCTGCCCGTTTTCTCGTTGACAACTTCAATGTTTTCGCCAGGATCCTCCATGTCTTCCAATTCCTTCTTCACCTCCTCCTCTTCCTTCTTGCGACGCTCCTAAAACGAATCAATTTAAGAAATGATTTCAAGCCAATTATTTAATTGATAGAAATTTTACCTGTCGAAGTTGCTTGGCTGTCTTGATCTCGACTACCTCTTCCACTTCTTTCATGTCAACATTGCCCTGATCATCGATTCCCAGCATTTTTTTCAAGCGCGCGAGCTCCTTTTTCGCGTTACGTTCGCGTTTTACTCTGTTCATTTGGTCGCGACGTTTATGCGATCTGTTTTGGCGACCCATCTTCACTGAATTAACAAATGTAGACGATTATTCACGCGAAAAGGAATTCGCTGGTTGTCCGGCCAACAGGCACGTGTAGAAAGAAATCTGTCAAAACAAATTTGTTTCGTGTAGGTTTCGTGACAACATTCCATTTCGAGATTCGAGCAGTTTTCGGGAAGTCGGAGTGAGATTTTCACCAGAACTGTACCAACGTACCTTCCTGGTAAAATGTCCAATTCAATTATTCCGTTATCAGAAAGTACACAAAGAACGCGTTTTATCATTACACAAAATTAATATTTTAAATAAACTATTTTCTGAAAGTACACAAATCATCTTTCATATTTCAGCCACTTTAACTAGCTTAATCTGTATACAAATAAGACATCGACATAGCTAAGGCCGCCACACATGATCGTACACAATCGCGGCCGAACTTCCATATCGAACCAACAATTTCATAGAACGGTGGAAATTAGGGGAATTTTTTTCCGCATGTTCTATGAAATTGATTGTTCTAAGGAAATTCGGTCGTGGCTGTGTGTGAACTTCTACCGAACCATCAATTTCATAGAACGGTGGAAATGAGGAGAGTTTTCGATGCATGCTCGCAACCAAAATGGTTGTCATGCGTGGCGACTTTTAGCTGAAGTTTCGTTGGCATAAACCAGTTTCGCACGATGCACGTTGCCAGTATGCTCCTCCTCCCATTTAGCCGCATACCTGCGACAAGTTGGGAGATGTTGTGGCTTATTATTACGTCCCGCACCACAGGAGGGGGAGACAACGCAAGCAACCGCGACTACGAATGCCGTGGACAAGACTTGAACCTGAAACGGACGTAGTCAGACATGAGACTGATGACTCTAAACACTGAGCTACTGGTCGCCCCCAATCTAATAAGCCAAGAAAAATACTTTTCAGACTCTTATATTACAAATTTCCCGATCATTCATTAGATGGAAGGATTCTACTTCGGGCATGCGGAGTATGTGTCGTGCAAAAATTGGCTGTCCACGAACACGACGGAGATAGTGATCTCGCTGTGCAGCTCAGAAATTAAACTCGTTTCCCAGTGAATGGGGACGACAATTTTGGCAGTCGTGATGTTTAAGAAGGATGAAAGCACATACCTTCATCTAGCGCCTCCAGCAGAGTGAATGCAGCCACATTTTGTCACATTCGTTCCAGCGTCGAACTTTAACTGATTCTCCGGAGATGACTTACGCCAAACCACTACAACCTACCAATGACTTTAAGGTCTATACATAACAAATTCCTTCTTCAAGAAGAACACAAGCAGGAAATGAACGTGGCAAGCACCTAACGGGACAATAAAGAACGAAATCGACTTAATGCCTGCATTCACAAATCGGTAGCGCTACCTGAGCGCTCCTATTTGTGTCCCAATTTTGCACTGAATTACAACAACAAAAAGGGAAGCGCTCAGGTAGCGCTATGATTTATGAATGCAGGCAATACTTACCAAACAACTGAGAACGGTCAAAGACGTCTCTGTATTCAACAGATTTAAGACTGGAAGTGATCATCGCCTGGTCAGAGCAAGAATAACCCTTGACTTGAAAGCAGAAAGACGCAAACTGGTTAATAAGCCAATAAAACCCGGCTTTAACACCGAGAACATCAAATGTAACATAGAAAGTTACCAAAACCTAATAGACGAAAAAATAGATGCACAAAACCGTGACGCAAACCACCTAACCGACGCCATTCTGAAATGTGCTGAGATAATAGGTGGACCATGGCTAGATGATAGGCACCGCAAACTATCAAATGAGAAATGAGACCAAGGCGCTACTCAGAAAACGCAGGGAATTGAAAGCAACCCCAAACATAGGAAGAATAGAATACGCGGAAACCTGCAAAACAGTAAGGAAGATTATATCTGAAGACATCAAGAAATATAACGAAAGACTGGTGGAGGATACCATCAAACACAACAGAAGCCTCAAGAAGGTAAAAAGAGCACTCCTCATCGGCAAGAAACAGGTGATAGCCCTAAGTCATGACAACACCCAACTAACTGATAGACAGAAAATAATAGGGTCAATCACCAACTTCTACCAAAACCTGTACAAGGCTCTTCATAACTCGGCTTCCAACTTAACAACAACCTCTGCAGCAAACGATAATGCCCCGCATATCCTAGTAGAGGAGGTGGAGATGGGAATCAATTTCATGAAAAATGGTAAAGCGGCCGGAAATGATGGTATCACTGCTGAACTGCTCAAATACGCAAGTAGAAAAACCTGGAAACTACTGGCAGATATCTACACCGACTGCATTAACGCCAGGTGTATACCTGATCAATGGAATAGTGCTAATATAATACTGATCTACAAGAAAGGCAGCAAAGAAGACATCAGGAAATACAGACAATAAGTCTACTATCGGTCTTCTACAAAGTACATATTCACAAAACTCATTAGCAACCGAACAACAGCCCTGGATGCCGAACAGCCACGGGAGAAGGCTGGTTTCAGAAGTGGATTCAGTACTATAGACCATGTTCACACATTACGGGATGTCATGAGTAAATCTAAGGAATATGAACAACCCCTAGCACTGGCCTTCATAGACTTTGAAAAAATCTTTGACTCAATATTCCCTGATGCAATAATAACACAAGGCATAGACAAACCATATACGGATAGTATGTGGAGTTACTCTCTAACATCTACCGAAATGCCAGAGCAAAGGTCAAAGTACTAGAAGACACACCAGAGTTTCCCACACAAAAAGGGCTATTCAATGCCACGCTAGAAGGCATCTTCCCAAACATACATTGTGAAAATAAAGTATTGAACATCGATGGTGAGCGCCTCAACCACTTAAGGTTCGCCGATGATATAGTCGTTATAGCTAAAAGCCAAGAGAAATTGCAGGAACAACTGAATGAACTCAACGAGGCTAGCGGAAAAGTAGGCTTAAAGATGAACCTAAGCAACCCCAAGATCATATTCAACGATTAAATAAGCACTCTAGGAGATATAAAAGTGAACAACACCGCACTAGAAATAGTCGAAGAATATGTACACATATCTTGGTCGACTAATACACAAATCAGGTTCATTACTACCCGAAATCAATCGACGAATAAAAATGGCGTGGAGTACTTTCGGGGAAAACTCAATTATATCCAAGTCTGAAGTGAAGATGAACTTGAAAAAGAAAACCTTCGACCAATGTACCTATATTCTACCAGTCTTACATACGGTTGTGAAACGTAGGCATTAACAACAGGTATAACAAGAAAACTCCAGGTCGCCCAAAGAGCCATGGAAAGATGCATGTTGGGCATCACACGAAAGGATCGCAAGAGACTGTCGTGGATACGACACTTGCACTTGGCAAAAATGACGGACAACAGATGGGCCACAAGAATAACGCAGTGGTACCCAAGGGGAATCAAACGACCGAGAAGACGCCCAAACGCCCGATGGGAATGTGACATAAGAAAAATAGCCGGCACAGCTTGGATGAGAATAGCTGAAAATAGGCAGACATTGAAAGCAATGAGGAGTCAATATGTAAGGAAGGCTGCACCATGACTTAAGAATTGGTTGAATAAGCTGAATATGATGATGATGATAAATTCGCTAAGGGTTAAGGTTTCCCAGAGAAGAGAGAGATAGAAGGAAGGATAACCACAATCTATGCATGTACACTAAATTCCCTGAAGCAATTCCACTTCATTCATTCTGTTGAAAAGAAAACAGAGAGACACCCGCCCTCTACCCCGAAACACCCGCCCGATCCATATAGTGCAGTAGGGGTCGGCAACCTTTTTAGGACAGTGGGCCTCTTTCGAAAAAAAGTATCTTTAGGCGGGCCGCACAATGAATAAACATGAAGTATCAGTGCAAGAAAACAGACCTCAATTCTGTTGCTAACACCATGCCAGAAAAGCAATTTTAAAAATTATAAGTATAGGCCGAAAATGTTTTGACTTGGGTCCTTTTTTGTTCATGATATCTGCACAATCTGCACAATATCTGAACAAAAAAGGAGCCAAGTTAAAACATTTTCGTATTGTTGATTGGAATGATTCATTTATTCAGAATACTCATCCAAGTGGCAGTGCACAAAAATTAAACCGAAATTCCATCGCAAGCCGAAGTTCTCTTGTCCAAGTGCATAATATGTTGAAAATTGGAAATGTGTAGAGTGTCGGCCGACGTTATTAAATCCGCAAATAAATGACCTTAGTCAAGTCACTTGTCAATGTTGATTTGAACAAAATTTGGAATAGAAAACTCTCCAGCGGAGCCATGTAGTGCGTTTATTGTATCTTGTACGATTTTTTGCATCTATATACATATATGCTCTCGGGATTCGTAGGTAGATGCTTCGGAATGAGTCAAGTGCATTTAATATCATATGTGAATGTGTGAATCGAATGCGTTTCTCTTTCACTTACGGATACACAGAACTTTACCAACTCTGTTGCTCACTGTCATTTACTAAATCAGTGATAAAAGATCCTAGGAACCTGACCATTCATAATAATCAATATTTCCCCACTTTTTATTTGCATTTAGCTAAAGAAACAGGTTTTAACAAAACGGTCACCCCTTTCATATTTTCCATAAATCGCAAAGTGTATCTATTCAGCAATATTCACTGGCCTCCTGGTAACACCATTACAACAAGGGATCATCTATATACTGAAATCTTCTTTGTTCGGAAGAGCCCTCATTCAGCAACTTGCCAGCGCACTGTTGTTATATGGTGTGTTCCCCGCGTTATACTTCTGTGTACATCATGCGCATATGTTCCAAATCGACAAGAGCCTCTATGATGAACGCAAACGTAAACATTGCACACACTCGTGTGTGAGTTTATATAGATCTCCGCACACATTCAACGGAAAGTTGAATTTCAACTTTTTGTATACAAGACGGTGCACTACAGTATCTGATGTATGTTTTTGTACTGTTATATTACATCGCCTCGCATTTAGATACAATGCGCTCTTATGCTTATTAGCATTTTATTATGATGGTGTAGGAAATATTGAGGACAACAGTAAAGGACAAAGGAGTCTTCCATTGATCAATTAATCTTTGGATTACAAATACATATAATATCCGTAGATTGATAATTGACGGACCGGAGTCCGGAATAGTTGGAAGGGCTGGCAGATGACATTGGAAGTTAGTATCTTTCAAACGCCATTGCCAATAGCCGCTATACGCGTGGATACACGATGGCAATAGCTTCCAATTGCCTTAACTCTGTATACATTAACCCCAAAATCCAAGCGCGATGAAAAACTATTTGCAAAAAAGAGCGAATATAATAGTGCAATACACGCATTATTCATGTAACATTTTTAGATGTGTATCTTCCACGAGGACTGCTTTTTTTAATTTTTATATTGAAATGTAAACAAACAAGTTGAGCAGCGAGCTTCTATTTAAAACAATCTATTAGCAAACCGTTTATGGAACGGTATATAAACTGCTCGATTTACCGCTGCGGCTGCCACCGCGTTTTGTGAAGCGGTGAAATTGCATTTGAATACAGTGTAAATATGTAAACCGCAGCGGCAGCCGCCGAAGCTGTGGCTCTTTATGCCATTGTACACAACGGTGCACCGCTGCTCAAACCGCTTGTGAAACCGCACCTTCTAAACGTGGCCTAATGGTTACTTTGTGGATTAAATTGTACATACGAATGGCAACAATAATAGCCGAAGCACCCGGCTTCGTATGCTATCAGCTCAAACATCCCAGTAACGAGTTTACTAGCTACAAGCCGTCAAAGCTGCCAGTAAAATCGCCCCATGTAATCATGTTCAAGGCTCAAATTTATTGGGCTAGTTTTGCTATCAGCTAGTAAATTCGAAGGCTTGTAATCTCGCTCAATGGAATAGTGGCTTAACGTTTGACAATAATTGTAAACAAGCTGGATTTTTTTTATGTGAACCCTTTTGGTAGTGTCCCAATTAACCCCTCAAAAGTACAAATGGAAAACGGTGGCAGTTAATTTTTTTAGGAGTTGAAAGAGGGTAAAATTACGTTTTAGCTTGTTACCTTGTAAAATTCACTACAAATATGACTTTTATGAATAAACTCAATCGTTTCCAAGATACTGTATTGAGCCATATTCTGATAGTGCTGCTCCACCGGCGGATCGAAGGCAGCACCTGATGAGTACTGATCTATTGGTGGTTCGAAACCAGAGGCCGAAGGTTCTATTACACCCAGACCCCGATGCGAACGCGAGAGCATCTGTGCCGTCCACCAACCATTCCATCCTTATCGTCCCATTTTTTTTTCATTCTCCATTTTTGCCTTCCCGGTTTGTGTTGTCTTCCCCAGGCCCGTGAATTTTTATTAATGCGTAAAGGACAGGGGCAACGAGCGGCGAAAACCCCGCCCACGTCTCCCGAACTGAGCTATAGCAAGCATAGGCCACTGCTTAGCTCATTCAGGGGCCTTTTTCTTCGCCAGATCTAATGAGAACATGCACACGTTGTCGACGGTTGGTCTTTATTTTACCGTATGCATATTTCGGCAGCTACTTGCGGACGTCGGGTCATCTTTGTTCTAGAGAAGTCTTACATTCTTAAGCGCCTTGCTCCTCTTATCTACGTGTATCACTACGATGATAATTGTTGTGGTATAGTTTGTTTGCGGACACAGCTCAAGATTCCAGCTGCCGAAATACGTATACGGTAAAATAAAGACCAATCGTCGACTTAAAGGAAACTAATGTATGTATTTTAATTATGGATATTAATGTAGTCGACGCAAACGGACCGAACCCAACACATAACAACAGTACTGAAACAGTTTTAGTAGATCAAGTGGTTTTCGCTGTAAGTGTTAACCATACATAATCTCGATAGACAATTTTATCATCTACACTACTCCTTCAACGGCCAATTACTCTTTACACACACTGTATACATCTGTGTGTCGATAGCCCGCTCAGCTGGCCTAAGCGCAACTTGGTCTTGCCATCCGTCCGCCCGTCTGCCTTCCGATGATTCTCTTATATACAACGACTATATGTACATAATCAGGGCCATTTATGAGGATTGCCAAGAAGAACTTTTTGTGTACAAACATCAGTCAGCTGAGAGCGCGCCCCACGAATAAGTCCGACCAGGTTTTTGTGTTTATATTGTTAATAAGTGTAATCATTATTACTACACTGTACATAAACATCTAAGTAAATAGCTTAGAAAAGAAATTCAAATTTCTTTTTGTCTTAGACAAACTTCAAAATTTAATTTTGAATAAAACAGAAAAAGACCAAAACTCTTCTAATATTTTTCACACTGCATCAGAGATACTCGGAAAAGACATAATCACTAAAAAAAGAAAATTACTTTGTGTGAAACAGTTTTTGGTTGGAAATAGTGTGGCGAGCTCTAAACAAAACGTACTACTCCTCCTCTTCCGTGAATTGCGCGAATGAAACAGCATTTTTCTTAATTTCGTGGATAAACCGTGAATTTTTCAACGAATCAGAGGAAAATCGATAAAATAGTGTGAACTGACTAACGGGGTTTTAACGGTTGAACGCAAGGATCTCTCCGCTCAGCGTCTTTTCCGCGATTTTGAATCTTTGTATCTTTTCCAAGGCAGAGTCAGTGAAAATTGTTTACATAACTATTGCGAACATTTGGTTGATTCGTAAGATCCCAGAGTGACGAAGAAAAAAATCTCTTTTTTTTTTAATCGAACAAGGTAAGTGGAAAGCTTTCTACGACCCCTCTTCTCTCTCGACCCCTTTTCACTTTGTCGTCTTCCGAATATTATTGCACTTGATTTTTGATCTGCAGCTACTATAAATATCAAGAATTAGATGCTCGAAAATTTCGTGAGAATTTAATGATTGGATCAAGTGCTCTGTCATGGCTTGAGGAAAAATTGCAGGCGAGTGATGTCTTGTAAAGGGGGTTGTTTGTAGCGCTAGAAGCAGCTCTTCATATGAACGCGTCTCCTTGATAGAGGCCTGTAACAAGTGCCAGGTGAGTCGAGCGTTCAAGGTCTTCTCGGTCGGACGAGGAAGGAGCCTTCCTTTTTGTGCAAAGCCCATATGGTTGTGCTATTGCCTACTGGCTGGGCGTTCTTTAGTAGGCATGTGCAGAACTTACGATGCTTTTTCATAGTTATTGCATCAATGACCCTAATATATACAAGCAACAAAGTTGAATGTCTTTCATAGGATGATACGTACAACATGAAACACATAGTTGGTTCGAAACAAATGAATTCTTTCCTTTGCGTGTGTAGTGTTTGTGTAGCCTTGTTCTTGGCCTCGAGAATCTCTCGATATGCGAATTTAATAGAGATTTAGATGACTATGTCAAGTGAATTTTCGGATTTTCCTCAATTTCCTCTCACTACGGACCGACTATTTATTATTCCTGACATTTCTTCGAGTCCAGAGAATAGAATCTGACAAGGTGACCTTGTCTGACAAAACGTTCAGTAGCTCTAATTTTTTGATATATGTAGGTCGGTTCTGTAGTACAGAATCCTCCACCGGACCTCCCCCATCTTGTGAATTCCCTGTGGGATACAAAAAAACGACGAATTTCCCGTGAATTTTCGGCTTATTGCACATATCTTTTGAATAATGCACCTTTAGTCTATTCATAAGATAGTTTAGCTAAAACAAATCGTGTAGTTTTGATTTTTTTTTGTCATTTATGTTTTTTGGGTGCTGATTACGAATCTAAGGTTTGCAACATTTTTTTTGCGTGGAATTTCCGTTATAGCCAAGACGCGTTTTACGGAATCCGGAATGTCAAACATTTGAAGAGATTGACATTACAATAAAAACCACCCCTTAATGGGAATCTTTTTGCTTGGAACTGTATGGCATCGAATAGACGGTTGAATTTGGCTGCATCCTGTATAGGTAGCAGCTTTGAAATATGTATTCAACTTGCTACTACTAGCAGATTTTGAGAATAGAATCGCAAAGCGTCTAATGTTTTTGTTCTGTCAACGCCATATAGGGCAAGGGTATACGCTCCTGCTTCATAAATGACCGAAACACTGGTTTGTTCTCAAAGAAAATGCAATCTTGGTTTTGCCAAATCCCGACAGGGAGAATGTGGTGTCGCATCCACTCAAAGCGTGAAGAACAAGTACGTAGATCTTTTCAGATGCTGATTACTTGTAGGGTGCTGTGGACAACCGGACCACCTCTTCTAGGTGTTCGGAATTAAATGAAGCGATATAGAGCCAAAGTAAGTGCCTTAAAAAATAGTTGTTTAAGGGTGGTATCCCGAAACATTTAAGGCACTTGACTGGTAATAAAATGATATTACGGACGAGTATCTACCAAAATTGAATTCAAAAGGCTCATTAGTCACAAGATACATATATATAATTTTATTTAGTTTTTATTAAAGCCATTCGTCCATTGAATACAAATATCTAAATATTTTCCAAGGACGCAGGTGGTCGCAGAAAGTGAAGTCACTGCCAAAAAGTAGACTGTTACACCTTTTTGACTTTGCGATTTTCAGTTCGGGTGTTTGTGGAAGTTGGACGAAATCGGGAGTTAAAGTTCGAAAATTGAAATCATCGTAAACACCCTTTTAAAGACTGATTTTCTCCCTTGCTTTATTCATACAATATTAAAATGGTATTACGCACCAAAACGTAGTTAATTTTAATAAATAAGCCCCATTATCCATGTGGCCCAGTTGACGTTTTGTCGACATAAACTGGTTTCGGAGAATGCAGTTGCCTGCATGCAATTGTCGTGGACGGGATTCGAACCCGAAACGCCGGTAGTCAAACATGAGACTGATGCCTCCCTCAACACACTGCGCTACCGGTCGCCCCCGATCCAACTTTGACAGTGCGGAAACCTTAAGATAATCGTGCGTCGTAATCAACACGCCAACTCTTAACTTGAATGATTTCATCATTAACACTTTTCAGGAAACGTGTTGTTTGCACAATTTTTCTCCTCCATCACTATCTTACCGCGCTCGGTGGACCTGGTCGTTCGACCACCGCTCTACGATACTAATCTAGAGCTCGGCGTTCAAATCTCGGCGCGATCAAAAACTGCCTGTCAGTAAAAAAAAGTAGATATGCTATCGAAACGTCAACATAGAAATGTCGGCATAGAAATGCTAGAGATGTTGACGCGACCATGCCCCTGGAGGTGTCAATGCAATTAACACACACCACTATCTACCATACCAATATGCATGTTCCTGCGGCAGCCGGCTCTTCGTACCGGAACGACCCGTTTTTCAACGGCCAAGAGCTGCCAAACTCCCTCGATGCAAGAAGAACTGCAGCATTCGAAGCATCGCTACCACAACAACAACATACCAATATGCATTGAAAAATCTGATTTGAGCTTTCGGTAGAATCTCGTAAAAATCACGGCTTTTTTGGAAACAGGTGTTTTGAAAAACAGCTAACTCCGGCCCAAAACTTTCTCAGACAAAAATTAAAGATTACGTTCTAGCTGGGCAGATATGCGTATACCTGCTCAGGCGTAACAGGACACACGTACACTGTCCACTGTACAGTTAACCTGTGCAAGTGTGCCTCTCCGGTATACCGGAACGTATATGACCGGCCTAAGAAAATATGCTTAAAAAATTTACGACCATTTTTTCGTATCTTAAACAGTTTTCCAGACAATCTCATCTAAAAGAAAGGCTGTGATTCTGCTTTAATTTTTTTCTTTTGTTCCCAAAAACCGCGTTTTTATGTATTTTGGCAAATATCGGAAGAAATACTGGAACATTCCTGTTTCGCGAATATTAGGAGAATTCCCTTTATTCAATTTAGAGAGAATTCTTAAAATTCCTTCATTGCGGCATTTCCGCTAGAGGTAGTCCATTTCCGCTTTAGGTGGTAGGAACCTAGAACCCACGCGGGGGGATTCGTAGGTCCTAAAGCGGATTTTTTTTTTGTGAAAGTTCTCTCTAATCCAATACAGAGAATTCTCCTAATTTTTCCGAAACAGGAATGTTCCGAAATACTCACTTCACGGTGAAAACGATAAGGAGTGAGTTTGTTAATAATAATAATAGCTTCGATTTAAGATAAGTGAGGTGGCCGTATAATGCAGTTGAGAAATGCCACCTTTGTGAGGTATACTTGTAAGTGACAGTTCATCACAATTATTAATGTAGCGAAAACATATTCTATGGCTGTTTGGCTATCCGTTTAAATAATAAAGGATTATAGTTGATGATTATTTGACGCACTTACCAAATAAACACAAAAAATCGCTGAAATGTTCGCCTTCTTCCCTATATCTTACCCACTAATGCACTTTTAGTAGCCTTGACCACACGTTCCTGAGTCTTCATCCTTAAGATTTTGTCCAAAACAGGATGTGCTAATGATACCGAGTCTTCTTCAATTGGATAGATCTCTTAGGGCTTCCGCAATACCTTAATGAATATGTCAGGAAACTTAACAAAAGCCATCACCTTACTTCCCAACTTTGCATGTCTCTGGAACGCTAAAGGTTCGTCTTGCTAGTCGCACGATCGTCGCACATTGGCCTTATTTATGCCGTGGAACTATCTTCGAGTATTAACTAATTCATGCTAACTCAAGACGATATAAACATGTCGCATTAGCTAGTTTTAGTGTTAATTTTAGCTCCACTTGCCATGCAGAACTGGACTGAAAAATTGGGACTAGATGATGTTGCTGTCTTCGCTTATGGCGTTGTTGGTTAAAATTTTATTTTGTATGTTATATAAATACCTCATCCTTTCCTGGAACTCTGTATTCGTTTCATCCTTTGATTGTAGCGGTATAAAAGCGTTTAATTGGGAGGCTATTGCCTCTTGACATTTCCCAAACCAAAGTCACAAACCAACAACTGACATCTTTCATATTTAGTACTTCTCCGTATGGTCGGTATAAACACACCACGAACAAGTGTTAGCACTAAAACGATTTAGTTAAATCGCCTTTTAGTCCCACGGCATAAACGTGGCCATTGTTCGCGATTAGTGATCAAGCCATAGAGTACGGAGAACTATTTGTTTGTATTTTTTCGATCGTCACCTGCGACCTACGCAGAGTCGTATCTAGCAAGACGAAGCGTAAGTTCCATAGAGAGAAAAGAGTACCCCATCTTGAGGAGTACTTGCATGTCTTCGCTGAGAGCATTTAGCCACAGATGTATGTTATTGCAACGGGTGTAAAGAAGTTTACAGAGAGAATCGTATACATTCAGAGTGTGTCAGTGAAAGTTTGACGTAGTCAAAAGTGACCTAGCCAGAAAGGCAATCATGATGTGTGTTCACTGTAGCCAAGAGGTTTTTCAATTTAGCGCGAATTTAGCTGTATCAGTGGAGCGGTCAGGGAAACTTGGCACACATTTCAAGATCTCAATGGTTACCTTAACTGAGGACGTCAATGTCCGGTCTTTTTCTAAGTGGGTTTTGTAAAGCGGATTGGCAAAATGTGAACGCATCGCCGGACTTTAAAACCACACGAATTAGCCTCATTCCGTTGCTTCTTATAAAAGTGCGGTTTTTTTATAGGATATCCAGACTTGCAGACTTTATAATAAATAATAATAGAAGCTCAATTAATGAACAAAAGCCTCGTGAGGAGTTAGCTTCATCTTATTTTCATGATCATGACGATGTACTTAGAGGTGTGTGACCAGCAACACGTTCAACCGATTTACTAATCCGAATTGGTACTCGGTTTAACAGCTGAGTGGGCTCATAGTACGACAAGTAAATACCCTTCTATCGAAGATACTACTGCCTTCAGTAGGGTTTGAACCAGGGCCTTAGTGTACAAAAGGCGAACGTGCTAACCATCCGGACTGTAGACTTTAACATCTTAAAGTACTTTTTGCATGTGACTCTATGCTCGGAATTCTAAGCACTTCACCTTCGCCAGCCAAATTGACCAAATGTAAGTACAATGAAAGCAGGAGTCGAAGCTTTCGCACAAAAGGGTGACTTCAACCCCAAAAATGGCCACTGAGCAAGTCAACATTTTTCCGACTTGCACTAATGATAGATAAAAACTCCTTGGGTAATATTAGAGCTGCCAAAGCGTTCCAAGTTTGTCAGTGAAAGACGGCTGTACCAATTGGAGGTGTATGCTACCAACTGGACCATCTGAAATTTAAATGCTAACCAAACGTCAACAAGGTTTTGCTAGAGATGTTGACGCGCTCATGCCCCACTGGAAGGGTTAAGACAATTAGTATGCTGCTGTCTGCATGGCATCTCTGATATTATGTCGTTTTATGAAAGGTGCAGAATGGAGCTCACAAGCTGTAGCAAATTATATAAACATGGCTGAACAATTTGTGTCTTTTTTTTATAAGACCCTCAAATAATGATCCCATTTTCTACCATGTCCACATAACAATATCTAATAGTGTTCTTGCAAAAGATACTGTTTTTATACCTGTATATGGAACGGAAAAAAACACGTTATTAAACAAAGACATAGAAAAAACTAAACAAATAAACAGCAACAGCACAATTTCTTTAAATAGTTACTTGTTATGCGAGTTTTTTTCGTGCTCAGCTGATGGGCTTCGTTCGTCTTTGCTGAAAGATTGCTTGCTCACTGATCTAAATGCAAACTATAATTCTATTTTCTTTTTATTTTGCAGTCTTAGTTTTTTTTTCGGTGTTTTATTTGCATCGTGCAGACGTACCGTGAATTTCGAGACAAAGTCATGGACTCTACCTTGATTTTTGCGTAACATAAAAAAAGACAAGACTAAGCAAAGTTCATTTTGGCCGCAGTGAATGAGCCAACAAAAGAATAGTCGTTTTTTGAATTGATCTTTGTATGATGGTGTTTTAGTTAGATGATGATGGTTAGGTTTATTTTTTATTATTATTATTTAAGTCTTATTTTTCGACTACACCGAAGCATGAGCCTCAAAATTGAAATAATTTTCCGTACATCGATTACATTTTTTTCGGAATGGAATGTTAAAATATCGTCCTGAGCAAGCACTACTCGTATCTTACTCACTTTTTGAATATTTATGGAATTTTGGACTGTGTCCGCAAACAAACTATACCACAACAATTATCTTCGTAGTGATACACGTAGATAAGAGCAGCAAGGCGCTCAAGAATGTAAGATTTTCCTAGAAAAAAGATGACCCGACACGGTCGATTTTGTAGGACACTTAGGCTAAGGTAATGTAGTGAAACACTACAGCTACCTGGAATATGTTGATACGAGTATGTGTGTTGAGATTTTGGGAATTTGAAAAAAAAAAAAAACAAACATGTATGCTTTTAAATGTATGTATCTTACAGTACATTCACACCAAAACCAAATTTTGACCCGATTTAGTGTGTATATGTGACGTTTTAAAATAAGTAATTTATGCCTATCCGAACATGGTCTTACTGTTGAAAATCATCTCTCTGCTGAAGAAGAAATACGTATACGGAAAAAAAGACCAATTGTTGACTTAAAGGAAACTGAAGTATCATATTTCAATTATGGATAAACCATCTTTGCCCTTTCAAAAACGGTTAATTAAATAACAACATGCAAGTAGTACTCGCAACGTTGCACATATGCATGAGGCCGGTAGGGATATTTTTTGTATGGATAGTGTCAAAATGCCCAATTTTAAATGAATGTACTATTATTACATATTATGTGATTGTAATGAAACTTGAAGATATTGTTGCCTATGGTGTTTGTTATCATTGGCCATCAATATTTTTGCCCTGCGATGTGCTTAAGGGGTGCAGGGGTGTGCTAACTGCAACTATACAAATGTACTATTATTAACCTTTTTTGATAAGATTTCAAAATTCTATTATTTTTAGTTTTCTATGTTAGTGAAATGCCGCTTTCCTATAAATTTTCATATTTCTAGGTATAACGGTCTCGAAATTCAATTCAATTCAACTCGGATCACATATTTTCCCTTCTCGCTCTTTTCTCCTTTCTTTACATTTGAAAAAAATGCCAAATATGGAATGTGCTCGGCGATACCTTTCTTGCGATACCCCACCATACCATCCGAAAAAAAATTGTGACCTTCATTCCCTCTCTATGGGGACCTCCCGGTAAAGTTGACCAATTACGACGCTTCGCTTTCTCCAGAGAATTACAATACTTCAACATATTTCCACCAAATTTCATGCATGTAGCTTCAGCGGTTCGTGAGATATTTCACGGACAGACAGAGGGACGTTTGACGGATTTCATAAGGGTTTTGTTTTTACTACAAAACCCTAAAAAGGTGATCAAAAATCAGCCTACTCCCTTCAAGAAGTATACCACAATAAAAAAAATTCATCTTGTCGGTGTTGATAGTACATTATGTAGTGAGTAATTGTGCCTGGAATATTCCTGTTTCGCGAATATATTGTATTTAGAGAGAATTTTTGAAATTACTTGATTGCAGCTTCAAAATTCATTTCCGCATTAAGGCTGGTACTAACCTCTTCGTGCGAAAATGTTGCACTTATCTCTCCCACGAAAAAGTGACAGTGTAGACTTGCAAGCAGCACATTACCGAGGCACCCTACCCCACACATGAACTTACTTTCTACTTGAAAGAGAGGTTTTCAAGCGAAATAAAGTGCAAAGTAATTATTTTCGCGTGAAAATTGCTTACGATGATGTGGAGACTTTTTTCTTCAAATGAAATAGGTTAGTACTGAGAGAGCGAGCATTTTTCGGGCGAACGCAACTTTTGACAGTTTTTGTATGAGATTTCGCACGAAAAACTGATCTTATTACCTAGCTTTATGTGGAAAAAACCTTGAACCCTCGCACACGGGGATTTGTAGTTCCTAAAACGGAAATTTTGTGAGTCTGGGAAAAATTCTCTGCGATGGAGAAAATTCTCGTTATTCGCGAAATGGGAATGTTCCCAACTTCTTGTTGGGATAATAAATAATAAAGTCCAGTGGAAACCCCAGAAAATACTTATCTCTTACCTTATGCATTAAGTTTGCTGCAAAGTGCGGGAGCGAATTATTTTTCAGTGAAAATTGGAAGTATATATTTGAATGACTTTCATTCTGCGTACATCTTAAGTATGCGTCTATCTCTATAGCTAAACTTGACAACGTGTCATGCATTTTTGTTGCCATTCGAAACACAGTCGGTCAGAAGTTCACGCATCCCCCCCCCTCGGGATGAATATCTTTTTTTCTATTCTCAACTTCTTATGCCTGCTACAGACAATGGCCCATCGCGATGGTGAGTTTGATGGCCGCTATCACACACCAAATGTCAATTCGAATATTTTCAAATGTTGTCCGTCCACACAATGGTCTTTGATGGGCCATTGAAATTGAAAGCTGTCGCTCTGTGCGTCACGGCAGCTATAATCAAACGGATCGCGTACAACAGAAGGTCGATGATAGTAGCACTGCGATAATTGTGTAGCGGCCTGTCAACTTAAATCAGCTGTTCAAAGTTGTGTACGCGATGAGCCATCGCGTGGAGGAAAATGGCTCTCGAAGCCATTTGTGGCCATCCGATGGCCCATCGCTGTTGACAGAAATAACGGTTACGCGGCATTGGCCACTGAACGCCATCCACCCGTCCACACAATGGTGATGGCTTCAAATGGCCGGAGATGGGCCATTGTCTGTAGCAGGCTTTAGGCTTTAAGGTGGACACACGGAGGCTATAGCAAAAATGTTCCCGGTCCGAGCCAAAACCCTTCGTGTCTGGGGTTCAACTTGATAGCTCCGCGATCTACCGCTATTCAAGTTGATATTCGACCGGAATAATAAAAAAAAATCCACGAACCAGAACCCAACTGTTACGACGCTTGTGCGCGGAATCCGACGAACTGAACGGAGTCAAATTTTGTTTAAGTTTTGTGTTGTCACTGTTAAATAGCAGCAAAGAAATCGTTTTTGCGTGTTGGCGGTCGCCAAGGTGTTTTTGCAATCCAATTGTCGGTGCGTGAAATTGAATTGAATAATTGAAAATTGAGTTCGTCGTCGAGCTTGACTTTTAAAATGACGCCTGGGTTGTGATGGCTCGGCTCCGCAGTGTATGATCTCGAAATTTAGATCGGGATAATTCGGATCAGATCCATTTTGTTCCTCGTCCAAATGGACGCATATGTATGTATGTCCATTTTAATGGTTTCGTACGTATAGAAGCACTATTCATCTGCATCTTTGCAGCTATCCGTGTGTACGACAACCACGAAGGTTTGACTATTGTATTAGAATATTTTCTTACCATCTTCCGCAGATATGGCAAGCAACACCGACTAGTCAGACGGCTCTGCGAACTATCCCCCCAATGCACTTCCACTTCTTCAAATAATGAAAAAGGTCATATTTTTGGGGTGATGGCTCATCATGAATTATTCCCCAATTTAAAATGATAAATCAGCTTAAAAAACATGAATTTTGACAAAAAAAATGAATAATTCCCCCAAATTTCGGGGGATAATAATAAAAATTTATGCATTTTTGGGGTCATTGTTCATGTCGAACTTTCCTCCCGTACCCAAACCAATTTTTTGGGGTAATTTTGCGAATTATCACCGAAAATTTGGGGTGATTTCGCATTGGAACAATTAACCCCAATCCCACACAAAATGTTTGGGGTAGTTCATTTGGGAGGGGGGGGGGGGGGTCATTGAAGGATTATTTACAGAGTCAAGTCAGACAAGATTTAAGTAATTCAGCTATTGTCATCGTCACTGACTTCTTGTAAATCGTCAAATCTAATCCATTAGTGGACGCTATAGTAAGATATATAGGTACAATCTTTTCATCTTTATACCTTTCACGAGGTAGGGTATGCAACGTGCACCGTCCGAAACTGGTTTATGCCAACGAAACGTCAGCTAAGCTACATGGAATAGTTGACGCGCTATGCGTACTAGGGGTTAGGGCAGTATACTCGTATGTATTGTATATATACATATAACTGGGTATATGTTAGAAGAACGACCGGTCCAAAAGTAAGTTTTTGTTAAAAAAAAATTTTAAATCTATCTTTACCGATTTTCAAATTATTGAAACATAACAACAAACCATATACCCCAATTTCGTTGACATCGGCTCACTCTTTCATATACCACCCATAGTCCCATAGGAACAGTAGCACCGGAACAAGTTTTACTGCTAATTTTTATGGTGGCAAATTATCGCACACGGTCCTGAGCTAGTGAACCAGATACGCTTACTTTTTGGTTCGTAACTGCTGTAGCAATGGAACTCGGAGGACGAGGGTGAGATGGCCGTGAAGGCCTGAAAACACAAAGTGCTGAAAACCAATGACTACCCGTGACGTGCGCTGGCAGACCAGCTCAGCTGTCGGGAGTAGCGGGGTGGGCGAAAACGGCAGTCATTGGCCTCCTCCATTGGCGTACAATAATATTATGGAACGTCTGCCCGATCAACAAAATAAAACAAGCTAAAACCCGCGATGAATCAAAAATATTGCAAATACGAGAAAATCTAATAGGGGTGCCTACGCACCGAACTCCCTAAAACTCAAAACAACAATGCCCCGTGCAGGGACAAGGGGCTGCATCAACCAATCTACAAAAGGTGGCACCAAGGCCAACAGATATATTCAAGAGGGAAACCAATACTTTTTTTCGTCTGCCCACACCGACAGTCCAATACGAACTGACTCCATGCGGTCAAAAGTTCTCGGTCCGTCCCGCTCATAGGAGGCGCTGACGGAAAACATTTTTGGTGTTCTGGCCGCCAAGAGATTTTTTTCCCGGATTCTGTTTAGCCAGTTCGGAAGGCAAAAATCTGATGCATTTATGAAAAATAACGCTACCGCAAATGCGGTAATATTTTCATAATTACACCAAACTTTCTCCTACCAGAAGGCGTTTTCTTTTCTCAAAGAAAAATGGCCGGTGCGGTACCGAGCCAAATGAAAGATGGCGATGGCGGGAAAAAAATTCAAAAATGTAACGGATGGACCATATGCAGGCGGTTGTTGAAAAAAGTGGCTACATTACACTGTTTAGGTTTTATTTCTTGGATAAACACTCTTCGTTTTTCCCCTATTTCACATTTCTTTCTACTGTGAAAAGTAGCGCTCAATACATTTTTTATCGATATATTCCTGACTACTATGATACTTCCGCTAATTTCACAAGATCAACATCCTGTGAATCGCTAATTTGTAATCATTACGTTATTAGTCGAAGCAGGGAGCGGTTTCCTATATTCTGCTAAGTGGCTATCGCGTATAGATAGCGTGACTACGAATCCAGTGGGGTGTTTTTTTATGGAAAATTATCTGCCGAAAATGGTATTTCCAAGGTTAGTTTTAGTAGCTAGCCTTCCTTGTAAATCACCTAACTCCTTTCCTCTCTATAGAGAATATAATTTCAATTACATGACGTCATTAACTTACCTCATCTCATAAAGTACATATTAAATATTTATAAATAGTATCTTCATCGGCATTAAATAAATTATACCTTAAATAGACAATATTGTGCATGGACACGTTGCTTATGGGTGATAATCTTCTTCTCTTACTCTTGAGTCGAACTCAAGACGTTATCAGAAGAGCTATGCCCTCTATAAATTCAAAACAACAAGTAAATCTTTCTTTAATGCAGCCACCAATTCAGGCTATTCGTTAAATATGTACATTTCGGGCACAACGGCCTATTGAATTAATCTAAATCACACAAGGTTAATAGTTCAACTTATGTGTACTACCGCATTACGTACGCTGGATTTGATTAAAATGCAAGTCAGTAAGGCAACTTAGCAAAATGGTTTACGCGACCTACAATATAAAATTAAAGTTTATCAATTTATTGTATTACGAAGAGAATTTTATGAGACTGCATCATTCTATTAGGATCGATAAATGATTGCGTTCCAGTTGTGAAACGGATTAACACTATTTTGAAATTGTTTCATGATTTGCTCGGAGAACGCTTACGTTTCAGATCCAGATTCATGAAACCATGAACAGGGAAAATGAACCAGCAATTTTTTCCGATCAATTTTCCCTATGAAAGGTTTCTAGGGGTTTTCTTCGTTTTGACACTTGACAAGTTGTGTCACTCCGTGCGTAAACAGCGTGTGTTTTCTTGTTTTTTGATAAAAGTCTGGCGTCGTTCGTCAAATTGTTTTATCTTGTTCTGTCAAATTTTCAATAAAAGGGCAAGTATGTATGGATGTATGCTCTTATTTAAGGGTTGGAATTGGAATATCATCAGCTGTCAGTTGTTGAATTCGTCAAAAAGATTTTAAATGTCGTTCAGTAGACAAACCACGATTCGGGGAATTAGATGTGAAACAAAGCGGAAACATGATTAATTTTCAGAACGCAGCCAATATAACATACTCATACTCGTATATGTGAAACGGAGCTTTGCTACTGTTTGCATTGAAAACTTCCTCTTTGTTCAGCTCTAACGCTAACGCCGACAATAAATCAAAGGGCCAAGGAAACGCGGATCAAATCAATAAACTCTTTTGCCTTATGACTTAGAAACGGAATGTCTGCAATTGAAGTCCTTTCCGTTCAAAGGCAATAGGACACAAAAGAATTGCCTTCCGCATCAATCTGTTAATCCGGGTTCCAACTGGTCGATAAAGTAATTCATTTCATATTACGCTTCGTTTTCAGGAAGTGTAATTTGCGCATATTCCAGAATAGTATAAAAGGAAATTTTACTTCCCCGTTTTTATAAAGATTTCAGGTGATGTGATGTTATACAAAGGGGTACGCACTAAGGATTCTCTAGTATTGAAGTCATAGGACTTGAGTCCAGGGTGAAATTCACAAATTGAAAAAAATAATAATAATTTCCAAATCAGTATTCTGAACTTCGCATGTGCATCACAACAAAAAGTATCTTTTCTCACCCAGAACCAAACCGTAATTGAAAATATTCGCTCTAAACAAGTATTTACACGGAGAATGTCCTGCGCATAAAAAGCGAGGGGAAGACGAGATAATTGTTCCACAAGTATTGCGTATATTTCACTATAACACGGGACATCGTGTTTGGTTCCTTTTCTCTATGACATATTTCAGGATAGCTGAAAATTCACATATATCCTTCGACAATTTACGCAGACTCGTAGCCAAGTCAGGATAAGAGGGAGAATTGTCATAACGAAAGACAAAGAGCTGCTGCTTATTTTTGTGTGCGTTGTTTTTAGGTGTGAATTTTTAATGCAGTCTAGCGAAAGGTCATATCTAGGGTTATCAACCCTATTGCTAAATATAGGAAGAAATTATGTTTTTATACCCTTCACGGATGCGATAGGGTATATTAAGTTTGTCATGAAGTTTGCAACGCACAGAAGCAAGCATCTCCGACCATATAAACTGTATATATTCTTGGTCAGTATGATGAGACGAGTCGATTAAGCTTTGTCCGTCTATGTAAACTGGTCCCTCATTTTAAAGCTATCGAGCTGAAATTTTGCACAAAGTCTCTAGTTTCTATTGCACTTTTAACTTTAACACGATGCTGCTGCCGCTGCTTTGCTTCTGCCGGCAATGAAATTTCCGTATGAGGCGTTTTCCATAAATAGCTTCTTGATAAATAAAACAATTAAGGGATCAAAGGCTAGCTTTTTAAGGGTGTGTTTATGTTGGAGCTGCGATTAACAATTAGAGCATCGCCGGGAGCAGCTCTTATTTTTGGTCGGAACAAAAGTGAAAGCAAACGCACCGCTTCAACATAAACAGCTCCATGTCAAAGTATGAATTCTATTTCTACACTTCGCTAGTAGCGCTGCTATTATCGGTTATTGCAGCTCCAGTATAACCGTATCCTAAATCACATCAAACAGGGTCGATAATGTTTACCGATTTATCAGGAGCCAACAAAAAGGCTTGTAAGTCTTTCGCTGGAACCATCTTGATCACAACAGTGTTCACATGTTCACACAGAAGGAGAAGTGATCTCCAAGGGTCTAATAGGTATCTCACTAACTACATCAAATAGATTTAACCTATGCGGATTGTGTCGATTCCCAGATCTTTCAATTACCGCAGTCCTAGGAGATCAGTTCACTGTTGTTATCATTTGTTATCAGATTACGGTACGTGTTTGTGGTCTGAATGGCTGCATCGATCAGACGATGATCCTATTTATAAAAAGTACTATGCGATCACACTCTATGTTTCTTGGCTTTTTTGTCATCAGAAAATCAAGGGTATAAAACTATTTTAAATCACAACATGTTGCGGAACCTAAGGAGAAAGCGTTCACAAAGAAATCACTAAACGGTTGTAGAGTTGCTCTGTGTTATGAACGTGTTCAATGAGTGATTTGGTGACTCAACTTTGTCATTTGGTAACCGTATCTACTACGTCACTAAGCCAGTGATGAAATCGATACGTGTTTATACGTCTAGTGACTAAATGACCGTATCGATCTCATTCATTCGAAACGAGAAATGTTTTTGAGAGATTGTACTACAATACAACAGATACAACATATATTATAAGATATAAGTAAATAATACAAGACTTTCAGTGTTATAGTCGTTACTTTTTGGTCTTGAAATAATCGCCAAATTATTCATGCGATTTTTGTGGTACGTGTATTGCTAGAAAAAAAAACGGATCGCTTTCTCAGTTCTTGTTCTAAGCATCAAACGTTATAAATTTTTCGTCAAAACCGCGATCAATTCGTTTCATAACGTAGACGTTTTTATCATTTTATTAAACAAGGAAACGTCTCTGTTTTGTTGCCTCGAATCGATGAAAACGATACGAGCTTTACACTAGAAATATGTATCATGACCTGGAGCCCAATACTAAGTGATTTGGTTGATATTGAACACTTCCATGTCCTCCCAAAGAGATTGTTACAGGCTCGCATGAATCGTGTGGATGTGCTGATAAGGTACTTGACCTTGATTTAAATTCAATTCAAAGAAACTATGTTGTTAACAAATGTATAAAAAATTAGTTTTAAAATATTTATAAATTTGACTCTTAATTGGATCATATCAAAAATACTCGCGGGCCGGATAAAAGTCGGAGGCGAGCCGGATTTGGCCCGCGGGCCAGAGTTTGTCGACCTCTGCTCTAGACCATAAAATAGTATAGGGTATATTAATTTCCTGACAAGAAAAAAGGGCACGATAACTCCCGATAGAATATTGTACATTTAGCGACATGGAAAATTGGTCAAAAATCCTGGTTGAGATTAAATTTGCTAGTACTGTAAATGGGCTCGATCTAAATGATATAAATGTTATTTTTCCAAACATGCCAGTAAGTCCCACCAAACTAGCGTAGCCAGATCAAATTCTTGTGGATGACTGCTTAGGATCTAATAATATTCCTGACTGTTCGCAACATTTGTGCAGTCTCAAAACAACACGATTTATTTTTTCTATTTTTCGCTCCTAGCCTGAACTATATTTATGTTATAGAAAGACCATCATACTTCATCAATCACCTGAGCATCTCAGAGTCATCACTCCCATATAAAACGTGCCATACACACACCGATCGATCGGCCGATCCGTCGCCCGAAATCGATATCGGCCGATGGATCGGCCTGTGTATGTGGAAATCGCACCGATCGGCCGATCAATTTTGATCTGCCGATATTTTTGTGCGATTTTCGTGCGATCGATCGGTGACGATCGATTGGATAGTGTATGTGATTATCGCAAGTGAATGTAAAATTAGCCAAATTATTAAATGATGAAATTTCAAGGATTCTAATGATTTAGATGGCACTGCAATTGAAATATCAAATATGTGGTATACGAAAATACCACACACATCCAAATAGTTAACAAAAATGAATCTAGGTTGGATTGGGAGTGAATCATAACCTATTTTTTGAATTGTCATTCGTTATCGCATCGCGCGAAAATCGCTCAGTGTGTGTGCAGTGGAGATCGGCAGATATTTTGTGGCGATCCATCGGCCGATCGATCGGACGACGGATCGGATAATGTATGGCGGCTATAAGACATTTTCACATATGGCCAAAATTGTTGCCTATATGTACCTAGAACATGTAGTGTACACGTGGTGATTTTTGGCACGGTGCCCCAATTTAAAATCGATTTACAATACATATACTCGTATGTAAGTATGTACCAGTATTTGGGCGCAAATATTAGCCCTCCCCGTAACTATTACGCAATTGCTACATATCGGATGTGTTAATTAAAACTGGATTGCGGCCAGCTGTAGGAGAATATGAAGAGATATGGTAATTTAATTTAGAATCAAAGATAAAATTATTGATGATTGATTGATTCCAATTGAGTGTATAAAAGCTCGCTTGTCAGAAGAGCAGCAAATGATATCCATGAATGAGGCTTATCTGTTTCAGCAAAAAAACTCCGAATAGCATTATGCATTGGGTGGTATGCATAAAGTGAGTCGAGTGGAGTAAAGCTGAGTTGACAGAATTCCACTCAATTTTCACTATGGAGCGGAGAGTAGTTTTATGCATACAACTTTTTCACTCGATTCACCGAACATAGCAAACTCAGGAATGTCCTCAATAGACTTCACTCTTGAGTATATCCTCATTATTATGCATACCACCCATTAGCAATTTCTATCCAGTTTGACAGTTTGCAGATAAATGCATTGAATTCACTAATCACTCACGGCAAAATAGAGGTATGCGATGCGAATAATTCATTGAATTGACTATACATTTATACAATATATGCACCTAATTTCAACGACATTGCTGCTATTAGGTTTTGATTCTACAGCCATATACTTTTGTTCCCATTTATCATCTTCGAAGCCATTTAAGGTCTAGTTACATACATAGATACAATGCCAAAATCGAGCATGAAACTATGGGTCCGAAAATAATACAATGACTGGACATTGGAACAATATTAATATTTGAAGATAAAACGCAAATGTCGCAGATCAAAAAGTACTGCAACCATATATGCATAAAGCGATTAAAAGTTTTCAACTGCTGGCCATAATTCGATTTTTGATGATGAAAACTGATTATAATGCACTACTCGTAAGCGTCCTGATGTATCTTGGTTTGAAACTTCGGCCAATGAAATAAGTATGGATTTTTTTAAGGTCGATTTATAAAAACAATCATCAAGCCTGATTGACACAGACGGGCATGATGTGATCTGATCAATATGAGATAACTATACCATACGATGGCAGACAATTTTGTTTGAGATTCGGTGTTACTAGAAGCGATCATTGCAATGATCGTTGAGCGGCCGCAATTTTGAACGATTATCGCATCGCATCATCGTAGTTAATTTGAAAAGATTTAGGCAGTTAGACGACTATAGGAAGGTGAGGTTTTGCGAGAGCATTCTCCCATCTATAGAAATAATTGCATTCGCATGAATCCTCTTGTGAAAATTCGGGTGTTCAGTTGCATCTACGTATCATGGCGCTTAGTTTTGCTATGATACGTGGATGCAACTAGACACGTGAATTTTCACAAGATGATTCATGCTGGGATGGGAGGATGCTCGGTCCAACTGCAAAACCTTACCTTAACAAGCCCTGATTTAGAGTCCATACTACTGCCTTAATCCATTGTGGAGTACAGTGCATCGACTATATACTCCTAAAAGGCCTAGTTTACGTTTCGTTAGCATATTACAGTTTGTGAATGATGCAAGTGGCAAGGCCCGACGTGGGGCTGTCGCGCCACGATGATGATGATGATGAATGATGCAAGTCGCTGGTATACACATCATCTCCATTTTACTTTAAAGTTCATGCATCGAATATGGTTGGACTTCCAGGTTTGCATCAGATGAAGCTATCAGTTTTTGGCATTAGGCAATATACCCCGTACGCAAATCTTAATATTGACCCGGATAGAGATCACAACGCTTTAACGTTTGAACTCTTCCTTACGGTGTGGTCACATACACGTCAACTAGTTGGGCAGCGTTTAAACATTTTTCTCGTAGTAGGAAATAATGTATGTATTGTACCATCATATTCGCGCCCTTTTGTAAATGTTTTTTCGTCGCGTCTGGAGTTTGGTGTTCATCTATAGAGAGATCGATAAATTGCACTTCTGTTTTGCTTAAGAAGATTTCCGAAGCAATTTACATGGAAATGGCATAGGTGGTAAAGTAAATCCAAATATCATGCTGTTCTTCGCAAGTGCGCACATTATTTCCAGATGGGAGCATGGCCAACTAGTTGGCGTGTATGTGACCGCACCATAACATCTTATCAATAACGTTGCTAATGGCGTCAACATCAACAGGTATGTTGGCCAATTCTTCGTTAATGGCGTTCTGTAGCTCTTGAATATTATTGTTAACTTCGCGGAATTACAATAATGCGTTAATCTGGATTGACATAAAGAACTATACGGGCTAATAAACCTACACCGAATAGATATGTCGCTTGCATCGCTAAATAGCGATTTTATTTTGGAAAATTAAAAATTTTCGTAGTTAAAATTAATTTTTGAAATCAAGTTTTTAAGTAAACATATACCGTCACGATCTAGAAAATGAGATGATGCTAACTCATCTCGAGGCCATGGTTCAAATTGGACTGTTGCGCCAGTTATTTATTTATTAAGTAAACATATCGTAGATATGTATTTGTCGCGAACACGATCGAAAATTATGAAAAAAAATGGACGCCAGGGGTCTGTTGTACTTTGACCCTTAACCGAGTACCTATAGTTGACCCGGGACGGCTTTTTCCTTGCATGGACGCCGTTAAGCGCCATATGGTCGTACTAAACCCTTCTTTTTTTTTATTTATTTTGCCTTCCACCAACCAAAGCAACAAGTCCCAAATGATTATGATTACGCGCTGAGGAGATTGCCAGAAAATTAAAATCTGAAATTTTGATGACCAATCGTGTCGCTTATATACTCGACCTATTCAATTAAAATAATATCTTATATTCACTTTCATTTGTTGTCAAAAAGGTTTACAAATAGTTATAACATATCAGTTAGTTAAAATAATTCTTAAGGTCTTCTTAGGCGATACGATCTGATTCCGATCCGATTCAGATTTCTCTCCAATCGCCTTCCGATTTCTGTGCAATTTATTTTCAATTCGATATCGTTTCAGATATCCCTTCGATTTCTTTGCGATTTGAATCCATTCCAATTCCGATGAACTTCGATTTTTTTTCATATATGTTGGCGATTTGTGTCCAATCCGTTTTGGATCTTTATCAATTATCACTTTCACAACAAGCAAACGCTTTTCTTTTCGAAATGAAATGATAGTATAATAAAACAAACTCACAGAAACAATAGCAGATCGAAATCGGATTGGACACGAATTGCAACATTTCTAAAGAAACTCGAAAGCTCATCGAAATCTTTTCGGAATTGGACTGGATGCAAATCGCAAACCAATCAGAGGGAAATCTGAAACGATATCGGAATGATGTCGGGTCGTATCGTTTAAGAATACCTTTAATTTTAAGCAATGCTCATGCTGGGGGATATTTCATTGGCTTTATTTGTTATTTATTTGTCCAAAACAGTGTAAACTGATCATACACCGACGCGAAAAATTCGCACCGTGTAAATCCGCGCGGAAAAAATCCGACAACCGCATGTTACGAGGATGTTCACACCACGCCGCGAATCCCCCGCGGATTTTCGTGCTGCGATTATTTTCGCGTCGATGTGTTCTTCACTTTAATCGATCATAGATTTCAGAATAAAACAATTCATTCGATAAATTTTGTCACTTACGCGCTTGATCGCTCGCTTATCGCTCATTCAGCTTGCGCGTAGCCTAAGGTTTACCTTATCATTTTAAATGTTGAGTAGACGTTACGCGTCTTCATTTGTATTTTACAAATAATGAAGGATTTATACCGATATCGTATTATCCTTAAAACGTGCCATACACGGAGCAATCGGTCGGCCGATCCGTCGCCCGATATTGATATCGGCCGATGGATCAGCCTGTGTATGCGCTTATGGTTGACGATTTTTTTTGACAGTTCCATATAATTCTGATCAGCTGATATTTTGTGGCGATCCATCGGCCGATCGATCGGGCGACGGATCGCTCCGTGTATGTTAGGGGGGTATAAGTTTCTATGTTCTCATCTTTTCAAATTCCAGGGATAAATGTTAATATGCTATTTATGACCACAATTTAATCTAAATCTTCGTTATCTCTTGCTTTATTTTAAATTGCATTGAACGTAAATATGATATATTTGTACGAATTCAAAGATTTAACCTTTCAATGTCCCAAGATATATTTTTTGAATAACGAAATATGTTATAAACGTTCCATATATTTCAAGGCTGGTCATTTGTCTCTTCTCGATTTAAAATCATATTATTAAAGCACTTGTAAATTTTTCCTAATTTTTGCGAAAACAGCTCGTTTGCAGATACAAAATTTCACATAATATCATCCTTGTTCTTGACGTACATACTTGTATGCATATGATAGCAAACATTTCTTCTAATTTTCGCTAAATATAGAATAAATACAATAATAGGCACGTTTTATTTTGTACCCCCGACTAGTGCAGGTTTATAACATTCAATTGCAAAAATGCGTTAACCGGAATAAATCCGAAGAGGAACATTCCTGTTTCGCGAATAATAGGGGAATTCTCTCTATTGCATTTAGAAAGAATTTTCAAAATACCTTGAGTGCGGGTTCACAATGCATCTTCGCGTCAGGTGGTGCATTTTCGCTATAGGTGGTCCATCTTTGCTTTGGGTGGTAGTACGGGGGATTAGTAGCTCCTAAAGCGGAAATTTCTCGGGTGAGGCGAACATTCTATTTAAATGCTATAGAAAAACTTTTCCAATTACTCGCGAAAAATGAAAGTTCTCCTGGAGAAACAAACACTTCGCATAGATATGTCACCAGATGTCGGTCGCATCGCTAAAATGGGGAATTTATTATGACGAAGTGGACGCACGATATTTTAAAAGAACTATTATGAATGATATTAGCCGCGTAAGGGGGAAGGTGTGCAAGCTTGTAAGAAAAGCACTTAAAACAAGTAACGCTCATGTCGCAAATCTTTACTTAGACGGCTAGTTATAACACTATAAAAGTTCTTTGAAAGCATCTTTTATAAAGATAGTATAATAGCCGCATAATGCATTTAGAGAAAATTTTCATCACACTCAAGATATTTCCGCTTTAGGAACTACAAATCTCCCCTGTGTGGGCTCTAAGTTCTTATCATTTATAGCAGATATGCACTTTAAAGCCGCGCTCGAGGAATTTAAAAACTTCTCTCTAAATGCAATAGATAGAATGTTACACATATTTTTCCAGATGTGTTCTTAATTTCGCGAAAATAAAAATGATAAAAATCGAATGACGTCAAGGTTTACTACATTTGACACTTAACGTACGTAGCTGACCCGGAACATTTTTTTGCACGGGGCGCGGCGGCTTAGGCTTAATTTACATTGGCCGCATGAACCGGATGAGCCGCATGCTTTCGCGCTACAACCATCTATTGTACTTTGTTGTTGGTCGCCAATGTGGTTTGCTCATGCGACTCATCCGCTTCATGCGGCAATGTAAATTGAGCCTTAATCTTCACTTGAATATAGTACAAAAGAACGCGCCTAATGTAAACAAAATCGTTCATTTTCAGGGCATATGTGGCATTGCATGCTAGGCAGAGTAATCGATTACAGATTACGAAAAAGGCAATTCAGGCAGTCCTAGGTGAGCATGTTATTTACAGGGTAATTGCACGCATTTGGGTAATTAGCGGAACCCCATATTATCGAGTCGCCAAAAATAAATTAGCTGTTTCCATACTTCTCTGTAGAACAGCCCATTGAAAGCGAATTTTGGTTACATACTCGTATGTGGCAAACTTTAACCACTCCGTAAACGTTGGTGACATAATTCTTCCTGTACATACATTAAAAAGTTTATGTATGGTTTTGTTGATAGGTGAAATAAATATACAAAATAAATAAGTAATACCCGTACATACCATATAAAATCATTTACCGGAGCTTTGTTGATTTATGACGTTCGCCAAAAGTGTGGGTGAACTTGATATTGATTCTCTTGAATTATTTGTGAGCTTTGTCTTGAGAGACAAATCAAATCTGACTAAAAGGCACAATTTGTTAAAAGAATTAAAAAATTGAGAGAGAGAGAGAGAGAAATGTGGAAAAATAAAAGAAAACTATAAAAATAGAACCAAGTCATGCTTCAGTTCAGCTTTAACCTGAATTCACATTCAGAATCCAAAACCAAAAATTAAACAGAAAGGAAAAATAAAAGTATGTGCAGAGTATCTTTCCGCTTCAATGGTATTTTACAATGAATTGTTAGCCCATCTACTCTCGGTTGGTGCTTCGTGTGTGTTGATGATGAGGATGAGTTTCCTCCTACGTCAGTTTTTTATTGAAGAAAATTACTGTAATTAAAATGTCATTTTTACAATTGATATTCAGTGTTGTAAAGGCTAGATGAACTCGTTTCGACTTTTGCCATTAATATGGTTGTGCAAAACATTGCTGGAAGGCAGCAAGTTCTACTTTCAATGCAAGCTAAGAAGCCTACTCGTACATCAGGAAATTGGGACTCTACTTGAAAAAAAAAACAAGCCGAAGGTATGATACCCTTTACGCGAAGGGTTATGGGTTATTCGTTACGAATTATGGTGCATCTGCCACTTTGAAATTAGTAGTAAAACTTGTTCCGATTTCATTGTTCCTATGAGAGGTATATGAAATAGTGGGCCGATTTCAACCAAATTTAAGAACGTGGTTTGGTCAGTGTGATTGAATAATATGAAATTTGGTAAAGATATCTTCAGAAATAAAAAAGTTTTTCTAACAAAAACTTGCTTTTGGAATGATCGCTCCTATGGCAGCTATATGACGTTGTGGTCCGATTCCATTGGTTCCGCCATATATACAACGTGCAATAGAAAGGCTTTGTACAACATTTCATCAGTTTATACTCTATATATACAAATAAGGCGGCGGATGCCCTAGGAAAACAGGGATCTGCGGCGAGTTTCACTGGACCGGAACCCAGAGTTGCTCTGGGGAACGGCATGATTGTAGCGATCATCGGGAAGTGGATGGACTCCATCATCTGGACAAGATGAAAATCGAGGAAGATGACGTTTTCAGCCTATGTCTGGAGAAGGTTGAGACGGCAGCACACATTGTGTGCCAATGTTCAGCACTGGCTAGCACGAGGTTGAGGATCACAGGCGAGCACACGATAAGTGTGGAAGCCATGAGTGAATTCAGCCTTAGAGAAATGCTAGCCATAACACGGGACTTGTGATGTGTGAAGTGATGAAGAGAGAGGTCGACAATTATCAGTCGACATCTGGAAATCACTGATGACCGGGAGGGGGCGAAAAGGGACCCAGAACATTAGTGGTCTGCTTCGGATATACCCGGAATACAATTATTATTCGTCCGAACCGGAACACTGCTTCTATTCTATTGCATGGATCTCCGCCCGGAAGACGCTGCTTTAGTTTGGGAAACGGAATGACATATCAAGTAAAGCTTTAACACCAACCCCTTCATCAGTCTTGGAGCCATCTGTGAAGATGCACAAAAAGTTTGGGGCTGCTGGGCCTTCCATTTTTCAATGAGTAAGGGTTGGAATTAGACATGTGTACTTTTTACCGTATGGAATAGGCCGTTGATGAAGGGATGTCTAAAAAACTATCTACTCTGCATCCAAAGCCCAGAATCCGAATCCAACCCTACCAGTAATCGCTGTCGTTAACAAATTGTACTAAATAGAAAGGGGCAGAAATAGGGCGGGAAAGAATGGCCGGTTTCTCCCAATTCTCTCTCTGCTTCCTGGCTTTATATGGGAATTATTTTGAATATCAATGTTGCTCAGGACTGAACTATGACCAATATTTTCATCCGTTCATTAACCTGTTTCCCTTTAACGAATCGTCGAGTTTACAACAATTTTTGTTCCCTTATGATGTCCTCGGGGAGAAGGTTGACCATCTTCTATAATGCTCATGGGGTTAGGCGCAAAAGACAGCTGAAAGCCATGCAAGCCATCAGTAGACTTCCAGTAAGTATAGGTATATCTCTCTACACATTTATTATTCCACATTTCATGAATAATATCCATAAACAGGAGCATGCAAAATCAAATCATATCAAACCAACACAATCAACATTTATCGATTTACCAAATCGTATGAATATTATATTCAACATTATATGACGAGCATATAACCACCCATAATTTCATTTAATTGGGGAAGTGGTTTGGTTGGATGGCGCCCACTAGGTCCCTTATCCACTCGGGTAAAACGTGTATTGTAGTCGTATGCATGCATGCACGTCTGCTAGTATGTAACATTATATCGGAGGTTCTCGATAAGAGGACTAAATTCGGAACTAATTTTTTCTGTTTATCTCGACCATCGAGCACAAGGTAGTCTTAATCAGGATTATGTATTTTAACTGTTTCGAAATAACGACTATATTGTAATATCTCAATTGCCCTAACCCCTTGTGGGGCATAGCGCGTCAACTGTTCCATGTGGCCAAGTTGACGTTTCGACGGCATAAATTGGTTTCGAAGAATGCAGTTGCCAGCATACACCTCCTGCACATCCATGGCCACGAACGTCGTGGACGGGATTCGAACCCGAAACGCCGGTAGTCAAACATGAGACTGATGCCTCAACACACTGCGCTACCGGTCGCCGCAATTGTAATATGCCGATAAGTTAATAATTAAATTGACGAAGAATTCAGAACAGGCTGCGGTTACAATGGATTATCTTGGATAAAACTTATAGATCGAACATGGGGAGGATAATGGTTAGATTCTACGAATTAATATTTTGGATAGACAAAACTTTGACTTTCTGGGAAATTGTTCCAATGGAACAACTGTTCTTAACAGATACATGTTGCAATTGGTTTGGTTAGTCATTAAGTAACAAAAGGGCCTCAAAACGACTATAGATGAATCTTTAAATAGGTACCACACACCAAAATCCGATTAAAAATTAGTAATCAAATGAGACCACAATACTTACCGTGTAACGGCTCATATACCTGTCACGGTTGTCGTCTTAATAATCTATATCCCTTCGCAACAATGGCGCCCCTTAGACTTACTCAAAAAATAGGGCCCCTCCTCGAGGCGTCCGCCTTATGATATGATATGAACATTAGTAATTTTATAACAATTAACAGAAAGTGTCTAATATTAAATGAAAATAAAATGAACGAGCGTAATGAACGAAAAGAAAACCTTAGATTTGAGATCAAATAACAATATTTTATTTTTATATTTTTTTTAATCCCCGGGGTTGTACCACAACAGGTGGCGTGGTGTTTATTTCGCAAAGAACTTACACGGATTGCTGCATGAAGGCGACTCAGGAACCGCTGAAATAAGCAATGATCGTAGTCAAGTTATTTCAGTCGAGTCAACCGATAATGCCCCTCACATTACACATTAGATGGGTTGTAGAAGTGAGTCCGTAGAACTTCGTTTTTTCGATCGGCCCTGGTTGATTAATTAAAATATCAGATCTTAATTCAAATCGTGCGAAGTCACGACGCGGCGGTTGAAAACCTTAAAGATGATTCTCACAGTTTCGTGCTACGATTCGAATCGAAAATATCTGGATCGTGATTAGTTTGGTTTGGTGGAATAATCAGCGCCTTCCTCTAAAACTTTTCCACATACAAGCCCACCAAATCAGTTATTTTTGGCAGTTGAAAACAGATCTTTACTATTATACTATTTGGCGTTATTAAGTTTCCTTGGCAATGATATAAAAACATGAATGCTCGCTCCGGTCGCTCTGGGTGCAAGAGCGGCAACCCACACAATTGTCAATTTGGCATTTCTACCATGAACACTGCATGGCTATTTTCCCTTTTCCCATGCCTTATTTCGTTTTGAAACCGATATTGTCCATGCATGGCTTATTTATTTATTTCGTCAATGGACACTTTCGGTTCAAAACGAAAGTATGTAAATGGACTACTTTTTATGGCCATCTTCGGTATGACATATTTCGGTAGTCTCTTGTCGAAAGCAATTGGATTCGAATCGAATAACAATAGGCAGGGCTCCTAATCCCGCAAATTACAGCGAGTAACCGAGTTGTAAAGTGTTGAATATCCATAAGTTGGGGAGAGAGTGCTGCTGTATCTGACACTGGTTCATTTGGATCTTTAGGAAGGAAATATTGTACATCTCTACACACGATGAGAGGGGCAGTTGAGAGAAACCGTCCTCTGTCTCTTTCTGTTTAGGACAATTAATAAGGGATAGCGATAACGAAAATAAACCGCAATTTCTATGCAGACGCTTCTACAGGATTCGGGTTCAGATAATGCGACTCTCGTAAGGAGTAATTGCTATGCTGGGTTTCGAGCCGTACGGCTCAAAATGCAGCATAGGAATTCCTCCGTTACACTTAGAAGACACAATATTTTACATCTTTAACTGCGTTTTATACTGAGTAGGATAAGTGGCAAAAAAACGCTATAGAGCAGATTAGGGTAGCGCAGACGAAAACCGGGGATGTCTTTGCTGGGAGTGTGTCTTGGTTTAGTTTAGCATTCAAACGTCATCTCAAATTTCAAGAGGGAACTTAAATCCTTAGTACAGATACAATCGGACAAATTTTCTTTAGCCGCAGCAAAATCATTTTTTATATTTACTATTCCATTTACTAGCATAATTATACAAAACGAACATTTTATTGACAGGAAATGAATTTTATGTGCTTACCAAACTGTAAACTTCCCGAAAACCTGCGCCGCCTGCATTTCAAAACGCAGACTACTTAACAGAGTATAGAATTCTTGCACTAACCTTCTATCCAGAGCAGCTCAGATCAAATTGTTAGTGTAATCGTGTGGTCTTAACCTGCTTAATGTCTCAAGCATAGCGTATCGAGACTGTCGCAATGGCGTAGTTGCGTTGTGTGTGAAATTCCTATGTGACGATTCCTCACGTCACTTCAGCTATCCGCCGCGTGCGCCGCCTAGTGTACACTTGTTTTTTTTTTGGTTTTGGCGTAAGATAAACAAAAATGTTATGTGAGAACCTTTCTGAATAATCACGAACAAGCGCAAAAATACCTTTTTTAAGAATGGAGTGGAATCTAAGTCGTAATGGCTTAGTTTGCGGTAAACATTGTTTGAAAATCAAACTCGTTTGATTTTGCCCGCATTATCTTGCGGAAAAACGACGATGAACATTCGAATTTCGAAAGTTCAAAAGCGGAGTGTGCTTTGGAATAAGAGCCACCTTGGTTGTAAAGATAGAATAGCGGCGGATATTGAAGAAAAATCGTATTATTTTGAAATTTGGCACAACTTATGTGAAGAATCCGCTGAATATATGATCCAAAGTCCCCGTTGATAGGGGGTCCAGTACTGTAGGAAAAAGCGGGCCGAAGTCGATTTTGAAATTTTTCATGAATATTAACATACCAAGACCACTTTGTGTGGAAAGTAGCCTTGGTTTTCAACCGATTGAACTAAGTGAGTATAGAAAGGTCCTAAGCGTTCGCATATATTCACGGAATTTACTTTCATCCGCTCGCAATTGCGAGTATAGATAGCCTGTTTCAGTATATAACACTTGTTTTAAGTCGATTGTTTTTTTTCAATTTCTCAATAATTTTATTTTTAATGAACTATTTTCCGTCAAAAAAATCTTTCCCGCTGAAACTGGAGCCATTTTTACACAGAATGACAATTGTCAACGCAACCCGCATTAACGCATTGTCGTTGGACACTCTCCGCGTTCTCCGCAAATTAATGCGTTGCGTGCGTGTCCCGCAATGCACGCACCGTACGCACCGTATTTACGCTGGACGTGGCGTTAGGGCTAACATTCATTTTTTTTTGGTTGGTAGCCAGGCGGCAAAGGCCCGACGTCGGGCTGTCGCGCCACGATGATGATGGTAGCCACATACTGAGTATGTAATACGCATTGTGCGTATTCCGTGATACTGCCAATATGTTTCAAATAGAAGAGGGCGTGGATAGAAAAGCTAAAAAGAATCTAATCCAAAGAATTTTGTATACGAGTACTTATATCGACCATATACGAGTATATTGGGGTCACCTTTATGATCGAAATGGTAGTCATGGCTTTACAATGCCGACGAATAGATGTTATGCTCCGACAACTTTTCATAGGCTAGTTGTCCGCGATGGAATAAGGTATTGTCTCCTGTAAAATGTTTGATTCTTGAGAAAAGTGAAAGTCTATCAAACCGAGATGAGTCTAAAAAACAGTACGTCAAGATCCATTGCAGTTTTGGAGATAATCATCCTTAGTTTCACCTAACAGAGTGGATTCGTATCAATAACGTTAATTCACTTAAATATAATCTGCCCATTGTTTCCCTGGCACATTTTTCTCACTGTAATTTAAAAATTTACCGATTTGTCTGATTTCGAAACACCCATCAAATTTGTGTCAAACTCATTCGGCACCCAGAGCCGTAACTGATATAGTATTGCACTTAATTGTTCCAAATGGGTTTCGTTCTGCTTCCATCATTTCTATCTTATTTTTGTAATCCATTCACAATTTTTCACTAAATGGTATTGCTACGAATGACCTGAAATCAATATTACTTATATTCTTTTTCGCAATTTTTACAATTTCTCACACCAACCACAATCATTAAAATCAATCCTATACGAGTTATCCACCTTAATCGCATCGAAAGATGCTGCAATTGGCAATATCACATCACAATGTTTTCTATATTGCACCTTCCGCAATATTTTTCGCATGGGATTATCTCGGTATCGACATAGTAGATAAAAATACATACAGTACATGTACGAGTATATATTTTTTTGATTCATAATCATAATACAGTGAAACCTCTACTAACGGACACCTCTCTCTAGCGGACACCCCTCATTACGGACAATTTTGAAAGGTCCGGAACCTAAGGTCTAAGAAGCCAATGCATATAAACCCCCTCTGCAACGGACATCCCTCTAACGGACGCGGACAGCCTAAATATCACCCCTCATTACGGACAATTTTGAAAGGTCCGGAACCTAAGGTCTAAGAAGCCAATGCATATAAACCCCCTCTGCAACGGACATCCCTCTAACGGACGCGGACAGCCTAAATATCGATACCAGGAAATATATTTACCTCTCCTGAACGGACACTTCAATAACTTTAAAAATGAAGGAACTCTAATTTAATGTCTTTTATTGATCAACTTAAACATGCAAATTGACAAAAAGACTAGGACAAGGGCGGTCAAAAGGAATATTAATCGAACGGGAACAGTTTATGTGGCTATAAGCCTTAAAAAATCGTGAAAACACATCCCTTATTGGCAAAAATGATCGTGATTTCGACTCAAGCTACTAGTTGAGGTAATCATGCTTATTTTGCAGATGTCCGGTAAAATGACTGCTATTGACCACAAGGCACCAAATCGCCTGACAACAGTTTACAAGGTAGTTACTTTCCACACCATGATTCATCTGCCGTCAAATGGCAATGTTAGTTAAAGTGCACAGGGTAGAAACCTTCCTGTTCTCTTCTCCACGCTCCCAAAAGACCATAATTACCCCCTCTAATTTCTCAAATGGCAGTTGATTGTTTTCTGGCGAAAATCGACAGGTGATGATCAATTTATGTGGCTGGTCCCCTTCAAAAATCGTGGGATCATTTTTGTTAGTGATGGACATGACTCACAAAAACTATTTTTAAAGGCTTTTTTTTCACCCTTCCTACAGGGCAAAATTGCAGTTTACTACCTGCAATTTTGCCTTCCTTGCTCTCTTCAGTAGGAAGAATAGTGGGTGCTTTACTTTTTTCTGAGCAGTGTATATACCCAGGACACCCACCCCTCTGCAACGGACAACTTTATTGGCACCGTGACTGTCCGTTGTAGAGAGGTTTCACTGTACTGGTATAATTCCAACATTTGGGCATTTTTGTTGAGTCATTTTGTTTTTATCGTTTTCAATTTCTACATCATCTGTGCGAGAAAGTTCAATAGCCGAACGCCCAAACAAAAGTACGAATAAATAGATGTGTGAATAGAAAAACATTTATAGCACAAAAACACAGATAGGAGAGCTCGTCAGAAATAAACGTTAAATGAATTAAGTCGTAGAATGATACAGATTTTTTTCTGTACACTTTTTTGGAATGCTCCAATTTCATTATGGTTGACGGCGTTCGTCCGTGACGCAGCTCTTCTTTTATCAAAATGATGAAAAATCATGTTTTCTTATTGAATTCCTTTGTTATTATTTCTTAATAATTATTCCTTTTTCAATGTTTTGAATGTAAATTAATGATTGTATGCGAGTCGTCTGACTATATTTGTTTAGATATTTCAATTAGAAAAAAAAACAAAGCGTACTCGGGGGGCAAGTGATAACATTTCCAAGGTACAATGTCAAGTTTACAATAAATTATAAGAAAAGCGAAAAATGTTTATTTTGGGTAGGTGTGGGTGGTGGTTTAGATTGGTTGAATGTGTTTCTGATAATATGCCAGTAGGGAAACCGGAGAATCAACTTAAAAATAAATTAATACATATAGATATACATATACAGTAGAGACGCTCGCTAATTAGAATCAGTTGGTACATCGGGTTAGTCTAATTTCTGAAATGTTCTAATCTCTGGACGTCTTTTTGAATTCTCATAGAAAGTAACACATTGAAGTGAAACTACTTCAAAATATTTTGTCTTCAAAAAAATAATACATTCTCTATTATTACATAATTGTTTATTAATTTTTGTTCGAGATTATATGTCGTAATGTAATGCTTGGTTTTTTTTGGGTTTTTCAAATTTGATTCAACAATGTCGTTACAGATGGCTAATAGAGGTGTCACGTGCTTCGTAGAGTACAAGTCACTCTTTTTGCACCAATTTATCAAATTATGGACACTTTCAATGGCTGTACAACAAGCAACAACTGGCAGGAAATCGACAACATCATCGTTGCTGCTATGTGCAGCCTCGTCGTCGCTATCGTCTGCATCGGATCCGCCATTAAAGACGCCTTCATTCTATGTTTCGATCTCCTCTAAAGTGATGCAATTGTTTGGGTTGATTGCTTCTAGAAGAGATTGGTTTCTTTGGAGGAGATCATCTTCACTATGGTTCCAATTTGTTTGCACCAATTGTGCGAGTGGCAAATCGTCCTCACTGTCAAATTGTTCGACGTCCCAATTCAACAATTTAGACCAAGATTTTTTCAATACTTCTGGTGGTACCTCATCCCAAGCCTCTTTGAGTAATACTATAGCATCGTGGATTGAATGCCGTTTTAAAAGATTGTCCAGCTCACCACCTTCAGCGATTAATTGCGACAGCAGCTTCCCGTAAATAAGCTTTGTCAACTTTATTGGATTTTGATTCATAGGCTGAACAGCTACTGTGACATTTGGCGCAAAGAAGTAAGCAATTATATTGCCGTCAATTTTTCAATTGGTGCATGAGCAGAGTAATTGTCAACAAGCGGAAGGGTCTTCGGAGGCAAAGTGCTTTCCACAGAAAAGCGAATGACTTGTCGAATAAATGTTTCCGTTAAAAAACTTGAAATCAATCAGAAATGCTAGAAATGTTGACGCGCTCATGCCCCTCGCGAGGTCAAGGCAATTAACATCCAGGCATTTTTCGAGAAGTCCTAATAAAGTGGGTTGTGAAATCCTCTGAAGCATCTTAGTTTTTTTTTTGCTTTACCAATCACCAATGGCTTCAGTTTGTGTGATCAATCAGTATTTGAGCCCAGTAAGAAAGAAATGGGTCCTTTTTTTTTGTTAATCTAAGTGCCCTTTTTTCGCAAGCAGGAACATATATGCTGTCCGGTAAAAAACGAAAGAATAATCCACTTTCGTCGACATTGTATATTTGGGTCTCAACGAGCCCCATCTCAGCTACCTTTGCACGTAGTCTATTCATCTCTCTCTCTCAACTGCCCTAATCCCTTTTGTGGGGCATAGCGCGTCAACTATTCCATGTGGCCCAGTTGACATTTCGACGGCATAAACTGGTTTCGGAGAATGCAGTTACCAGCATGTACCTCCTGCACATCCATGGCCACGAACGTCGTCGTGGACGGGACTCGAACCCGAAACGCCGGTAGTCAAACATGAGACTGATGCCTCAACACACTGCGCTACCGGTCTATTCATAAACGGCGTGATTTCGCCAACATCACTGGAAAGTGTCTCACCACCAATTTTCAAGTGACGTATACTGTGTCGATTTTTAAATTTCGTAAACCATTCATCATTTGCATTGAATGCGTTTTCATCTTTATCAGGATATATGTGCACTTTTTTCCACGTTGATTTAAAAACCACTCATAAAGACGATTTTCCATCGTGGGATATTCAGCACTATGTAAAGATTTATTACGCGATTCCTGATAGGTGGCGGAAACAGCAGCTAAAATAGCTTATTTTTTTGATTTGATATACATAGGTGATGGCCGATTTCGACACTTTAAAGTCTCGCACTAAGCGAGAATGCCGTGATCAAGCTTTTTAATAATTTTGACCTTTGTATCTAAGGTTGAAGTATTTTTTTTACGTTTATCTGACACGATTTTACAAGATCACACATATGGGCGCAGGTCGAACTGCCCTATCCGCATTAGACAAAGTTCAGCTGAAAGCCTTCAAGCTTATTGGCGATGAATCCATAACTTCTCATATCGAGCCGCTTGAATACCGGCGAAATGTCGGTTGTTTATCACTTTTTTATCGCTACTTCAACTGCCGTTGCTCTGACGAAATACTCAGTCTTATTTCTGAGCTTGCTCTTCTTTTGCGGCCCGGCCCGGCTATCCTGCCGTGCTCATCCTCATTTTCTTGAGCTCAGTAGTAGCCGTACCGTTAAATTCTATAATTTATTTGTATCCAGAACAACACGAATGTGGAACAACCTACCAACTTTTGTTTTCCCCTGCAGTTATGATCTGCAAAAGTTTAAACAAAACGTACACCGGCAAGCCCAACCCATCCCAGTCCCACTACGCTAATTTCCTTCCCGCCAAGACTGTGCTCTCGCATCAAAGGGTATTCCCTAAGCTTTAGCATAAACATAAGAAAAAAACTTTAACTTGACTTTTTAACTTTACAAGAAAAATCGAGTCAATAATAATGGAATGTATACTAGAAGCAAGTTGCACGTGCATAAAATACTGAAAACAACATGCGAATTGAACCACCACTCACATGATCACGTAATTCCCCTTCTAAGTTTTACTTTTCGAAGCAACATAAAAACGAAAACGTTGTGTAAAATCCAAAAAAAAAAGAAAATCGCTCAGAAATTAGAACCTCAAGTTCTAATTTCAGAGCGTTCAGTGTATTGAAATCCATTTAAATTCTTGGTTCTAATTTCTGAAAAATTCGAATTACCGAAAGTTCTAATTTGTGAGCGTCCACTGTACGCATGTTCTCGGATCTAGAATCCAGAATGTTTGGTACCTAAAACTTGGTCTTCGAATATTCGAGGAAATACTTCAAAATGATTTATAAAAATTACAACGCATACGATACATACCCGACAATGGTGGATTCCTTTGCGCTACGCTTTATTCTAGAATAGAATATTTCAATGTTTTTCAGGCCAAAGTTATGGCGTTTTTTTTTAGCAATTTTTTTATGTGATTCTGGGCCACATTAGTTTCACCGTTTACTGTAGAGCAGACGAGTTCGCCAGGCAGGGTACAAGGTGTCGGAACATTTATACACCAATCGCTGGTTTGGATCCAACTCTTAAGTTTAAAGCAATTAGCAAGACCAACTGTAGATGGTAAATGGTAAAACGTATGTTTCCACATAGCCATTGTGGCCCTGATAAACTATTGTCTAATTTACTAATCAGAGCCATAAGGACCATGCTATTAGCCTTCGCATTCCTTGCAATGACTGCTGTTGAAGCAGCGATGACGAGGAAAGGGAGGCTCATTTATATTCTTCTCTGCTCCTGCCGTACTCTGGCAGGAAGGTGAAAAACATTTCATGAATCCCACTTCTTCACGGGATTGGATGACTAAGGTTATGTTGATGGTGGGAAACTCCATCATTTTATATAGGAAGTTCTGACTAGTTCAAGGATTGGATGATGATTCTCTGGAGGTAACATAACGAGCCCTATTGCAGTCCTTTCATGATTTAGTTCGTTCATTATTGTATGGTTCTCTCCAATAAGGTGCGTTCGCGCTTTCAATATAGGCATGCCTCTTTGAATGCCGGAAGTTTGATAAATGTAAACAAACCCTTAGCTCCCCAGGTAACAAAAAAAAGTTGGGCCACCTTCGAACTTAATTTCTCGATCCGCCACTGTGTTCTGTTGATCAATGTGCCCAAAATACGAAACGAGTGAATTGTATATTTAAAAAAAAGCTTTATTTCAATATACATACATGAAATTACTAATATGGCACTTTCTATCATTTCAGGTAAGTTCTCCATTTGACTATACATACAATAAATCGATGGTAAAAGCATCGACGATATACTCAGAAAGATCAAGACTGGAGTAAGTATCACTTGATGAGACTGAATACTAAAATATTAACGTAGACAATTTTCTGCTTCGAGGCTAGCAAATCTACGTCACTAATTGGTTTTATCTAAACGATATTTAATTAATGTCGTTATCTTCACCTCATGACTTCCTAACATGACTTTTAACTACCGAATCGAATACCTACCTTCCACATTTCAACAATAACACTCGCGAGAGCCTGAAGTTCATGAATAAAAAATACATGTTACAATCGAAATAGAAATCATGCAATACTTGTGTATCTGTCTTCAGACTTCAGTTAGCAATCTAACTCAGAATGTCTAAACAGAAATCACAGAGTGAATAGTGCCTGCGGTATTAAATATTGAAAAAGGTTCCAAAGTGCTGTACTGTACGTACGTACGTATGCATGGTTGGTATCAGAGTGGAAATCAATCGATTTTCCTTGAGTCAAAAGTGTCGAAAGAAGTGATTCGTGTTACATGTGTGCGCTACTGCTATTTGAATTTTCTACAATTTTCGTCTTCAATCATTTTTTTCCCTTAGTAGAATCGTATAAAGTTCATTAGATGCTTCAGGGGGGAGTCAATTGCAACCTGATCCGCTTTATTCAACTACTGTGCCTTATCGAGTCAAATAAAGCAACTTGAAAATTGTAATGATGCCTTCGGAGAAAAAGACGTTAGTACAAATTTTCAGTTTGTTAGCAACAAGACGATGCATGATGCAATATTGAAAATTAAGAAAAAAGTATGTATGGATGTACTCGTATACGTTCAGGGTCTTGTAGCTAGCATACACGTATTGCACTAGCTGAAAAGTTACAAATTAGACTATAATTTGTGATATTTTTAGTTGAAAATGCATATCTACGATTACACTGACCTGAAATGACCCAATCTAGAAAAATTTTGAGGGAATTCGCTACGGTTTAGGAGATATATGCTTTTAATTTACAAAAATAACGGTCAAATGTGCCACTTTCACCGTAAGTTACAAGCTCATCCCGGTGGCGATCTTAACTAAATATTACTCCGAAAGATGATCAAAACAATGTTGAACCCAGAGCGATGGAAGCGAGCGTTCATTTTTGTGCCATACTGAGGGTTGTGGTTCCTTAAGCGCGGAGCGAGCATAGCCCACGCAAGAGGGCTTGCGAATATTGCAATTTCCCATGCCTTCAATATACCAAACATTCAGAGTAAATCATAAAAAAAAATAAGAAAAAATATAAAAAAAAAAAATGAAAAAAAAAAAATCTATTTTTTTTTTTGTAAATTTGGAAGTTTTATAGTAGCGCGAACGAAAAGTGACAAAAAATCTGAGTGAAAAGTGATTTTTTCACCTCGGGCCCCGTAAACTAAAAGTTTGTTAAACGAAGGTTGCCTCATTCTCATTGTTTGAAGTATAGATCAGGGGTCGGCAACCTATTTAAAACAGTGGGTTACTTTCAAAAGTAATATATATATGTATATACTGTGCAGCCCGCCTAACTGCACAGTAGAAAAAAAAACAAACATTAAGTGTCAGTGCAGGAAAGCAGACCAAAATTCCGTTGCTAACACCACGCCAGACGAGCGTACAAGGGTAGCGAACACGGAAACGGGGCATGTTTTTGCTGGGAGTGTGTCTTGGTTTATTTAGAATTCAAATGTCAACTCAAATTTCAAGAGGAATCTTAAATCCTTAGTACAAGTACACTCGAACAAATTTCCTTTAGGCAGCAAAATTATTATATTTTATATGTTTACTACTGCATATTATTACACAAAGCGAACATTTTATTGACAGGAAATGAATTCTATGTGCTTCCCAAACTGAAACTGCACGAAAACTTTTACACTTGCCCGCCTGCATTTAAAAACGCAGACTACTTAACGGAACAGCATTCCTGCACTGACGTTTTGTCCAACTCTGATCAAATTGTTAGTGTAATTGTGTGGCCTTAACCTGCTCTGTTCTGTATGGCTGTTGAAAAAAAACGTGCCTAATACCATCCATACACTAATTTATACTGCTTCCCTCAAACGCAACGCAAAAAAAAAAGTTCTACGACCATTTTTCATGTTCCTAATTTACGAGTATACCGATTTCATCTTTGAAATCATCATCCATTGTTTCTTACCGTCATAATCCTTGCCGCGGATCAAAGGAGCTCATAATAACTGAAAATTGGTGCCGTCCTGTATTTTACATCTTAGCAGAATGTTATCGATTCAAATCGTAGGACCTCATTTCCGAGGATCAGAGTGATAAGATGTGAGGTTAAGAATCATCGTCTGCATAACGTCCTCCGAAATTACAAAGGACTTTTTGTCTGAGTCGCATACAAAAAAAAAACATTTTTTTTTTGTTCCCAAATTATAAGTGATGCCGACGCACGTATGTAACAATGAGTACATACATACATGCTGTTGGTTCGTACCGTTCCTTAGAAAGATACCCTTTTGCGTTTACAAACCTGTCTGGATAATGTCTGAAAGAAAATATATGCATACATATATGTATATAAATTAAATATGTACATATGTTTTATGCGAGACGTCTCCTTTTTGTTGATTCGTGTTAGCGTTGAAAATAATTTCAAGGAGTTACTGTTTTTTGTATCTTCGTAAGATAGCGAATAATTGATTATAATTTTTTTTTTTAGAAAATGTGGGTAGATAAATGTGGTTAATATATAATATGTAATAAATGTTCCAGTAAACGCAATTATGTAATTCTGATCTATGAAAAAGGTTTTTTTTTCAAAAGAAAACAAAATGTCTCTGATTGTCCCCTGGTTTTCTCTTCATTTTCACCGTTCTATTGAAATTAACGTGTTCGATGGTGGTCGCGAACCGTTTGGTTAGACGTGTGTGCAGAGCTTTAGACAGAATTTGTCGGTGTGGGTCGCGAGTCCGGACAAATTTTGTTCTGATCGATCCTCGTGAACCACTAAGATTTTCTTTCAGAATACCATTTTGGACACGGTCCTGGTCAGTTTTGTTCCAACTCTACGCATATCGTAGTAAACAGCGATAGCTCTTTTCGCGGATGGTGATGGTAGCTGGTGGAGCCCTACTGGAGACCGCATGTGCATGTATTTGCTTTGGTGTAATATATGGCTTTCATTTGATTACTATACACCCGAATGATCATCATCATCGTGGCGCGACAGCCCGGCGTCGGGCCTTGACCGCCCGAATGATAGTCCTGTCTTTTTGCCACGTATCTCTTCCATTTTTCCTAAGGTCGGCCATAACCTTATAGGTTTTAGAAGATGTGCCATTAATGTTCTGTTGAATCGTTCTATTTTTCACAATTATATTCAATAATTGTAATTTTTATCTTCTTGACTTCTAATTTTAATATTGGGTTGGCGAAAACTACTCAATTGTAAAATGGGTTCTCAAGTAGAAAAAGCTTAACAATTTGAAGAAAAAGATAAAGGTTAGAACGAATGACTTTTGTTTGCATTTCACATATTTTATGGATGCATTCTGCAATGTTTTTCTAGTGCGATTAAACTAAATTATTGTTCCACAAAACATTTTCTCAGAAATGCCATTCACTATCGAATGGAACGGTGCGCGACCATACCGAAGTACGTCACATTTATAGGCTTTCCACACGCGACGAACCAAATGATTCGCGACCACCACCGAATCACGTCACTTTCATAGGCAACGTGGGGAATAAGCAGAATTTTTTGCCGCACGTTTCTATGTAAGCGACGTGGTTCGGTGGTGGACGCGAACCATTCGGTTCACCGTGTGTCGCGAGCTATAGAAACGCGCAGAAAAATTCTCCCACTTCCCCTCATCCCTACGAAAATGTTGGTTCGGCCTGGTCGCGAACTGTTCGGTTCGAAAATGAGTGGCGATCTTAATATCGATGGTGAAGATCCACAACCTCCTATGTAAATTTTTAAATTAATTTTTTTCTAACATGTTTTTAAAATATTGATGGATCAATTGCTCAACCGCCAAGGTTGTTACAATATTTTCAGTGAAAAACTGTTAGAAGCTGCAACATCCAAACCATCTATGTTTATGTTGTGTTTTATGACTTTTACAACCTCTTATTGTAAACTGACTCCAAAAATGCCATTTTTGACATAGGAAGTTCGCTACCTTCACCATCGATATGCTTCTTTTACTCTTGAACATTGAGCAAAACACCGAACATTGAAACATTGTACTGAAAAGCACCAACAACAAAAAGATACCTTTCTGCTCTTACATGGCCAACATGAACTCACGAGCATTTGAGTCGTTCCCACAAGAGATGGGTTGGTGGTTACAAACACACTATCAAAAGGCGCAATCGGATTCAGCTTTTGGAAGAAAGTAATCTACAGCTTAGTCCTTGTATTCTCTTACCTAGTAGTTCATCATCAGTAAACTGATGACGAGTATCTACAGTGCATTCAGATACATCGGTACAAGGATATCTCTTATGGCTACCGAATGCGTGAAACATGTTTTGTCGAAGATATCGACGTAGGTTTTATCAAGTTCCCAGTATTGTTAATTACACTGGGAGAAATCATTCAAAAAACATTTTCCACGCATTCGGTTGTCGTATAAGACATATCCATGAATCGATATATCTGTCATGCAGTGTAGCTACTTTTTCCAAATTGGTGGTGAGGACGGAAGCTGGCCTAGAGCGTTAAAAACGTCATGCTGGCTTCTTAACATGAACTTTGCATTATTTGTGAAAAGTTCGTAATGCGCGCGGAATGATGCGCACAGGATAGATTTTGCAAATCGCGCGTTTCGTCCGCCTGTGTCAGTGCTGGCCTTAAGCTATATATATTTTTAATGATGACGGTTAGTTTGCGACTGCAAATGACATTTAAAAGTTTCCAAGGAGCCTAATTCGACTAGAATTCTAACGTATCTTTTATAAATTGGAGATTTCCGCCAATAATCATCTGTAATTTTCCAAAGTATGTGCAAATAATATTATGGAGATGGAGCATGGCTTAATGTGGTAATAATTCGATAATTCATTACAAAATGCATAATGCAATAATCAACCATTCGGTATTTCATTCTCACTTGTATTAGTTTAAAAAATAGGCTTCCTCCTCAGTTGTATCTCAAATAAAATGAATATTCATTACTTCTATCTAGCTAGATCATAGAAAAGCAGTTACGTCACAATGTTTTTAATCCAATTCATCATACTGATTCATTAACTTCTGCCTCTCGACGGCAACTTAGTTAATCTTATTCATCAATCTCGATTAGTAGATTTAGTATATGTATAGATTATAATAATACATCTGAATGACGTGAAAAAATGTTGTAATATTTTTTTATAGCATATGAATGAGATATAGTCGCGTTTTTCTTTTGTGCGCAAGATAATAGATAATAAGAGTAATAGCAAAAAAGCGATGGAAAACGGCGAAAACAAAATTATAGGCGAAATTGAAATGTTTTCTTGGTTTTTGGATTAGTTAGCTTTCAAACCTCAACTAAAATGTCAAGAGAAACCTTTAATTTTAATTAGTATCTCCAGTGAAAATAATATCTAACAAATTTGATTGGAGCAGTAGAATCGTTTCGTTTTTGTTATTCTTTGTATGTAATTACTCAAAATCAACATTTTATTCGCATGAAATCAACAGACAGATTGCGCCTCCTATTTTCAACTCAACTAAACTTCCCAACTCACTAGATTTTACTACCACCATCCGACCAAATTTTCAACTCCCTAGCTTCATTCTATCGAAAGTTGTCGTTGTAGGGGAAGTAGGCGTTATTTTCGTCTGATTATGTCCATCATACTAAAACTAAAGCAGCTTTTCATTTGAACTTTAAATGCTAAAATTCAACTCTCAATTGGTTCAAGAGTTATAGACAAAAAACGTAAAAAGTAGGGTAATGCGGGGGCGTTTGTAAGAAAAGTACCGTTAGTTTCCAACTGATCGATCTCATTTTGACAGGAGAGTATAAAGTGACCCTCCCGAGTCATCTACCAGAGTTAGAGTATTTCAGAGTTATAGATACACTTAATTATTTTATAGTACGTATGTAGGGGAGGTAGGCGCTCCATTGGTTGGATCATGCTCATTGTCACAAATATTTGACCAAAATTTCAAGTTGCTAGCTTCATTCTATCGAAAGTAAAATAAAAACAAAGACACCTGGCGCAGTGAAGCCAGAGGAACTGATTTTTGATGTGGGCTAATTCTGGATCATTAAGTTTATATTAAATTAAGATATAGATGAGATATTTAACTCAGTTGTTAGCACCAGGTGCAGGTACAGATTTACATTACATTTTGATATTCAGACGATATTTTCAAACGATGAAACTTTTTAACTGTTCGATTGATTGTGTGTTATTGTGCTAAATCCCCTTTTTATCGAAGACTACTGCATTCAGTAGGAATCGAATCGGGGCCCGATGCATAGAAGGCGAAAGTGCTAACCGTTACGCCATCCGGACTACTATACACAATTAATACACAGGCGAAATTGGCAGTGGATAGGTCACACATTGCGGAAGGATAATGATCGCATTGCTTGACATGCCATGAAATAGAACCCCATCTCCAATCAAGGTCGAACAAAGACGTGTCTTGAAATTACATGGCGGGTAAGACTCTGGAGTTGCGTTCCGAAACGCACGATTGCACGCACAGCCGTCTGTCAGAAAACGGCGGAAGCAAAGTTGTACACCTATCACCTAATACATTCGTCTATTGAAATAAACGGCCTGTCCGGAATTCCGGATGGTGTATGTTCGCCTTTAAACGCATCAATTGCGTTCGGTACCGATCTCCTGTGCTAGTCTCATTCGGTTTCAGTAGCTCGTAGTATGTATATCACACCGAGCTGGTCCCATTAAATGCAAAGTATAAGCTTGGCGCCGTGAATATTCGGTTTTGCCGTCGATATTGAGGCAAATCCGGGCATTCCCCATGACTTTCTGCACTTGGGATTATCGTAACGGACTCATTTTTCGTCGTTGGTTACGATGCGATGTAGAAATCACTTCCGATTCTGCCTTTGAAGTAGTTGTTCCCATGCAAATAATCACCGTTCAATATCTCTCGGTTTTAACTCATACGGAATCCGATTTCCTTGTTTCTGAATCATGCCCATGGCCTTGAGGCGTTTCGAGATGGCTTGCTGAGTCACTTCCAGTGGTTCAGCTAATTCTTCTTGCGTTTGGCACGAATCTTCATCGAGCAGTGCTTCCAATTCGTAGTCTTTGAAATTTTTTTCTCTCCCACCACCATGATTGTCCTCGACATTGAAATCGCCACTTTTAAAACGTTCAAACCACTCACGACAAGTTCTGTCACTCAGAGCAACCTCACCGTAAGTATCTGGGAGCATTCGATGAGCCACAGCTGCCGTTTTTTTTTTTCAAATGGAAGCAGAAAATCAAAACTTCCTGCAAATGACGAGAACTCGAAAACAGACATTTTGAATTGCGAATCTTATTAAAAATGCGAACAACTTTTACTAATGCGGGGATTTCGATGCGTTCAAACTCACTTTGTGACACTTTTGAACTACTTATTTTGACCAGCCCTCACCGATGCAGCCGTCTGTCGGAAAACGGCGGAAGCAAAGTTGTACACCTAGATTAAATATTTTTATGTTGTATTTGTGTTTTGAAAGAAGTCTAATTCCTGCTTTATTTTTAATTTTATAGTAGAATTACTGGAAAGTGATTCTAAAATGACAATTTAATAATAAAAATTCATAGGCCTCGGGAAGACAACACAAACATGGGAGGCAAAATAGGGAATAATAAAAAAGTGGGCGCTCGCATCGGAGTCCGGGTGTAATGGGACCATCTGCCTCTGGTTTCGTACCACCGACAGATTACTACTCACCAGGTGCTGCCTTCGATCTGCCGGTGAAAGCAGCACGACTAGCATATGGTTCATTACACGTTTCATATCGAAAAATTTCGTCAGTGTATAAATAATTTCTACCATACGTTTACACTACATTTCTTATATGTAGCTGCTTTCTATTTTTCACGTCAAAAACATGATAACGTAACGTATACATATGTACATACATACTTATTTGTAACATTATATGGTTTATATTACCATCTAATTGCACTCTGTACCTAAATAAATATACGACTCAAGTACATATGTATGTACATAATGTATGTGTACTAATAGATTGTACAAAATTCTGTCTCACACAAAACTTTTTCTGTGATAGACGCAGCTACACAGACGTTTTGGCGTCTTCGTTTCGATGTCAGCATAAGCACACATTGTTCAGATACAGCAACTCATTCATTGCTTTGTTTGGGTGCTTTCAAGCCCATTCTAATCTAAAAACCACTTATTTCGAGCTATGAGACGATTGCAGCTTTGAGAATTATTAGCATACATCGATATACTACGACCTCTCAAATTTAGCATGTCTGATCACATGACTACGTAACCAAGTTGCTAAATCAAAAGTTTTTTTTTCTGCTGCCTGTGATTACTTGGGTGTGTGCTCATCAGTCTGGAAATCTTCAGACTAGTGATAAAGTTATATCGCGAAATTACCTAGTAGTCATATATCTACATATGTATAATAGTTATTTACATCTTCGTGCTAGATAAAACGTCAGGAATTGCGTCAAACATGTGTACAAAACAAACTGAGCGACCATAACAAAACGTAAAAATGCTTACACGCGCCTAAGCTTCAAAGCTTATCTGGAATATTGCGTTATGTTGTTTTGCTCTAGAAAATCTAGAAAGAAAAGCTAGCTAGTAGTATCTGACGTTATTTTTTTTTTTTTTAGTTGACAAAATTATGTACACTCGTTCTTGTATATGTATATCTAATAATGATCAAAGATGTGCCATCGGGATCGACTGATTTTTATATGTGCCCATTCTATAAGCCCAGATGTTTACAAAAAAAAAAGTTTTCTTTGTTCATGAATATTTTAGGCTAACTTGTAAAATTTTAGATTTTTATTACCACTCACCAACTGTCTTATTCTCTTAAAAATTTTCAAAGATTCTCTTCATCTGGTTTCTTTGTTTAAGAATTTTGTTTTCTCATAGAATTTTCTTATGTTCACAATGTATGCCAGATTGTATGAACATGTACATTATCTTATCGTTTATATAAACAGAAAGCTTATTCTCATGTCAAAAGCTTTCATTGTGAAATTTCTTAACTGTTCAACAGTTGTGCCTTGACATTCAGTGACTAAAAGATACAAAATTAAAACGTGCCAGGCAGCCAAGAAGATAAAAACCACTACTGCAAAATCAAGGACATTTTTATTATTAATCATTTCATAATAACGCGAAAATCTAGCAATTTTATATGCAATTAATTGCGATTGTGCGCATACGAGAAGTACAGTGTAAATTTCCAGTGCATTTGTTTTTAGTTTTGAATGTTTAGTTAACGATTATTATTACCTTTTGTTCACTGTAAATACGCGTTAAAATAGTTTTGGTTTATTCATTTACGCATACTAGTTTTATAAAAAGTAATACAAACCATATTTTTAAGAACTGTGATTTCGTCATAACAAAAAAAGACGACTATTGGCTGTGGTATGTAATTTTGTATTTTTAATTTAACAATTTGACTCTTCGTTTTGAATATTATGAACTTTTAAGAGGTCACCTCTGGTAATGGCAACAAAAACACAATCGCTAAATATATGTATGTGCTGAGTACAGTAAAAATTTGTGAAAGAAAATCATTGCATCATCTTTAAAAAAAATCTAAATCCTGCTTTTTACCTCATAGTGAATAAAAACCATACCTTGGCTTAAATAATCTTGATACGAGTATGTAGCATCAGAAGGACATTTTTTTCGAAAGATTTCCTGTTTAACTCAAACAGGAAAAAAGTGTAAAAAAGTGCTGTGAAATTATCTTTTGACATAACATATGTTTATACGGGGACATCTGAATTGATTACAGATACATACAACATACACACAACAATACAGTAGACTCCCGGTTATCCGAGCTAGTCGGGGGGACCCCAAATCGGATAATCAAAAATTTGGATAATGCTATGTTCAAAGAAAATGTCCATTTTATTGTACTATATATACACTATTCTAAGCTATTAAATTAAAAGAGCGATATAAGTATATGATTAATCCATGTTTATTCAAATTGAATTTTTTATTTCATTATTTGTATTGTACTGTACTTTACTGTTACATATGTATTTATAAACTGCATATTAACTTTGTACGGACAAAAAAAATTCAATTCGCGAATGTTTCAAATGTTTAACGTTTGTTAACCGACATTATAGAAACCAATAGAAAAGTGCAGAAAAATGCACGACCGCAAGGTAGCTGAAACAATGCTGCTATCCCGACAGAAAATTTTGTGAAAAATGGAGATTCCCCCCTCGAATAATGCGGAGCTCGGTTAATCGAGAGTCGGATAACCGGGAGTCTACTGTATTTTATTTACGTTGTCAATTGTTGAATAAATTTAAAATATACAATGAATCACAGGCGAAAACCTCAAAGTTGAAACACCAAACGCATAAAATAAATAGAAAATTTGCATATAAAATGAGATAATAAATAATATAAGTCTCATGTAGAAAAACAATTTCAAATTCAAATTACATATAAATGTTTTTTTTTTCGTAAAATGACAAAGTGAGTTTAATTGAACGATAGTCTTAAATGCATTCACTGCCAAAATCGTAATAAGTAGACAGTTAGGACTGTAGCAGGGTTGCCAGACGCCAATCTTTAGAAATCAGTATAGTGGGTGGAAAGAGGTAGAGTGAGCATTCAAAAATTCTGTAGAAATCAGTAGTTTCCCTCTATGCTGGAGAGCAAGAAAGATAGACATACATATGTATATACTCGTATCTTTTATTCTCAACATTTCATGTCTCTGAAGATACTCGCTATTTTAAACCTAGTATATTTTTCGTGCGTTGAAAAAGATGGAAGAATTTTATGCAGGACCTGCGGGCGATTAAGGCTTGCAGATAGTGATGTGCGCAAATATGTATATTTCGGTTTTACAGAGTAGATAACAACATAATTATAATGATAAAATAAAATAGTAATTCATTCAGTTATATGAATATATAACAATCATTATTCTAAATACAATCTGTTGGCTTCATTTCTGCAGTCCAAAAAATGAACCATATTATCCAGTGAGTACCAAAAGGTTCAAGTAGCGAATTGTAAGCCTGGCATTACACTTTGCGTTTTTCTGCAGGAAGAGCAATCCCGCAAAAAAACGCATTGTCGTACAAGAAGAGGTCCCTATAATTACACATTGCGTTTTTCTGCGGGAAAAGCTTGTGAAAGTAATAAATATATCCCAGTGATGATATTGATGATTTATTTTTGTGGCAATGTAGTAGGTAGAAGTCGGGAAGCCAATACAATTTCAGCCAGTCCTCAATGGATGCACTGCATAAATTTCGTCAGTGGGTGCATGCGTTTCTAAATATTATATCGTTGGACCGAAAAACGGAAGGTGTAATGCGTTTCATATACCACCGTGTGCTCATCTTCTCACTGCGTTTTTTTGCGGGAGAAATTTTTCCGCTGTCGTTGAACTTGCTGCAGCAAAACGATTCCCGATTGCGGCAGGAAACTGCAGCGTTTTCGTAACGCATAAGTGTAAAGCGTTCCATTTAAATGTACGCGTTCCTCTTTTTCTGCGACAATGCGTTTTTTTTTGCGGGATTGCTCTTCCTGCAGAGAAACTCAGAGTGTAATGCCAGGCTTAGTGTCACCATACACTGTCGAACTCGAACTCGATCTCGAACCTGGTACAAATGTCCTCTGAATAGCTCAAGACACACACACACTCTTCACATAAACGTGAAGAAAACCGGTTCACTTGTACCATGTTCGAGTTCGAGTTCGACAGTGTGTATTGACACTAATATATGACTAAACAATGATAATATAAAACTTATATGCATTATCAACCTGCATTCGAATGCTGCGGATTCTGACGGAAACAATCCTTGTGATTAACAGGGGTAATAAGAAATTAGCAAAAAAACAGAATAAGTGGTATTGTTTGTTAGTACATATATTGTTAACATCCTTCACAAGCGATTTTACGTTAACAGAGTGAATTGGTTTTTTGTGAAACATTCTTTTTGTATGCAGGATACCTACGAGCGTTTTCGTTTCCAATCGATTTCTGATTTTAGTTTTGTTCATATTCACTTGACTGAAAACCCTTTCGCAGTTGGGAGATCCAACTGGCAGCGCTCGAATGTTGTCAACTATGCTCATTATCGCTGTAAACTCTGTCTTCTCGTCTGTGTATTTAACGTCTCTTACTTTTTTCCAAAAATCCTCTGGGCTCATGTTACCATCTAATTCTTCACTAAACATGAGCAGCAGCTTCTGAAATTCTACGTCAACGACCTCAACGTCCAATCCAAAATAATAGGCCACCTTAGAAAGGCTATGTAGTCTGTAGGGCGAATAAAACTTAGCCCCTTCAATATTTTGACATTAGCATTCTTGAAAGGAAAACGTTTGTAAATTTGAGATGCAAGTTGAATTAAAAAACCGCATCAAATCTTCCAGAACTCATCCACACGAGCTGTTGGAAGATTGGGACGGAGGTTCTTCAAAGATTCGAGCTCGTTTGCAACAATATGTCCCATATTGACATCTCGCAGTGGAACCCAGTATTGTTTGTTATTCATATTCGTCTATGTCTTCTAGGTAGAGTCTTGATACGAAATCCTTGTCAAGCTAGCAGTTTACTACGAGCACTGTTTTGAATAATGTTTCCATTTTTTTATGAAGCTCGTGAATTTTTGGAGCTGCTGCTTGGAATTCGCGATTTCGAGCACAAACAATGCCAAGTATGTATTTTAGAAAGTGAAGATACATCTTGTTCCATGGATATTGAAGAGAAGTGAAAATGCGGGTGGCAGTTGCTGTGTCCCTTTTATCGGCACTGTGATAATCGTCATCTTTTTTATGAGTTGTTGGAATTTTTGCTGACTCCTCTTCGAAGAATTTGAACAGCGCATCATACTGTTCCAAAAAAGTGAAGACAGAGCACTCCAGAGAAAACCAATGGATTTTAAAAACTTTTAGGATTTGTTTTTCTGCAAGATTGAGGATCTTTTGTCAGTTTTGAAAGGCCATATTCCGATTGCTGCTCCTTTTTAAATAATTGTAGACGTCGGATAGCAAATTTTCGCTGAAATCTGGTATTTTTTGAAGCATACGACACGCTCCTTGCCGGAGAATGACAAATGCATTTTAACACTACCACCAAACGGGTCGCTGCTCCATTATTCGCACCAACCATCACACTTGCAGCGTCGCTGGCAAAGCCTACTATATATTGGAGCGTGATTTTGTATTGGCCAAAAAACTCTTCTAGAAGTGTTCAATATAAAGTAGTGTCGCCTCCATATATCTTTGTGCACATTAAACGTGCATTCACAAGTGTTTCAAATTATCTCATGATCGGTTAAAATTTTGAAATTGAATAAGGGTGCTTCATACGGGTTAAATAACACATAATAACACAGGCTAAGTAAGTTTACGTAAAAATCAGTATTAAATCAGTAAAGAGCAGAAAATCCGTAGAAAAATCAATATGAATATTTTTCTGGTCAAAAGTCAGTAGAATACTGATAAATCAGTAGATCTGGCAACCCTGGACTGTAGTCGTGAATGGTCGATCCATCAAACAAGAGGTCTACCTGGCTCCGGGCATTGTCAAACTCCTACTTTCTGCCAGCTTCCAGTGGACTCGGCTACAAATAAGAATATTAATGCTATTGACTAAAGGCGGTTGGCGATTGATTAGTGGTTTTACTCGCGACAGTATTACTCGCGGATTTTACTGATTTGCTTGCCTTGGTAATACATTGGCAGTATGGCTCGAAGATTTTACTCGTTATTGATACCGACTCGCCGCATTTTCGATTCAATTAAAACAATTTATTGCATTCACATCTCTTAAGCTTTTATTTTTATATTTACCCCGACGTTAAAAAATCGCCATTTAGTGTTTACAAATTCAATTCATTAAACCCGAACGAGTCACTATCAGCTGTCGACTTGGCTCGCAGACGTGATACACTGTCGGTTTCCTTTATACTTGCAAATGTTCGGCAAGAGGAATGCTAGGGCGTGAGTGGTATCGCAAAATTGATTATCATTTCTATAGAATGTATGTGCACGTATATTTTTATTTCCCGAGATCAAAATCAACCAGTGTAATTATATTAATTAAGTTTTAAAGACCAAATGTCACATATACAAAACTGTGCTGATTGTTAGGCCGGGCGCATATTGGTTGACATGGCAGCCCGCGCAGCGCGCATATGGTATTGTTGTTGTAAAATGTGATTTTGACACTTGCATGCGAGGTAATGTGCGGCCGGCCTTAGGCTGGGCACACATTCTACCGCGTTCGCGTGTTTTCTGTTGAATCTTTGCTATTTTCAAAAAGACGCTCGCTCTACAAAAATGACACTCTGTCAGTTTGACAAATAGGTATCTACTCGGCTGTTTTAGTTTCACCAATTGTGTTAACTGTTTTGTGTTTAAACAAGTAATGTAATTAGGTCAAAAATGTGTGTTGAGCTAATACACGAGTACGTCTTACTACTGTCGAGGTCGAGGCGTTTGTTTTGTCGCTCATTTCTTAACTTATTATCTGTTGTAAAGCATAACAATCAATCCAATTTGTTGATACGGTGAGTATTTGTCAAATTGACAAAATCGTACATTTGCTGTCAAAACAAAGATTCAATCCGTCTGACAGAAAACATACGAACGCAATCGAATGTGCGCCTAATCTTAAGCGGATTTTTAATGTCGGAAAACACACAGCAATCTTTTAAAAAGTTTAAAATATGACGTTTTCATTTTTAAAATTATCAATGTATATTTTTTCTCATTATTATTACCTATTCGATTTTGTTTGTACATACAGTCGTGGCCACAACTAATTACACAAAGCAAATCACAAAAAAAAATTGGAATGAAATGAAAATAACTCCTTCGATTTATAATATAACAAAATGAAGTTTTATGCAGGTGTTCTTTGGGAAGTTTATAATTACTTAATAAAAGAAAACTTAAAATATCGCAGTGCAAGGAAAAAAAATGAAAAATGAAGTTGCCAAAACTATTTGCACACCCATCAATATGGCCAAAATTATTTGCGCATACTATGAACAATTTTCTCTAAAATGAACGGTACCTATTCGTCTTTATTTCGATCAATAATGAAGGTGAGACAGGTGTGGTTGTCGCTAGATTTCATTGTGATAGATAAGCCATTGACAGTGAAAATGCCTCGAAACGCTGAACTCTCAATCGAAAAACGGGTTACAATCATTGCTGAATTTAATAACGGTATTTCCGCTGGCGAAATTGCCAAAAACTTAATTACTACAGGCAGAGGATTAAACAAAATAAAGCTGGCAGTATTACAAATGCATGGAGGAAGGGGTCCAAAGAGGGAAACAACTGGAAGAGGGAACATACTGAAATAGGGTTAGATATGAAACACACATCTTCAAAATTAACAAGGCAAAATCTACAACTTCAAAATCTGCCAGCTCAAATCCACCAGTTTAAAATCTACTTGTGAAACCATTTATGATGCACACACGTTGGACTGAGAACCCGCACTCAAGGAATTTCCGCTTTAAGGCTGGTACTAACCTCTTCCTTCGAAAATGTTGCACTTATCTCTCCCATCAAAGTGACAGGGTATACTTGCACACAGCACATATCCGCGACCCTCTACACTACACTTGAATTTCCCCTCCTCACTCAAAAGAGAGCGATCACCACTGTAATGACCGGTTTCCACACGAAATAAAATACAAAGAAATTGTTTTCGCGTGGAAATTGCCCACAACAGTGTGGAGACTTTTGTCTGTGTATGGGATTTTCGTGCGAAGAGCTGAGTACCGAGAAGAACGATAATTCTCGTGCGAATCAGATTTTTGACAGTTTTTGTATGAGATTTCGCACGACTCGAATCGGTTGTAAAGGGAGGAAACACCAAGTACATATTAAGTAATGGTCCCCCCAAGGAACCTTTTATATATTAAGATCAACAACGTGGTGCAAATCATCTTATGTAAATAATTTTGGCCATATTGATGGGTGTGCAAAAATTTTTTTATTTTTAATTTTTTTCTTTGTTCTGTGATATTTATTTTAATTTTTCTTTTTATTTATGAACTTTCCAAAGAACTTCTGTATAAAATTTCATTTTGTTGTAATATAAATTGAAGGAGTTATTTTCATTTCATTCCAATTTTTCTTTGTGATTTGCTTTATGTGAATTATTTTGGCCACGACTGTACGAGTGAGAAGTGAGGTACATCCATGTATTATTTTCTATTTAATCATCCTTTTACGATCATCTACTTATAAAAAATATATTTCCGTGCTATTTTTAACTTTTAAATTCTAGTCGATTTCATTTTCAAATAAAATGTTCCATTTTGAAATTCCTCTTATGATTGTAAATGACCGCTAAGCAAAAACCGAACATGTGTATTGGTACTCTAATTAATGCGTAAGTATGTGAAAAGAGCTGAATACATAAAATCATCAGTAAAATACGACCTTGAACATTTCAGACATTACGTCAAAGTGCATTTTTCTAATTTTCTAACGGATTTTGAAAATATAAAATAAACATTCACTCGTTATGTTTATCTACATAAACATGTATTTATCCTATAATATATGAATACATTTAGCGTCATTTGAACTTTAAAAATAGATAAATTTTCGGCTGTAGAAGAAAGCTCATTCGAATTATTCATGGACACGACCTTGACCATGTCACCTGATGGTTGATGCAATCTGAATGCATTTAAGAGAGCTTTCACTTGTTCACGCGGCTACGTTATATAGCAAATGACATCATTACAAACTTAAATAGGAATTCATACGCTTTAAGCTTTCTTAGTAGCTTTCGATTCAGTATACAGTGGTGGAAATTCGAATAGGTTCACCCTCATGGGGCCCGAATAATATTTAATACCGTTACTTAACGAAGATATTTAACACGAGATTGATTTAAAGGAAACATCCAACAACACATTTGCAACGGCCGGCGTTAGGTCTTTTTTATTTTAATTGCCTTTTTCGATCGTTTTTGGTGTAAGTAGAGCGATAAAGTGTATTCTAAAGGCAAAAATTAGAATAGGTTCATCCTGATTTTTATTGTATAAGTTTTATTGCTGATAAAAAAACATTGGCACGAAATGGGATGAAATTAATGTTTACATTAAAATTTGAAAATTAATTGCAGTTTTTATAGTGATTATTGACTATTGTAGCAAATGGAGCCTCCAAAGCGATTATCTAATAAAAAAAAATTGCTGAAGTTGATTCTTTCAAACGGTTTTAAACCGTGGTAATCAAACCCATTATGGATGGAAATATGGCACTATACTTCAAATTAAACGATAGATTGTTCGAGCTTTTTAGCGAAAACAAGTAGCCATGGTACATATCAAATACAATCCAAACTCATTCGGGCATAACTGTCCAATTTCAAGCAGTTCAAAATACTTGCGATATGTAAAACGTTCGTGCAAACATCCTAAAAAGAAATGTTAAAACAGCCAAGCAGAAAGAGTTAACTAGAAGTTCTTGAATTTGACGACTGAATGGGGTACTATTTTATTCAAAAATAAGTTTAAACTGGATGGCCAAGAGGGCTGTCAGTATTATTGGCATGCTTTTCGAAAGTCCTCATTTTGGGGTTGATAGTGTGGTAGTTTTGGGAGGTTTCTCCTCAACTGGTAGGACACCAACGCTTTTCTAAATGATCGAATGAATGCTGTTGGATTCACTGAACTCTTCTGGACTACTATAATATATTGGTTAATGCTGGTGAAAGTTCCACTGGTCAAAGCTGAGTTTTCCAACAAAATAATGCGCTGGTGTAATTAAAGAATACGTTTAAGGCAAGGATATATTTATTTTGGATTGGTTAGCAGGCAGAGCTGACATTAAACCATTTAAAAAGTTCTGGGAATTGTTTTTTCGACAAGTTTACGCAAATAGAGAAATGTTTTCTGATGTTTCAGAACTGAAATCGATCATAAAGAAATAATTGCAAAGAATTGATCAGGTTCTTACGGTATCTTATGGGATCAATTCCAAACCGAATTTTTGAAGCAATGGAGAACCGTTTTGATACATTAAAATATTAAAAATAAAACTACTTTATTTGATAGATTATTAAACATGTAAAAGTACAAGTACAAGCGAACCCATTCAAATTTCCACCCTGAAATGTAAATTTTTGTAAATAATTTATAAAATAAACTGTAAATTTGAGTTTCTATACTGAATAACAATAAATTTTTCTCAAAGCAATATTTCATAACGAAAGACTTTTTATTCGTGGAGGGCAACCAAAATATGCAAAATAGGTGGGGACCTTTTTACGTGTGTCACGTACCTTAATAACAAAAGTGGTCTAATGATTTTTGAAGACATATAGCCACATAAAGAGGTTGGAACCAACCTGTTGATGTTCCTTTTGCACGGCATCGGCCTGTTCTTTCCATGAACAGTCCTGTTTCGTGGTATACATATCCTATATATTCCGGATTAGAAAATGTAATCAGACGCACAGCAGGCACCATGATTTCGACTCAAACTATTCGTAAAGGGTTAAGGTAAGGTTTCCTACTTTTAAGATGTCCGGTAAAATTACCGCTATTGCCCACAAGGCAATAGCTTCGGCTAGCTTGTTTTCTATTTTAAGAGCGTACTTTAGGCGCTTAAAATTACTTTTCCAATAGCATATTTTGGTTGCCCTAGATAACCTTAACATTCTGCGGGGTAATCTATTCATATTCCCACCACTGTATGTACGAGTACGAGTACCTTGGCAAATTTGTTACAATTAATTTTTAGTTTACATTGTTGGCTTATTTCGTTTCCAATTTGTTTCGAATTGGATTTAATTAAATTGTCTTTTGTATTTTTCTATCTTCCACTTGTTCCTGGATTTTTAACATCCATATGACGATATTACATAATATCGTTGGCTTTTACGTAAATAAATTTCAACGATTCTGAATATAGCATACATACGTATGTACGTATTTTATTTTTTTTTGGGATTTTTTACGTAATAAAACAATTTGGCAGACAACCAACAATTTTCACATCTGTACAATTTCTTTGGTACTTAATAATATTCATTTTTTAGCAATAAATTTAATTATTTCGGGATACATTTGTTAATGGCCTATTGACGAATACGATGGTATATAGCATTTTATTAACGAAGTTTCGCCAGATCATACATAGATATTAATCGACGAGTATTACATTTTTTATGTGCATAGCATCGATTTTTTATTGTTTATTAGCTATTAATAGCTCTCTCAGTTTAAAGTAGCAATCTCTAGAATTATACTCGTACATACGAGTATATGCTCAATGAATCTTTAATAGATATCAAGATGGTGCCACGACACGAGGTCAACAGCTCTGAAAAGCGCTTAGTGCTACAGGGTAATTTGCTCTAGAAACATTTGTGCTGAGCTAAGCGTTAAAGCTTAAGCCCTTTCACTTTTAGTCAGCTTAAAACTTTTTCGCTTTTCTGGCTCAGCGCAATATTTTATATTTCCGACAATTGTCAAGTTGCAAAATGACAAATGTCTGTTTCGTCTAACTTCGATTCTATCCGTAACGTCGATTGTGTGGTCTATCGTCGATGGTCGTGTTTTTATCGTGATTGCCACACTTTATTGTGGGAAGGAAAATTGTTCCGATACATCATATGTCACCTGGGACTCATCAAAGTAAGAAATTTCGAATTTTCTTTCAAATCCCAAACTGAACATGGTATTTGACAAATGAGGCAGACAGTATGCCGTTTCTAAAACATGAAAATAATCACAATTACGGGTCAGCAATTGTGAACCGCTGATTAAGCGCTAGCATTTTTGGAACGCAGCCAAAGACTTTATGTTCACATTTGGACGAGTTCGAAAGCCATAAATAGATTTTTCGGAAGTATGGTTCGAAGGCACAATTAAATAAAACGTAAAATGATAATAGCTGGTTTTTGTTTCACTAATGTATTTATTTCTGTGTTTCACGGAAACTCCGCCTGTATCACCTCACTAACTCACTAATTACTCACTAACCATCAGGCCTAAAGCTATGACCTCCTTCCCCTTGCGCTGTGTGGCCTAAAACGGCCATTATACGCTCAATAATTTCACGCAATATTCGATTGCGCAAACAGTTATTGGCTAAATATTGAATTTAATTGTTGTTAACTGCTTTGACCACTCCAGGGGCATGGACGCTTTTTTCTTTTTGTTGACGTTTTAATAGCATCTTTTTCGGATGGCACAGGTGCTAGCATGTACTTCCTACCCGAGCTGTCTTTTACTGACAAGCTCGGAACATTGTGGGAGTTCTTGTAGTACACACAGGTAGTTTTTATTGACGCACCGAGGCTTGAACCTCTGTTTCTCTAGATGACGACCGAGAACTTACGGCTACCGAGCGTGTCAATGATATTTTGCTTGTTGGAAATATGTTGCACATTATTCATTATTTGTGCCCTACACGCACTAATATTATAACCCGACTTACGTGTAAACACTAGTCGCGTTTACGCGACTCAGCGAAAAATCACGCGATCGCGTATACGCGTCCCGTCTATTATTATTTATGCTAACGAAACGTCAACTTGTCTCTTGGGAATAATTGACGCGTTAGTGCACTTTCACACAAAGAGCCGCACGGCTCTCGCTCGCGAGTGAGAGCGAGGCGCGTAAAACTGAAATGCAAAGAGTACACTGCACCTTTCACACGGGGAGCACGAGCCTTACCGTGACGCGAGTGAGAGCCGGTACAGCTCGTGCATCTCGAGCCGTGCGTTGTGGCCACTTATCTTCTTTACGGTCGACGCTGTCTTCGACGACAAAAACGTCAACGTTCCACGGCGTATTGGGTTCATCCTCTTAACAAAAAGCAGGATGAAGCAGGAGTTTTTGCCACGCTTTATCAAAAACTCGCGAGCGAGAGCCGTGCGGCTCTTCGTGAGGAAAGGCACTTAGGGTTAGGGCAAATAGGATATGACCTGCACATTTTTATACCCTAGACTTATAGAAGCCTGGCTTTTTATGAAAATTGACAGATTTTCGGTAGATATGACAAAATATATGTACATATGTATTACCAAAAATTTATAGTGAAGTATTGGCCTGCTATTATCGGCCATCAAGGGCCAGCTATTCCCATCGTGTGCAGGGAAGCTTGGGCGGATTGTATTCGTACATAGAGACCGATAGTGGCATTTAGATTAAAATTTTCTAATCATCGACCACCGTCAAGAGCTAACTGTCAATTTTCATTCGATTTAATATGTGCTAATCATCGATCTGTCTATCATATACTTCAAAATGGTATTATAGTTGTACATATATGCATAATTTAATCGCACATCATTCTTAACATCAAGATGCTTATATGCAAATTAAAGATTCTCTGACCAAGAAAGATATATAAAGTTTTTAATTGGTCATTTGGTATGTGTACATCGAAACATGATTGTCGATGTTTGTTGTCGTGTACGAGAATATCGTAATATTTCGTGTCGCTATAACAATAGCAAAAAAGGTAGCCGTATTCAGACTAAATAAAAGTATTGCTCTATGACCTCATTAAATTTATATTTTCAGACAATAAGTCGTCCACATAGTGATAGTGTGATAATAGCATTTATAATAATTGACTGCTGACTTTTTTTTCACAAGTACACAATGTAGACATTGGAACGGTGACACACTAGCAAGAATTGAATTGGCTAGTTAATAAGAAATGTATGATACATAAACCTATCATGCGCTTGCTAAGTGATCTTCAAGCTCTCCAAGTGAAATAGATACGACGTAATGTGTGACTTGAATGGGTAAAATAATTATATTTTATTAAAAAGCAATTTAAATAAATTATTGAAACTAGCCTATTTGATATTAAGATTTTATATTCATGTGGGACAATGAAGTGAGAGCGTATACGAGTACCCGTTTGGCCTGTACACTCAGCACAGTCCAATCTTGACGTCTGTATCAAAAGGATAACTATTCTATTCTTTGAAATTTATAGATACTGTAGTCTGTAGAATCAAAGGCAATGTCAGGGTCAGAGTGCTGTAACATTTATTTGGATGTAAGACGTTCATATTGTTACGTAAACAGCGGAGATTTCCAATATTGAGTTCAAATTTTATTTAGGAGATTGATTGATGGACTGGGGCAATTAATACACTTCAAACACAACGTAGTTATGATTTTTTCTAGTTGTCCAAGGGTTGGCCCTTCAAAATCTTTACTACACTTTCATCGTTTAAGCGATGCGATATACGTAGTGGCTGGGTATCATCCTAACCTAACCTATAGACATACTAGCGCAGGGGTCGGCGACCTTTTTAGGACAGTGGGCCACTTTCAAAACAAATATGTTTAAGCGGATCACACAGTAGAAAAAAATCTAGTGTCAGGATGCCGACCGAAAATATCTTCGATGTTCTTTAGGAGGAGGTTACACGCTCCAAAAACCAATTGTAGCTCAACAACCCTACAACCTCCTTGATCTCAAATTATTCAGTTTGTACTCCTTTATAATTTTACTTATAAAGGTGTCCATTCACAATTAATTACACTGACGAAAATCTTGTAAGAATAACTGACGGAGGAATAACTAACGATATTTTGAATAGCTGTCAAGAAACTGTAGAAACGACTGACGATAATTTGAAGCGCTGACGAGAATCTGAAGGAACCTCTGACGATAATCTGAAGTGCTGAAGATTTTTTTTCAGTTTTGCCTCCAGGTTTTCATCGGCGGTTCAAATTGTTGTCAATTCCTACAAGATTCTCGTCCATTTTTTCCTATAAGAATATCGTCAGTTTGACGCACATGAGCATCTTAAGACATTTATACTGAAAAAAATAATTGTTTCCCCAGAAAAATTTATGAAAGTTGGCAAAGTGGGTGCTAAAACCGTTAATAAAAGGTTCAAAACTAATGGTATGCCGCATAAATGCATGTGAAAGTGAGATTAAACTCTTTGGAACATTCCTGTTTCGCGAATATTCGGAGAATTCTCTCTATTGTATTTAGAGAGAATTCCTAAATTGCGGCATTTCCGCTTTAGGTAGTCCACTTCCGCCTTAGGTAGGAACAATATAGAACCCAAGCGGGGAGATTTGTAGGGCCTAAAGCAGAAATTACTGAGTGTGAGTTTTGTGAAAATTCTCTTTAATCGAATAGAGAGAATTCTCCTAAAAGTTGCGAAACAGGAATGTTCCAAATTAGTAAAACGTTAGGCCTTCTCACTTACTCACCCCATGGCCACGAGTATCGGCCAATTTCCTCGTTGTCAGTAAACTCGCCCAATATAATCAAGTTCACTAGCCTACTAGCAGGTAGCTCGACTTGTGCGAGAAAATTTCGTTGCTCACTGGTGTGTGGGCTACCTTCCAAGTAAATTAATTATGTGTTTTCATAGTCTTAAATCACTACGAATATCTGACTAGTTCATGCTAGTGCCTTCAAAATACCGACGCAACCATTTCGTGCAGAAGTGGCTAATGCAAACTTCTGCTCGATGGTACCGAGCAGGTACAAAAATTGTATGTTATTACCACAACAGCGCTAACTGACTCGCCAGCTTCTAGCTAGCTGACTCGGCCAATGCAATCGACCCTTAGTATGCATTTTGTCGGAATCTCTTGATCTAATTTCTCTTTTCCTTCTTTCACGTCACTGACATTCCCACAAGTTTCATTTCAAAAAGACAGACTAAGAGCCGTTTTCTCAATGTCTGGTTAAATCTTATCCTGTAGATATACGCTAACCGGCCTTCATCTTCCGGTTAAGAATTTATCGCACAATAATTCCAAATAGCTGATACGTACTGCTGAGATTTTGACAGCTAGAACTGTTTACGTTTGCTTATTCAATGACACACTGGTCACAAGCAACAGAGTTCTGGATATTCATTCGAAGGAAACGGATCTGAAACCATCTCAGCCGCAAAATAATGCTGAGAGAATCAGAATCAGCTGACTTTCTACTGCATTAGCTGCGCTTGGGGCGATTGTTTGGGGCGATCGGTAGCGCAGTGTGTTGAGGCATTAGTCTCATGTTTGACTACCGGCGTTTCGGGTTCGAATCCCGTCCACGACGATGTTCGTGGCCATGGATGTGCAGGAGGTGTATGCTGGCAACTGCATTCTCCGAAACCAGATTATGCCAACGAAACGTCAACTGGGCCACATGGAACAGTTGACGCGCTATGCCCCACAAGGGGTTAGGGCAATTGAGTAATTATCATATTTTGAACGTTGCATGCGCTAAGATTAAATTTAGTGTCCCGGATAGCTAACTGGCAGTTTAACCGGACATTTAGAAAACGGGCCTAATTCTTGTGAAGAACACGGCGAAACTTGACTCAGGTCAACAATTTTGGTCTGCCTTTTCGCCATGAATTTTCGTATTATCCAAATATCCCAATTTTCTGCTTTTTGTGTTTATTTTCGGTGAAGTGTCCGGAACCAAATTGAATTCGAATCAAGTGTATCCATCGTTTTGTGGTTTTAATGACGTCTGCCACCGCAAATGGTCTGCCATCAAATTTGCTGCTTATGAGTTGACTATTGCCTACTACAATGCAAAGACCGAACATTGAGCAAAGTACTTTTTTTTAACAACAGGCACCTGTAGACAGACTAGCTATTCCTTGTGTAACCAATCAAGTGGTGGACGCGACTATGTATTAGAAGTATGGCCAAATCTTTCGGCTTTTTTCCTCTAGGTCTGTTATGGACATACTGTAAAGCCTACAAGTGTGTACTTGTGTGCGTTTTCAGAATGCTCACGATTTTCAGATGCTATAACTTAAAGCACATAATTCGTTATTGCCTGGCGGGCCGCACAAAAGCGTATTCGCCGCTCGTAGCCGCGCGTTGCTTCGAGGAATGTATGCGAAAAAAGCTTTGTGCCGATTAATTTTGTGTGCAATTGAAGAAATGTAAACTGAGGCCCAAAGACGCCGGCAATGGACGCTTCCTGTCGCTCGTGGCCATTTATTTCGCGACAGCTTGTTGACGCTTGTGTCGCGGGAGTACATAGCCGCTCCAATATGCTTGTAGTGGACGGTCGAACTTAGCCGTAGCCACTCGAAGCCAAACAGTTCCATATAACAATATTTATACACAATAGATTACTGCTCAGTGATGGTCGCTTCTACGATCATAGTCCAGTCGCTTCGGGCATGTAAATGTATTGCTCGACACAATTATTATCGTCAAGCTAAAACAAACCATATTATGTTTGTGTAGCAAATATATTTTGTTCAGTTCCTTATTCGGTACAAAGTCTTAATGATTGTTGTAAAGATAAGATAAAAAAGATATCTAGATACTAAATAACGATACTTTCCCCTGATTATTATCTCAGCCGTCTTTTGGCTAAAGTACTACATAAATGTAACTTTAATTCGTGCATAAAACTACGTACTATTCACATCTAGCATTCGTTTCAATGCACAGATATCGACTCGTTTATGTTTGTACGAGTATAGTAAACTGGCTAGAATACAAACCAATTGACTTGAATTCTTTTTTTTCTATTGTAACTAGCATCGATGGTGTATGCCAAGGTCTGTAAAAGGTAATCATTAGCGTACATGGTCAATAGTGTATGTATGTATAGTGAACTAGTACATCAGTATGAATGTATGTATATGGAAACTGCACGTTGGTGTATATTATAAATAAACAAAGCTATTGTTTCATGCATCTCTTAAAAACAGTAACCGAATTGATTGATATACAGAGATTTCGTGATCCCTCACGATGATTTGTGCCCTTCGTTGCATCACGGGGGAACAGCATTTTGTTTATTTCGATTTGATATTCATTTCTAGCTAATTTTTGGTCGTAGAATCCGGAAATGCTAACCGTTTTTCTCCTATACGTCCAGTTTTTGAGATACAGGGGGCTCAAATTTTGGCCCCCATACAAACCTTCCCTTCATTGAAATCAAAACAAACGAAACTCTACAATTTTTTTATTTATAAATTTTGATTTTACATCTTAACAATATTACCTAAGAACTAAAAAAAAAAATTATGGCAAAAATTTTCGTTTGTAGCTTTTCCTGGAGTGTTCAATTTCAGGACAGTCCCGTTTTATGCTCCAACAATAGTCCGCCATCATATTCGCATCCCATCTGCCTTGATATCGAGTTTCCATGATTTTTAAATCTTGATGAAATCGCTCTCCCTGCTCATCACTCACAGCTCCAAGATTTTCCGGAAATTCATCTAGATGACTGTGTAAAAAGTGGACTTTGATGCTCATATTGCAGCCAAGCCTTTGAATATTTACGTCCAAAGAAGGCGAAGGAGATACTTGATATACTGGCACTGGAACTTCAGGAGAATGAGCAACTGGTCTTTTCGCCGATTCTAAATTGGGATACTGTATCTTATTTTTGTTTTTGTGTGTGTACCCTGTTGTTTTAATTTGATTTGATGAATTCCTCACTGTTGTTTTAGTTGTTTTAGTACAACAAAAGTAACAATCACTTGTGTGGTTTGAGGGCTCTCGCCATATAATTGGCACACCAAATGGCAACTGAAGTCGTTCTGCTTTCGTCCAGGACCTCAAATATGTGACACAGCACCTGCACACTTTATGAGGGACCCACCATTTATCCTGATTGCAAATTGGAGCTTTGAAGTAGGCAAGATATGTCTGGTGAACAAAGGGGCCTATTTTTGTCCTCTGACTTAGAAATGTATAGCTGCCACATATATAGCAAAATGAGTCCGGAGCGTTGAGACACTTTCGACGAGGGATAGTAGAGGCTTCCATTACACAAGTTAAGAGCACAATAATAGAGTAATATACTGGAACAGAGGCTTTTAAATACATTTTTTTACATAAAAGAGCCTTAAAAATGGCCGAAGAATTTCACAACTTTTAACAAACAATCCAGGTAGCGAGAAATTACTTTTTTTTATTGCTTTTAATTTTATTGTATACAGGTACTAGAAGGTCCTGCACAAGGATGCAGCCCCGTAGCTTTTAAAAAAAGTTGTTTTTTAAGGGGGCCTTTTGTAATTTTTCGTAAAATTAAAAAACAAACGATATCTCGAAAACCTGACGTATAGGGGAAAAACGGACTGCATTTTTGGAATCAGCGAGGCCGTTTTACTATAAATTAGGTGCAAAATTAAAAAAAAAAACAGAAAAAAGTGTCAAAATTGTTCTCCCGTGTCAATGTTGTTGAAGTAAAACATGGACTGAAGTATTCTGCATTTCCTCACATCTTTAGTTAAAATTATCGGGGAGTTTATGATTGCAAAAAAAGGTTATTAGATGTTTTTACCGATAAAAACGGAAGTATTTCGTCTTAGAATAAATAGGTTACTTTTTTTCTTTTTAGTTCAGAATTAATAGTATATAAAATGAGAATTTAAATTGACCATTCCCTGTCTATTTCAATTAATAAATTTACTATTCTGTAACACCAATAACATTTCTTTGACCGTTTAAAAACTTAAAAGCTGTCGTGTCAATCGGGTAGAGTGACCACGCCAATAAGCATGTTCTTTTGTAGTTCAGCGGAAGTTAAGTCGGGTTAACAACGCGCAATTTCAATGATACGTTAACCTATGGAATTCTACGGGTTAATAAACCTGCACCGGATAGATATGTATGTCAACAGATCATCGCATCGCTAAATGGCGAAATTATTATACTCCGGGGAATAGAGTCTGAAAAGGTGACCTTACCTTGCATAAGGTTCAGTAGTTCTAATTTTTTGATATGTTAGTTCAGAATCCAAGTTTTTGACCTGCCCTCCTTGTGCATTCTCTGCGGCACCCGAAAATTCAACGAATTTCGGAACATTTTTCAGTTTATTGCGCATATCTTTTTAATTGTGCATCTCAGAGAAAAACAATGTATAGAAAGTTATAGAGTATTGAATTTTATATATAACTTTCGTATGCAAAGTTTTTCCGTAAAACTAGTACATATCTTAAGAGTTACGTGCTTTCAAAGATTCACATTTTCCCTTAAAATTAATCATGCGGCCAGTATGCCGGTCATTTAATTTTAGTCGTGTAGAAATTTATTTCGAATTACACGTGCACTCCCTACTCTTTCGCCCTAACCCCTAGTGGGGCATAGCGCGTCAACTATTCCATGTGACCTAGCTGACGTTTCGTTGGCATAAGCCAGTTTCGGAAGATGCACGTTGCCAGCATGCACCTCACGTTGGTATAAATTCTTTCTAGTTATTTGTCCATTGTAGAACATAAGTGATGGCTTCAGCATCATATCCTCCGTGTTTTTTATATAATGGTAGTGAGAGTGGTGTTGTTGCTGTTGTGAAAGAAAGAGGCATTAAAACACTACTTGAAGCCAGTATAAAAGGAAGGACACACTCAATCAAAACAATTTAAATGTGAAGCAAGCAGTTGAAGATGCTTATATGCTTGTTGTAACATCTGCAATAAACCTTGCTGCAGAGTATGATGCTGTGGAGTTCATCGGGGAGGACGTTGATTTGCTTGTTCTCATGACTTCTTTAGTTCAAGATCTCCCAATTTACTTCCGAAAACCCGAAAGAGGTGGTTCTCCTGACAATTTATTTTCCACAGCATCCTACAAGTACTGAGCTTGTTCTTCACGTTTTGAGTGGGTGCGACACCATGTCCTCCCTGTTTGGATTTGGTAACACCAAGTTTTGTACTTTGTTTGATAACAAACCAACACTGCAAGAGTTCGCGAATTTCTCCAGAAATCCTTACGCCGTTTCTGGTGGTAATTTTTGAAGCAGGAGAGCGTATCCTTCTTTCTCTGTATAGCAGTGACACAACAAAAACATTAGACGCTTTGCGATAGCAGCTATTCTCGCAGTCTGCTACAGGTAACAAGTTGAATCTTTCAAACGACACAGGATGCAGCTATAGTATGTACCACATCTTCCGTACTTATCCCCAACTACTACGTACTGCATTCAATAGTAATCGAACCAGGACCCAATGCGTAGAACGCGAACATGCTAACCGTTGCGCCATCCGGACTACTCGGTTTAATGTGCTCTGTAATTTGTAAAAACTGCTGTGAACAAAGCTGTAAAGGTGGATACACACATGCGTCCAATCCAAAATTTCCCCGGTCGATGTATGGATTTGACAGGGAAATTTTGAATTCACCCGGAGAAAATTTTGATTTTGAACGCAAGTGTGTGTCAGACTTAACAACAAAGCGGACATAATAATTAATGATTACTTAAAGAGCGATCCGACTGAACTGTTTATTGAAGAAGTTAACGAGGAAATTACTGAGTCTTCAAGACCACACAATAATAAACGTACAAAATATGTAAAATATAAGGTTCTAAATTATTGCTTTATTGACACTATACCATAATAATATAGATATTATTAAATACTATTCAAGACAACTTTCTCTACGAAGATGTGCCGTTTTCAGGATAATAGAACAAAAAAAAACTCGCCAAAAATTTCAAAAAAGTATAGTTTTTACAAAAAATTTCCAATTTTGAAGACGCGTAACACTTAAGAAAATAGTTTTATGGAAAAACTTAGTACTCCAAAGTTATAGCAAATTCGATACTCTACAACTTTGCGGTAAATTGTTTTTGCTCTAAGATACAAAATTAAAAAAGAAATGTGCAATAAAGTGAAATATGACCGGAAATTTGACAGTTTTTGGGGTATCGCGGGGAATGCACAAGGGGGTGGAGGTCAAAAACATGGATTATGAACTACGGGACCGGACTATATAACATATTATTGTAAAAAATTAGAACTACTGAACCTTTTGCAAGGCAAATATGCCTTTATTGCCCGGACTATTATGGAAAATTAGAAATGTTCGTAGTTTCATTTGATTTTTGATATCAAGTTAATTAGCAAACCTGTCTTAGATGTTTTCCTGGATATGTTCCATTTTTTTCTCGCGAACACAATCGAAAATGTTGAAAAACTAAATTGACGCCAGGGATCACTTTGACACTTAACCGAGTTTAGCACGCAACAACAACGCAACATTTTTCGCGCGGTGTTTAACCTAACAATGAAAGAACGAGGGAGCTTAATACATATTACGAAGCATGTCCAGAAGGCAAAAGTACTCAATCTTTCTATTTTATAAAAAAAACATTTATTTAAAAAATAATTATGGTCTACAACTTAATAATGAGACTTTTTTTTGGAATTTTGGGCATTTATTCATAGATTTATTCATATAACTAAATTATTCAAAATATTGGCCATCAGCAGCGATAACTTTCGCCCATCTTTCGGGAAGTCTACGAATTCCGTCGCGAAAAAAATCTTGGGGTTTCGAGGCTATCCATGAATCGAGCCAGTTCTTAGTATCCTCATATGAAGTGAAGTGCTGATCAGCCAACGCATGAGTCATCGAAGCGAACAAATAGTAATCGGATGGAGCAATGTCAGGGCTATACGGCGGGTGGGGTAGCACTTCCCATTTGGTTGTTTCCAGGTACGTTTTCACGACTTGCGCAACATGAGGGCGAGCATTGTCATGCTGAAGAATTATTTTGTCGTGCCTTTCAGCAAATTGTTGCCGTTTTTCACGCAATGCTCGACTCAAACGCATCAATTGCAGTCGATAGCGCTGCCCGTCAATGGTTTCATTCGGTTTTAGCAGCTCATAATAAAGAACACCGATCTGGTCCCACCAAATGCAGAGCATAAGCTTGGAACCATGAATATTTGGCTTCGCGGTCGATGTTGATAGGTGCCCGGGCGGTCCCCATGATTTCTTTCGCTTTGGGTTATCATAATGAATCCACTTTTCATCGCCGGTCACAATACGATGCAAAAAACCCTTCCGTCTTTGCCTTTGAAGCAGTTGTTCGCACATGCAAAAGCGCCTCTCAACATCTCTTGGCTTCAACTCGTACGGAACCCAGTGGCCTTGCTTTTGGATCATTCCCAGTGATTTTAACCGCTTCGATATGGCTTGCTGAGTCACTTCCAACGAAATTGCCAACTCTTTTTGAGTTTGGCACGAATCTTCTTCGAGTAATTTCGTCAATTCTTCGTCTTCAAACTTTTTTGGCTGGCCAGGTCGCTCTTCGTCGGTAATGTCGAAATTATCATTTTTGAACCGATGAAACCACCGAAAACACTGTGCACGCGAAAAAGCATCGTCACCGTAAACTTCCACGAGCAATTTATGACTCTGAGCTGCAGTCTTCTTAGCAAAATAATGTCCAAGTAAAACTTCCCGCAAATGTTGTTTTTTTCGTGAATTTTCGAAACTTTCCATGGTCCGGTAAAATACGTTGTCAACAATCAACACGAAATGTTTATACTGACATTGACAGCTTATGAATACAAACTTCAAATGGTATGTATGTCAAAGATGGACTACCATTGGTTTATCGGTGTTGCCATCTCTAAAAAAAGTCTCATTATTAAGTTGTAGGCCTAAATACATGAAATTAAAGGTATATATATTACTACTTTTCCACATAGTCGCCTTCCCGTTCTATGCAGGTTTCAGGCCACAGGCACAGGTTTTTTGATTCCCTCCACATAGAAATCTCCCGCCATCTCTTTCGACCAAAAATTTTTTTCACCCATATGAGTCATGTAAGCCAGAGCATCTCCCGACTTGTCGCAGTTAGGCGGCTAAATGGAGGAACAGGAGGTGCATGCTCCGAAACAAGTTTATGCCAATGACACGTCAACTGGGTCAGATGGAACAGTTGACGCGCTATGCCCCACAAGGGGTTAGCGCAATTGAGTAGTAGTATGTATGGTTTGACCATATGCTCGGAAAATACATACATAAGTGACTTTAGTCCCGCGGCTAGAACAATGGTCATGATGACTTTCATCCAGGCCTTTATAATGAGCGCATTGATGTCTTCATCATGACTTGGTTAGCAGGGCTGGCACGCTATAAACTTTCTCTGAAGCAACTATCACCGAGGCAGCCCCTGAACAGGGTTGAGCTATGGGTCGACAACCCTTCATCGTAAAAACCACTCCATGTGAAGAAATTTGGAAAATATACTTCGGATTGGGCGGATCAACAACAACGAATTTTTTTCCGCTACTTCAGGGATAAATTGTGTACAAGACTCGCATATACATATGTATACGAGTAGAATGCTCGTACATACATATTCGGAAAATTAAATATGAATTTACATTTAACTCTTCTATGTCGCAGATGCAGAGATATATGTACATACTCGTCGTAGTAGTAGTAGTATCCGACTATAATTACACGCATTCTGGCCATGGTATTTATGTATGTACATATCTTTGCATATCAAATATTATTCACGCTTGCATTACAAATGTTGTAGGTGTGTACAGCTTCATTTCAATTTATTCCTAGTTCTAGTTTCGCACAGTTACGGAATATGCATATGTTTTATGTATTCTATATTCTCCTGGGGCTCTTTATCTTAATTCTAGCGATTAAAATAGGTCAGTTTTAATGTAAATGTATCTCGATATGTACGAATTTTACGTACGTACAATTAGAATAAATTTCACGTGGATATGGCTTCCAATTGAAATACACGACTGCTTTGTGCGGAATGAACAAAGAGTGTGCTTTCAATAATCACAGCGCCCATTGTTTTGGCTTAACGTGCGTATTATAAATCTGTTAGAGCCGCCATACACTATGCGATCCGTCGTCCGATCGATCGGCCGATGGATCGCCACGAAATGTCTACCGATCTACACTGCACACACACTGTACGATTTTCGTGCGGTGCGATGCGATAACGAATTACAATTCCAAAAATTGGTTATGATTCACTCCCAATACAACCTAGCTTAATTTTCGTTAACTATTTGGATTTTTGTGGTATTTTCGTATTAAACGAGTACTAAATATTTGATATTTCAATTGGAGAGCCATTTAAATCATTAGAGGAATTTTTCAAATTTCATCATTTATGGTAATAATATGGTAATTTGACATTCACTTGCGATAATAACATACACCATGCAATTGATTGTCAGATCGACGGATCGCACGAAAATCGCACTAAAATATCGGCAGCTAAAAATTGATGATGATCGATGCGATTTTCACATACACAGGCCGATCCGTCGGCCGATATCGACTTCGGATGACATATCGGCCGATCGATGTCTGTGTGTACATATGTATCATCTTTGGGACAATTCCCCATTTTTTTAAATAAAGATCACCCTTACTTTTCTCCAAGACTCTGGAATATACCCTTACAAAGATACCCTGAAAATTTTTATTCACTACTATGCATGCTACCTTATATGTAAATATGAAATATAAAAATAGGAGTTTCATTTGATTTTTCATGGGAAATATGTATTTCGATTTATTATTGTGTACTGAAATTAGCTCGGAAATGGGATCATATACCGAAATTCTCTCTGAAAAAGACGGTCGTGTACCGTGCTCGAAAAACAGTGGTCACGCTAGTCATCACTCTTTGATTCATATATAAGGCGTGTTTTTTTGTACTGCGGTGCAGGTCAATTGGGGGCTATCCAGGTTAACTTACACACATTACACAAACAACTAGGGTATGTTGTTTGTGTAATATGTGTAAGTTAACCCGGATAGCCGCCAATTAACCTGCGCCGCAGTACAAAAAAAACACGCCTATAGTATACATACTGCGTACTATTACTAGTTGGCAAACTGAATTTATGCCGTTTGAAGTCACTATCGGCAGGCGTGTATCTAGAAACATTATAAATATTGGGACGACGAAGAAACTTTACAAAACTTTTATAACTGGAAACTAAAATAAAAAGAAACGGCAATTCGCGTGATTTCGACCAGCTGACTCTGAAATCCCGAAAGTGTTTATGCTGATACTTATGTAGATTTGACAATTTAAAAATTAAATTGGGATTTTACATCAACGGATGACATGCATTTGTTTAGTCATTTTTATTTATATTTTTAATTGTCAACTGTCATTGGTATTGGAAATTCACGTAAAAAAGCGGAAGAGGAATACGCTATTCTTATGCCATTGGAATATGTAAATTAGGAAACGGATTCAACTTTGTATTGAGAATCTAACTATGAAGATTTTGAGCACTTTCTTCAATTCAGTGCACCGAAATTTTCGGAGAGTGTTCATTCGCCCGTTGAAATTAACAGCCCAAAAAGTATGCTGAAAGATAACGTTTTGTTGACAATGGCTAAGTTCATAACATACAGCGGTATCGCAACATGCTGTGACAACAGTATCGAAGCAGCATTGCAACACGTTGTTGTGTTATGAACAACAGTCGCATGTAGTCATCCATCAATTGTCAAATTTCATAGCTTAAAATTGACTGACAAAAAATCGTATGATTATGACAACGCGGGTGTCATTTCTGAATTGTCATCATATGTTGGTCCTAGCCAGCGGAGAAACTTTTGTGATGGAGAAAATGACTTTCTTCACAGCATGTTGTGTCCATCAAAAACTCAGTGGAGAGAATTCACAAAATAAATTGGCAACAGTATGCCAACCGTTGTGTTTTATGAACTTAGCCAATGTCTTTTTTCACGCTATGGATATTCCATAGTAAATTTTTTAAGCAACACAGAACAACGAAATAGGAACATGTTTAACTTCTAATCCAGATCAAGGTTCGTGGATCATTTTTGTCTCAGGAACGACTATGATCCATTAGCTGTCAGTTTTTAAGTTTCTGTCAAACTGGGCATCTAACAGCTGATGACATTCCAATTGAATTTGTACTCTGCAGATACTTCGACTTCCACAAATTCACAAAAGAGAGCTAGGCTACCACACGATTTACATACGACAGCAACTGAAAACTGACGATCGCATACCTAAGAAAAAAAACAACAACTGAAAACAAATCCGCACTTATTAGTTTGGGTAACATATATCGCTAATTGATCGGAAAAAATTTATGATCCGAAGAACGACGTTAGTTGGAAACATGTTCAACTGGATCTAAGAAAATCAGTATATAGTTTTGTCGTAAAAACCCGACCATTAACAGGGTGTTTGTTGTGTCCACTGGTATCATTTGTATCACATATTCAAGGATAAAGTTGAACAGCATGGGGTCAACCCATCACTCTGCTTCAGTCCGACTCTAAACGATTCGATCAAGTTGTTGTCGATTCTCACCTGCGATGTTTAGTTTAACATTGGGTGGGTTCGGAAGATACTGAGCAACTTTCGCTCAAATCATCATGATCAAATGATCACCGACCGAGCAAGAAATATTTCTGTTCGCTGCTCACACTTTTCTTCTTCTTTGTCTTTGACTTTTGTATGAAGTGAGAGTCGCGTTCAGCAGGCATAGACTGCATAACCGACAAGCTGTGGAACTGATCGCGAGCAGTTCATGCTCTTCGGTAACTCCTGAACTCATCCAATGGCTACCGAGCAACTTCTGCTCAGGCGATCATGATCAAATGATCACCGAGAAAGAAATATTTCTGCTCATCGCTCACGCTCTTCTTCTTTCTCCTTGACTTTCATATTAAGTGTGTGTAACAACGAGAGTGACTCTCAGCAGGCGCAGACTGCATAACCGACAAGCTCTGCGAAATCGCTCGCTCGTGATATTGGGTACCTTCTGGCCGTAACCACAGTCATATTGGTCAATCGGATTAACTTAGCTGGTATGTCAAAGTGCCGCATGCTTTTACATAATGCACTTCGGTCGATGCTGCCGAATGCCTGTCTGAAAGTCAACAATATTTGGTGGAGTGTCGAATTCAAGGCATTTTTCGAGCACTTGTTTTACCCTGAACATTTGATCGAATGTAGATCGTCCAGACCGAAAGCCTTCTTAGTATTTGCCGATTATTACTTCCGCGTACGGCCTCCATAGAGGGGAAATGAGGGTCAATTTTTTTTTTTCGTTAGGTATGGACAAGTGGGGTACCATAAGAAAGATCATAAGAAAGCTAGCGTCGAGTGCATTTCATTTTTGGCATTATCTCCAAATTTGAAGAAAGGAGATAAGAGGAAGAGGAGAAAATATGTGATCAGAGCTTGTCCAGCCCCCCCCCCCTCTCGCATTTCAGGACCGTTATACATACTTAGAAATATGGAAATTTACATGAAAGCGGCATTTCACTAGCATAGAAAATGGAAAATAATACAATTTTGATATCTCATTAAAGAAGGCTAATAATAGTACATTTCCATAGTTGCAGCTAGCACACCCCGGCACCCTTCAAACACATGGCCAACCATAATCAACACCACAGGCAATAATATCTCTTAGTTTCGTTATAATCACGTAATATTTAATAATAGTACATTCATTTAAAGCTATGACACTATTCATACAAAAGATACACCTACCAGCCTCATGCATGATAGGTGCCAGTGCCAGTACGACATACTTGCATATTGTTTTTCGTAGAGCGAATTGTACAATAGTTTAACCATTTCTGAAGGTTAAAAAGATTGGTGGGTGAGAAGGGGGGGGGGGGGGGGGATTAGGCTGGTCGCTGACTCTACTTCCTATAATTATTCACGCAATTTCTATTTTTTTATGCAAGTTTCCAATTTGCAATGTCGCCTAAGCATCTCGAAAAGTAGGAGTAGTATCATCTTGTATAATCGTACATTCATAATCTATCTACAGTACAGCTTCCCGTTTTAAAATTATTATTTTGAGAGGTGAGAGATGGAGTCTTTTTTATGAAAATCAGCTGATTTTGCCATAATTGTGGTCTGGGATAAGTTCCACACTTTATGGCTTGGTAATTTGTATGAGACGTATGAGGAAACGAAAATGCTTATCGGCCTGTTTATAGCTTCGATTAATTTGTGTTCCTGTTAGTTAACGAAGAGTTTAATCGGACATTGAGAAAACGGGCCTAGGTATATCTTGAATAAGACATCTGAGTAGTATGCACTAAGAAGATCGAGGAGCCGTTATTTACATACCAAAATAAGCGCTTGCTACAAAACCCTCGGATTGCGGGCGACTTCATTTATGAGTTCCGTTAGTATTTCGTCGAATGGCGGCGTCAACTTCTTCGAATGTTGGGGTTGCAATAGGGGTCTTTCTGTTTAATGAAGTTGCGCTGTTTTCAGGATTGAGAAGTTCTTTAAAATAGGATGCCCATCTGATGTTAACCCGTTGTCTGCCAGTGATTGCGCCATCCTTGCCTCTGCACGAAGTGGTCTTAGCGCCAAACCTACGTTTAATAATTTTCATTACTTTGTAGGCTTATCTGGTTTTGTTTCTCTCGAGATTGTTGTTGGTGCAAAAGGGGGCAAAATACTTTCCATGAGTGCTCCTCGCGGGCATCCCTGGAACAGTGACGGTAAAATATAGCTAAGCAACTCTTTTGCTATAATATAATACTTTGGGGCGACCGGTACTATAGATCAGTCGTAGAGGCATCTTCTTAAGTCTAACTACCGGCGTTTCGAGTTGCGAATATTTGTGTTGTCTTCCTCCTGTGGTGCGGGGCGTAATAATAAGCCACAGCATCTCCCGACTTGTTGCAGGTAGGCGGCTAAATGGGGGAGCAGGCAGGAAGTGCATGCTGGCAACGGCATTCTCCGAAATTAGTTCATGTCAACGAAACGTCAACTGCGCAACATGGACCAGTTGACGCGCTATGCCCACAAGGGGTTAGGGCAATTGAGTTGTAGTAAGGAAAATGGTTGAGGCAGGAACTCGAGCGATGGCCGACAACTCGTCCACAGAAAACAATTGCTCAGAAAACTGAAGTCAAGTTTCGTATTTTTTGTTGTTTTCATAAAAAAAACTTGATTTTGAAAAAAAAAACGAAATTCCCGACCCCCAGAAGAATTTAATTCGAGGCATCTCTCTCGACTCCATTTACCGAAACTATAGGCGCGTTCTTCTGCGCATTTATCGAGTGTAGTGTAGGGTAACACACACGCATTACACAAACAACAACAACCGATTGTTGTTTGTGTAATGCGTTTTCGTTACCCTACCCTACGCAAAAGAACGCGCCTAGAGTTCATAGATTTATAAAATACATAATTCAAAACAAAAAAAAATCCAACAAAATATTATTTTTGATTACAAGAATACCTCATTACTATTTATTATAATTATTGTACTTATTACTATTTCCTTTGTATCTCATCATTTCAGAAACCTGATAACGGCTGTATTTCATCTCAATCTCTCTCTCGCACACATCTTCTAAAACTATTTTATTGATTGTACATAAGGAAGTTGCGTAACATCTCACAAACAAAACAGAAAAATAACGCGGAAGACTGACTAAAATTTTTAGATTAAAACGAAGGAAATCATAAAGCACGGAGAAAGATATAATTTTAGGAAAAGATATATTTTATTGATCTCAAGAGAAAAATTCAAAGTGCGGATCGAAGAAGCCGATTGATATATATTTTGATAAAAAAAAGAGAATAATTGCAACAAAGTAAAAACCAAAGATTCAACGTATATTTTCGAAAATTCTTTTCTTATTTTCAACTGTGAAATAAGGATTTAAAAGGAGAGACAAAGAAAAAAAGATTCGAATCTGCAATACGCAAATAAATTGTCAAGAATCCAGAGAGTTAAAGAAGCAGGCGAAGAGACAACCGATAAAAGTTTCGTTTCCATCGTATAATGTTTAGCAGTTTGGCCGCTTATCTATTTGGAAATTCTAGTGGAGATACAGATACACCAAGTAAGGAGGCACTTGACGCGACAACATCCAATCTAACTTGTACAGAAGGATACGACACTGGCGACGGTATTAAGTTGAAAGTTGTTTCAAACGAAAGTGAAGAAGGGGAGGATCAAGACGATTGGTTGATTGTTGATAAAGATGGTAGGTGTATTGGCCAAGAGTTGTCACTTCCGACCAACTAGACCATTTTAAATATTTTTTTTGTTTTAAAGATAACGACAGTTTGCCGCGTACCGATTCTGAAGAAGAATTGCCGTTTGTCGAGATCAAAAAGCAACGTCCTGGTACATCGCGACATCGTCGCGTAAGCAGTAGTGGGAGCGCTCTCAGCATAAATTCCGATGGAATTCCCTCTTTGGCTCAAGGGATTTCCCAGTATGGTGTTAGTACAGGTATGGGTGAATCGTGGCTGGTCACTCCACCGCCATGCTTCACTTCAACCGGACCCATCGATATGGTGACATCGCCATTCGAAAATCTACTGATTGAACATCCAAGGTATATTTTATTTTCAACAGTTTTTTTTTTAAATATGAAATTAAAATGGAAATATTATTTAAATTTCAGTATGTCAGTGTACCATAGAATCAGATCATCAACTGAAATTCCACTAGGCAATGATGCTAGTCTGAGTGACTATCAGTTTGCTGTCCAATGCATTCTGCCACCTGAGCAACAAACACAACAGATTATTGTGGAAACACGTCCACATCCTGCCGCTGAAAATAGTCCCGTTCGTGTAAGTAAAAATAAATGGACATTCGATTACGACATGTTTCATCAATTCATGACCGAATTTTAAGTTCACTAACACCACATCCAATCATCATCACCATTGAAAAACACATTAGACCCGGCAATTATGTTTTTATCAACACTTGCACAAAAACAATGGAACGAATTAATATTAGTTTGTTAATGATGAAATACCATTTACATTCATTAATCATAATCACATTTTTCATTACTAAAAAATAAATTGCATGATGCACATATGAATCTAAAATTCTGAGACAACAAATTTTTAATATAATCCACTTAATATTGTATTGTAGATTGCTCGTGTGGTAGTATCGAGACGTGCAGAACGTATTCAGACCTTAACACAAAAACAATCCAAGGAAATTGCACTCACTAGGGACGCTCAAAAGGCAAGTTAAAAAAGAACTACTGAAATCATAGTACAGATTTTTTTGATAACAAGTGTTGATACTCTGATTTCCTATTAAAATTGTTTATATAAAGTCAACACACAATGCGGGGCCGCTGTTTAGCTCGTTGAGGAGCCAGATGGCACGGCCCGACCTTCACGGTTGTTATGCTACCGTAGGCTCCGTCCTCACGGGCATCTTCAAATGCCCACCAAACCGGCCATTACAAATGTACGGGAAATTAAAAAAAAAAGTATTAAATTGTGAAAATATATCTAAAATGTAGTTTATCGGCTTCTCCATTTATTCCAATATAATTCATCCACATTTTTTTTTCATTTTCACGTTCACTGTGAAGTGTGCAGCATCCTTTACGGTTGGCGAATTGAATTTCGGTTAACTGTTTAAGCTGGTAATGCTAAAATTGATCAGCAGCTAAAAACAGGTATAACTGCTATGTCTAATTACACACAAAAAAAAAACAATTAACAATTTATCACTGAGCTGTCAAATTGCCATTAGCCATCACACTAAATCGTTTAAGGTCAGTTAAGGTAATTTAAGGAAATAGCGCCCCACACTATAATTGATCCACCACCCAAAGGTAATGTGGGTTGAAGGGCACAGGGTGCGAAAAGTTCGCTTCGTCTGCTCCAGACTCCAGCTTGGCCATTATTTCCACACAGGCAAAATTTCCATTCATCAGAGAAGAATATTACTCCCAATGCCTCATACTCCAATTGCGGTGGTTCCTGGCCAACCGATGTCGGGTGATTTTATGCTTTCTTGTTAATAGCGGTGATTTTACCGGATATCTACATAACAGGCCACTTTCCGTTTCCCAAACTTGGACGACTAAATGTTGCACTTCAAGCCGACTGCCCCTTTCTGCATCCATGGTTTTCTTCTAGTAATGTCACATCCCTGTACACTTCAAATTCGTTGAGATGTCTTCTAATACCTTGCGGAGGAGCCATGATTTGCTAGACAATTGCTAATTTTGAAGAAAACTTCACAACGGACCGTTAAAAATTGACATAGGTATTGGAAATAACGACAAAAAAGCAAGTAACTCTTTCATATTTAGTTCTATATAGCCAAATTTATCGTTATGTCGGAAACTAACACTTTGACTGAATTGTGTGATACCTTTCACTTTTTCTGCACCAACACCAACAACCGCCAGAATTCGGCGTTTTTCAAAGTGACCCTATAATTAATATATTGTCTATAAGTATTCGTCGGTTAATGCCGTTTTCCTCCAAACCAAATTTCTTCAATTGTTAGGCCCGTTTTCTCAATGTCCTGTTAAACTGCCCCTTAGCTAACAGGGACTTATTTATCAAAAGCCTTAGGCGGCTATTACACTATAAAAGTTCTTTTATAAATACAATATATTTGTCGCACGATATTTTCAAAGAACGTTTATAGTGTAATAGCCGCCTAAGAAAAGATTTGCGACATGAACGTTGCCTGTTTCAAGTACTTTTCTTACAATCTTGTACACCTTCCCCCTTAGGCGGCTAATATCATTCATAAAAGTTCTTTTAAAATATCGTGCATCAAAGATATTTGTAAAAGAACTTTTATAGTGTAATAGCCGCCTTAGGATTAACCTAAACCATATACATACTTACAATACCCATACGACAAAATATGGGGATTTTCTCCCGTTATTTTTCCACTGAATTATCGTATTTTGGGTGTTGTATGTGGCTTAGATTTAGGCTATTGATAAACAAGTCCCTGTTAGCTAACAGGCAGTTTAACAGAAAACCGGCCTATATGTTTTGGATTACCAATTCCGTGGGTAAAACAAAAATTTCGTAATTCAAGTCGCTTCCCTGATACCTTAATCTATCCTAGCTACAATAAGGATGCTGCCCTTAAAGCTGCGGCTACATTAGACTCGGTCAATTCTTGCCGTTGTACAAACTGCCTCATACAGGGTCACTTTGTAGAGCGAATGTTGTTATTTCCTAATAAGCAGTTATAACAAAATAGGATGGCTAAAGCTGCGAGACATTGGGTGCGCTCCTAAAAATATCGTGATTCCTTTACTTATCCATTGGCCCTTCTCCGATTCGTGATTCCTGTGGACGGTGAACGACACGATTCCCGTGCCGCCATGAATATATTTCACACAAACATACGCCAGTTATAGGGAATATTTACACTTTTAAACACAATTTTCAAACAAAGTGACGAGCGAGGACAGACTTTCCGATCACTATAGGCACTTTGACGCCAAGAAAGAGTTGTTTACTAATGGAGTGACAGAACTTGTCAAGAGCGAACTGTCAAAACTCTAGGAATCTTTGAAGGGGTAATCGGATCGGAAAAATTCGTGATACTTTTCACCTTCTCAAAGATTCTAGTATCGGTGTCTGAAATCGTAGCGTTTTCGTAAAGTATCTATGAAACCGTGTCGACACGGTCCAAAATAGAAACTCAACCATTGTAATTACAAACTACTCCCTCTTGTACATACTTTACAATGAGCTTTAAAGTTATGTTACGAATGTCTTTCATTCGCCTTTAAATACGTATTATCAAATCAGAGTATCAACAATCTTATTATCAAACAAAATTCTAAAACAATCAATGTCTTCCAAAGGAATTACATTCCGTTAATATTTCAATAAATATCTAAATTATTTCATAAATCAACAGTTTAACGAGAAGAAAACACGTCAAGTGGTCTCTCGCGGTGCTCTAAAGCGTGGCAATAAAGTACGTGAATTCAATAGCAAAGGAGGACGCCCCCGGCGTGCTGATATGCAACACTGCAAAATTGTAAGCGGTGCCAACAACAATCGCAAATGCTAAACTCTCTTATATTTTGTAACAACATACGAAGAATTACAACACAACATCAGCAAAACAAAGAAACCAACAACAATGACAGCGTAATCGAGAGAGCACAAACATCTTCATAACAACATGGCCGCACATAAACACAAAATAATTGCAGACATTATTTTTATGAAAACCTTTGCTAATATTGAAAACATTTGCTTGCCGACAATGCGACGGAAAGCGTTTTATTATTGTTTTAGGTAATAAACAAAATGATCTTTTAAGCGTTACAGGCTTATTTAAATGTGGTGAATATATTTGAAAGTTTCGTTTAATTTTTCTAAATATGATTTTTTTTGTTGATGCAAAAAAAAGGGAAACGCGTATTTTATACGAATGAAAAAAAAAACCGAATGAGAAAAAGAAAAACAAAATAAATGTTCTAAATTTGCCGATTTTAATTTACCTTCTATATTTTAAATAGATTATTTTATTTAAAACATAAGAATAAAAAAAATAAACAAAAAAACTAAAATTGTGATAAAAAAAAACCCATACAAAAATATTTAAGAGCTAAAAAATAAATTTTAACAATATTTTATAATAGCATTCAAGAAATCAACAACTAGATGAACAAAACAACAAATTGAAAATACCTTTAGTAACTTATTATTTATTGTACTAAGTAAAGATGCAAATTTTTAAACAACTAGAAATAGATATGCATTCTTATTTTTCTTTAATTTATTTTGTGAAAAGTTTTATAAAAACATGTAAAATGACAAAGCGTAAATGGGAATCACATAAATGTTAAATGTTACTTATTATTTCTCTTTGCAATGCTAAATTGCTTTTCTTGAACAAACAGAAAATCATAAAAGTTATCTCTAGAGATTTTTTTCATTGCTCTTGTAATAAAAGTAATTTTCAAAAATGCAATGAAAAACATAACAAAATAAAAATAAAAACTATGATTACACGATTTCTCATTGTTTCATATTTTCAAGTTCTGTTTCAAAAGCTTGTTATTCAGTTAAAAAGTGACTTATAACTTCTTAACGTTTATAGAAAACATGTTCCGTAGTTTCTTAAATATTCTAAAGGAATGGTTTCTCATTAGTGTTGGGCCATTCATATTAAGCAATAAATATTTACAAATAGACATTTTTTCTATATTACAAAAATTAACACTAACTAGCCATTATTCTATTAACATAACAACAACAAAAAATATATCTCTCCCTTATTAACTGCCATTGGATCTTTTTTATTGTTTTTAATGTAAATCGGCAACCAAAAAAAAAAATATATATTTAAATATTTAATATAAAATAAAAGAAAAGAAAATTATTCTCTAAAAATAAAGAAATCATTTGTCTTTGTAATTGAGCATGTGTTCATTAAATCACATAATTTATAAAAAAAAAATAAAAAAAAATATCAAAAAACTATTAAAAATATTTATAAAAAAATGTATAAAATGTTTGCGAAAAGTGATAAAAAAATAATGTAAATTTTTAATTAGAGAGTGTTTTAAAATTATGAATTTTTAATGGAATATGAATGATAACGATTTATAAGCAAACGCACGATGACAACTTGTAAACTGAACTTGTACTGTCTGCAAAGAGTAAATAATATGTAAATTCTTCAATGATTGTTATGTGAAATGAACGAAATGAATATTAAGAACAACTGATATGTGTGTAAATGTCAAATGCCAGAAACAAAAATACATATGTGCGAGAGATGATTACTACTATTACAAGTATAGTAACAATTAAAGGCTACTATTAAGTAAATGTGTAAGACAACTTATTGTTAAAATGAGAAAAAAAAAACAGTTGTAGTGATAACAAAATTGAAATTTAATTAAATCAATTTTATTGAAATATCAAGGTGTATTTTTCTAAGTAACTCTGAAATTTGAAATGGTATAATTGACTGCGAATGTAGAAACTGGGAGAACATAAAAAAAGAAGAAAATTTTCTCCGAAGAATGGAGTCATGGATGCCATAACCTACCGACATCCACATCTCTTAGTTCCCCAGATGGTCGTAAAAAAGTTTTCCTCATAAGCTCATCGGAGTATACTCCGGCGCCATCGGTCTTGGAGCCGTCCGTGAATATCCACAGAGAGGTTAGTAGTGCTGACGGAACCCCTAAATCGCATTGACCACGGAGTGGGACTAGGAATGCATAGTTTTTCCCGAAGTAGTACGTTGGTAGAGTCTAGTTTAACCGATATCGGGATATCTTTATTATTGAGAAGTGTGGAGTGCCGACCAGTCTCCCGAATACATATGGCCGAGTTTGACGGCATTTGCTCTCCTAGAATGTCTAAAGGAAGCAGACCAACATTATATCTAGTGCCGCAGATGGAGGCGACCGAAAAGCTCAGCTCAGCTTTGTACCTTAAGCCCGCCATAGACGATCCGGAATTCCTCTCCGGAAAACTGATTACGCCTGGCCTTCCGGATTACCTGAATATGGCCTCCAGCACAAACGGTCCGGAATTCCTCTCCAGAAAAACTGTTCAGGTTCAGGCGGCCTCAAGCCGGCCGGATGCAAAATCTCATCTGGCCTGGCCTTTACCACACCACACCTCGCTTGGGGACTCCCTTATCTGTTGCATAGCGACATTTGACAGTGTATCCATCCTATCTCGTGAGAATTTCATGTGGGCTGTCTCCAGCTCCAGAACCATTTAAATCGATTGGCATCAAACTGGGTTTCAACGACAAAGCTAAATTCCTCACTCTCATTTTAGACTGAAAGCTAAAGTGGAAGCCCAATACAGAAGAACGTTGTTGAAGTCTGTTAGGGCAGGAAGGCCATAGTTAAAAACTGTGGCCTGCCGTCGAAAGTTGTGTACTGGATATAGACTCGTACAGCTGTCATAGTCCTATATTACTGCACGGAATGAGGGTATGGTGGACGGCACTTAGAGTAGCGGTTTTTTAGAATCTGCTGAGCAAAGTACAGAGGCTAGCTGCGTTGGCCCCGACGTGGGTTTTTAGAACTGCTTCGTCAGCCGGACTACATATAGTGATCGGCTTGCTCCAGTTGGATATTTTCGGCGAATAACGGGCGGCAAACACGGCTTTACGCCTTCGTGGAACTGGACAGTGACGTACGCTGAGGGGTAGACACTCAACTTTACTGGGCAACTCGGACCTCCATCTGGAGACTGATTACACTTCTTCAAAACACAATTTTGGCAGTAACCAAACCAACCTGATTCCATCGAGGAGTCTATGGAATGATAATGCGCCTCTGACCACCGAATCAATGGCCACCTACACAGGTGGTGGAGTGTGGGTTGGTATTTACTCGGAGGGACTGGGGGTTAACTTGTCATTCCGTCTTCCCGGCTTCTGTAATGTCCTGCAAGCGGAGGTTTCGGCGATTTCGAATCTCTGACCTGGCTAGGGTCATGTCATTTCGTGACTGCGAAAGGCAGTATACTATTTATACGTCACTTGAATCCGTCCTGACTACATTGGAAACACTTGAGAGCTGTCGCTCAGCCTTCACAGAGATAGGTGGCTTCTTTATTAACCTCTGTTGGACCCCCAATCATTGTGGTTTTGAAGTTAATTGTAAGGCGGATGAGCCGGCTCGTCAGGGAAGGGTTAGATACAAAATCCACCAAAACCAAAATGTACCGATTCAAAATCCACCAATTTTAAATCCACCACTTCAAAATCCACAAATTCAAAATCCACCAGTTCAAAATCAGTAATTTTTAAAATGCCAGTACAACCCTCACATGGTGGATTTTTAGTTCCTAAAGCGGAAACTCAAATTCAATTCAAAGTCCATTTCCGCTTTAGGGACTAAGAATCGATCGTGTGTGCATCATTAGAATGAACTAGTGGATTTTAAACTGGTGTACATATATTGAATTGGTGGTTTTTGAGCTAGTGAATTTTGAATCGGTGAATTTTGATTGGTGGATTTCGTACCTAACCCGTCGGGGAATAACTGATACTGTTGATGAAGACCGCAGAGACATCAGTGTCATTTGCAGCGTGTAAATTGGTGATTAAGACCGCTGAGGGTTTTGATCCCTTAAGTGCGGAGCGAGCGGAGCCCACACAAGAGACTGTTATACCCAGAATGAGCGAAGCGAGCGTTTATATTCGTGCGATACTGAGGGTTGTGTTGTGATCCCTTAAGATCGTCACACACGACAACCATTTTGATGGCGAGCAGGCATCCAACCACGTCAAACTCAATAGAAGTAAAATCACCTCATTTCCACCGTTCTATCATATTTGATTTCTCAATGGAAATTCGGTTGTGGTTCTATGCGATCATGTGTGGCGACCTTTAAGCGCGGAGCTTACACAAAGAACTGTTGAGTCACAATCGGCGTTTCGCGCTCGGTGGCCGTGATCGTTCGGTCACCGCTCTACGATAGTAATCTAGAGCTCGGAGAACAAATCTCGGTGCGATCAAAATCTGCCTGTGAGTACTAATAGAACTCGCACAGTGCTCCGAGCTTGTCAGTATAAAGACGGCGCCGATAGGAGGTGCATGCTAGCAACTGCACTTCCGAAAAGTAGATATGCTATTGAAACGTCAACAAGGCATAGAAATGCTAGAGATGTTGCCGCGTCCATGCCCCTGGAGGGGTCAAGGCAATTAGAGAGGCATGCTCCAAGATCGCTCTCTGATGTGATCATACGTGACACAACACCACCATTTCAATCGCTTTATGTGCCTGGTTCTGCATCTTTGGAAGCATTTTTGGCGTAACAAACGCAATGATACAATAGACCTGTCACAGTGTCCACCATTAATTTAAATTTTGCTTCGAATATTTTCACCCGTGGACAAACTTCATTTAATAAATTAATAAACAATTTTCACTTTTCCAAGTATACCTTTTGTTGTTTGTTTGAAAAGGTTTGACGACGTTTCGCTACTATCATAGCATTTTCAAGCCTGTCTGCTATGGTTTGGTTGGTAAATACTATCCGAACACAAAAAAAAGTATAACAAAGTATTTTCAATAAAGAATTGATTTTTGACTAGTACTACTACTAGTTAAAAATCAATTCATCGTCAAAGGTCGCCAAACCTTTTCAAATAAACAGCTAAGACATACTTGAAAAAGTGAAAATTGTTTATCAATTTATAATATACACACCAAGGATTAAAAACAACGCATAAACTTCATTTCGTTTGTTATAGAATAAAAACGGTATTGTTGTTCAATCATTATGGACCGTTTCAACATAATTACAAAAAAACTTCATACATCGTTGTTTAGAGGTTCACCTTATAATTTAGGAGTCCTGAATTGACTCCTCCTGGCGTTTTTCCCTGAACAAGTCAGGTTTACAAAAACCAACAAACAAACAACGACAGTTTAATTAATGTTTTCCCCACTGAAAATTAAAATAAATAATTGACTGACATATATTGAAAATAAGATTCATGAAATTTGCTTTATTCGTTTCTAAAACAGGTACAATATATCAAAACTAGAATAAAAAAGAAGTATCCCATCCTAAGGGAAGTCAATAATTTTTTTTTTGTAACACTGCCTCTTTTTAAATTTATATTTACGAAAAAAAAACTTGATTCCTAATTCAAAAGCCCGCTATGCTGTAAAAGAATGGCAATAAACCCAATGCCAAAAAAATGCCTGATAAATGCTCAGGTAATGTTTTTACTTGACATTAATTTTGGTGATCTTAAACAGCGTACCGGGCTAGAAATCTTAAAATAAAAATGTCACTTTCATCCTATTCATACTCTTCACATATTATCACTATTTGAAAACTTCTTGCATTTTCATATGTACCTGATATAACATATTTGGCGGATGTTTTCCAAACGTACGTTTTAAATTTACGATTATCTGTCCAATTTTAGTTAATTTTAGTTTTGTATGTAAATGCGAGTAATTCAGACAGTACGCTCTTACGTATAACATTTACATATGAAACTTATCACTAACATCCGGATAATAGGTAGCGCTAGCATTAATTTCCTCAAATATTACAGCTTGAATTTTATTTCTTACTCGTAAATTTTGTGCAGGCGTAAATGTATCCATGAAGCCCAAAAGACTTTTAAAAAACAGTAAATCATCGGAATCTTTAGGTTGGCTGCGTTCCGTTTCTAGTTTTTCTAAGACCTCGGCCTTCCGCTCTTCGATCTGCAGAAAACGTTTGGCAATTTTTCTTTTATTTGCCTTTCGGTGCAATTTAAGTGTCAATTTCGGCACTTTAGTGCTTTCGTCCGTTTGCGATGTACAATTTGCCTGTTGGTCAACTTCCATAGCAGGTGCTCTATATTCGATGGTATTGTTGCCCATATAGTCATTACTATCTTCTGGAAGTTCAGCATAGCCGTTATACATATTGTTCGTAAGTGCTGAATCGTCGTAATTGTAGTCAACTTGATCGCTGGGCGAATAGTCTACAAACGGCTCTTCCGTTTTCCCGATCCACATTTGGCTACGCATAAACGACATTTGTTGATAGTATGAAAATTTGGTTTTGAATTCAAGACCGTCTGATTTTCGGGACTGTGCAAAGAATCGTTCTTTTCGCAATTCGCAACGATAACGGTCTTTCAAGTATTTCCATTTTTTCCGACTCTTATCCTCTGAAATAAAGAAAAATGAATTTGAATGGCAATCGTGAAAAGTTATACATTTAATAAGCTAATGCGGTTCAATTAGTAAATTATATGAAACATTTGAATAGTTTGTATAAATAGATAGGTTCAGAAAAGACGAAACGGTAGCGCAACCATAATTCATTTTGCGCCTTCTGAACGACATTTTCCATCAGCTGTGTGGATATTTACGTTTTTAACCGAAAGTGTCCACCGGAAAATAAACGAAATTAGCCATGCATGAACAATATCGGCTTCAAATCGAAATAAGACATGCGAAAAAAAACCGAAATGGCCGTGCAGTGTTCAGAGCAAGCGAAGCGAGCGTTGATTTTTGTGCGATACTGAGGATTGTTATCCCTTAAGCGCGGAGCGAGAGGGGACTGTTGATTCACTATCAGAGTCCACACAAGAGACTGTTGCACCCAGAGCGAGTGTTCATGTTTGTGCGATACTGAGGGTTGTGATTCTAAGCGCGGAGCGAGCAAAGCACACACAAGGGACTGTTGATTCATAACACGCACTATCGCACAAAGTGTGCATGAACAATTTTGGTTTGGAATGAGGTGAGCTAGAGCTAGCTCCACCCCTAGGGGGTTGCGACCCCCCGTATATAGCCCTAGGTCGCCCGTTTCACTCCTTTTATATGAACCTGCATCCATTTGGTCCTAGCATATCCAGCAATTTTTCTTATCTATGCACAATTTCGGTTCCAAATCGAAATAAGGTATGCGAAGGAAGCGAAAGTAGACACGTACATACTCACTTTCGTTTTTAAACAAAATTGAGCATTGAATGCGAATCGAAAGTGGGCATGCATGGCCACTTTTGGATTCAGTCGAAATTGTCCATCAATGGCTAATTTCCAAATGGCTTATTTCATGGTGCTGTGTATGATCGATTGTAAAACTAGGCTCTTCTCATGGCTTCGTTGAATTTTAAGAATTTTCGGGCCAAAACAATTGCAGGCGAAAATGACAGTGGATAGGTCACACATTGCGGAAGGATGATAACTGCATTGCTTTACATACCATGAAATGGAACCCCATTTGCAATCAAAACCGACCTAGAGGGTCTCCTAAAATTTCATGGCGCCGTTCTGTGGCAAAAGAGTGTGGGTCTCTGGGTAAGAGGTGGGGGGAGTTGCGTTGGATTGCCCAGAACAGAGCATGATAGCGCGCATGAATAGTTGACGCGCTTCACCCGGACAGTTTGTCATTTGCTACTATGTATACACATGGGTATGTGGCCACAAGTTAAGAAAAATATGCAATTTCCAAAATAAAAAATAGGAAGGAGGCAAAAGCGCGCCGAACATGTATATATTGTATATTTTTGATCAGCATGGCCCCAAGAATGGCATAGGTCAAGGTCAAGTCGGTTGAATCGGTGAAGGTTACAGTAAATAATATCCAAGAAAAACTTTCGACAAAATGTTAGTTACGCTCTTTTTAAATTACGGCGATGATATGTATTATTTTTCATGTTCATTTTCGTTTCATTTCGAAAACCGTATTCAGTACGTCCCCAAGCCAGTGCACTCACGATCCCCAACGCGGGTATTCCTTGAGCGTGGGTTTACAGTCCATTTCCGCTTCAGGTACTAAGAACCTAAAACCCACACACGGGGATTTGTAGTTCCTAAAGCGGAAATTGCTTAAGTGCGGCTTCAGAGTTCATTTCCCTTTTAGGTGGCAAGAACCAAGAAGCCACACACAGTGGATTCCTAGTTCCAAAAGCGGGAATTCCTTGAGTGAAGTTCAAAGTGCATTTCCCCTCAAAGGGACGACATAGATACATGTTTTTGACCATTTAGTAACTAGAAAACCGTATCGGTGTGGCCACTGGCTTGGGAACATACTAAACACGGTTTTATTGCCATTTTAGACCACAAATGGACTCGAAAAACGTCTCGGTCGCGTTCCCTTTGAGGCGATAGACGTACTACTGTGTACAAATATAATATGTATTTAAACTGATATCCTGTTAATTTCGTTGGACACAAATCTTTTTATTTTTAAGTTGGTAGGACTGTTACTGCCATCTGTGTCAAATTTTAGGTTAATATCTTGATTAGTTGAAGAGTGACGCTCGTTTTCGTAAACAACCGAAATTAACTTTTTCGATTTTTACCATGTCAGAAAATATTCAACAAAGAAGTTCGATTAAATGTTGTGTTGGAAATGATATTTCTGCTGCGGAAACGCTCAGAATTTTACAAAAAGCCTTCGGTGAACAGGATATGTCTAAAACACAAGTATACGAATGGCATAAAATGTTCAAAGAGGGCCGTGAAAGCGTTGAAGACGAACCACATGTTCTTTAACTTTGTTTTAGACTTTTTTTTCTAGGATTAATAGTTATGGAGATAAAAGCAAGATATCAAAAAACTCTTCTTGAACCCCCTCCCCCGCGTAAGCTCACAACCCACAGGCGGGGAATTTTTAATATAATTCTAGTACCAAAAAACAAATCCCGCCAAGTTTTAGAACTCCCTCGATTTTACTCGTCACCTGGGGTATATAAATAACAATTGGGAATACATACATACTTTTTTGTTAATCGGAAAACGCAATGGATGTGGCATAGGCATTTCAATTGCGTCCCTCTTAGTTAAAAGTTTGACGTTTTAACGACTAATAGCTAGATACAATGGCCTACGACACCCCGGAAGTCTGTGGCTTTATTCTTATTCTCGTGTGGTGTGAGGACACGAGGTTAAAATTAAGTATACCATCAAAATTCTTGGACAATAATGACAGTAACGATTTTAAAATAATTCAAATCCGAATAAGCAATTAGCCAGTACAAGGGTACAATTAATGACTGAGCTTATTTTTTTCCAATAATTCTACAATAGATGCAAATTAGAGGCCTAATTTGGGCCTCCTTTCCTGAATACACTTGATGCGAAAAAATGATCGAAATTTACCATATACATATGTACTGATTGATTTAAGAAAAGCGCAAATAAAGAGTAGTTTACCAGTATATTCAGTTCTTTGTTTCAGAAATATGATAAAGAAGCCCCCTCTGAAAGATATCGTTTCGAAGCTGTAAGCTCACTCACACTCAAAACAGACAATAGAAAACCAGACAAATATTTTCTATATTTCCGCTGAACTTTGTCCGATACAAGCGTCTCTGCATGGAAAAAAGCCAACATAAGCGAGCAACTCTCGGTGGATTTCTTCGACGATAAGCTCCGCACAAAATGTGGCGGATTGATGAAGCGGAATCGAGTGAAATGTGAGCGACACACTTGACCTGCAATGCTGCTTCGAAAAAAAAACAGGTTTCGATTTTAGGCAATGGCGGCGGCGTTCAGAAGCGCTGTTTTGAGAGAAAAAAGTCCCGTGAACTAGTTCTATGCAGCGCTCGGCATTACACCTTGCCATATTGAAATGTTCAAGTTGAGGCGAAAATGATAGAAACGATAGATACGCAAACTCAGCGCGAATCGAGAAAAAGTCGATATCAATTTGCTTCGGGGAGCAACATTAGGCGACGAGTGCTACACTCGTATGCGCTAGTTGACATCAGCTAGCAACTTTTTTTGGAAACCCGAGGGTCAGAGAAAATAATAAACAGAGCGCGAGAGGGAAAGGGGGTATGAAACCATTCAATGGAGCGGAAATAGCGAAACCTCACAAAAAGCAAGCTTATAGATACATATATAGTATAATTATTACATAAATGGTACAAGTATATGTGTGTGCATGGTACTTACTTGAGCTCCCAATCTTTTTCCTTATCTCGTCCCACAGCTTATCGAGCAAATGGCGATTATGATGATTCTTGTTTGTTATGTCCCAAATGGCCGGGCGTTCGTGGACCTCTTTTATTAACTGTTCACAATCCATTTTCAATGTATCTTGTCCGAGTACTCTTCGTTTGCCGTGAAACTTAAATTCATCGTCGAAGTAATGAGCTACGAGTTGCTGTTGCCGGCTGTAGCTCGAATGTAGGCAGCTGACAGCTGCTGAAAAAAAGTTCGTCTTCGCTAAACTCGGGCACGCTGATGTCGTAGGTAGCAGTGCTTGCTAGTGAGCGGTATACGTACAGGCGACGTTGTGTTGGTCGAAAGAATTTAGTGTGCATTTGCTTGATGTTGTGGTTTTGTTTTGATTTAAATACATTATAATGTGGTTTGGCTATGAACAGTGCAAGAATTTATTTGCAAATATGGAATCAAATGTTTAGAATACACAATAAAATTACAGTTGACGATCACGACGAGATGAGAAGGTTCCTATCCGCTATGAAGTTGAACTACCTGACTATGTTATGTGCGCACATAAGGGTCCGCAAATGAAAGGACGGAAATGTGTACACGAGTACATAACATATAAATGCGCTGAGGGTCAGGGTAGTGGAAGGAAAATTTAAGTTGAGCTACCTGTAAGGAGATGGAACAAGCACATGTTTTAAATTGATCGCAATTTTGTTTGAAATATTACAAGTAGAATTCAAAATAAAACGGGCCTGAAAGATTAATAAAAAAAAACCCAAAGCAAGAATATCCTAGACCTAGTGATGTTTTAATTAGGGATATTGGGTGGTATGCATAAAGTGAGTCGAGTGGAGTAAAGCTGAGTTGACAGAATTCCACTCAATTTTCACTATGGAGCGGAGAGTAGTTTTATGCATACAACTTTTTCACTCGATTCACCGAACATAGCAGACTCAGGAATGTCCTCAATAGACTTCACTCTTGAGTATATCCTCATTATTATGCATACCACCCATTGTTTAGCGGGTGAGGATGTGCATAAAATAGTTTGGGTTCGAGGATGTGGATGAGGATATTTGATAATGAAAAAAATAGGATACGGTTGAGGGGAGGATGGGGATAATTTGCTAATTGCTAATTTGTTTCTATGTGAAATATTAGTTGAGAACATGAGAAGCACATCAGCATGCATACCTACTGCTACTATGGTAAAAATATCCAATAAAACGCTTGAGCTAGAAAAAATTTACATATGGCCATTTTTTTGTAATCTGTAGTGGTCGAAGAGGCCAAAACTTATTTTGCTACACAAAATATTGATCAGAATGGATCCCAAAGGACGAAAAAGGGGGGGGGGGGATTTTATATCTTCAACTATAGGCATGTTAGGTGTCATATCTAAAGTACTTGTGAGTACTTTTCATTTCTGTTTTTTTTTTTCAATTTGAAGCAGTTACGACGGAGTGACAGGCAAAAAAAATACTAGAAATTGTATTTTATTACGATGCATGTAATCTCGTATTAAACGATTGATATGAGACTATTAAGTCAGGTTTTTCTTATCTGGGGGAATTGTATAACTGCCACATGATAAATAACAACACAAACAATATTTCTGCCAAGTTTCATATCAATCGCTTAATAGTTGTGAATTTTTTTTTTAACATTTTTCGCCTATTTCGTTCCTTACACCGTCGTAGCTACTTCAAATTATGTAAAAACAATGCTCTTAGGATAAATCTAACCTCCGATATATGCGGTACTAATATTGGTCACATGACTATTGTGAAACAAATTCCTGGCACGCAGATTTGCCTAAGATCAGATCAGATTTAATGACCATGGAGCTATGCTTCGGTAATAAATTCAAAGCTCTCATACCATATTGTTTGGAATGGGAAAATGGTAATCTTCGCGCTGACCCCAGGTGAATCATGTGGACACCGATGGGTCTAAAACTGAACAGGGAGCTGGTGAGGGCGTCTTTGGACCCAACACATGGATACATGACCTAGGGTTTTTCAAGACGAGATCCATGCTATTGAGGTCTGCATCAGGGTAATTTTGGAAAACAATAGCCAGGCAGCCATTAAGGCTCTCTCTTCACACAGGCTCTCTTCAAACTGTTGGATGAGTGTCATGAACTTCGCTGTTGTCTGGCGATCGTCAACCAAATATTTTTGTATTGGGTGCCACTGTGGCATTGGGGAAATCAAGCACAGGACCAACTTGGAAGGCAAGTCTGATCACCAAATTCTCTCAGGCCGGAACCCTTTTGTGGTCTGGGCTTAGCTTCAGCCAGGGCAATCATAACGAATTGATTATGATAACAATGATAACTGATTGTTAGATATTTTCGCTGTGCAAAAACAATATACCCTACAATGAGTGCATTCACGACACTCGTTTCATCCGGAGCGCTCCGTAGCGCTACTACCCCTCCCGCTCGTGATTGCAATCGCTCCTTCCATCCGCTCCGGAGTGGTTACTTCTCCTTGGTAGCAGAAATTTTTTACGCTCTCTGGGCATGTAGCCGCTACATTTGACAATTCGCAGCTGGTATGTGCGTTGTGACGTTTGTGTACATCAAAAGCGCAAATAGAATCCCCGTCTATGTAAATTCACTGTCTTCTTGTCGTTTGATTTGATATTTCCTTGTTTCGTGATGTGCCAAAGAAATGTTTTGCAATGGAAAATTGATGAACGAAAGTTGTGGAGAGGATTTCAACATGTTAACATAATCACCATTGTAGCGGTTCAATCACGAAAGATATGTTGACAGGTAGCGTCTCCTCAAATGTGTAGTGGAGGGGATGTAGCGTTCCGTAGCGAAAATTTTCACGTGAATGCAGCCAATACCTTTACAAGGTCTAGAGTATAAAAATCACTTGGTACGTTCGATTCGCCCGGATCTGATTACAAGTTATACTCACTACGTTTATATCGCAGGACTATCTTCGTGGTTTAACTAAATCGTTCTAACACACGACGATATAAACGTATCAGTTTAGTTAGCTGTGCACTTGTGAAGCAGAACTGAACTGAAAAATTGGGACTAGATGACATTAGGCGTATTCGATTCCCCCGGATCTCATAGGATCTTCATACAAATTGGCAGACCGGTCTTTGATCCGGTCTGTTGTTGGATCTCGTTGGATTTGTGCTGTTGGGTCGTGCCACTAAATCCAAAAAGTTGTCGCCCTTATATTTATCTGACAGTTCTCGAACGTTAATTGGCTGTCATAAGTGTCATGGAATTTAAAGAGATGCGTGTGCTGTAAACGTATTAAATTGTGAATTGCATGTTTGAAAAATTAACATGTCGTAAACAAGATACGTACACAGAACACGCATTTCATTCAATTCAATAGGAATTAACCTGCGGCTGTACGCTTCGCTCGTTCTGGGTAATTGACAACTCCCCGTTCCTACGGCAGCCGGTTCTTAGTACGGGAACGACCCGTTTTTCGTTTTTTTGTTAGAAGAACTGAAGTATTCGAAGCATTGCTATCACAACAACAACAACAACGACAACTTCCATCACTTTGACGTTGTCTTCTTCTTATTTTAGTAAGTACTACCAACTGTTAAATTTTGGGATACATGCCGTTTTATTCATTCATGATCCAGACCAAAACGAATCGAATGCACCTATTTGCTGTCTTCGCTAACGGCGCTGCTGGTGATAATTATATTTTATACTACTAAACCTGACGATTATTGGACTGCTATTTGATCTGGAAGGACTATTCTATTTTAGGTGAGTCTTCGTGAGGTAATTCACAATGCTCTATCAGTTCTTAATAGTTGCGGACAAAACGGAACTTGTGCTCTTCACAAGAGGGCAAAGTATACCTCCAGTCGTATCTCCTGCACTGAGCTCGGGAACTCCAACTGCTCATTAATTAATTTTGCGCCTTTTGAACGAGACGTACCATCAACCGTGAAATTTTTGTCTTGACTGTTTCCGAACTTTCCTTTACACAATTTTTGCTTGTTCGAACGTGAACTGTCAAAATCATTGCCGCAACATGCTCGGCAAATGGAGCAGAAATATTTTCACCTAGGCAGGGGAAATAAACGGTTCCGCCTTTTGAACCCATCCATTAACAGTAAAATCCCATAGTTGTTCTTTTGTTGAATGCATTGCACATAACAACTTGAACAAAAATTAAATGTTTAGCACCACTGATTTTTTTTATAAGAACTGTTCGCCGACGACAAGCCAATTCTGTGCTCTGTGGTGCCGAATGTGCATGTGTACATCGCTTACCGCATTCTGTAGGCTCAAAATGTGAAATCTGTAAACCATACAACGTGAAAGTCGTAAGCCGATATGCCATGAGAGCGGTGCATATGTATATCGCTACTAAATAAAACCCACCGACATCTTAACCGTTGATGTATATACATATGTATGTACATATACCTACAATACATTAGTGGCTTCCTGTCGCAGGAATTATCCTCCCTACTTGCGATTGCGTTGCGTTGCGTCGAGTTGGTATAATGGAGTGAAAACTACCTGGTTTTAGAATATTCATCAAGGTTTGATTTAGGATCCCGGACCATTGAATTTAGAACAATTTTCGAAATGTAGATAGATAAATAGCTTATATTTCTAACTAATTGGTCAAGCGAGCACAATTGACAAAAACAGCTCGTGCTGCGTACTACGTAAGCACTTACCTGCTGGAGAACGCAAATGCAATATGCTCTCGAAAGTCGATGCAATTGCCCTGTTTGTTGTATGCGTTTGCTTCGATGTCGATGCTCCCAGATGTTCAGGTTATGAACGTACGTTACTCTGACCACACACTGTCGAACACGAACGCGAAACATGATACAAGTGGACCGGTTTTCTTTAAGGTCGCCACACATGAACGAGCACAACCACGACCGAACTTCCATCGAAGCATCAAATATCAATATAGAGTTTGACGTGGTTCGATGCATGCTCGCGACCAAAATGCTTGTCGTGACCTTTAAGGTGCCCATGAACGAGCACAACCACGACCGAACTTCCATCAAACCATCAAATATCATAGAACGATGGAAATGAGTAGATTTTTTTCCTATTGAGTTTGACTTGGTTCGATGCATGCTCGCGACCAAAATGCTTCCCGTGTATGTCGACTTTGTTTGGTCTGTGTGTCTTAGGCCGCAATTACACTTATATGTAGTATTTATTATAATATCCATTAATCCATTTTAGGGTTTTGTAGTAAAAATAAAACCCTTATGAAATTGGTCATGTGTCCGTCTGTCTGTCCATGAAATATGTATCTGACGAACCGCCGAAGCTACGTGCATGAAATTTGGCGAAAATAAGCAGAAGTACTATAATTCTCTGGAGAAAGCGATGCGTCGTAATGGGTAAACTTTAAGAAGGGGTCCCCATAGAGGGGAAATGAAGGTCGAAAATTTTTTTCGTTTGCTATAGGCAAGTGGGGTATCGTAAGAAAGGTACCGCCGAGTAAATTCCATTTTTGACATTTTCAAATTTTAAGAAAGGAGAAAAGAGGGAAAGGGGTAAATATGTGATCCGAGTTTGTCACTCCCACCCTCCTTTCATTTTGAGACCGTTATACCGAAATATGAAAATTTACAGAAAAGCGGCATTTCACTAGCATGGAAAACTAAAAATAATAGAATCTTAAAATCTCATCAGAAAAAGTTAATAATAGTACATTTCTGTAGTTGCAGCTAGCACACCCCTGCACCCCTTAAGCACACCCGACGTCAAAAATATTGATGGCCAATGATAACCAACATCATAGGCAATAATATCTCTAAGTTTCATTACAATCACATAATATTTAATAATAGTACATCCATTTAAAGTTAGGCATTTTGACACTATCCATACAAAAAATACATCTACCGTCCTCATGCATAAGTGCAAGTACTGCTTTCATGTTGTTTTTCATAGTGCGAATTGTAGTTTAACTTTTCCTGGAAGGGTCAAGATTGGTGGGATAGGAGGGGGGGGGGGGGGGGGGTTAAGCTGGTCGCTGACTCTATTATTTTTATTTTTTATGCAAATTTGTAATTTGCGATGTCGTCTTAACGTGAATGGTTAAGCATCTTGTAATGATCCATATTATGGTCTGGTAGTGCTGCTCCCACCGGCAGATCGAAGCAACACCTGATGAGTAGTGATCTGTTGGTGGTACGAAACCAGAGGCCGAGGGTCCCATTACACCCGGACCCAGATTCGACCGCTTGGGCGTCTGATCCGTTAGCCAACCATTCCATCCTTATCGACTATTTTTTTCGTTCCCCATTTTTACCTCTCCTGTTTATGTTGTCTTCCCCAGGCCTATGAATTTTTGTTAATACGTAAAGGACAGGGGCAACGAGCGGCGAAAACCCCGCCCAAATCTCCTGAACTGAGCTACAGCAAGCATAGGCCGCTGCTTAGCTCGTTGAGGGGCCTTTTTCTTCGCCAGATGGCACGGCCCGACCTTCACGGTCACTATGCTACCTAGGCTCCGTCCCCACGGGCATCTTCGGATGCCCACCAAACCGTCCGTTACAATCTCGAAGAGTAGGGCAGTTTATCTGGTATGCATACATACATATCTATCTACAATACAGCTTCTTGTATTAAAACTATTACTTTGAGAGGTGACAGATGGAGTCTTTTTTTATAAATTGGCATGTAGGATACTACATCATGGGGAAGACATTTTAATTATGTTGTTTTTATCCATCTAAGTGGTGCCAAGAAGAGCAGGAAGCCAATATTTGCATTCCAAAATAAGCACTTTCTACAAAACCCTCGGATTGCGGGCGTAGCCCTCTATATTCCGCTTTCATTTTATATGGACTTGTGTGTGTGTTATGACACATTCCGTATAAGAAATGGGTATTATAATATAAATTATATAGGGTAACTGCGGCCTTAAGCTATTCGGAGGACACTTGTACCATATTCATGTTCGAGTTCGTTAGTGTCTGACCACCATTATGTACCCTTATATGAGTCTTCGCACGCGTCCTTTTTTTATAAAGCAACTCAGCTCAGTTCGGATATTGGAGCCACTGTTTCTATGGAGACATATAGTACAGGACGAGCTCATTCCATGTCTGTATGTTCAAAGGAAAAAGCTTGTTTAGGAAAAATAAATCGTGTAGTTTTGAAATTTGGCACAATTATTGAGGACAGTCCCCTGAATATGTGCTCCAAAGTCCAGGCCGAACCAAAGTATGTAGTACATAAAATTTGCTACAAAATGATATGTTATATCCCCGACTATAAAGTGGTATATTATACTCTAGGTAGACCATAAAATAGTATAGGGTGTATTGATATCCTTACAAGGAAAAAAGCGCGGTAACTCCGAATAAAATACAGGTACAACTGCCTCCCCTACAAATATTATTTTTGCCTCCCTCCCCTACATTTGTAAAATAATTAAATGTATATATAGTATAACTTTCGATAGAATAAACTATAAAAGCTTAACTTTGGTAGAAGATTGTAAAGGGCCATATTGGACTCTCTTGTAAAAATCAGATCGATCAAAATCAAGAGTACTCGTCTTACAAAATGTCCCGTATTAACCAACTTTTATTTTTTTTTTTTTGACTCATGAGCAAATTGACGTAGAGAGCTATTTTTTTACATGTGATAAGGTAGTTGATTCAGTTTTAGAAAAATGTGCAAGTTTGTAGAAAAAGAATGCCGACCTCCCCTACAAATGTCAAAAAATAAAATGTGTCCATAACTACGGTAACTTTTGATAAAAGAAAGCCAAAGAGTTGAAAATTTGATCGAATGCTGGTAATAGGATCCTGTTTGTTGAAATGGTTGAAATGGGCGAAGGGGGGATCAGACCAAATTAAGTTAGTTAGTAAGTTAGTTATACTTGTAGCAACGAACATGGAGACATAGAAGGAGCACTCAGTACATTAATTTTTGTGAAGCGGGATGCAAATAGTCAGCCACATACATGTTTACCCATTTTTGACAGGAATCTAAACGGGAAAATGCATTGGGTAGATAAGGACAGCATCACTTCATAATCAGCTTTTCAAATGACAAGCTTCCCACGTTTTTAAATGTATTGGTAGTCTGACAATCCTCTCGCAAAGCGATTGTGTACGGACAATGAAATTTAACACATTGACAATTACGGGAATAGAAAACGATCTTTGGGCATCTTGTACTGAGTGCCCCTACTATGTCTCCATGTTCGTTGCTTGTAGTTTGAGAATGGATGAGATACAACTAAATGATTGGCTATCTCCCATATAAAGTTGTTGTAAAAAGAGCTCACTCTCGACAAAATGACGTCTACCTCTCAACAAATGTTCGGTCATCGTAGACTCATCGGCTAACTTTTGTTCAAACTGAGCATGTAGAAAACACACTTTTAATGCAATATGGCGTTAACCTACGAATAGTTTCGGCGTCGCCATTGGGTCTAGACAGGTCTAGAGACGGACTCGGGTCTCGGTTTCTTGTTTTTCTTTTTTATTTTAATTGAATATTTTTTGTGATATTTTGAAAATTAATAATTTTATGTTGGTTGCAAAACTACGTCTTTTTGATAGATATTTCATCAAAACCTTGTTATTTTGAAGTACATATGGTTGCAAAACTTCCTTATTTAAAATTTTGGTTCACTCTGCAGCCATATTGAAGTATTTTCCATGAACGGAATTTTTTGTTCAAACTCATACTCTAATGATCTAATGCAACAAGGAAAAAAAAATTAAAACAATAATGTAAAACTCGTATATTTATTTTTTCCGATTCCTGCAAAATTACTAAAACTGTAATTAGAAAGTTTTGAAACTGGGCTCCTCATTATCTAGGAAGTCAGTAGCATGAATATTTACCGATCAAATGGTAAAACCAAGTCTCGAAACAAGATGACATAAGCGCAGACAATAAACGCCGGAATATCACCAGTTGTTGTAAGATCAACATTTTCAGCAGGTTTTACACACTAGAGCGACCCATTCACCAGCAACGGGCCAAGGGCTGCCGAGCAACTAAGAAATGAATAATTTGAGACTAAGTTGAACTTTCTACGGTGAATGGTGACCGTTTTGCTGGTTTTCTATCAACTAGTCAGCCGGTCTATCTGCTTTGCTCAATTCTCACACCTTTATTCCTACACCCTACACCCTACACCCCACACACAAGAATTAGAAGGGAAACCGAGGTCTGCGATTTTCACATACTTCACTTCACCCAAAATTTTCAACAAATAACTTTTATATGTAATTATGTTTTGAAAGTCAATTCCGTAATTCCAACCAAATTTTCAAATTGGTCTAACTTCAATATATAGTAAAAAGAAACTTAAGAAGCCAAATAATTAGGCACTTTTTCAACATGGTGGCGGGGTCCGTGGTGGTGGCGGGGAAATAGAAAACTCGAATTTTTAAACAATGTACCAAATAACATATCTAAAATCGAAACTACTCTAATTAAAGCAACCAGTGTTATAACAATTTGGTTGACCAAAGTATTTTAACATTTGCAAAATAAACGACTTTTTTTAACAAAAACACAATAACTCAAAAACTATACCCGGTAGTATATTCTAGTAAAGATTAAATCGCAGGTAATAGCCTACCCTAAAAATAGAAAATAGCCCGTAGTATTTAGTATGTTGACATTTGGTTGCCGCTGCTGCTGCTTTCTGCGGTCAATCTGGTTCGGGCATAAGAGAAAGTAAATATATAGGATATTGAACAAGATATAAAAAACGTATTATTTAACGTTCATGTTGGGACCCGGAACCGGTCCAAATACCCGGTTCCTCTGAGAACCGGTTCTTCAAAAACATCGAACCGCACATTCGCACATCAGATCGTTTGATCTGGAGTAGCGCGATCTGCAGAGCAGGAGATCAACCATCGAGATCAAGATGCCACCATTCTTCTCAGCAACCCCAAAAACAAATGTTTTGACATTGATCTTGGTCATTTTTTGACTCTCACTCACCCCCATGCGGGGGTCGGGATTGGTGGCTGCGAACAAACCGAAAAATTAAAAACGATAGATTCCATTGTGGATCATAACGGATATGCTTATGAATATTCTTTCGGCCACACACTGTCGAACGCGAACATGATACAAGTGTTCTTCTCAACACTGGCTTAAGACACACAAACTTCATACAAATTTACGTGTGTCTGTAGTGCGTTGGCGCCCTTATAATCACGAAAGTATCGCGTACAATGCTGCCCACTAGTCTAGCCGGTCTAGCTATCGCTGATCAGCTGTTTTTATATATCAGCGGGCAGATAGCGGCTAACCTAAATTTCCAAAAACATAATTGTGTACTATAGGCAAGTGACAATGAATCGTTTTCGACAAGTCTTCGGCGAAGGAAAATGCATTGTTATTGGTATGATCCATGTCCGTGCCCTGCCAGGTAAGTTAGAAAAGCGCGTTTCGTCTAAAAAATCAAGAACATTCTAAATTCCTCTAAATAATAGGTACTCCCAAATATGATAGTAATTTTGATAAAATCATTGAACAGGCACGGCACGAAGCAAATATTTATACCAAGCATAAACTTGTAATGTTGAATGATAGTAGTGAAGAATTTTATTTAACGAAATTTATACTTTTAGGACGCCGTACTCATTGAAAATATGCACGATGTACCATACGTTCAAGGTGAGACACTTGGCCCGGAAACTGTCTCATGTATGACTCGCGTCGCTGTTGAAGTTAAGGATGCACTAGGAAATAATAAAACACCATGCGGCGTTCAGGTAAATACATTATTATTTTTCTTTGCCAGTCGAATATTTTCAGATGGGATTGGCTTCTGTAAGCCGTCGTCTTCATTTATCTCGGTTGCATTAACGTCAAGTTTTGGTGAAAATCTAAATTTTTTGGTTTACTTCGTTCCATTCTCTATAGATTACATTGACAACTCGTCATGCATTTTTCACTATTCCAAACCTGATCGTTTGGTTTTGGTGTGAAAAAATCGAACTATTTTCGAAACAGGTGAAAGACTGGATATTCTCCAGTGTATTATATAATGGTACTCGAAGAAGTTTCAGAAAATGGGCAATAGCGAGCGGAAGAAAGGCTTTGGACAATCAGGAAAAATTACTCCAGCCGTCAGAACAGGTTCAAAACTTCTTCTGACATTGGAATGGGAAAAAGTTAGATTTTCTTACGCTAAAACCAAAATATAGCTTTTATTTCCGCACTAACTTTTCCCGATTCTTTCACCCAAATTAACTGAATGAACTTCTTTCAAAAATTTGCACTATTTCTTAACAGGATACACTTAGTCGATTATTATCTGAGCCAATAAATCATTGCCACTATCAACTTGCAAGAATCTTTGCGAAAAAGAGGATGAAATGGTTTGAGCAACTTTTGTTTTTCATAGGATACTCATATTTCCTAAATATCACTTTAATAACACGATGATCCGTTTGCCCTGACGTACACCTGCAGCTGAACCAAAATATCAGCGTTGAGTACTTGGATCAACCTAGGTTAGGTTAGGTTGGGTTAAAGAGTTGCTATAATTATGCACAGCACACATACACCGCATCTGGGTCCGTTGTGATACCCAACGGGATATGTTTCCCGACTCACTCTAAACCTCGAACTTGCCCGAGCTCACAACGAAACGTTAGAGCTGGCCAACATCGACGTCCTACAAATCTCCTAGGTCGACAAAGTAGTACGCCCCAAGAATAGCCCTCCTTATACTTTTCAGGTCCGGTCATTCACAGAGAAGGTGGAAAGTACTCTCTCTTCCTTCTCATCCCTGCAGCTTATACATAAGTCGTTATACGGAAGCCGAAGCGTCCTGGCGTGCTCCCCAATTGGACAGTGCTCAGTGATGACGCCCACGACCGCACCAATATGATGCGTTTTCAGCGGCAATAGCTTAGCGGAACGACCAATGTCTAATCTGGGCCATACCAGCTTTGTCTTATAACAAGTGCTACCACTTAGACATCTCGCGTTAGTGATACTTATCGCAGCCTGCATTGTGCTAAGCTTACATGCATCAAAAGGCATCTCAAGTTTGCAGAGAGTATGTTCGGATTCTTCCGAGGTCCCTCTTCTAGCAAGTTCGTCAGCTCGGCAGTTGCCAACGAAACCACTGTTACCCCGAATCCAGCACAAGGCAATATCAAAGATATCACTTATCTCTGTGAGAGATTCGGGGCACTCGAATACCATCCTTGAGGTGATACGTACTGATTCCAGGACTCTAATCGCAGCTTGACTTCCCAAATAGCTACTACTAATTCTGCTTGCAGAACGCTACAGTCGAGTAGTCGAACCGATAGGTTTATATTCAGACAGTCGCAGTAAATGCCGGCTCCCACGTCATTGTCAGTCTTAGTCCCATCTGTGTAGATATGTATCGTATGTTGTCGAAAAGAAAGTCTTTATTCTATTGTGTACATAATGGGATAAGATTTTTGAAGGACTTAGTGAATAAAAGTTTTGATGAGACATGATCCGTCCTTGCAGGGATATCGATATAGTTTAGAGTCAACCATTGTCCTGCATCGCGAAGATGGATGGCCGTGCATGCAGGCACGTGTTCGTCAAAAACATTTAGCGGGAGCAGATTGAGTATTATACGAGTATTCATGTCATCAGAAGGGGTTGTTCTGAGAGCCACGCTGATTGCCAAACTAACTGATCTTTGCACGTTTTCCACTAATCTACGATTTATTGCAGTCTTAAGTGCGTTCCACCACACAACAATACCGACCAAAGTATGGGGCGAATAACCGACAGAACCCTCGGTTACAGGTCCCACCTTTTTTCGATGGCGTTCCTACAACAGTAGCGTGCAATATTAGCCTTGTTTACACGCTCCTGAATATTGGACTTCCAGCTTAGCTTTCTGTCAAGTATCAGTCCTAGAAAGTTACCCTTGTCTGTGAAAACCAATTTGTCTCCCTCCAATACCGGAGGTTCTGGTGTCTTACGCATTCTTGAAAAAAGAACGAGTTCCGTCTTTAACGCCACATTTTGTGACCCAATTTGTTAAAATCGAGTGCATTCTGTAACACCTCACTAATAACCGCTATACATTATGCGATCCGTCGCCCAATCGATCGGCTGATGGATGGAATTGAATGGAACTGTCAAAAAAATCGTCAACGATAAGCGTATAATCCATCCATCCAGCCGATCCATCGGCCGATATCGGGCGATCGATCGCTGCGTGTATGGCACGTTTAAAACCGCTTCATCAGCCGAACGACGACCTATCTAAACAGGGAAAAGAGGGAAAGGCGTAAAAAAATATTTGAATAACCAAAGGGCCCGACCAATTCAATTGGAATCAAATTGCTTTGCAAAGGATGAAAATGGTACCATACATCTAATTCGGAAGCGAATTTTCCAATTTTGAAAATTATTAAGTAGTCGCGTTGAATGATACAATTTCGAATCGAATACTCGTATTCAAACAGAGAAATTTGTTTTCGAGTAGCTTGGCAGAACTTCCATCAATTCAAAAGCAATTCGATTCTAAGAATCATGGCCGCTTTAGCTATCGTTCCTGTGGCAGGCGGTTCTACGTACCGGAACAACTCGTTGCATTAGCAACGACTAGGAGCTAGCAAACCCCTTCAACGCCAGATGCGCTGCTACAACAACAACGGCTTTAACGATACAACGTCTCATTGGATCAGAGAAATCCTAAGATGAGTTTGTGCGAAGATTATAAATATTCGTAAAAATAGGCATAAATAACGGTTTTTTATTTCTCCCATCATCCATCGAAGTTGTCACGTGAATATTTTTTTATTAACCTGAACTCATCAACGTTCACCGGAACTGATATGCAACCCGATTAGGTTGTTTGACCTCACATGATAGTTTACATATTATTTATTCGTGTTTATTCCAGATCTTGGCGTGTGGTAATAAACAAGCACTGGCTGTCGCAAAGGCGGCGAACTTGGATTTCATTCGTGTTGAAGGCTATGTGTTCGGTCATGTCGCAGACGAAGGCTATACGAATGCATGCGCCGGCGACATTCAACGATATCGACGAAATATCGATGCGGAAAATGTTCTAGTTTTCACAGACCTCAAGAAAAAGCATAGCTCACACTCGATAACATCGGATGTTAGTCTACTGGAAACGGCGAAGGCGGCTGAGTTTTTTATGACCGATGGTGTCATCTTAACAGGTTTGAAATGTTTGAATGCATTGGGTTCAATTAATGTAATCTATTTCGTTCCAGGCACATCTACAGGCCATGCTGCAAATGTAGACGACCTAGACGCCATCTATGGGATCAATTCGCCTATTTTGATTGGCTCCGGAATTACCACAGATAACATTGCTCAATATTTCGAAAAAGCGAATGGCGTGATTGTTGGGTCGTATTTTAAAAAAGGCGGTAATTGGGAGAATGACCTTTGCGAACAAAAAATAAATGAGTTTATGACTAAGATAAACAATTTGAGAACGTGACCATAACAGTTGCGTTTTTTCCCACAATTTATTAAGTTTTTATATTTGTTTTTGTCCGTATACAAAAGTGATCAAAACGATTACACTTAAAAAAATAAAGGAGAGCTCAATAACATAAAAAAGTTATCTTAATTCAATAAAACAAAATGAATATAATAAATAATCCGTAGTTCTTGCTACCACATCTAAAACATATTTGTAAAAAAATCAACAATACGTTGCGTCAATGAGATTCTATTCTCCGAGTTTGAATTAACAATACCCGAGAAATTGTATGGTGCTGGTTTGACGCCGCGAAGATTAGTCGCCGGAGATTCATAATTTTCGATTTTCTCGTCAATCATATCCTCGAATTTCACACGTTTCTTGGGCAGCAGCGTCGGCTCCTCATAACTCGTTATATTCTCTTTATCGGAAAAACTTCGTTTGTGCAGCCAAGTAGATTCACTTTTATCGCTACCGGTCGATCCATTTGAGCCGTGTCGCAATGGGAAAAGCATGTCCAGGACAGGAGTACTTTCGCATGCCAACAAGATTTCAGACGGATTGATAGAATTCGGAATAGAATCCACATTGTGTGTGCGAAAATATGACTTGGTATCTGAGAAACGACTTACGAATCCATAGGTAGGATCGTAATCGTCGGATTTCGTGGAGTTGGTGTCACTGAAATCATTCGTTGTCGAAGTTGGTTTTGAATCGGACTTAGAACTGCTCCACAGTAATTTACTTTGAATGGTTCGAGGTGGCGGTGTAGCTGGCACCTTGAATAGACTATCAGAGGCATGCAGGGAGACTGCAGAGATACTTTCTTTTGATGCTGCATTTGACTGTTGCGCCGGCTTGATCTTCGGGATCATTGCTTTTAAATTGAAGCAAGATGCAGTCATCTCGTCACCATCTGAGTCGGATCCGTCCGTCGTGCAACGGAATACCGTTTCATAGTCCTGAGAATTTTTTATTTTAATAAGCACTTTTTTTCTATGATACCAAAATGCCGTACTTACGCATTTTCTTTTGTTCGGACTCAAAACACAATCAGCGTCAAAATTCTTTACTTGTTTCCTTCTGTAAATATGAGCCAATTGTTCTGTTATCAAATTGCATACTGTTTTTCGAGCAAAATCTACATACCGCATGGGTGTCCGTTTGCTTGACTCTTTCCGAAGCGTTTTCCTACATTGAATATGCAATTCTATGGCATCGCGCATTGATGAGACCCAGCTTTGTCCTAAATGCTGATCTGTTGTGCAGAGAATGATACCGTCACCCTGGCAACTGATCTTGAAATTACCCGGAAACAGTTCGTACACTTTGCATTTTTTCAGGGGAAAGATGCAGCAACAATCTAGAGAGTTTTCAACTTGTGTATTTTTTGTACGATCCTGAAAGTTGAAGTTATGTAAATTGATATTTACTTTGCTCTTTATTTCTACAAACCTTTAGAATTTTGCAATACATGAATATGTCGGACATTAAAATACAATAGCGCTTTACTTGATCGCCATTACGAGCCACTTTATGCAAAACGCCTTCCTTGATGACTTTACGGCTGGGTTTCACGATATTCGGCAGACGATTTGTTAAGGAATTTTGTAGGTTGAGTAGGATTTGTGTAACTTCTTGATCTTCAATTACAGAATTTATATGGGCCACGGTATTTTCGACTTCTTTTACAGATTCTGTAGTTATAAAACATAATGGAAAGTGCGTTCAGTTAATTTTCAGTTGAAATTTTAAAAAGCAAAGATGTGAAAATTTTTATTTAAACTGTCATTTTTAAGATTAGTCTTCAAATCAACATACATAGGGTGAACGGTATCCGGTACAGTACCGAAATTTCTTGTACCGTGTACCGCAGGAAAGCTTTGGTACACAGAAATATACCGAAATTTCATCATAAGAATATTTCATTTGTCATCATCATCATCGTGGCGCGACAGCCCGATGTCGGGCCTTGGCCGCCTGGATCATTGTCCTCCAATTATCTCGGTCACGTGAGCGCGTCCTCCAATTTTGGAAACCCAGCAGCAGCGCGGCATCCTACTGAGCTTTCCCAACGAGATCTCGGTCGTCCTCGCAGTCTCGCTCCGTCGACTCGTTCTGCATTCATTACTCTCTTAGGGATGCGATCATCGTCCATTTTTTGTACATGCCCCGCCCATTGAAGTCGTTGATTTTTGAGACTTGCAGCTCATCGTACATTTCATACAACTCATGGTTGTACCGGATGCGCCATCCATCTCCATCGCAAACAGCCCCGAAAATTCGCCGTAGAACCTTACGGTCAAAAGTGTCTAGCATGTTTTCGGAGGCTTGAGTTAGGGTCCATGCTTCGCAGCCATAGCATAGCACTGGTCGTATAATGTACACGCGGAGCTTCGTGTTTCTGCGCACATGCTTCGATTTCATTATGGGGAGAACCGAGAAAAAAGTCTTATTACAGTCTTAGCTAACTGTATCCGTCGCTTGATTTCGTCAGTTTCGTTGGCGTCCCTTGACAAGTTGCAACCCAGGTAAATGAAGTTGTTCACGAACACGATGTGGGGGACATTGATGCTCGGTTGTGCAGGTGTCCTTGTCGCCGACTGCATCATTATTTTAGTTTTACCCTCGTTAATACGTAATCCAATTTCCTTTCGATGGCCGAATATGGCCCGAATAACGTATTCCAGTGCTAGGTTGAAGTGCGTCGGTGCCAGTCCATCGCCCTGTTTCAAATAGATCAGTAAGTGTATTATGTATCCTGACTTGTGAGACGGAGTTGGCCATCGTCATCTTTGTCAGTCGCACTAATTTGGCCGATATACCAAATTGCAGCATGATGTTGTACAGTACTCCACGATCGATACTGTCGTATGCCTGCTTGAAGTCGACAAAGATTTGGTATACATTTACGTTGTATTCCCAGCACTTCTAGAGTATCAGTTTGATTGAGAAGAGCTGATCGGTTGTGGAGCGACCAGGTCTGAAACCGCTTTGATATTCGCCAATGATTCGTTCTGCGTACGGTTTTATTCTATTTTCCAGAATTTTCGTCAAAATTTTATAGGGCGTACAAACTAGTGAGATGCCCCTGTAATTCTCACACCGCAGTTTATCTCCCTTTTTATGAATTGGACAGATGACGCTTCTGCGCCAATCGTCTGGGATCTCCTCGTCCTCACATACTCGCAGTAGTGATTGATGTATGGCATCAAGTAGACTCGTTTCACCGATTTTAGCAGTTCAGCTGGAATCTCGTCAGCGCCCGGCGCTTTATTTCGTTTTAGTGACGCAACGCGAGGTCCTCTACTGTCGGGGGTTGAATGGGTGGGCCTAGATCAACAATATCGTCGAGAGCTTCTTTTGTGGGGATGTTAGATGGTCGGTTTAGAAGCTCTTCAAAATAGGAGGCCCGTCGTTTGTTAATGCCATTGGTGTCACTGATGATGTTTTCATCCTTGTCCTTACAAAGGCTAGTCCTGGGTTGGTAGCCGTTCTTAATTGTATTTACTATTTGGTCTACAACTTAATAATGAGACTTTTTTTGGAATATTGGGCATTTATTCATAGATTTATTCATATAACTAAATTATTCAAAATATTGGCCATCAGCAGCGATAACTTTCTCCCATCTTTCGGGAAGTCTACGAATTCCGTCGCGAAAAAAATCTTGGGGTTTCGAGGCTATCCATGAATCGAGCCAGTTCTTAGTATCCTCATATGAAGTGAAGTGCTGATCAGCCAACGCATGAGTCATCGAAGCGAACAAATAGTGATCGGATGGAGCAATGTCAGGGCTATACGGCGGGTGGGGTAGCACTTCCCATTTGGTTGTTTCCAGGTACGTTTTCACGACTTGCGCAACATGAGGGCGAGCATTGTCATGCTGAAGAATTATTTTGTCGTGCCTTTCAGCAAATTGTTGCCGTTTTTCACGCAATGCTCGACTCAAACGCATCAATTGCAGTCGATAGCGCTGCCCGTCAATGGTTTCATTCGGTTTTAGCAGCTCATAATAAAGAACACCGATCTGGTCCCACCAAATGCAGAGCATAAGCTTGGAACCATGAATATTTGGCTTCGCGGTCGATGTTGATTGGTGCCCGGGCGGTCCCCATGATTTCTTTCGCTTTGGGTTATCATAATGAATCCACTTTTCATCGCCGGTCACAATACGATGCAAAAAACCCTTCCGTCTTTGCCTTTGAAGCAGTTGTTCGCACATGCAAAAGCGCCTCTCAACATCTCTTGGCTTCAACTCGTACGGACCCAGTGGCCTTGCTTTTGGATCATTCCCAGTGATTTTAACCGCTTCGATATGGCTTGCTGAGTCACTTCCAACGAAATTGCCAACTCTTTTTGAGTTTGGCACGAATCTTCTTCGAGTAATTTCGTCAATTCTTCGTCTTCAAACTTTTTTGGCTGGCCAGGTCGCTCTTCGTCGGTAATGTCGAAATTATCATTTTTGAACCGATGAAACCACCGAAAACACTGTGCACGCGAAAAAGCATCGTCACCGTAAACTTCCACGAGCAATTTATGACTCTGAGCTGCAGTCTTCTTAGCAAAATAATGTCCAAGTAAAACTTCCCGCAAATGTTGTTTTTTTCGTGAATTTTCGAAACTTTCCATGGTCCGGTAAAATACGTTGTCAACAATCAACACGAAATGTTTATACTGACATTGACAGCTTATGAATACAAACTTCAAATGGTATGTATGTCAAAGATGGACTACCATTGGTTTATCGGTGTTGCCATCTCTAAAAAAAGTCTCATTATTAAGTTGTAGACCAAATAGTTTGTACGCTTGTCTGGTGTTCCTATTAGCTAAGTTTTCGTTTATGTTCAGCAACTGCTCGCCAAAGTATTTACGTTTCTTACGTCTAATTATTCTATTCGATATTCGCCGTAGCTCGTCACATTTTTCTCTTCCGGCTCTGGTTCCTCGTTGAATCCATTGTTTTTCGCGTCAAGTGAATTTTTGCATTCTTCGTCGAACCAGTCATTTCGCGTTCGCCGGGCTTTATATCCCCACGACTTTCTCTGCGACATCTTTGATGGTACCCTTGAGTTCTTCCCAGAACCCATGGACGCCTGTGTTGCTGATGTTGTGTAGCATAGGTGAAAGTCTTTGCTCAAGGGCGGTAGTATACGCCACCGCTGTAGCATCACTCAAAAGCTTATCAACCGCAAAGATTTTGGTAGGGCTGATTCTCGGTTGGTGCACTGAGGAAATTCTACATCTGTAGGTCGTCTTCCCCAAGTGATGATATGAGTCGCAGTTTGCTCCTCGATAGGAGCGGACATCTATCACACTAGACGCCTATCTCCTGCAAATGAGGACGTGGTCAATTTGGTTGACGGTATGTGCGTCTTCCAGGTCTGCTTGTGAATGCGTCGATGCGGGAAACACGTAGAACTTACGACTAGATTCCTGTTACAGGCGAAGTCGATAAGTCGCTGGCCGTTGTCGTTACATTCTTCATGGAGACTGTGGCCTCCAGTGGTCCCCCGGTGCCAACTTTCATTTCCGACTTTCGCGTTAAAGTCTCCCAGCAGCAATTTGACGTCGTTAGTTGGAAGTGAGTCGAAGAGAGTCTCAAGGCGGGCGTAGAACTCGTCTTTTACTGCGTCGTCTTTAACTTCAGTGGGGGCGTGCACATTGATGAGCCAGAGATTGAAGAATCGAGTCTTGATGCGAATCGCACACAGCCGTTCATTTATGGGTTTGAAGTCAGTAATATGCGGTTTGAGGTGATTGATCACTATAAGTGGGACTACACACCTTCAGTTTATCGCTCAGTTTATCGCGTGTGACATCATGTCTGAACGATAATCTGTGTCAACTGCACAGTTTTGACAGATTTTTACGCAGATCTGAGATCTGTGCATTCGGACCCTGTTTTGCAACGATAATCTGCGCAGATTACACAGTTTATCGTTCAGTTTTATCAGTTTTCTACTAAATTTCACAATGACCATGAAACCACTAGTTTGTACAGAGATTTCGCTCTCGTACTGATATGTGAATGTTTCGTTTTGGGTGAGAGGATGATTGAGGACGGCCAATTGTGTAGAAATGTATCTTTTCTTTGGCAATGTATCTTTTTTTTTTGCAATGTATCTTTTTTTCGGGTTTGCGATTTGTGTGGCTGTGAAATGCGGAATTTTTGTAGACGAATGTATGAAGGAGGGGAATGTACTAGAGAACAGGGTGGTCATTCTGGGTTGGGCAACCCCAAATTTTTCTTTTCTTTTTTGACTTCAGATTCGGAATCAGCGACCCAAAATTACCTTATAAAATAGTTCGAACCAGCCCGATCGGACGAGTATTTCCCCTCGAAAACAGGGTGTCCATTTTGGGGTGGGCAGCCCCAAACATTTTTTTCTTTTTTACTTCAGATTCGGAATCAGCGACTGAAAATAACCTTGTAGTTCGAACCATGGCGATCGATCATTGTCTGTAGCAGACTTGATACGTGCTTTTACGCGAGTGGCACTCGCGGTCATGTTCGTATATGTGTAGTTTCACTATAATGTGAACGTTGTGCGAGTATGTTTCAAGTGAAGATAATTTTGATTCCGAATCCGAAGTCAAAAAAGAAGAAAAAATTTGGGGTTGCCTACCCCAAATTGGACACCCTGTTTTCATCGGGAAATACTTGTCCGATCGAGCTGGTTCGAACTATAAGGTAATTTTGGGTCGCTGATTCCGAATCTGAAGTAAAAACAGAAAAAAATTTTTTTGGGTTGCCCACCTCAGAATGATCACCCTGTTTTCATGGAGAAATACTCGTCCGATCGGGCTGGCTCGAACTACAAGGTGATTTTGGGTCGCTGATTCCGAATCTGAAGTCAAAAAAGAAAATTTTTTTTTGGGTTGCCCATTTAGAATGACCACCCTGTTTTCATCGGGAAATACTTGTCCAATCGGGCTGGTTCGAACTATAAGGTAATTTTGGGTCGCTGATTCCGAATCTGAAGTCAAAAAAGAAAAAAAATTGGGGTTGCCCATCTCAGAATGGCCACCCTGTTCTCTAGTACATTCCCCTCTTTCATACATTCATTCACATCCACCAAAACCCAGCGCATAGTTCATCAGTAAGTCCAGCACAGAAAGATCCCATAAAAGATACGATAGATCGCAGTAAAACACCAACAACACAGGAAATATAGAATAGTCGGGAACACTAAAAAGATACTTGCTCAGCCACGTACGATGTGAACACTTCGACAAAACTGATAGAACTGTACAAAATATCGGAACTAATTTAGCGAAAATCGAATGTAGCCTACACACCTTCAGTTCAGATAACTGCGCAGATTTTTCCACAGATATTAGCACAGATATCTGCGCAGTTAAACTGAAGGTCTGTAGTCCCCTTAAATGCTACTCCAAACTCCTTGCGGCCCGATGGTTTGCCACTTGTAAAAATTGTGTGCGATTTTTTGCCATTGATTTAGCTGCCAAGCCAATTTGTTTCCTGGACTGCAGTAATGCTCAGTTTGTACTTTTCGACCGGTTGAAGGAGGGCCTTTTCGGCCCCCGGTTTGTTCAGGGAGCGTACATTCCAGGATCCGAAAGAATAATCCTTTAATCGTTTGCGTGGTCGTCGTTGTTGATCCGTCCAATCCGAGGCTTTTGTTCCAGGTTTCTTGACATGGAGTGGATTTTACAAGGACGAGTTGTCAGCTCGTCGCTTAACCCCATTCAGGGGATGGCCTCGGAAGATAGCTGCTTCAGATGATTTAATAAGCGTGCTGGAGTTCACACAACTAATGCAGGTCCAACTACGCAAGTCATTCCATCCTACTAAATCTGAGACGTTTAGGTGTTCGTCAGCCATTCAGGCTACAGCTATCTGCCTTTTCCAAACTGTCTTATCGCTAAGACATTGGCCATCAGCGATTTGATACACTGCCGTTACCAGGGGGCGCCCACGCGGAGTACTATGGAAAAGGTCTTTGCCCCCCATTTCATTTGTAGTTGAATATTTTTTTTTTCAAGGTTTTACATCTCATTTTTTTATAAGCCACAACTAAATTTTACACGGCGAGACTGGGAGCCGATTCAAGTTGAGCGAAATTAAAAATTGATCATCCAAACTCATATTTCAGACAAAACTCCTAGACAAACAATTGGGACAACTGTTTGTCAACTTTGCAGTTTTGTCAGTTCAAAGTGTCGTTACACTATTATTTTTTTTAATTTTCGATAAAAAATCGATTTTGAAATTTGTCTGAACAGTTATGTATCTTTGAAGTAAAGGGTCACCGTGCAACTGGGAAAAGAGTCCATTTGTATGAAATTTTATGTAGTTTAAAAAAGTGAGGTCAAATCTCGGTTTAAATTATCGGGGGGAGTGGAAAATTTCGATGTTTCTCGACAAGCAATACAGGTCAAGTCCTCATCCTCCACATGACCTTATTATTTTATTTTTTAGGTGGCTTTGCAAGGATCCGGTTCGGTTCGCCTTCTACACATTGGGCCCCGGTTCGATTCCTACTGAATGCGGTAGTTTTCGATAAAAAAGGGGATTTACTTGTCGGACTATGAGCCCACTCAGCTGTTAAATGAGTACCCATTTATGGGGTAAATAACTCGGTTGAGCGTGTTGCTGATCACACACCTCTGCACAAGACATACCGTCACGATCTAGAAAATGAGATGATGCTAACCCATCTCGAGGCCATCGTTCAAATTGGACTGTTGCGTCAGTTATTTATTTATTATGTAAGAGTCAGGATTCACTGACTGAAATCGCTCTGGCCTAAGCGGGTCATGTGATGGCATCCTGGTCAAAAATAATTTTGTTGCAGTGACGGCGACTCGACATAGCCGTGGTTCGTAACAGTGTAAATGAGTAGGCGGCTTCTTTGTCTAATATAGTGTGAATAGACAGAATAAGGGGCCTTTGGCTATTCCGGCCAAGCCAGTGCGTGCGTCCAGTAAATATTAAACTACACAACTCACCTTTCAAAATTTTAAAATCAGAATCTACCGGACTCGTATACAACAACACTTGTTGCAACAGTAATCGATACCTCGGCACCCTCTGAATAGGCACAATCATCAATGAATTGAGTTTTGCTTGCACCTCGGGACGCGTTTCCGTCTCCTGGATAAATTTGCGAAACACGGGATTTTTGCTCGTCAAATCTTGCAGGATGAGCAGTGCATTTTTATAGTCAAACGCATAGACCGAGTAGAGTTTGAAAAATGGCGCTAACTTCAAAAAGGCACTCGACACATTGTTCAGATCCGCCTCGAGCTCGCTCAGCAACTCGCCGTTCAAATTGTAGATGATTTCAACTTGGCCAAAGAGGGTGGTGTGAATGGCCGTATCGATAATTGAGCGCTGCTTCAACGGAACTATGAAATAGTTCATGAGCGTTTCCAGTTGCCTGAGATAGGACTTTTCGGACGTGACGATTTCTTCAATGGCTTGTAATCGCAAGGAGCGACGTTTGTCCAGTTCGTTGTGCCCTTGCGGTGTCATGTTGTCCAGCATCGAGCATACTGAAAGCATGCAAAAGTATTAGATGGAATGCGGGACACAAGATATATTTTTATTTCACCTTTTTTCCTCGATTTCGCAGTGAGCAGATTCCTTTCGTTGAGCACTTGCTTCAGTTCGCGACTTAGGCTCAGTTGCGGCGTCGAAGCACTCATTATGTTGCCGGCACGCGATCGAAGTGGCGTTCTATTCATTTTGAAACGATTTTGCACAACCAATTTTGAAGAAATAACAATACTTAACGAAGTGACTGAAATCTACCGGATCATTTAAAAACGGCCATTTAACTGACAGTGAAGTGCATACAGTGAAGTTGGCAACGAATGCCAGGAGGAAAAGATGGCAAATGCTGCAAACAAGTGGTCGATGAATGTGTGTAGCGTTCGGAAAATTTGTTCTGCCGGCCAGTAAATGAATACAAAATAATAAATGTACTGGAGTGCGTTCCATAACGTAACTATAGTTGACTATAGTCAACTATCACTGACTATTGCCGTTCCATAACTCCGATAGTCAACTATTGTAGTTGACTATCGTCGTTCCATAACACACAATAGTCAGCTCTGTTGTCAACTATTCTAGCACTGCCAGGATAAAGATGGCGGTGATTCTAGCTCGTGCTCAAGAGGGGAAGCTATCGATAGCTATCACACACACACGTACACACGAAGGCAAACTGACAGTAAACAGTCAATGTTGTGCAAAATTACTTTATTATTGCATTAATTTTGAATTGTTTTATGCAGTTTAGAGCACGTTAAATTTAATTTGAGGAAAATTGGTGCGAAAGAGTGTTTGTGTGTTGCAAATTTTTGCATGGAGAGTGAAATACCGACGCAAATGTGTGTGTAGTGAAAAAGATGGCGGGTGTTTGTGCTACTTTACGACTATTGTCGTTCCATACACCCATAGCTATAGCCATTGATATACAAAAGAAGAGGATGGAGACCAACGTATGTGTGTGCTGTATGTGTAGGGAACCAAACTGTTGTTTTCTTTTTTTGGCTGCTTTTACTTTTGATGACAATTCTAGACGTCATTTTCGTGCTGATTGAAATCCAATTGTGTGATATCAGTGAAAATTGATTGATTTTTGAGTGAAAACGCGGTTAGTTTAATTGTAATTGCCACCGGAACTGTAAATTAATGTTTCAGTGTCGATTTAGTGTACTCAGTAAGTTGATTCAATGTGCAAAATCGTGTAAATATCACTGAAATATGGTGTGCAGTTGTAGTTTGCGCGAAACAGATGAAATTCTCTACAAAGTTGAGTGTCGGTTCTCAGGTAAATACCCTGATTGCTTTCAAAATTTAGTGTAGTTTCGCTCTATGTATTTCAAATTCCCATAGTGTAAAGATCTTTTTCGGAAACTAAATGTTTTTGCTCGCGGTCCATCAGCCATCAAATGAAAATAAAAGTTGCCCACGTGGGTTATCAGCTGATTTACTTTTGTTTCAGTGGCGTAGCGTTTAAAGTGTGATGTGTGGTTGAAAGAAAGTGGGAAAGTTTTGTTTTTACTAATGGTCAATTAATTAGAAAGGGCCAAATCTGGTCAGATAATTTTGTATGAAAATGTGAGATCCATACAAATGTGATTTTGCAGTTCACACAACCCGCCAAATCAAGTGATTTCGCCTGTAGTGTGAAACTACTTTCTCAATTGCGTGTTGTGACGAACGGTTCGGTACGATTGCTGTGGCGAATATATTAATATAAAATAAACTGAACACCATAGCGACTGCATCTGCCCTAAAAACGTTTATAATAAATTGGAAGTGATGAAAATTTCATTCAGCACGTCCTATGAAGTTCATGTGGTTCGACGGTGGTCACGAATGGTTTGATCGATCGTCTGTTGCGAACGTTAAACAATATTCATACTTGCAACAATAAGGCCGGCCGCATCTTGGACGTAGGCAGGGCAGCGCAGCGCGCACATGGCATTGTTGTTGTAAATTCAGATTTTGACAATTGTTACAACAACAATGCTATGTGCGCGCTGCCCTGCCTACTTCCAAGATGCGGCCGGCCTAATAAATTTCGTAACTCGCACCAAATTTTTCCAGTCCCCAAAACTATAATCACCTACGCCATTTGTTAAAATGTAATAGAGGTCGTGTGACAACCACATATAGGCGAATGGTTCCCAAATTTTTCGATATGACTACTTCCTGTGTCTTCTTCATTGGCTATAGCTGACTATGACAGTAGTCAGAGTCGACTACAGCTCTGACTATAGTTACGTTATGGAACGCACTCCTTCTGTAGCGACAGCGTCTATTTCCGTCAAATGAAAACGTTATATGAAAATGAATCCATTTATTTTGATTATGAAAAAAAAAATTCTACCAAAAACCACTTTTGACCTCAGACAACATGAAAAAAAGAACGAAAAAGAAATATGTATTTTACTAAAAGGCCTGGCAAGGCTGCTTAGTCACTATCAGCTGTTCACTGTTGTTGCCGTGCTTTTGATATGAGAATCTGTGTAGATTACCGGTTGCAAAAGTTCTGTAACATGCTATGTGGTGTAATAACTGGAAAGTCTTGACAAAATTGCCCTTTTCTAAACCTTAAACGTGTTGAAATACAATTCGCGGTAAGTATTTCGTATAAGAGTTGCATGTTCCTTATAGTATGGCGTGCGATATATTTGAACCTTCTGTAAAGACATTCCTGAGAAGCTTGTCGCTATTTATCAAGGTAGCCTACGATGGCGCGAAATGTCGCGTTCTTCATACATGTGAGGTATCGGGGACTTTCAGATTCAGAGTGGAGTTCGGCAGGTGCGCATCCTCTCACTGATCCTGCTCAGTGATTGGTGATGTTTTGAATGCAGCCCTATCCGGAGGACACAGGAATTTGATGATGGACCTATACATCTTACCTGCAACATCTTGCTCTGACGACATACACTCAGTCACAAAAGTCTACATACACCCGAAAAATCTTTCATATTATGCATAACTGAACAAAAAAATTAGTTCAAATTTAGTTTATTTTAATGATTTTTACTTGTAAATACATATTGTGAAAGAAAATTAAAAAATTATTAAGTATGTAAACAGAAATTTAAGAAATACCAAAAAAAATGATGCCACAAAAGTCGACATACAGCAAATCATCATCATCATCGTGGCGCGACAGCCCGACGTCGGGCCTTGGCCGCCTGGATCATTGTCCTCCAATTATCTCGGTCACGTGACCGCGTCCTCCAATTTTGGGAGCCCAGCAGCTGCGCGGCGTCCACACCTACTGAGCTCTCCCAACGAGATCTCGGTCGTCCTCGCAGTCTCCCTCCGTCGACTCGTTCTGCGTTCATTACTCTCTTAGGCATGCGATCATCGTCCATTCTTTGTAAATGCCCTGCCCATTGAAGTCGTTGTAGTTTGACGATTTTCGAGACTTGCAGCTCATCGTACATTTCATACAACTCATGGTTGTACCGGATGCGCCATCCATCTCGATCGCAAACAGCCCCGAAAATTCGCCGTAGAACCTTACGTTCAAAAGTGTCTAGCATGTTTTCGGAGGCTTGAGTTAGGGTCCATGCTTCGCAGCCATAGCATAGCACTGGTCGTATAATGGTTTTGTACACGCGGAGCTTCGTGTTTCTGTGCACATGCTTCGATTTCATTATGGGGAGAACCGAGAAAAAAGTCTTATTAGCTAACTGTATCCGTCGCTTGATTTCGTCAGTTTCGTTGGCGTCCCTTGACAGGTTGCAACCCAGGTAAATGAAGTTGTTCACGAACTCGATGTTGAGGTCCCCCACATTGATGCTCGGTTGTGCAGGTGTCCTTGTCACCGATTGCATCATTATTTTAGTTTTACCCTCGTTAATACGTAATCCAACTTCCTTTGCAGCGGTATCGAGCGTATGCAGAAGTTCTTCTGCGTCAGCCAATCTTCGGGACATGATGTCGATGTCGTCGGCGTACGCTGCTAATTGTGTCGACTTGATGAGTAGCGTCTTGCTGTTATCCATATTCATGGCCCGAACAACGTGTTCCAGTGCTAGGTTGAAGAGCGTCGGTGCCAGTCCATCGCCCTGTTTCAAACCAGTACGTGTTTCAAATAGATCAGTAAGTCTATTCTGGATCCTGACTTGTGAGACGGAGTTGGTCATCGTCATCTTTGTCAGTCGCACTAATTTTTGCCGGTATACCAAATTGCAGCATGATGCTGTACAGTACTCCACGATCGATACTGTCGTATGCCTGCTTGAAGTCGACAAAGATTTGGTATACGTTTACGTTGTATTCCCAGCACCTCTGGAGTATCAGTTTGACTGAGAAGAGCTGATCGGTTGTGGAGCGACCAGGTCTGAAACCGCTTTGATATTCGCCAATGACTCGTTCTGCGTACGGTTTTATTCTATTTTCCAAAATTTTCGTCAGAATTTTATAGGACGTACAAACTAGTGAGATGCGCCTGTAATTCTCACACCGCAGTTTATCTCCCTTTTTATGAATTGGACAGATGATGCTTCTGCGCCAATCGTCTGGGATCTCCTCGTTCTCCCATACTCGCAGGAGTAATTGATGTATTGCATCAACTAGACTCGTTCCACCGAATTTCAGCAGTTCAGCTGGAATCTCGTCAGCGCCCGGCGCTTTATTTCGTTTTAGTGACCGCAAGGCGAGATCAACTTCCTCTACTGTCGGGGGTTGAATGGGTGGGCCTAGATCAACAATATCGTCAAGAGCTTCCTGTGTGGGGATGTTAGATGGTCGGTTTAGAAGCTCTTCAAAATAAGAGGCCCATCGTTTGTTAATACCATCGGTGTCGCTGATGATGTTTCCATCCTTGTCCTTACAAAGGCTAGTCCTGGGTTGGTAGCCGTTCTTAATTGTATTTACTAGTTTGTACGCTTGTCTGGTGTTCCTATTAGCTAAGTTTTCGTTTATGTTCAGCAACTGCTCGTCAAAGTATTTACGTTTCTTACGTCTAATTATTTTATTCGATATTCGCCGTAGCTCGTCATATTTTTCTCTTCTGGCTCTGGTTCCTCGTTGAATCCATTGTCTGTAGGCCTCGTTTTTCGCGTCAAGTGAGTTTTTGCATTCTTCGTCGAACCAGTCATTTCGCGCTCGCCGGGCTTTATATCCCACGACCTTCTCTGCGACATCCTTGATGGTACCCTTGAGTTCTTCCTAGAACCCATGGACGCCTGTGTTGCTGATGTTGTGTAGCATAGGTGATAGTCTTTCCTCAAGGGCGGTAGTATACGCCACCGCTGTAGCATCACTCAAGAGCTTATCAACCGCAAAGATTTTTGGAGGGCTGATTCTTGATTGGTGCACTGAGGAAATTCTACATCTGTAGGTCGTCTTCACCAAGTGATGATCTGAGTCGCAGTTTGCTCCTCGATAGGAGCGGACATCCATGACATACAGCAAATAAAATTATGAAAAAAAATGATAAAATTTGCCATTTGTTAATAGATAATTTTAAATTTAATATCGAGTTGGGCCACCATTCGCCACTATAAACAGCTTTCAATCTCCTAGGCATCGAAAGGACTAGGTTTTCTGTTATATCTGGACTAATTTCACTCCAAGCCTTCAATAACGCACTTCTCCTTGTTACTGACGTTATATTTTCGAACTCTTCTTTCAAGTTCATCCCAAAGATGTTCAATTGGATTGAGATCAGGCGATTGTGGTGGCGGATGCAACTGTTTCGGGACGTTGTAAAGGATCCACTCCCGAACGACCAAAGCAGTTTGCTTTGGGCCGTTATCTTGTTGAAATATCCAGGCCGGTCCGAGCCCCAAGCGCTCAACAGATGGTCTCAGGTTAGCTCGCAGTATGTTGAGGTATAGGTGACGATCCATTATGCCTACAATGACATGAATATTTCCTACACCAGCTGCTGCCATCCCACCCCAAAACATTACGTTACCTCCTCCATGTTTAACATTTGGGATAACATTTTGTTTCTGTAACCCTGCATTTTCGCCAAACTTTTCCACGGCCATCACATCCAAATATGTTGAAGCAACTTTTGTCCGTAAAAACACTATTTTCCAAAAGCTGTGGTCCTTATCTTGGTATTTTTTCGCGAACTCCAATCGTTTTATTCGGTTTGCCTCAGAAATAAATGGTTTCTTTCTTGGCACGCATCCGTGAAATCTCAAAGTCCTACGAATAGTTTCTGGATGCACTGCTTTTCCCAATTCATTTGCAATACAGTTGCTTATATTTGGTGAACTTATTTTCGGATTTTCCTTAACTTTGCATAGACCAAAAAAAATGCTGGTTCCAGATATGCTGGGACGAAACGGATGCAGGTACATATAGAAGGAGTGAAACGGGCTACCTAGGGCTATATGCGGGGGGTTGCAACCCCCTAGGGGCGGAGCTAGCCCAGCTCGTTTCAAACCGAAATTGTCCATGTACACTTTGTGCGATACTGCGGGTTGTGAATCAACAGACGCTGGTGTGGAGTGAATGAATGGCTTATTTGGTGAAAATAATAAGGGAAGCACTGGTTCCTTTGCTTCCAATGAGGAACCGCCACTGGTTGATGCTCTATGCGCCAGTAGGGGTTAAGGCAAATTAGTATTCGTCACCGAGTCGACTGACAAATGAAGCAAACAAGAAATGCAGTAAGGCGGCTATTACACTATAAAAGTTCTTTTACAAATACCTTTTATAAAAAATATTTTCAAAGAACTTTTATAGTGTAATAGCGGCCTAAGAAAAGATTTGCGACATGAACGTTGCTTGTTTCAAGTACTTTTCTTACGGCTAGTATCATTCATAAAACTTCTTTTAAAATATCGTGGGTCAAATATATTTGTAAAAGAACTTTTATAGTGTAATAGCCGCCTAATGCAGCAAGGATTACGGTGAGAGGCAGGAAATCGAGTGCGCTGTTCGATAATCATGTGTAAAAATCTTAGGTCTCCTCGGGCATATAAATGGTAAGCATTAAAACAACAACGAAATCGGGGCAGAGCGGCTACTTAAAAAAATCGCTTGTGTAAACCATTCCTCGCTTGCTCCGCTCCGAATCTCTGCATATAAAACGCTGCTTGGAACACACGCCGTTAACCTGGTCGCACAATTCCCCTATGTGTGACGAAGTCACGATAATTATATCGTTCTGGAATGTCGTCTTCCGCTCAATGATGCAATGTGGACCATCGTATGGCGCGCGTCAATGGGAGTCTCAGTGTCGTTTCTAACAAAAGGCACGTTTTTTTTAACAGCTATGCAGAGCAGAGCAGGTTAACACCACACAATTACACTAACAATTTGATCTGAGCTGCTCTGGATAAAAGCTTATTGCAAGAATGCTGCTTCGTTATTATTGAAATCCAGGCGGCGCAGATGTCAAAGTTTTTGGGGCAGTTTACAGTTTGGAAAGCACTCAAAATTCATTTCCTGTCAATAAAATGTTCGTTTTGTGTAATTATATGGAATAGTAAACATACAAAATGATTCTGCTGCCTGAAGAAAATTTGTCCGATTGTGTATGTATATGGAGTTAAGTTTCGTCTTTAAATTTGAGTTGCCTTTTGAATGCTGACTAAACCAGGACACACTCCCAGCAAAGACATGCCCCGTTTTCGTGTTCGCTACTCTAATCTGCTCTCGATCGTTTTTTACCGTTTATCCGTTTGTTATTATCTGTACAAAAAAAAACGCTGCTAAAGTCAAATTTACAAGTGTTAAGATCCTTCTGTTGTTGTAGCAATTTCGGAGCTCTGCTATATGCGTGTGTCATAAATTTTGACTTTCGGTATTGTTGTTCTCTCCTAAGTTCAGGTGGAGAAAAGCAGCTGCCTCAATAGGGTTTTCCCATAGCGCAGTAGGTGTAGGTGAGTAGGAGCTGCAGGACAGTTTAAGATGTGCTCAACATCATGCGGAGTGTGGCGACAAGCTGGACAGGAGTTCTGAATGCTGTCATCGATGCGGGGCAGGTACGAATTCAGACGTGAACACCACCCTGAGCGTAGTTGAGCCAAAGTAATCTTGGTCGCTGTAGGTAGTCGAATTTCATCCGAAGATATGGCAGATGGTTGTTTACCAAGTACTCTATTTTGTTTGAGGTCCGCTATCGAAGAAAGCCCCCTGACTTGAAGCTAGCGTTATCGAACGGAACTCTTTTGAGTCTCGGGACTTTCCTCTCGCGGTCCCTTATATTGCGTCTTACGTGACGTGGCGGTCGGGTCTTGTCCATAAGATTGCGGTTTGGATGGTCAATTCGATAACAGCCAACTAAGAACTGCTTAGTAAGAAGAGTGTTGTGGCTTCTTAAGGACAACGTTCTGGTTTCTTGGTGTAGGTGATCGAATGACGACATCAAGTGGCAGCCAGTCACAGTCCGAAGAGCAGCATTTTGTCAGGACTGCATATTTTTCCATTGGGTGTCGCTCAGGTCTTAAGACCAGATAGGAGCCGCATAGTTGGCCACAGATCTACTGATAGATTTATATGTCGCTAGTACGGTCTCCTTGTATTTCCCCCAGGAACTATCAACTAAAGCTTAGAGGACTTTGTTCCTGTTTCTCACTAATGGTTGACGCATGGGCCGAGGAGGTGGCCATGCTATCAAGGGTGACACCAAGAATTTTTGGATGGTTAGTGGTGGGAATAGTTTGATCATCTACTGCGATATTCAACTGTTGGTTCACTTCTTTGGTCCATGTGGTAAATAAGGTAGCGGAGAGAACTTCGGAGCTGATAAACTTCGACGAAGAAGTTGTTAAGATCCATTTGTGGGTAGATTTTGTTTGCTGGTTGGTGTAAACGATGACCACGCGTGATGTTTCGCAAATGAGGACGTGATCGATTTGAATGACGATGCAAGTTTCTGGGGATCTCCAGTGTGTCTATGAATGCTTCGATGCGGGAAGCATGTTGCGCTTACAAGCGAAATTTATTAAACGTTGGACATTGGCATTGCTTTTATCGTGGAGACTGTGCCCATCTGTGGTTCCACGATTCCGTAGCTCGTTTCCAACTTTCGCATTAAAATCTCCCAGCAGTTATTTCACGTCATTTGTGGGTATCGAATCAAATAGTGTCTCCAGACGTTCCTAAATTTTGTCTTTCACTGATTGTTCCCCAACTTTGGTGGGAGCGTGCACGTTGATGAGTCAGAGACTAAAAAAAAGTTTTGATGCGAATCGATGGGTTTGAAGTCGATAACATGCTGTTTGAGATTTTTATTCGCAAAGAAGGCGACTCCAAACTCGCAGACACCAGATGGTTCTCTATTCTGGAAAATTGTCTGCGATTTCATGAACCTCGCTGTCAAGCGATTTAGTTTTCTGGACTGCGATGATGCTCAATTTGTATGGTTCGACCTATTCCAGCAGGGCCTTGACAGCCCGCGGTTTGTACAGGGAGCGTACATTCCAGGATCCGAATGAGTGCGCAGTTGTACGTTTGGGTGGTGGTTGCCGTTGATCCGTCCAATTGCATGTTTTTTTTTAGATTGCTTGACATGGAGTAATTTTTGGGTTGTCGGCCCATCGCTTAACCCGGTTCACAGGTGGCTTCGGGGATAGCTGCTTCAAGTGGTTTATAACGTGCCAAAGTTCACACAATTATGTTGCAGATCTGACTACGCGATTCATGCCACCCTAATGACCTGGGACGGTTAAGTGTAAATTATCTAATCAGGCTACAGCTATCCTTCCCTTCTCCTTTTACAACAATGGCTTGGGGCAGGCTCCGGCGGAGTACACAGTACACGAGGTCTAAATTTTGACCGGTAGCGGTCATTCCGGTACAGGGGTACCCTACGCTTATCTGTCTCAAGGTGCTCGCTAAATGCCGAGTAGTGTGGTTGGATTGGTCGGTATTTGGCGAGTAGCCGTTGTGTGTGAATATGATGAGCATTTCCTCGGCAAATGTCTACTTTTTAGTTTACACGTCTGGACTAAGAAGCTCGGGATTTGGCGATTATTTGGCACATGGTGAATACTTGCCATTGGCGAGCTAATGCTCGTGACTCGCCGAATCACGGGTAGTGTGGTAGCGCTATAAAAATGAGTCCGACAAAATTGCTTTTACCAAGTGGCAATGCTGATTTATAGTCAAAATTCGGCTTGTTCCTATTTTACCGCCAACGAATCGTGTCTTGGCTAATAGTGGCGTTACCACTGTAACCTTAGAGCGAGCGTTCTTTGGCGATATACTGAGGGTAGCAACACCTTTAGCCAATTTGCGAAAGAACATGCCCATATCTGAGGTATATTCGATAATTTATTAGCGGTAAGATCAGTATGGTGCATTTTTTGGCTATAGAAGTTAGGCTATTCATTTATTCTTTCTACTAAATTAATGGCGGGGGATACATAATCCGTATAAGCAATACCATCGATAATTATTCTTTATGATTCTTCATTTCAGGCCAATGGACAATAATTCGATTCACAACTGTGAACCTTTCGTCACTTCCGACCAAATATACGAATTGTGCATAAGGAAATTTGCCTCGCTACCTCGAACTGGCAAGCCAACCGAAAATCAATGGACTGTACTCTCATGCATTGTCGAATACAACTCACAATCGAAAAAGGCAAAAGTGGTTTCCCTCGGCACCGGAACAAAGTGCATTGGCCGTGATGAAATGTGCCCGAGTGGATTCATCCTGAATGATTCGCATGCCGAAATTATGGCACGAAGAGGCTTTCTGCGTTATCTCTACGCGAATATGATTGACTCGTCAAAAAACAATGTCTTAATCTACGATACCGGTATTCGTAGATTTCGCATTAATGATTATATAAGTTACCACTTTTTTAGTACCCACGCTCCTTGTGGCGATGCGACTATCGTTTCAACTTTGGCCGTCAAAGATGATGATAATGATGAACCAGATCAGAAAAGACTTAAATTATCACCGGTGAATACAGAAGGTTTTACAGGTGCTAAACTTTTAAACGGCTTCGAGAATGCAGATTTAATGTCTCAAGATGAAGGTGCAATACGAACGAAACCGGGTCGCGGTGTAAGAACGCTATCAGTGTCGTGCAGTGATAAACTATCGCGATGGAATGCCATTGGCATTCAAGGTGCTTTAATAGATGTGTTGATCGATAAACCAGTTTATTTAAGGACTTTGACATTTGCCGGACAAGTTAGTGAAAATTCCATAAAACGTGCCTTATATGCACGGTGGAGTGAAAGAAAATTTCAAAACAATCGGTATTCAGTTCAAAAACCTCAAATTCGGATATGTTCGGCCGATCTAAAATTTGAATACGAACAAACGAATGAAAAGGATCCATCACCATCGAGTATTGTTTGGAGTGATGTTCGTGATAGGTAAGCGTTTTCTTTAATTTTAGGGCTATATGCGGCATTAGAGCTATTTTATGCGGTTAGGGAAAGTAAATATAGTTTTATCGACTACATCTTAAAATATCACTATAGTTGTACTAACTTTCAATTGATGCGTAAGCCAGCGGTACTATTTTCAATGCCTTATTTATTGATTCCTAAGAAATATTTGTTGGTATACAGTGTTTTAAATTTTATCCATTCTTGATCTAATTTCAGACCACTTGAAGTGGCTGTATCTGGCAAGCGCCAGGGTGTCACGAAATCAAAAAGCGACACCCCATCAGGATCTTTACATATATCTAAATATTGGTTAATGCGCGATTTTTTCTTAGCGATATCTTCAAAGTCTTCCCTTCTCGACAGTTTCAACATATGCATTGTCGACCTTCAGAAGTTGGCGTACGGGCAAGTAAAATGTATTTCAAATGATTATCAGTCTGCATGGAAAGTGCTAAAAGATGAATATTTTCAAAACTGGACGAGGAAACCTGATTCTTTACTAAAATTTAAGGTAGAATTAAGACCCTAGCATACATGTGAAAAGATTGAACTCTTTAGTGTTTTAGTTTAGATTTATTGTTAGAAAAGTTCGTAGACATAGTATTATTGTTATTATAATGGACTAGCCTTTGTAAGGACAAGGATGGAAACATCATCAGCGACACCGATGGTATTAACAAGCGATGGGCCTCTTATTTTGAAGAGCTTCTAAACCGACCATCTAACATCCCCACACAGGAAGCTCTCGACGATATTGTTGATCTAGGCCCACCCATCCAACCGCCGACAGTAGAGGAAGTTGATCTCGCCTTGCGGTCACTAAAACGAAATAAAGCGCCGGGTGCTGACGAGATTCCAGCTGAACTGCTAAAATTCGGTGGAACGAGTCTAGTTGATGCCATACATCAATTACTCCTGCGAGTATGGGAGAACGAGGAGATTCCAGACGATTGGCGCAGAAGCATCATCTGTCCAATTCATAAAAAGGGAGATAAACTGCGGTGTGAGAACTACAGGGGCATCTCATTAGTTTGTACGTCCTATAAAATTTTGACGAAAATTCTGGAAAATAGAATAAAACCGTACGCAGAACGAGTCATTGGCGAATATTAAAGCGGTTTCAGACCTGGGCGCTCCACAACCGATCAGCTCTTCTCAGTCAAACTGATACTCCAGAGGTGCTGGGAATACAACGTAAACGTATACCAAATCTTTGTCGACTTCAAGCAGGCATACGACAGTATCGATCGTGGAGTACTGTACAACATCATGCTGCAATTTGGTATACCGGCAAAATTAGTGCGACTGACAAAGATGACGATGACCAACTCCGTCTCACAAGTCAGGATCCAGAATAGACTTACTGATCTATTTGAAACACGCACTGGTTTGAAACAGGGCGATGGACTGGCACCGACGCTCTTCAACCTAGCACTGGAATACGTTATTCGGGCCATGAATATGGACAACAGCAAGACGCTACTCATCAAGTCGACACAATTAGCAGCGTACGCCGACGACATCAACATCATGTCCCGAAGATTGGCTGACGCAGAAGAACTTCTGCATACGCTCGATACCGCTGCAAAGGAAGTTGGATTACGTATTAACGAGGGTAAAACTAAAATAATGATGCAATCGGTGACAAGGACACCTGCACAACCAAGCATCAATGTGGGGGACCTCAACATCGAGTTCGTGAACAACTTCATTTACCTGGGTTGCAACTTGTCAAGGGACGCCAACGAAACTGACGAAATCAAGCGACGGATACAGTTAGCTAAGACTGTAATAAGACTTTTTTCTCGGTTCTCCCCATAATAAAATCGAAGCATGTGCGCAGAAACACGAAGCTCCGCGTGTACATTATACGACCAGTACTATGCTATGGCTGCGAAGCATGGACCCTAACTCAAGCCTCCGAAAACATGCTAGACACTTTTGAACGTAAGGTTCTACGGCGAATTTTCGGGACTGTTTGCGATCGAGATGGATGGCGCATCCGGTACAACCATGAGTTGTATGAAATGTACGATGAGCTGCAAGTCTCGAAAATCGTCAAACTACAACGACTTCAATGGGCAGGGCATGTACAAAGAATGGACGATGATCGCATGCCTAAGAGAGTAATGAATGCAGAACGAGTCGACGGAGCGAGACTGCGAGGACGACCGAGATCTCGTTGGGAGAGCTCAGTAGGTGTGGACGCCGCGCAGCTGCTGGGCTCCCAAAATTGGAGGACGCGGTCACGTGACCGAGATAATTGGAGGACAATGATCCAGGCGGCCAAGGCCCGACGTCGGGCTGTCGCGCCACGATGATGATGAATGAATAAAGTAAAAGCATGTTTAACAATTTAAGATTCTAAGCGACCGACGCGACGACTGCTGCTTTCACGGCTGACGGCTGACTACTCTTCTTTCGACTACCTCACCACAATGCGATGTTGCCATGCTTTCGTCCGATGATCGCAAACCTATGTTACATTCGGCCATTCTGATTCAGTCATCGGCATCCGATGACCAGGGTTCTTCATTGTTCACTACATATCTCCAGATTTTCATATTATCGCAGCTTGTGGCCGTGTTGTTAGGGCCTTCAATGTCTGCAGCTTTACGCACTTATAACGTTCATTACGTTTGATTTTCGTGATTTCATCATCATCATCATTTCATCATTTCCATCCTTGTCCTTACAAAGACTAGTCCTGGGTTGGTAGCCGTTCTTAATTGTATTTACTAGTTTGTACGCTTGTCTGGTGTTCCTATTAGCTAAGTTTTCGTTTATGTTCAGCAACTGCTCGTCAAAGTATTTACGTTTCTTACTGTTGAATAGTGCGCTCTTTACTTGCTCACTAATACTCATAAGCATATAATACTGTACATTGCCTTTGTTCTTTGTAATTATTTTCTAAAGGCCAGTCGCCTAATAGACGTGTACCAGTCAACATTGATTCAATAAACTCAATAAACTTTTGTTCATATTAACCTGCGCAACAGGTTATGGGCCCAGGATAGCCAGATTGAATCAAGTCGTGTTTAGTTTTGTGATTCCTATTAGTGTCTTTATTCGCGAGACGGTTGTACAGAATGGCACAAAGTGAAGACTTGCGGATACCGCTATTGTCGAAAGCAAATTATCAGCGGTGGAAATTCGAGGTTTCAGCTTGTTTAAGAAGCGTGGGAGTATACGAGTACGCTTCTGGTGAAGAAATTTGTCCGGCTGTATCGAGCGATAATCAAGGGAAGGTGCGAGAATGGAGAAAACTGGATGCGAAAGCTATGCGGATTCTATCAGGTGGACTCTGCGATAATGACCATGCAAGCATACGGGATTGCGGAACATCTGCAGCTATCTGGACGAAAATTAGAAGTATTTACGAGCCAACAACAGAAGGAAACAAGTATCTTTTGAACCAAGAGCTTCACTCATTAAAGTTCAAAGAGGGACAATCAGTTTCCAGTTATTGTGCTGAATTATCCGTTATTGTCCAAAGGCTAAAGGCAACAGGTGATGAATTGAGTGATGCGTGTCTTGTAGCAAAACTTATCCACGATCTACCCCCTCATTTCAATTCGTTCCGTGACACATATTACATACAAGCGGCTAAAGGTGAAACGCTAAAATTTGAAATGCTTCGGGAGCAATTGCTACTTATTGAAATGCAACGAAAAGATCTACCGTTAAACAATACCGAAGATTCTGGTGACGCACTAGTGGCTAAATCTAAAAATTGGCGCAACAAAAAGCCAAAGTCTGAAAGCCGTTGTTTTTACTGTAATAAAGTTGGTCATTTCAAACGGGATTGCAACAAACGAAAATCAGATGATTCACACACACATTCGAAGAAATCTGAGGCGAATTCAACACATAGCGGATCCATAATGCTGGCGAGTGAATTCTGTTTAATCGGTAATACCTGCACTTGGATTGGTGATAGTGGTGCATCGCACCACATGACAGTCGATCGTAATGCATTTACAAACATGCAAGACATTGAAGAAGGAAAGCTACCGGTAACAGTTGGCAATAACGAGGTCATATATGCACGAGGTCGTGGTGATATCGCAGTAATATCCAAATCCGGTGGACATATAACGCTAATGGATGTGCTGTACGTGCCAAATCTTGGTCGAAATTTATTATCATTAGGAGCGGCAACAACAAGGCAAATCGACATCAAGTTCGTAGGAGATGAGCTTCAAATGACACGAAACGGAAAGCGAATTGCTACAGGGTATCGTCTTGGAAATAATCTATACGAAATGGATTTGACTAACGCAGGAGGAATCGTTAATTATGGTGCCCAAGAAGTCACCCTACAAGTTTGGCATGAACGGCTCGGCCATGTTAACTACGGATCAGTGCGACAATTAGCAACTGGAACAGCGGTCATCGGAATGAAAATTACTAAGCCGGAAATTAATGTGTGTGATGACACTTTTTGTGAAGCCTGTGTCTATGCGAAGCAGTGCCGTAACTCATTCAAAGAAAATCCTAATCGTGCGTCCGTACCTGGAGAATTAGTACATTATGATATCTGTGGGCCAATGGCAGTGGATTCATTCGGTGGTGCAAAATACATGGCTGCTTTCGTTGATGATCACTCGGGCATGCTTTTCGTAAAGCCACTTAAATCTAAAGACCAAATTGTTGGTGCAGTGGAAGCTATTATAGCAGAGTTCAAAGCAGTGGGTCATAATATCAGAAAGATGCGTTCAGATAACGCTTTGGAGTTTCGCAGTGCAGATATGAACAACCTTTTAAGAAAGCACTTAATTGTTCATGAATTTTCCGCGCCGTACACACCCCAACAAAATGGCCGTGCAGAACGTCAAAATAGAACGATATGCGAAATGGCGCGTGCGATGTTAACGGGTGCAGACTTGCCAAAAGGATTATGGGCAGAAGCAACTACGACGGCAGCAAAATTTCGAAATGTCATTCCTTTGAAACGTCTTAATGATCGCACGCCATACGAATCATTTCATGGTGAGAAGCCTAATGTAGGCTATTTTCGAATTTATGGGAGTAAATCATACGTTCTAATAAACGATGCAAAGAGATCGAAATTTGATAAGAAATCCGAAGCCATGTACCTAGTTGGCTACGAATCAAACGCGTATCGTTTATGGAAACCGGGCTCTCGACGTGTCATTGTTAGTCGGGATGTCGTCATTCATGAATCAGCACCGAAACAGATGGCAAAGATAGTTATCCCCACTGATTCGGAGAATGCAATTTTGCAAAGTAAGGAGATGTCAAATAAATCCGAACGCGACCCAGGTGACGACAGCAAAAGTGATTTGGAGACAATCGCAAATCGAACACGCAGTAAATTGAAAAATGAGAATATTAAGAACGATACGCACCAGGAATCGATTGATAATATTTATGCTTGTGCGAGTGCATTTTTTGCGAATGTGACTTTGCCGACCACTTTGGAAGAAGCAAGGATCTCAGCGCATGCGAAACAGTGGGAGCGGGCGATGGCTGATGAGATGGATTCTTTGAAACGAAATGATACGTGGATTTTAGTTGATCGGCCAAAGAATAAAAAGACAATTCGTAATAAATGGGTGTTTCGGTTAAAATTGAAATCAGACGGTTCAGTTGAACGCTATAAAGCTCGTTTGGTAATTAAAGGATGCTCTCAGAAAGCCGGCGTAGATTATAATGAAACTTTTGCGCCAGTAGCAAGATTTGAATCAATTCGTACGTTATTGGCTGTAGCTGCAGTGAAGGATTATGAAATTTACCAATTTGATATTAAAACGGCATTTTTGTACGGGGATCTGGATGAAGTTATTTATATGGAGCAACCAGACGGATTCGAGGATGGCAGCGAGAGAGTGTGTCAATTAAAGAAAAGTCTTTATGGGCTTAAACAAGCCCCGCGCCAATGGCATACAAAATTTGACACATTCATGAAACAGTTTGGCCTAAAATCAACAACTGCTGATCCATGTATATATTCTTTAAACGATGGCGAATTGATGGTAGCGCTCTATGTCGATGACGGTTTAGTAATTGGAAAGTCAAAGCAAGATGTTGCCAATTTACTAAAAGCCATGGAGCAGCAATTCGAGGTTACTAGTGCAGAAGCATCATACTATTTGGGAATAGAACTTGTTCGACATCGCAATAGCAGAATCATTCATTTAGCACAATCAAAATACGCGAGATCGATTGTCGATAAATTTCAAATGGGATCCTGTAATACAATTTCGACTCCAGCAGAAGCAAATATGTTACTTGAAGCTGATCCTGATGATGAAATACTGGATGTACCATATCGCCAGCTTGTCGGTGCCCTTATGTATTTAGCAGTTGTGACTCGTCCTGATTTATCATTTGCAGTGACACAACTATCGAAGTTTTTGGATTCACCTACTCGAAAACATT